>OZ038378.1:10253452-10853452 GCA_964036045.1 Eutreptiella sp. 'Long Island Sound 2002' | reverse complement strand
GACATGGCAAGAAGGAAGGAGCGACCACGGAGAGCCCCGTGGACGGGCAGGACCAACCCAAGATCTACACCATCCGGGACCATACCCTTGAAGTCCTGATGCACCCGGACGTGCTAGAGTTGCATGCCGTGAGAGTCGTCAATACACCTCATGGCGACGAGCGGCAGTTGCACTTGAAAGTGCGTGTACGGTGCGGACGAGAGGAGAAGGTGATGGATGTGTTAGTGGATACGGGTGCCCAGGTGAGCCTGGTCCGGAGAGGGTTGTTCAAGGAGGAACTCCTGCAGCCCAGCCGGAGACCGGTCCGCCTGAAGGTCGCCAATGGAGAGATAATAGGTGGTGGCACCCATGAGGCCACTATCAGTATGGATTTCTGGGAACATGAGCGCTTGAACCGCCCTGATCAGGCGAAGAGAAGCACTCTATCCAAGAACTTCTATGTGGCCGACATTACCGATTGGGATATGATCATGGGGTATGACTTCATGGTGGCAAATGCCATTGGAGCCCTTCCCCATCGTGCAACGCTGGTCCGGGAGGATGATGAATGCCTAACATGGCTGTCCACGGACTATGCATGCGGATCATCCCAATGGAATGCTGAGGAAGAGGATCGGATCGTCTAAGCAGTGCAAGCTGTGGGTGCCAAGTCCAGGGGAGACCGTGGAGTTCAGCTCACGGAGTATGGAATGGCGCCGCAGGTGTACGCCAGGATGATCCAGACGCTGGGAGCCGAAGCGCCCGAGACGGACGTCTTCGCTTCCCGGGATGCCCCACTTCTGCGGAAGTGTAGGAGGCATTGGCATCGAGGAGACTCAGCCTGGCACAGGCATTGGGGTTTGAAGGAGTGGGGGCCCATGTATTGGCATGGCTCCCTGGATAACACCAGACGTACGGTGGAGAAGATCGTCGCGGATAGGGCGAAGGGGATCCTGGTCATAACCGGCATAGGATCCACCCCATGTCCGCTGGAGGGTCTCAAGTCGACGCTGGACTCCATCACCCTGAACGAGATGTCATTCGGGCCAGAGGAGGAGTTGTTCATCGACGCCAAGGGTGTATCAATGCCCTCACCGGGTCAAGCGTGGGGTACCAAGGCTTTCCTGGTGGATGGGGCGCAAGCCCAGCCCACGGGTGATGAAGCATTCATCCGTAGGGTGGAGGCGGTGCCCATGAAGGTCATGTTTGAGCCCAAGGAGGGGACGGATCAGCCTATTGATGGCATTGACGTCCTGTCCCACGCCGAGATCGACGACGTCGTCAACTACATGCGGATGGGGATGCACGACCGTGTGGCAGCCAAGAAGAGGCGGGCCATGGTCACATCTCCGCATTGGTGGGATGACAAGATGTTGGTCACCGGCAAGTACGAGAAGGACGAGTTCGTGGCGAGGGTCATGGATCACATCGCGGACCAATACGATGGTCCGGTTGGGTCGGACCCACCAACATGGGATTTTCCAAGAATGGGTGCCGATAGCGACAGTCACCAGCCCGATGCCGCAAATTTCCGAAGATTATCGGTGGGAAGAGCTCCCCACGACGATGAAGACGGCATATCGGACGAAAAGAAGTCTGAATTGGACCCAGAAGAGGCCTACACCGGAGTGCGGTCGGTTGTATCGATACCGAAGCAAGCGGCTGAAGAGGCCCAGGAGAACCCGAAGGTCGCCGAGCTGAAGGAGAGGCTGATCAAGGCCTATCCGCGGCTATTCAGTGGCGTCGCCAACAAGAACCCTCCAGATCGTGGGAGGTTTGGTACAGCGAAGATCAAGCTGAAGCCGAACCCGAAGATCTATCGTCATCGGGAGTACCAACTTCAGGGCGATCGGGCCGAGGCCATGAAGAAGCTGTTGGCCGAGTTCATTGAGCGGGGATGGATCGAACCCTCCGACAGTGAGTGGGCCAGCCCAGCCTTCATCGTGCCCAAAAAGGAGAAGGGCGAGTGGAGGTTGGTGGTTGATTACAGAGGTTTGAACGAGCAGACCGAGCACGACTCGTACTCGCTTCCCCTGATCGACTCCATCCTCCAAAAGCAACAGAAAAAGCGGATTTTCACGGTGTTGGACCTGAAACACGGTTACCACCAGATGCCGCTACACCCGGACTCCAGGCCCTGCACAGCGATGTCGACGCCGCTGGGGCTCATGCAGTGGAAAGTGGTGCCTATGGGCGCCAAGAATGGCAACGCCGCTTTCCAGCGCATGATGGAGGACCTACTCGGTCCTGTCCGGGACTGTGCCGATCCCTTCGTGGATGACATCATCATCGGGTCCGGCACGGAGAACATGACTGAGGACGAGCTCATCGATGCGCATGAGAAGGATCTGCGCCGAGTGCTCAGCGAGTTGGACAAGCACAACATGGTGTGCAAGCCCACCAAAGCCTCACTCTTCGTGAAGGAAGTGGAGTTCGCGGGTCACGTGGTTGGTCACGGGCAACGCCGTCCCATGCCTGGGAAGCTGGCGTCCCTGCACCACTGGGAGAAGCCCCAGACCATCAGCGAACTCCGGTCCTTCATGGGGTTCTGCAACTACTATTCGGGCTATGTCCGGATGTATGCAGAACTGTCGGGGCCGCTGCACAAGATGCTGCAAGTGGGCAAGTTCGATGGCCGGAAGGGGAGCAAGAAGAAGCTTGCTTGGACCTTTGAGGCCGAAGATGCGTTCAGCCGCCTGAAGGAGCGACTCCTGGGGCAACTGGGGTTATTCCTGGTGGACCCGGACAAGGGATTCGTGCTAAGGACGGACGCCTCGGACTATGCTGTGGGGGCAGTCCTCGAGCAGATCCGAGACGACGGGTCACATGTACCCGTGGCGTTCTGGAGCCGGATCCTGGCCGAGGGCCAACGCCGCACCTGGACCGCGAGGGAGAAGGAGACGTACGCCATTGTATGTGCGCTCAGGAAGTGGTCTGGCCACATCGGATTGCAACCGGTGGTGGTTTGCACGGACCATCAGTCCTTGCAGAGCTGGCACAAGGAGCACGTCGACACCCCCTCGGGACCGGCGGCAAGGAGGGCCCGATGGCATGAGACGTTCGCCAAATTCGACCTCAGCGTCGTATACGTCCCGGGGAAGGACAACACTGTGGCAGATTGCCTCAGTCGGTGGGCCTACCCCGCGGGCAAGGCTTGGATGGACATATCCAGCCATGGAGACGCCGAGGAGACCGAGGAGGCCAAGCGCATCATCGAGATGGAGAAGACCATGGAGCAAGAGGGGGTCAAGTGTTTTGTGGTGATGGCAAACCGTACGGACCTGGCCAAGTTCCGGGGTGCCCGCGTCCAAGCTATTCGAGAGGAAACCCTCGAGCAATGGATGGTGGCCCCTGTAGAGCTAGTCAGGTCGGTGCTCACAGAGGACTGGTCGGATGACTACGCGGCATCCGAGCACTGGAGCAAGTACTGGAATGCCGTGAGCGCCCCGTCGGACGACGAATGGCCTGAGGGCTTGACCGAGGATGGCGACAAGTTGTTCCTCAAGGACAAGCTGCTGGTGCCCGAAAACCGAGTGGAGGAGCTCATTGACCATTGGCACAACGCCCAGCTCATGCACCCTGGCCGAGACAAGATGCAGCAGGACCTGGAGTGGTGTTTCAAGTTCCCACCGGGGTACTACGCCATCCTGGATAGGTACTGCAGCGACTGTGCCGTGTGTCGGGCCACGAAGAGCCCCAACCACTCCACAGCGGGCAACCCGGTGTACACGGCTATACCGGAGGCCCCTATGCGGTTTGTGGCCATGGATGTATTCGCCATGCCTGAGGTCACCGTGGAAGGAGAGACCTACGACTGTGTCATCCTGGCGGTGGATAGGCACAGTGGGTATATCGTGGCAGTCCCGGGCAAGAAGTCCAAGAAGAAGGACAAGAAGGACAAGCATGGAGTGGGGCTGCAGGCCAAGACCGTCGCTAATGCCATGATCAGGCATTGGCTGACGATTTTTGATGTCCCGGCTGTCATCTGCAGCGATCGGGGCAGCCAGTTTGTGGAGACGTGGTTCAAGACGATGTGCAAGCACATGGGGATTCGGCACGCCAAGACCGTGGCGTACCACAGCCGGTCGAATGGCCGAGCTGAGGTGGCCGGGCGGCAGATGTTCGAGAAGTTCCGCCAGTTGCACATCGACGAACCGGGCCGGAATTGGTACAATTCGCTGTGGAGAGTGCTCCAAGCGTATCACGACCTTCCGGGACCCACTGGACTGTCGCCCCATTGCATCCTGTTCCTACGGGATCGAGTGTCACGCACTCTCCCGTGGTTGAACCATGGCAAAGTGGCCCGGGATGCGAATGCTATGATGGCTGAGGCGGACGACACGGCGGCCAAAGTGTGCAAGGCACTTCAGGACGAGCATGACAAGAGGGCCAAGTACTTCAAGCAAGGAAAAGTCCAGAAGTATGCTCTTCAAGACACCGTGTGGGTGGAGCGGCACCACAAGGATGTCCTGTCCAGGCATCGGCAGGCATCTTGGTATGTGCCGGGGGTAATCGTGCGGAAGGTCGGGCAGGATGTGTATGCGGTTCGTGTGGGGGATAACAAGATCCTGGACCGCGACCATACCCAGCTTCGTCCCCGAGCACCAGACCCCAGCGGACGTCCCGTCACCTTCGAGTTCACGGCCGGCGATGTGGACTCGGACGACGAGGGTGAGGACGACGACTTCACCGCTGAGAAGATCCTGGCGGACAAGCCGGACCCGGGGACACCTGGGGGTAGGCTTTATAAAGTCCGTTGGAAAGGATTCGCCGCATCCAGGGACTCGTGGGAACCTCCCAGCAGTTTTGTGCCGAGGTACACCACGGTCTGGATGGACTACCTAAAGAAAAAGAATATTTCTTTGGATGTCGAGGACGTATTGGTCCATTTGGTTGCTGCTGTAGCACCGTAATGGATCCCCCTTGGCATTTTGTTTGTTTCTGTGAATGGGGAGACAAGTGAGGGCGTTCATCCGGGGATTTTTCGGCCTTGATCGGCCATATACCCCCTTCACTCGATCTCCACATATATATTGCATTGTGGTATACTTATTTAGGTCGACCGACGACGTTTTTCTATCTTTGATCCCCTTGGTCCATGTTGTAGATCAAGAGGAGACCGGATATGGCGTAGGGCGCTGATTATCAGTGTCCTCACCCCTCCCTTGGGGCATGGGGGACGCCTACGACGTGTGTGGGGCCTCCATGTGTCCTTGGAACATGGAGGGGGGGGTTGGAGCCCATTGGGGTCCTCCCGTCCTCTCTTCATTGGTTTCCGAGCGGATACAACGCTCTGAGAAGGGGGGTGAAGCCGGTTCGGACCCCCGTGGCCATCTTGGGGTCACTTGGGGTGTGTATCTATGTGCCGGCAAGCCGCCATTGGCTGATATCATACTCTCCCATCCACCTGATCTAACCCGATGTGATAGTGTGATAGGTTTGGCCATTCCGGCTATGAGCGGCCATATTCAGAACCGAGGCGCCGCCAGCGGAGATTTATATATCGGAATATCAGGAATCAACAGGGTTTTATTATCATAATGTTTCCGTAATTTTTCAGCCTTTCGTTCTGATGGTCAATGTATCGGCGACTGTCAGTTGGCTCGCGATTTTGCGTTAACCGATTGGTTAACTGTTATTTCCAGATATTTTGGCGGATACTCCGTTGAAGGGTCAGATTTCATCAGCAAAGGGTTCGTTGCTTCCGCAATTTTCTAAATAAGCACTCGAAAAGTTAATCTGAATTTTTCGCGATGTCGAAATCGGATTTTCGACTTCGACATCGCCGCACTTGATTTGGACTTCTTCGAGTGGTCATACTCCTTTCCCTATGCCCGAATCAGGTTTCCCTTATACTTGCCACCCATTTGACTTGGAGATATAAGGGAAACAAAAGTAAATCGTGGGACCACTTTGAAGGACCATATCTACGCGCGAGTGTGAGGAAAGAGAATAAGGAAGGTTGGGTTGCAAACGCCTTGGTCTCAACTTAATTTAGGAAGCATCAAACGCCTTTGGTGTGTACACATGCCCGGTGTAGCAAGGGATAATGGTCAAGAGGGTATAAAGTGATATATAACTCTTGGACCGTGCAACCGAACATTTTATTGTGACTTTCGAGTGTACCGCATGAGTGTTGGGGTTGCATAGCAACTTTCCTTGGGTTCCTACGTATTTTTAACGTGAAGTTATGTCAATGGAGGGACATGGCGTATCATGGTGGGAGCCATATTTTGAGGGTATGTGTTATATGCATGGTATATGTTTGATATGCTCACGCCCATGTTATATATCTTCGTGTGGCCGAAGAGAAGGGGAGCCATACGTGACAAGGGCTTTGCCCATGTCCCAATTGTGGAATTCAAAGCGCTAGACCAAGTCTACCGCATATGTATTGCTCATGGTATGTTTGACAAAGAGATCCATGAGTGCACTCCCATTTTCATGGGGCATGTAGATATTAGTGGTGAAGGTATCTCCATGCGCCGGATTGGGGATCCAAGTGGGGGAATTGTTCGCAAATGATTCCAATCATTTGTGTATTGAATCATGAGCGGATATCATGGGTGAGCATAGAGATATACCATCATGACAACTTTGTATTTGGTCATATTTTCATGTTTTTGACCTCAATTTTTGCTCATTTTTGCGTTTTGTGTACTTACCTGGTCAGCAAACAGCAAGAAGCCTATGGAGAGTCGAACCATGGTATGTTGTTCATATGTTGGCATATGCTTTGGAGTTGAACACCACCATATGCCGGATCGCGTACTCCATTTGGCTTGGCGCACGAGAGATTACAAGAATTGGTCTCAAAATCATGGGCTGACTTGGGCAGTGCGTGGCGCCCATATCCGAAGGGGTTTCGAGGGTAAAGTGGGGATGTACATGGGCATTGACCTTTGGTCTATATCCTCCATGAATACTAGACTTCGATTCCATGCATGCTTTGAGCCTTCGGATAAGTGGTAACTTCAATTTTGAGCATATATGTGATATATGGCCAATAGGGTGTGAATTGGCAGTTTTTTGGCATGTTATGAGTTCAAACTCATAGATCATTTCTCTAAGCCCATTCGACTCCAAGTCCAACCAAGGTTATGTCAGGGTAGGGCATGGTCCTGAGTGCCACTCTAGGCCATGACACGCCACCTCCCCTATTGGGCTAGGATTTAGAGGCTTGGGAGTGAACACATTTTTGGGGTTTGTGTAGTTACTTGTGACACATGGCATTCAGCCATCTCATTGGACCTGGTTCAGGGCAATATGTTGGTGAGTCAAGGGAAGGTCTTGAGTCCAGGGAATGAGGGGTCTATGGCTGTGAATGTGTATGTTTCCATCTTTCCCCAACTTTGCTTTATTTGTGTTCATATGCCAATTTCAGGGCTTTCTTCCTTGGTGCAACTCTTGTACATGCCCGCCATCGTGAGACAATCGATGTGCTGAACGAAAGCCCGCAGCCTGATTTGGACTGTGAATTGGGTTATTGCTGTATTTGTGGGATCTGGTTGCCATTCAGGGTTGAAGGAGGATTTTATTTTCTATATTTTTGGATTTGGAACCTTGGATTTTGAGCAATGCAATCGTTGATCAGGAGCAAATCGGCAGGGGTTACAGGCGGAAGGGGCACAGCGGGGGCCGGTCCTGGTAGGGACCTTCTTTACCTCAGCACATATGGGACCCAAAACAAAGAGTGCACATCTCCTGAGATGGCACTATGGAGATTGAGTGACCATGGGGCAGTTTTCCAACTCTTTTTCCAAAACATTTCAGCTATCTTTGTGAATATGCAATCCGATTTGACCTGAGTTGCAGTTTCTGTGAATATCCTTTCATCTTTCACTGTTTACACTGCAGCCCTTCATGCTTTGATCCTGATTCTCTTCTACTTGCTTATCTCTGGCTTGGGCTATCCTGGATTGATTGTATTTCAGCAACTAAAACATTTTCATCTTCAAAAACAAGCAGCACGAAACCCTACACCAGCAGCAAGCAGCAGGAGAGGCACAAACGCAGTGTTGAAACCACTATAAAACCTTCTCGGGGACCCCATGACAACACAGGTGATGAAGCAGGTTGGATTTTCACTCCCCCCCCTCCCCCCTTAGCTTGGATTTACACCCTGGTTTTACCCATTTCCACCTTTTTGCGCATTCCCACCACCTGGTTTCTACATGGAGTTCCCAACGCCGCAGGATGCGAATCCTAAGGTGAAAAAGTTGATGGAAAAACAGCTGCGTTGGCAAGTAAGGCCAAAGAACTGCTTCAGAAGATCAGAGAACGTGAGAATACATGCAGCAACCGTGGGCGCAAACCCGTCGAATACCAAATGGGAGACATTGTACTCGTGCACCATAAGAGGTTACCGCGCTGGAAAAAGAACGACCCATCCACTCTTTTTCTGGGTGGATTGCTCCCCACCCACAGGTGACGCTGACCTGTGAAGTTTGCCACCAATGCCCCGCCCACCCTTCTAGACCCCCTCTGGAGCGCCAGATTAGCAAGACGAGAGGCCCAGATGAGTTCACCTCCTGGTTCCCCAAGGGGCACTCCGGCTGGAACATCTGATACCTCCTCAGAGCCGGCCTTGTTTCTTGAATCCGCATCACAGAACGTGGGTAGGATTGCACAGGCAACAAAACCAGCCCCCCTCCCCTCCCCTAACCCCTAAGAAACCCCCGCAAAGGTACCACCACCGCCCCAGCAGGAGACGCAAGGTGCCCTTGTGCCCATTGAGGGAGGGCACGTTGAGGTGTTCCAGAATCGCCCGGTTGTCAAGGTAGGCTGGAGACCTTACCTAGTACCACGAAACTACGGTGGTAACCTCGATTCTGACCAAGCAACTTGCACACAACCAGGGAAGTGTAGGGGTGGCACAGAAGAAGTCACTTGCTGCTTGGGTGCCCAAAATAAGGATTTTGCACAACGTGTGAACGCTGATTGGTTGACATGCATTTTCCTTCGTGTTTTTGGAAAATGGATGACTGAAGCGGACATCGTTGAGTTGTCTGGTTAAGTCCATTTAATGCACAGCGTTCTATAGACCGATCCCCCCCCCCCAACCTTCTCACTGTAGACAGTGCCCAGCGGTCTATGGGCGCCATTCCGTTTGGGGATGCAAGTGGTCATATCGGAGAGTTCATTGCACAGGAGCACGGGTACTATTCGAATGTTGTAAAGTAGGGTACTGAGCCACCTTGGCCAGAGGCCATGTGCACAGATTCATCCGCTCAAAGAACAGGGGTCTTCCTTCGCTGGGGGACCTATGCAGAGAGTTCATCGCAACGGATCACAGGTACTATCTGAATGTCATAAAGTAGGGTACTCAGCCACCTTGGCCACAGCCCGTGTGCACAGATTCATCTGCTCAGAGAACAGAGAGAACAGGGGTCTTCCTTCGCTGGAGGACCTATGCAGAGAGTTCATCGCAAAGGATCACAGGTACTATCTGAATGTTGTAAATGCATGGCATCAGAGGCCCCTTTGTATCTGGAGTGTAAGCACGAAGCTACAGACCCAAAAACGTCCCTACGCTCAACTGCCCAGCAGAATACCCAGACGTAGGGTGATCCAGCCAAGCTTTTTCTGCTCATTTCTTCTGAAGTACCACGTGCCACCAACTTGGTTGTGCTACGTTGTCTAACAGCCATAATTATCAACTCCTTACAACCCCGCATCCCAGCACAAAATTTCGTGCATTTTGTGCGGCTTTCGCAGTCTGCCTAGTCAGTCCCAAGTTCCAAATTCCTTGCCCAGACTATTATTCGGTGCACAAAGACGAGTAGTTTTGCCTCTGAGAGGTGGTTTGCAACCACTACTCAGTCGGTGCACAATTTTTCTCGTAATTTCATGCTCAAGTGTTGCTCTTTCCAAATGTCTTCGGATGGTGGGTCAACATAGGCCGACCAGGGTGCACACAGGGATGCTGGTTGTGTATTTGTTTGGGTCATGTCCAATAATCCATGGCACTCTAGCCCTTGTCCACAACGAAGGCGTCTTGTGCATCAGTTGCACAGTGACAGGTTCGTACATCATCAAGTGGGTTGCATTGTCCATCACCCTCACGTAATCTAAAGTGTACTGCAACAGCACGATCCGAAAGTGCACCTAACATCAGGCAATCTTGTTGGGAGTGGTGTCATGTTGGGCGTCATGTTGTCCCTAGATGCAACGAACAGTGTGAATCAGTGGTTTCTATTGCATGTTTTTTCTAGGGCTAGGGCAGGTACTTGGGGGTTTATTTTTTTTTAGATGCGGATTATTTTTTTTAGAGGTTGTATTTTTTCTTAGATCCCAAAGTCTGTTCCTGAAACGTTGTTTCATTTTTTTTTAGATTTGCAGCGGATTATTTTTTAGAGAGCCATCTAAAATTTTAGTCACTTTCGACCTTTTTTTTAGATGTTTTGTATTAAATTTCATTGGTTTGTATTTTTTTTTAGAGGTTCTATTATTTTTTAGCGCATCTAAAAAAAAATATTTTCGCATCTAAAAAAAAATATTATCTCGCAAATGAGGTTGTCTTTCTTCTTGGATAAAACTTAGGTCACTGTGGTAAGGTGGGTAAGGACTGATGGTGTTTGTGGTCCTCCTACCTTTGTCCCAGCTATCATTGAGTAGCATCAATTTTCAGCATTATTGGGCATTGGTGCTTTGTGAAGAGGTGGGGACATCCTCAATGGCCTCCAGTGGGTTGGTATCAATATAGGATCCGAAGCCCTTGGGGTTATTTGGCCAGGATTTCGGGAACATTGAGGATTCGTACCGTTGCAGGCTTAACCGAATTTTGGCCAATACCAAGGGTATTTACAGTAGGCTGATGTTTTTGTGTTGGTCTTTGTGTGCTTGTACTCTTGTTGTTGGCAGCAACAATTCATTGTGGTATTTACTCTTTAAGATGGTTCGTGCCCTCAATCCTCTATGACTTCTGGTATACATTTCGACAAACCACCTCTGTTACGGCCCCTTAGAGTGGCTGTTTGCCAATGCATTAGCAAAGGATGGTTTTGTGCAACAGTGCCACCCCTTTGGAGACCTTTGTCAAATGGCAAATGGCAAAAATGCTGACACGGTTTGGGGCACACAACCACTCCTATTGCCTATCCCATAGGATGAACTTTGTGTGCTAAAATGCCATGCATATCCTGCTTATCCCTGACACACACAGCAGAAGAATCACACAGAACAATACTGGTGCGTCCAAGCAGGTTGGGCAGACCATAAATCAACATCCCACCCAAACTTTGACAATATTTCTGAGATGATGTGGGACTCACTCAGAAGTGTACATATGTGTATGTGCCGGAGGTAGAGGTGTGTTGTGAGGCGAGGCATGTGGTGAATTTTGCCAGAACAGTCTCTGCATCTGAGGACATTGAACCTTACATTTACACTGATTGTTCCAGCCTTATATGAACTCTGGGGCTATAGCACATGAAACAAACAAAATCAAGCAATGGGGCTGCAGTTGAAGGGCAGAGGGGCAAATACCTTCCACAACTGCAATCATTCAGTGGTGTAGAAAACTCCATATGTACAACTGCTGCCAGGCGTGGGCAGGATCAAATGATCGTATTGCTGGAGGCATGGTTTAGTGTTTGTATACCCATCCCACAGGCACCATGCACCAGTCAAACCACAAACTGACTTCGGGGCATAAACAAAGCTTTGAAATAAACAACCTCACCGTTGTGGACAAAAAAAAAACCACACCATTGTGAACAAAAAACCCCCAACCGGGGGGGGGGGGGTTGGTACCATACTGGTAGCACAAAACTCCCCCCCTTCTACCCCCGTGTACTGTATACACACACACCCCTGTGGGATGAAAAAAACGCCCTCCATCACTGCAAAACCCCATTGTGGACAAAACGGGGGCAACAGCCCTGCTGGGCAGCTGTGTGTTGGAGGGCCATGAATGCTTTCAGATGCTGTATGTTGGAGGGAGGGAGGGGGGGGGGATAAAGGCTGGGTGGTGCGCGCAGTGTGCATGCATGACGCCCAGGACAGATTCAAATATCATGCTGAAAAGGTCTGTGCGGGAAGGGGGGCTTGAACCATTCCCCCAAACGCTGTTCTAGAATGTTCCATTGGAGGTCTCACATACTGTGTGGGTGGCTGGGTGGGTGGGTGGGTGGGTGGGTGGGTGGGTGGATTGGTGGGTGGGTGGATTGGTGCATGGGTCTTTCATTGACTAACCAGAGTAAAACAAAAAAATGGGGGGGGCTTGAACGGATGCACTCTGCAGAAGTTGCGGGATGCACCTTTAGAAAGGGATGGAAAGGACAGGGATGCTGGGTTGCAGATGTCCCTGCTGTGCCTGCACGAAGTTTTTCCTACCAGGCACTAATACTTCGTCACTACATAGCCAGAATCCAGCCAAAAAAGCATTAGGGGGCTGTGCAATGGCCATTCGGCTGTGTCCTCGCTCTATTCATTCCACATAGTACCATGACAGTGCAGCCTGAACACAATTCAACTCGACTCTCAAGTGTGTTAGGGCAGAGAGTATGTGCAGAGCCTTCAGTTACTTGCCCAGATTCCAGACATAGCAACACCCATTCCAACACCCATTCCGGACATAGCAACACCCAACATGCCATCTTACTACCAACCCACTGAGGACCTAACTAGCCACACACTTTCTGTCATCTCCTGCAGAAGGCCGCAGGAAAACGCCTGGTCAGGGGCACATGTTTGAGACTGCTTGATCGGCGTGATAAGACATTAAACTGTAGACTGTGAACAAGAGGGGCAGTGGAGGCAAACTGGGGTTTCTGGGGAAACCTGGGTTTGTCTGTGCAGTGATTCCTCTCAGGTTTTGTGTGTGCGCATGTGTGCATGTGTAGTCATGTGCACCTGCCTGTTCCACCCACGGGCGTGCCTGGCCCTCTGTTTTTGTGGTGATGTGTGACAAGTCGGACTCCCTGAACAGAGTGTATCGCATCCATCGACAGTTCCATGCCGGCTGCCTGCAATTGGCAGGCGCTGTGGAGTTCAGGTCTATGGAGGATCACTAGACACGGTGCGCGTGCGCAGTGCGTGAATTAGGGTGTGGTGCCTCTGACTCAGTCATGGGCAAAAGCTGGTTCTGGATGCGGTTGGCTGTGGCTTGGGTCAAGCTTGGCTGGGGCATGGCTGGGGCATGGATGGTGCCTGGGGGGGGGCGGTTGGGGGTGGGTGGAGTGGGCACAGGTAAGGTCGGGGCCTGGCTGAGATATGAGATATGGAAGTGCTGCCCAATGATTCGGCAGACTCAAGGTTTCCAGTCAAATCTCAGGAGAAGACCAGATCACCTTCAGCATGACCGCTGTTGCGGAGCATTTGTGGCTGTGCCTCAGTTGTGCCCTACATCGACGCTACACACACGGCTGATGGTTTCTGGTCGCCAGGTTCTGATAA
The DNA here is from genome assembly GCA_964036045.1 of Eutreptiella sp. 'Long Island Sound 2002'. Lineage (NCBI taxonomy): Eukaryota > Euglenozoa > Euglenophyceae > Eutreptiales > Eutreptiaceae > Eutreptiella > Eutreptiella sp. 'Long Island Sound 2002'. Next base: position 10,840,075 of record OZ038378.1, on the reverse strand, counting down.
CTCTTTGTCAGGAAAGCTACTGTCAGTTCCTGTCCCTGTTCCTGTTACTGAGTCCGGCTTCTACCAGGGTGTCATCCATAGCAGGAATGGAAGTCACAACAGGCCCTGCTCAGCCTAGGGGCACATTGAACGCCACCCTGACCCTCGGGCAGAGCAGAGGTCTGCACAGCCAGGAGCACAAGGGCAGTCTCCGGGCGACAATTCACGCATGCAGACCACCACGAGCAAAAAGCGGCGGTGCATATGCGTTCCCATAGCCATCCCATCTTCGACAAACACAAATCCGAAAACCGCTGCCTCTTCACAATTGTGAGTGATAGCTGCACACGTGTTTTTCTTTTGACACAGTCCGTCAGTCAGACAAGTTGTGGTTTAAAATGCAATGACGAACACCGTCGGAAAGCCCTCTGGGACTTTGACTCTGCACGTTGTGTTGCCAAAGCCATCCCATCTCCAACAAACACAAACATGAAAACCACTGCTGCTGCACAAATGTAAGTGCAATATTTGTGGGAGAGTACCCGCGCTGTGTGCTACTTTTACGGCGGGCTTAGCCGGAACGGGGTGGCTTTTACGCCCTCTCAAAATGCCCCCCAAGGAGAGCAAACCCTTGGATACATGACCTGTGTAAACATCCCTTCTGACAAAGTGCGCTTGGTTGGGCCAGACCGCCTATTCTCCACGCGGCGTGCGCGCCGCGTCAGGTGCTCCCCATGTGAGAGACGTTCTGAGGAGCAAAAATGAGCGGGGCCGGCTGTGACCAAAACACTCTCAGAAATGCAACCCTTCATTGAAGACATTCTGAGAGGTTGGGCAACAATGAGGGGGCCATTTTTTTTTTTGGCTCAGACCAAGATGAGCTGGCGTAGCCTGCTCACTTCACAGTAGTCGAGGTGACCCTCAGCCATTTTTGGTGAACTCCTCCAAGACAACTCGTGATGCCTTGCAATATGCTCACAAGGCATTGGTACAATTGGGGGATATATATTGCAGTTGCTCAACACTTCGCCAGGCTTCTCCTTAGTGTTCCAGCAGAATCCATGGGGGTATTCCTGCAGCGCATGCACAGCACACACATGGTGAACAGAGTCAGGGTGCTTAGCAGGATGCCGTGGAATCTGATGGGTATGGACGGATTCTTAATGCAAAATGTGGAGGGTACTCTCCACCATCACTGATCTGGGAATGGTAAAACAGAGTCAGGGGATTTCGGACACGTGCCGCGTGCCCTGCAAGCCCACTTCGTACTTTGTGTCGCTGTACAGTGGTGCATGATAAGTATGCACAGTGCACAGTGCACAGAGCACATAGAACACGCTCCATGTGTGGGTGGTCACAGATAGGGGGCAAAAGAGGCATGAGTGCCGTTTCAGGGTGTGTGTCTTGGATCTACCTGGGTTGCACCCACCCAAGGCCTGGCATCGGTCGGCTCTGGTATTAGACGGGATGCGTTGTAGGCAGACCCGGAGACCAGTTAGACCGTCCTTAAGGGGGCGGGGGGGGGGGGGGGTCTGCAGGGTTTCCCGAATATGCATACCTCAGGAATGGTTGCCACGTCTACAAAGCAAGGGCTGTCCCCCAAGAAGGCCTAATGTGACCTGAGGCCCAAAGTGACCTGAGGCATTGCTGTTTGAGAGGAGGGAATGAGTCTGTGCACAAACAAACAGTTTGTTGCAGAGCAGCTCAACCTCACAGGTCAACCATTGGTGTGTGGCTCCACCCATGCCATATTGGTATGCAAAAAAAATCCAGCACGTTAAGCACCAAAATTTCGGCGCATCTCCACTCAGGCGCCACATATCTGGCCATGAATCGACAACGGTCGTCACCCTCCAAAACGGCGTCTTGGGGACTGCTGGACAATTTGTGATGGTGCCTGACGGGGGATTAGTGGCAATGTGTGTCGCAGCTTCGCCGTGGATCTACTCGAAGTACATTGAGGTGCCACATATGTGGGGGGCAGGGGGAGAGGGAGGGGGGCTTGGCGTACAAAGCCTGGGGGAGCCAACCTGGAAGGAAAGCTGGGATAAAGGGGTTGAATTTTACACACTGAGGCAACAGATGTTCAAGCTTGTTGAGAATAGTAGATTTTTTGGTAGCACTCAGTTGTCTAGCGAAATTTCGAAGGTGTTCAACCAAAACAAACACCTACAGCCACAGCCAGAGGATGCAATACCACTGAAGCCTGCCAAGCGCGCTAACCTACTTGCTGCCGGAACCAGCGACCCTCTTTGCCCCTCCGTGTCCGTTACACTTTATCAAAAAATGACGCCCACAACCAATACCACAGGGTCAGTCACCAACGGTAGTTGAGCGGTCACCAACAGTATTTGGTGGTTACCCAACAGCACTTGGCATTTAGCTGACGGCACTCAGTGGTTACCACGGCGATCAGCAGTGACCTGTATGTGCACGCTGGTAACCACATGCCATTGGTAGATAACCGCCGGCGGTTGGCGGTTGCCCAAATTCCCCCCAAAAGACTAAAGAATCAGGTGCTTAGGACAGCCCTGTGTACCCAGTGCTTAATATCCTGGACTTGGAGACGTTCACGTGAGGGCCACAACCAAAGTCTAGTGCTGAACACTAGCCCCACTCCTCAGCCGACTCTCAATGCCAGGTTCAGCTTGGATGGTGCACAGAACGGATCGTCGGCTTGTTCGCGGCCTCTCGTTGACTATTTATGGCAGGGGATGCACTTGCGCACCCAGTCTTGCGTGGTGCTGTCTGTGTTCTGGTGTGCGTATCGATGGATTGCCAACACATCATTGGGATTGATGCATTTGCAAACATATCTGCAAGCAGGAATAAGGAACTACTCAAGGGCAGTTGGTTGTTGTTGAGGAAGAAGGACAGATGGGGGGCTGCAATGGGTCAGGTTGCAATGTCCGCATTAGGCTCCAGCCGCCCCTGCTCCCCACGGCCTTCACTGCCTACTGTCCACTGTTTGAGCCAATGTCCGCCGATCGTCCGCACAGATGGGGGGGGGGGGGGGGGTGGCAAGGATGCGCTTGAGGGGGCAAGAGGTTGAAGGGGAAGGTTTGAAAGGAGGGAAACAAGTGGTGGAAAAGCGAGGTCTGGCGGATACAAAACGGTTGGTGGGCTGGGGGTGGACAGAAGCGGTTGATGGGGAACAAGCCCTCATCCTGAAAGAGGGGGAGTGCTACCCCCCCCCCCCCCATTTTAAGCACAAGAATGACCAGTTGGAAGGAGGAACTGAGGGGGGTTCCAAACCACAGTACAGGGCACAGCTCAAGCAGCTACGACAACTGCGCAAACTTAGCCCAGCTCAGAAGAAACTCGTGCACAATCGCCAGCGGGCTGCACCACAACTCACCCTCGCTACTCTACTGGTGCTGAGTTGTAAAATGGAACTTTGGGGATGGGGCTCAGCAGAACATTCGTGCCAACAGATTTTTTTTTTGTATGGAGCCATAATGGATGGCTCAGCGCCTGGCATCCGGTGCCATTTTGTCGGCGCCAGTAAGTAGACTGTTCCAGGAATTTGTACAGAAGGAGGATCAGGCTCCTGGAAATGCCACCTGGCGGCAACAATCATCAAACTGAGAAGAGGGAACAAACACAAACTGACAGTGGCCTGTCAGTCCCCACCACTTGCAGCCGAAGCCTGTGTCTCCCCTGACACCACACACAGGGACCCAACCCGTTACTGCCGGGGTTAAACTAGTGTGTCTTGCTAAACAGTAGGTATGGAAGCTTTGCATCACACATTTTTTTTTAACTCGTGACCGAAGTTCCACCAAGTGTCCATTGAGAGTACACATAGCAGGTCATGGGTCAGTGACAGAAGCTTTGCATCACACACACCGGGCAACAAGGGCAGTATACCAACTGTTACAGGACCTTCAGACCTTCACACAGCGTGCACACATCGCCCACACACCCACTTTTTCCACACACACACACACACACACACACACACACACACACACACACACACACACACACACACTATGCGAACACGCCAACGCCTGCACGTAAACCCCTGCGGATGGCGGGCAGCAGGCGGGCAGTGGACGTGAAGACTCCTCGTCAGGCCAACATTGAAGTGATGAAGAACATGCAAGTCATGGAGGCTAGGCGCCTTTCTGCAAGTCACAGGAGCAGAGAGCTGCGAGGGTAAGCAATGCCGAAGCCGATGGGGCGGTCCAGAGCTCTGCAGCATCTGTCCACCCCTGAGGACAAAGACAAATCATCCCTGGTTACCCCACCCTGTGCCTTGCCACAAAAGGAGGGGGGAGGAGTCAGAAGTACTCAACCCGTCAGACGAATACTACTACTCTCGGCCCAGGCTGTATTTGGGGAGGGGGGGGGGGGGGCAGGCTTGGGGTAGGAGGATCAGGACGTAACCGTCCTGCCACACACACACAGGGCTGCCGGCACTGAGTGAGTGCGCGCTACGTGATACACTTCTCGTAGTGTTGGTAGGTCGTGGCACCACGCACACACACACACACACACACACACACCATGTTAATGGCCCAAGCCATGATTGTCTATTCCAGCTAGGGGGGCCTTTGCGGGGTAAAAGGGGGGGCGGGTGATTGCCCATTCCAGCTGGGCTGCAAAGGTCAGGTGTGGACCTGCCGCTGTGCTCCAACCGCGCCTGCCTGCACACTTCTGGCTGGGGGCACGGGGGGGCTTTAGGGGGCGTCCTGCACTGCATGCTACTTGTAGACCACATTCCCCCCGAAGAGCCCCCAAGCACACCCCTTCCAAACGCCCTTAAAATTAGGTGACCCAAACTACGCTAGCCCAAGACAGTTGCAAGCTACCTTCCCTTCACAAAGGACATCATGCACAATGGGACCGTTTTGGCACCATTTTTGGCAATGGAGGTTGAGATGGGGCAAATTTGCATGTTATCTGATCCATGAACGCACTTTCCCTAAAGTACATGGTACTCACAAGAGCCTCAATAGCGTCCTTGTATCGAATTGTTTTGTATTGTAATGGGACTTGCTTCAGTGCTTCCAATTCCCAATGGAATCTTTGGCCACCCGATGCATACTTGTCCTCCCGAGAGGAAATGGTTCTTCGCCACTCTGCACAGATACAACAAAGGGAAAAGAAACGAGTGGGTGCCATTGAACCCCTGCCTTCTCAGGTTCCCCATGGTGGGGAGAAATCAACCCAGAAAAGAGTGGATGTGGTGGAAATGAGCAAAAAAGTATGAAAAAGGGTGGAAATGGGTGAAACTGGGTGAGAAACCAAAAATGCCATATCCCCAATGTGAAAGAAGCATCAAAACCTACTCCCAAACAACAATGATGCCCCTAGTATCACAAAGTATGGGTCTCTAGTACGGCTAGACGCCCAAATAGTTCCATTGCACGCGCACTGCACTAAGTGCACCCCCTTACTTGGGGATGGGGGGGATGAGACCCTTTTTGCTCAGCGAAGGTGTAGGTGGAACCTTTGGTGCACCACTTACTTTACTTGGGGGGGGGGGGGGGATTGATATCCCCAAGTTGTAGCCACGGGCCACTGCACACTCTGGAGAGGTCAGCTGGTCTCTCGGAGGACTGATGGGGCAGCCTAGCAGGGTGGTCATGAGCGGGGCAACGGCCGCCGATGTGGAAACCTGTTGCCTGCCGTCCTGTAGCATGCTACAGAGAGGGTGTATGTACTCTGGTAGGGGAGGGTAATAGGCAGGTAGGCGGGTTCCAGTGGATGCGAACCTTCCTGACACAGAGGTGGCTAATTACTGAGCAACCTGCTGGGTGGGGTTGAGCAGCCCCTCTGGGTTCGAACACGACCATTCTCAGGACCTCCTCCACGTGTGACTCAGTGGGATAGGCTGATGATCGAACCCCCAGCAAGACACCTATGATTTTACACCTCTGAGCTACAGGTGTACCCCTGGGCGCAGGGTAGTCAACCTTTTCAGTCCATTGTCGTAGGGGCCCACGGGCAAAGGAGGGAGGAGAGGAGGAAACAGGAGATTCAATGGGTAGAGTAGAATCAGCGGATTGGGGACCCGGATCACTAAAAGATGCCCAGATGGATTCAGGATCGCAGGCACACCAGACTTCAGCATGTATCCCCGAGGGCATTGCCTTGTGGAGAGCGGGCGGGCTTCAGGGCATTGAAGACCCACCGAAACACATCTATCAAATGGGATGGAGGAGCCAAATCACGATGGGGGACGTGACCAAGAGATAAATGCATGCGACACACACGACACACAGACGGGACTCTGCTCTATGTGAAGACCCTTCTGTGGCGGTAAATGTCCCCGCAGAAACACGACAGAGCGTTCAGCTGCGCTGTCTTCCCACTTGTCTGATATTGTGGAAGATGCCAATGACTATTCAGGCTCTGAGGGAATGCGGTGGAGAAAAGGTGTTTTGAGGGAGGGCTGATAGGTACACAAATCCTTATAGATCCAACTACATCTCCTCAACATCGAGGTTGTGTATGGCCGCAAAGGATTCGTTCGACGTCTATCAGCACATATATATTTGTTGCTCCCTCCCCCACCCCTCATTCACTCCCGCCAACTCGCCCCCGGCACAGGCAACGGCCAATGTCCAAACGTTGCAGTACTGCTTAGGCAACACGCATGAGACAGGTACAACAGCACAGTGGGACCACAGAAACCAAGATCCCTAATCTTGTGCAGAAATGTCGCGCTTGGATAAAGCCACGCTTGTACGAAGGAGGCTCAATTATGATTACGCGGGAATGACTCACTTTATGTGATCCGGCAATGCAACTCATGCTATCAGACCTCAGGCAACCGATGATTATGTGAAACCAGAGTCCAGCTATGGCTGGACTAAAACAGGGGAGTGTTTGCGCAGCGCGCGCCGGGGGCGCTACTTTAGGGCCAAGTATTCCGGGCTACAGCCCCAGTGTTCCACTCCCCTAGTGAAGCCCCGTACACTTTTTGGCAGACACACAACTCACAGCCTCTCCAGTGGGCCTCTGGTCAAACATAGCGATAAGCGCCTTCTCACATTCGTATGTACATATTTTGGCCTTCCCGAAAGGGGGATGTGTTATTGTCATCAGTCCGTTCAGCCAGTCATCGTTGAAAATTGGACCATACTCCCCAGGTACTAGGAGCTGGCAGTCACTTTAGAAGATTAAAAAGCGCCAAACATATGATATGTACCCCTGAAAATGTAAATAGTTGTTTGAATAATCTGTTGTTTGGTTTTTGAAAGGCTGATATGCTGTGCATCTGCTTACTTTGGTTGCCTCTTCCAATTCAGAGGGCGGGGATGCTACACCGGAATCAAAGGATAGCGATGGTGCAATACAGTGATGTGCAGCCGACATTGGGATACAGCACAGTGGTCTCTCCACAATTTCATTGAGGTTCTCAACAGAAAGTAGCACTGTTTGAACCACTATGGCTGCCACTGTGTGTTGCAATGGGCACCTGCCAAAGGGACATCCCAGTGGTATGACAGTTCACGAAATAGAACAGTCAACAAAACGTAGGCAGCAGAAGCAGGATCATGCTCATGGGTGTGGCTAGTTGGAAGAAATGGAGGGAGGATCAAGATCAACAGGGTGGTTTGTCGGGAGACAAAGGGGAGGGGTTCACGCGCAAGAGCATGCTTTATCAGGAGAAACAGGGGCAGGATCCCACTCAGAGGCGTGGTTCATTGGAAGAAAGAGGGGACCTGGTCCACTTGCACTAACACAGGCCAGGTCAGGAAAAGAGCCACCCGACAGGAATTCTGTGCTGGGGCAAAGCCACAAGGAATGGGCTCTTAAAAACCACCGAAAGAAAAATTGTACTTCAACTCCTCAGAAACCCCCAATATGCAGACGGTGGGTGGACAACTCGATCACTGGTCTCAATGTTTACACATTCCCATCCGACCTGCAGCACAACCCTTGGCCACTAACGACGCTGCGGCTAGAACATGTGCACTGCCTGGCCCAAGGTGTTGGATCAGCTTGCAGTCGGAGCACACAGGACGTGCAAGCAGAAAAGCGGGTGTCAACACTGTCTTTCGACACTGAAAATTGTGTGCCTACAAATTTGACAGCTTCATTTGGAAAGAGACATGCGAATGGCACTTTGTGGTACATACGGGGGTGCCCACGTGGCACTTCCTGGTACACCTGGTGTTGCCGTTGCCTTTTCCATCCCTCTCAAATTGCGCCAGAAACGATCAGCAGTCTTGACAATTTCTTAGGAGCATGGCGGCGATCTCCGTGGCCCAGGGGCATATTGGCATGGCCCAGGGGCACAGGCGCGTGCTCCATTGCCCCCTTGGACACAACAAATGGGGAGGGACTGCAAATCCGTGCATACCAAACCCATTTAGAGTCTGTATGCTGTACACTCTGGAAAAAGGTCTTGGTTGTCAATCTGGAATGGAATCCCACAACATGTGCAACAGGAGCCCCACGGCCTCCGACCGTCACCGTGGTGACTTGGGGTGAGCTGTTCTTTGCTCCCTTGGGCCAATTTCAGTCGAGGCCACAGGCCACTGCATACTTTGCACAGGTCAGCCGGTCCCTTCGGACTGATGTAGTTTCCGGGCTGGAGCTTGTGTGGCCAGCCTTCATCAGTTCGCCCAATGTGGTGACCAGAGATGGCGGAGAAAGAGGAGGAAGGAGGATGAAGGGGTTGCAAGAATTCGGTTGGTAGACTCGAAATCAGCGGATAAGGCACTTGGGCCACCAAACGGATGCCAACACGACTTCAGGGGCGGCATGGATGGCAAGGTCCGTCAGAATGAGCGGCAAGTACCCTGTAGGGTGCATTGGGGATGAAGGATAGCAGGGTTCGAGAGCATAGCCCCAAAGCAGGGTGGTTTGGGACGTGACGGGACGGAAGGAAGCGCCTGCAACGCACGCACACTGCACACATGCAGGACCCCTCCCAGCCGGTGAAGCGTCGGCGTGGGGGCACTGTGTGGTTGCAGGAAAGGTCTAGACTGCAGAATGGGTGGCTTTGCAATTCGGGTGGAGGCTGATGGCTTTGCTCTGCTCCGTCGAATCGCATGCACATTTGGTGTAAAACTCAAGGACATGGGGTTCCTGAGAAGCAAAGAACGCGTACTTGAGCCTTACCTTATGAAGCAGGCCGAGTTAAGGGAAGCACAGGAGCGGTGGGCCACACAGGGGTCAAGAACAGAAGGGGTATCCCTGCAGAGGCGGGGGCTCTGGGCAGGACCCCTCTGTCAGCAACCCTTAGGGGCTCAACAAGATGGCCCCTGTATGGCCCGCCCTCTCCTCTGCCAGTGATCTGTGGCCTGGCAGACGGGACTAGTCGGCTGGTGCGCAGCCAATCAAGGACGGCGGCCTCCCGTCTGTAATTTATAGCGCCTCCCTATGAACAGGCAGAGCCGGGACAGCCAGGATATATGGAGGCAGGACACCTTTTCTGGATGGACAAAATGAATTCTGTGCCCGGTATCTGGTGCAAGAAATATATACAGATGTATGTGTCTGGTACGGAGGAGCGGTTGGGAGGGATGTGTTATTTCGGCGCATGAGTCCGATGTCTGTGGGGACCACTCGCCGACACGCCCTCTCTCGGGTTCGATCCTGGGACCTTGGCTGCAGAAATCGGGCGGTAAAGACAGCCGTCGTGCACACTGTCAAGCCCAGCGATGATCGCGGTGTACTGGCCTTCATCGCGTTGATCAACGTTTGATAACAAACACAAATCACTGTTTTTCGCAAGCGCTTTGTCCATCAGGGCCTGAGCACTCGTCGGGCTAACTGAGGATAAGAATGTGCATAGAGGACAGCCTGAGCTTATGGGCGGCAGAATTATGGTCAATCGACGGCGCTGTGCAGGTGGCCAACGGCAGTTGGCGGCCCCCCGCCGATGGCAGCTAATGGACGCCATTGGCCCGTCACCAACAGCGGTTCCTGACCTCCCGGTGCTCTCCTTCCTTGGCTCCTGGCTTCTCAGGGGGACTCAGCACCCTCTCAAGACCCCTCCTTCTGATCGCTGCCATGCGCCGGCTACGTGGTGTGTGTGTGTGTGTGTGTGTGTGTGTGTGTGTGTGTGTGTGTGTGTGTGTGTGTGTGTGTGTGTGTGTGTGTGCTTCAGAATGTTTACCATTTTATGACTGTGTCTGACCTCGATGGCTTTTGGCGTTTTTTTGAGGCAAGAGTGAATCTCGCAGTCTCTCCACGCACACAGCCCACTTCCGCAGGCGCATAACATGTTTTGGGCGTCTGAGACGGAGAGCATCACTTTTTTCGACTTGCACATTTGGCTGCAATTTTGGATTTCTTCGACTGCACTTGAGGCGAGGATGTTTGCAAAGGTCCATCGAACCTATATACAGATGCCGTGCAAAGATGTGCACGCGAAGGACGCCTTGGCGTTGGCGGGCTGTTCCCCGTTTGCAGCGGCTCAGTGAAAAGACAATTTCAAAGAAACCTCTCGCTCCAAAGGGACAGCCCCTGTCGCTCTCGCTATGGAGCATCAACCCATGCACGGGAAGAACGAGATTTTGGGTCCCGAAATCTCCGGCACAGTGTTGTGCGACAGCTTCAGCTCCTGCAAAGTGGTCTCTTTCCGCAGATCGCCAAAGGCTTGGTGGCCGCTGTCGCTCATGCAGTTGTTCTGCAGGTTCAACTCGAGGGACTTCAAATTCGTAGTGCCGTTTGCGTTCAGATTGGCGAGCGCAGCCGCGCCGCCGTTGCCCACTTTGTTCTGCTTAAGGTTGAACGTGAGGTGCTGGAGGGCAGGTGCCGAGTACATCGTGGCCAAGGCTGCGGCACCGGATTCATGGATCTCGTTGTGGTCCAGAAGCAAGACACACGACTCCAGTGATGAGAGACTCTTCAACTCGGCAAGAGTCTGGGCCCCCTTTAAACAAACGAGCATTTTGGACGCAGCACATAAGGAGTTGGAGTCCAGATGAAGGCATGGCTTCACTTGGCACCGGTCATGTTCTGAGTCAGGGTCGTGGCATGCATACCGTGCCAACATGAACTTTTGCTCTGACGTCTGGGATGCACTTGCATAGCGCATGGCCCCATTTGACCATGCACCCCTGACCTTCAGTTGGCAGTTACAAGGGTTGGGTTGGGTGGGTTATGGGCAGGCACCGGTCGGCCAAGCTCGCCGCTGACACAAACCGTGCCTTTGTAATGGTCCTTCGGTCTGAAAAAACCGCAGGGGTAACCGGGCTTGCAATTGGAGGGAGAGGGGGCGTCGATAGAGCCCCCTGGCTAGCCCCCCCCCCCCCTAAAAAAAAGGCTCAATTGACGGGACCCCCCAAAACCACCCTCGGGACCTTCGGGGTTGAAATGGCGGTGGTATTAAGGGCACTTGGTCCCCGATCCATTCCGGCTACACATGTGTGTAGCGCAGAGTCGGAGTCAGAGTGAGAGTCAGAGTCAGATTCAGAGACAGAGTCAGAGTTGGAGGAAGAGCCAGAGTCGGAGTCGGAGTCGGAGTTCGCTAACAATTTTGAAAAAGAGAGCCGCCCGTTGGACCACTTAAGCAAAAAAAAAAATGGAATGCACCGAAACGAAACAAGGAGAAAAAATCAGAAGTGCCTACCTCACCCTTGCCTTCTCGGAGGCCCAAAACAGAGTGGAAATGCTACGTCACCCCTGCATTCTCGGGGGTCCCCAATCCCAAGCGCGGGGAGCATAATCAGAAGTGGCCACCTCACCCTTGCCTTCTCGGGGGCCCAACAGAGCGCGTAAATGCTACGCCACCCCTAGGCGCTTGGCGTTGGCGTTCCCAGCGCCCAGATCAGGGGACGAATTCAGAAGTGCCTACCTCACCCTTGCCTTCTCGGGGGCCCAAAAGAGGGCGGAAATGCTACGTCACCCCTGCATTCTCGGGGGGCCCCAATCCCAAGCGCGGGGAGCATAATCAGAAGTGGCCACCTCACCCTTGCCTTCTCGGGGGCCCAAAAGAGGGCAGAAATGCTACGTCACCCCTAGGCGCTTGGCGTTGGCGTTCCCAGCGCCCAGCGCAGGGAGCAAAATCAGAAGTGGCTACCTCACCCTTGCCTTCTCGGAGGCCCAAAAGAGCGCGGAAATGCTACGTCACCCCTGCATTCTCGGAGTTCCCCAACGCCAAACGTAGGGAGCAAAATCAGAAGTGGCTACCTCACGCCTACCTTATCGGGGGCCCAAAAGAGGGCGGAAATGCTACGCCACCCTTGCATTCTCGGGGGTCCCCAATGCCAAGCGCGGGGAGCAAAATCAGAAAAGGTCCCCAACAAAGGGGAACAAAATCAGAAGTGGCTACCTCACCCTTGCCTTCTCGGAGGCCCAAAAGAGCGCGGAAATGCTACGTCACCCCTGCATTGTCAGGCGTCCCCAACGCCAAGCACAAGGAGCAAAATCAGAAGGGGCTGCTGCACCCTCACCTGCACAGGGGCCCAAAACAGAGTGGAAATGCTATGTGACCCCTGGGACCTCGGGGGTCCCCAACGCCAAGCGCGGGGAGCAAAATCAGAAGTGGTCCCCAACAAAGGGCAACAAAATCAGAAGTGCCTGACTCACTCCTGCCTTCTCGGGGGCCCAAAAGAGGGCGGAAATGCTACGCCACCCCTGCATTCTCGGGGGTCCCCAACGCCAAGTGCGGGGAGCAAAATCAGAAGTGGCTACCTCACCCTTGCCTTCTCGGGGGCCCAAAAGAGGGTGGAAATGCTACGTAACCAGTACCTTCTCGGGGGTCCAAAAAGCCAAGCGCAAGGAGCAAAATCAGAAGTGGCTGCCCCACCCTTGCCTTCTTGGGGGCCCAAAAGAGGGCGGAAATGCTACGTCACCCCTGCATTCTCGGGGGTCCCCAACGCCAAGCGCGGGGAGCAAAATCAGAAGTGGCTACCTCACCCTTGCCTTCTCGGGGGCCCAAAAGAGGGTGGAAATGCTACGTAACCAGTACCTTCTCGGGGGTCCAAAAAGCCAAGCGCAAGGAGCAAAATCAGAAGTGGCTGCCCCACCCTTGCCTTCTTGGGGGCCCAAAAGAGGGCGGAAATGCTACGTCACCCCTGCATTCTCGGGGGTCTCCAATGCCAAGCGCGGGGAGCAAAATCAAAAATGGCTACCTCACCCTTGCCTTCTCGGGGGCCCAAAAGAGGGCGGAAATGCTACGTCATCCCTGCATTCTCAGGGGTCCCCAACGCCAAGCGCGGGGAGCAATATGAGAAATGGCTACCGGACCAGGGCCTTCTCGGGGGCCCAAAAGAGGGCGGAAATGTTACGTAACCCCTACGTCCTCGGGGGTCCCCAACGCCAAGCGCAAGGAGCAAAATCAGAAGTAGCTGCCTCACCCCATCATTCTCAGGAACCCAAAAGAGGGCGCAAATGCTACGTCACCCCTGCATTCTCGGGGGTCCCCAATCCCAAGCGCGGGGAGCAAAATCAGAAAAAGCCCCCAACGCCAAGCATGGGGAGCAAAATCAGAAGTGGCTACCTCACCCTTGCCTTCTCGGGGGCCCAAAAGAGGGCGGAAATACTACGTCATCCCTGCATTCTCGGGGGTCCCCAACGCCAAGCGCGGGGAGCAATATGAGAAATGGCTACCGGACCAGGGCCTTCTCGGGGGCCCAAAAGAGGGCGGAAATGTTACGTAACCCCTACGTCCTCGGGGGTCCCCAACGCCAAGCGCAAGGAGCAAAATCAGAAGTAGCTACCTCACCCTTGCCTTCTCGGGGGCCCAAAAGAGGGCGGAAATGCTACGTCCAACCTGCATTCTCGGGGGTCCCCAATCCCAAGCGCAAGGAGCAAAATCAGAAGTGGCTACCTCACCCTTGCCTTCTCGGGGGCCCAAAAGAGGGCGCAAATGCTACGCAACCCCTACGTCCTCGGGGGTCCCCAACGCCAAGCGCAGGGGGCAAAATCAGAAGTGGCCACCTCACCCTTGCCTTCTCGGGGGCCCAAAAGAGGGCGGAAATGCTACGTCCAACCTGCATTCTCGGGGGTCCCCAACGCCAAGCGCGGGGAGCAAAATCAGAAGTGGTTACCTCAGAAATGCTACGTCATCACTGCATTCTCCGGGGTCCCGAACGCCAAGCGAGGGGAGCAAAATAAGAAGGGGTTGCCACACCCTTGCCTTTTCGGGGGCCCAAAAAAGAGTGGAAATGCAACGTCACCCCTACGTTCTTCGGGGTCCCGGACGCCAGGCGCAGAGAGCAAAATCAGAAGTGGTCCCCACTAAAGCGCAACGGAATCAGAAATGCCTAACTCACCCGTGCTTTCTCGGGGTCCAAAAGAGGGCGGAAATGCTACGTCATCCCTGCATTCTCGGGGGTCCCCAACACCAAGCGCGGGGAGCAAGATCAGAAATGGCTACCCCACTGTTGCGTTCTCGGGGGCCTAAAAGAGGGCGGAAATGCTACGTAACCCCTACATTCTCGGTGGTCCTCAACGCCAAGCGCAAGGAGCAAAATCAGAAGTGGCTATCTCACCATTGGCTTCTCAGGGGCCCAAAAGAGGGCGGAAATGCTACGTCATCACTGCATTCTCCGGGGTCCCCAACGCCAAGCGCGGGGAGCATAATCAGAAGTGGTCCCCAACAAAGGGGAACAAAATCAGAAGTGGCTACCTCACCCTTGCCTTCTCGGGGGCCCAAAGGAGGGCGGAAATGCTACGTCATCCCTGCATTCTCGGGGGTCCCCGACGCCAAACGTAAGGAGCAAAATCAGAAATGGCTGCCTCACCCTTGCCTTCTCGGGGGCCCAAAAGAGGGCGCAAATGCTACGCCACCCATGCATTCTCGGGGGTCCCCAACGCCAAGCGCGGGGAACAAAATAAGAATTGGCTACCTCACCCTTGCCATCTCAAGGGCCCAAAAGAGGGCGGAAATGCTACGTCGCCCCCGTATTCTCGGGGGTCCCCAACGCCAAGCGCAGGGAGCAAAATCAGAAGGGGCTGCCGCATCCTTGCCTTCTTGGGGGCCCAAAAGAGGGCGGAAATGCTACGTCACCCTTGCATTCTCGGGGGTCCCCAACGCCAAGCGCGGGGAGCAAAATCAGAAGTGGCTGCCTCACCCTTGCCTTCTCGGGGGCCCAAAAGAGGGCGCAAATGCTACGCCACCCATGCATTCTCGGGGGTCCCCAACGCCAAGCGCGGGGAACAAAATAAGAATTGGCTACCTCACCCTTGCCATCTCAAGGGCCCAAAAGAGGGCGGAAATGCTACGTCGCCCCCGTATTCTCGGGGGTCCCCAACGCCAAGCGCAGGGAGCAAAATCAGAAGGGGCTGCCGCATCCTTGCCTTCTTGGGGGCCCAAAAGAGGGCGGAAATGCTACGTCACCCTTGCATTCTCGGGGGTCCCCAACGCCAAGCGCGGGGAGCAAAATCAGAAGTGGCTGCCTCACCCTTGCCTTCTCGGGGGCCCAAAAGAGGGCGGAAATGCTACGTCGCCCCCGTATGCTCGGGGGTCCCCAACGCCAAGCGCAGGGAGCAAAATCAGAAGGGGCTGCCGCACCCTTGCCTTCTCGGGGGCCCAAAAGAGGGCGGAAATGCTACGTAACCCCTGCATTCTCGGGGGTTCCCAACGCCAAGCGCGGGGAGCAAAATCAGAGTTGGGTACCTCACCCTTGCCTTCTCGGGGGCCCAAAAGAGGGCGGAAATGCTACATCGCCCCCGTATTCTCGGGGGTCCCCAACGCCAAGCGCAGGGAGAAATAAATCAGAAGGGGCTGCCGCACCCTTGCCTTTTGGGGGGCCCAAAAGAGGGCGGAAATGTTACGTCACCCCTACATTCTCGGGGGTCCCCAACGCCAAGCGCGGGGGGCAAAATCAGAATTGGGGCCTCATCCTTGCCGTCTCAAAGGCCCAAAAGAGGGCGGAAATGCTACGTCCACCGTGCATTGTCCGGGGTCCCCCATGCAAAGCGTGGAGAGCAAAATCAGAAAGAGTTGCCTCAGCCTTGCCTTCTTGGAGGCCCAAAAGAGGGCGGAAATGCTACGTAACCCCTGCATTCTCGGAGGTCCCCAACGCCAATCGCAGTGAACAGATTCAGAAGTGCCTGCCTCACCCTTGCCTTCTCGGGGGCCCAAAAGAGGGCGGAAATGCTACGTCACCCCTGCAATCGCCGGTGTCCCCAACGCCAAGCGCGGGGAGCAAAATCAGAAGTAGCTACCTCACCCTTGCCTTCTCGGAGGCCCAAAAGAGGGCGGAAATGCTACGCCAACCCTACCTTCTCGGGGGTCCCCAACACCAAGCGCGGGGAGCAAAATCAAAAATGGCTACCTCACCCTTGCCTTCTCGGGGGCCCAAAAGAGGGCGCAAATGCTACGTAACCCCTACGTCCTCGGGGGTCCCCAACGCCAAGCGCGGGGGGCAAAATCAGAAGTGGCCACCTCACCCTTGCCTTCTTGGGGGCCCAAAAGAGGGCGGAAATGCTACGTCCAACCTGCATTCTCTGGGGTCCCCAACGCCAAGCGCGGGGAGCAAAATCGGAAACGGCTACCTCACCCTTGCCCTCTTAGGGGCCCAAAAGAGGGCGGAAATGCTACGCCACCCTTGCCTTCTCAGAGTTTCCCAACGCCAAGCACGGGGAGCAAAATCAGAAAGGGCTGCCTCACCCTTGCCTTCTCGGGGGCCCAAAGGAGGGCGGAAATGCTACGTCACCCTTGCATTCTCGGGGGTCCCCAACGCCAAGCGCGGGGAGCAAAATCAGAAAGGGCTGCCCCACCCTTGCCTTCTCGGGGGCCCAAAACAGAGTGGAAATGCTACGTCACCCTTGCATTCTCGGGGGTCCCCAACGCCAAGCGCGGGGAGCAAAATCGGAAACGGCTACCTCACCCTTGCCCTCTTAGGGGCCCAAAACAGGGCGGAAATGCTACGCCACCCTTGCATTCTCGGGGGTCCCCAACGCCAAGCGCGGGGAGCATAATTAGAATTGGCTACCTCACCTTTGCCTTCTCAAGGGCCCAAAAGAGCGCGGAAATGCTACGTCACCCCTGCAATCGCGGGTGTCCCCAACGCCAAGCGCAGTGAGAATAATCAGAATTGGCTACCTCAGCTTTGCCTTCTCGGGGGCCCAAAAGAGGGTGGAATTGCTACGTCATCCTTGCATTCTGGGGGGTCCCCAACGCCAAGCGCAAGGAGCAAAATCAGAAGTGGCTACCTCACCCTTGCCTTCTAGGGGGCACAAAAGAGGGCGGAAATGCTACGTCACCCCTGCATTCTCGGGGGTCCCCAACGCCAAGCGCGGGGAGCATAATCAGAAGTGGCTACCTCACCTTTGCCTTCTCGGAGGCCCAAAAGAGGGCGGAAATGCTACGTCATCACTGCATTCTCCGGGGGATCCCCAACGCCAAGCGCGGGGAGCAAAATCAGAAGTGGCTACCTCACCCTTGCCTTCTCGGGGGCCCAAAGGAGGGCGCAAATGCTACGTAACCCCTACGTCCTCGGGGGTCCCCAACGCCAAGCGCGGGGAGCAAAATCAGAAGTGGCCACCTCACCCTTGCCTTCTCGGGGGCCCAAAAGAGGGCGGAAATGCTACGTCCAACCTGCATTCTCTGGGGTCCCCAACGCCAAGCGCGGGGAGCAAAATCGGAAACGGCTACCTCACCCTTGCCCTCTTAGGGGCCCAAAAGAGGGCGGAAATGCTACGCCACCCTTGCATTCTCGCAGTTCCCCAACGCCAAGCACGGGGAGCAAAATCAGAAAGGGCTGCCTCACCCTTGCCTTCTCGGGGGCCCAAAAGAGGGCGGAAATGCTACGTCACCCTTGCATTCTCGGGGGTCCCCAACGCCAAGCGCGGGGAGCATAATTAGAATTGGCGACCTCACCTTTGCCTTCTCAAGGGCCCAAAAGAGCGCGGAAATGCTACGTCACCCCTGCAATCGCGGGTGTCCCCAACGCCAAGCGCAGTGAGAATAATCAGAATTGGCTACCTCACCTTTGCCTTCTCGGGGGCCCAAAAGAGGGCAGAATTGCTACGTCATCCCTGCATTCTGGGGGGTCACCAACGCCAAGCGCAAGGAGCAAAATCAGAAGTGGCTACCTCACCCTTGCCTTCTCGGGGGCCCAAAAGAGGGCGGAAATGCTACGTCACCCCTGCATTCTCGGGGGTCCCCAACGCCAAGCGCGGGGAGCATAATCAGAAGTGGCTACCTCACCTTTGCCTTCTCAAGGGCCCAAAAGAGGGCGGAAATGCTACGTCATCCCTGCATTCTGCGGGATCCCCAACGCCAAGCATAAGGAGCAAAATCAGAAGTGGCTACGTGACCCTTGCCTTCTCGGGGGCCCAAAGGAGGGCGGAAATGCTACGTAACCCCTACGTCCTCGGGGGTCCCCAACGCCAAGCGCGGGGGGCAAAATCAGAAGTGGCCACCTCACCCTTGCCTTCTCGGGGGCCCAAAAGAGGGCGGAAATGCTACGTCCACCCTGCATTCTCTGGGGTCCCCCAACGCCAAGCGCGGGGAGCAAAATCGGAAACGGCTACCTCACCCTTGCCCTCTTAGGGGCCCAAAAGAGGGCGGAAATGCTACGCCACCCTTGCATTCTCGCAGTTCCCCAACGCCAAGCACGGGGAGCAAAATCAGAAAGGGCTGCCTCACCCTTGCTTTCTCGGGGGCCCAAAGGAGGGAGCAAATGCTACGTCATCCCTGCATTCTCGGGGGATCCCCAACGCCAAGCGCGGGGAGCATAATCAAAAATGGCTACCTCACCCTTGCCTTCTCGGGGGCCCAAAAGAGGGCGCAAATGCTACGTAACCCCTACGTCCTCGGGGGTCCCCAACGCCAAGCGCGGGAGGCAAAATCAGAAGTGGCCACCTCACCCTTGCCTTCTCGGGGGCCCAAAAGAGGGCGGAAATGCTTCGTCCAACCTGCATTCTCTGGGGTCCCCAACGCCAAGCGCGGGGAGCAAAATCGGAAACGGCTACCTCACCCTTGCCCTCTTAGGGGCCCAAAAGAGGGCGGAAATGCTACGCCACCCTTGCATTCTCGGAGTTCCCCAACGCCAAGCACGGGGAGCAAAATCAGAAAGGGCTGCCTCACCCTTGCCTTCTCGGGGGCCCAAAGGAGGGCGGAAATGCTACGCCACCCTTGCATTCTCGGGGGTCCCCAACGCCAAGCGCGGGGAGCAAAATCAGAAAGGGCTGCCCCACCCTTGCCTTCTCGGGGGCCCAAAACAGAGTGGAAATGCTACGTCACCCTTGCATTCTCTGGGGTCCCCCAACGCCAAGCGCGGGGAGCAAAATCAGAAACGGCTACCTCACCCTTGCCCTCTTAGGGGCCCAAAAGAGGGCGGAAATGCTACGCCACCCTTGCATTCTCGCAGGTCCCCAACGCCAAGCGCGGGGAACAAAATCAGAAAGGGCTGCCTCACCCTTGCCTTCTCGGGGGCCCAAAAGAGGGCGGAAATGCTACGTCACCCTTGCATTCTCGGGGGTCCCCAACGCCAAGCGCGGGGAGCATAATTAGAATTGGCTACCTCACCTTTGCCTTCTCAAGGGCCCAAAAGAGCGCGGAAATGCTACGTCACCCCTGCAATCGCGGGTGTCCCCAACGCCAAGCGCAGTGAGAATAATCAGAATTGGCTACCTCACCTTTGCCTTCTCGGGGGCCCAAAAGAGGGCAGAATTGCTACGTCATCCCTGCATTCTGGGGGGTCACCAACGCCAAGCGCAAGGAGCAAAATCAGAAGTGGCTACCTCACCCTTGCCTTCTCGGGGGCCCAAAAGAGGGCGGAAATGCTACGTCACCCCTGCATTCTTGGGGGTCCCCAACGCCAAGCGCGGGGAGCATAATCAGAAGTGGCTACCTCACCTTTGCCTTCTCAAGGGCCCAAAAGAGGGCGGAAATGCTACGT
Source organism: Eutreptiella sp. 'Long Island Sound 2002' (assembly GCA_964036045.1). NCBI lineage: Eukaryota > Euglenozoa > Euglenophyceae > Eutreptiales > Eutreptiaceae > Eutreptiella > Eutreptiella sp. 'Long Island Sound 2002'. Next base: position 10,820,327 of record OZ038378.1, on the reverse strand, counting down.
CATCCCTGCATTCTGCGGGATCCCCAACGCCAAGCATAAGGAGCAAAATCAGAAGTGGCTACGTGACCCTTGCCTTCTCGGGGGCCCAAAAGAGGGCGCAAATGCTACGTAACCCCTACGTCCTCGGGGGTCCCCAACGCCAAGCGCGGGGGGCAAAATCAGAAGTAGCCACCTCACCCTTGCCTTCTCGGGGGCCCAAAAGAGGGCGGAAATGCTACGTCCACCCTGCATTCTCTGGGGTCCCCCAACGCCAAGCGCGGGGAGCAAAATCGGAAACGGCTACCTCACCCTTGCCCTCTTAGGGGCCCAAAAGAGGGCGGAAATGCTACGCCACCCTTGCATTCTCGCAGTTCCCCAACGCCAAGCACGGGGAGCAAAATCAGAAAGGGCTGCCTCACCCTTGCTTTCTCGGGGGCCCAAAGGAGGGCGCAAATGCTCCGTCACCCTTGCATTCTCGGGGGTCCCCAGCGCCAAGCGCGGGGAGCATAATCAGAATTGGCTACCTCACCTTTGCCTTCTCAAGGGCCCAAAAGAGGGCGGAAATGCTACGTAACCCCTACGACCTCGGGGGTCCCCAACGCCAAGCGCGGGGAGCAAAATCAGAAGGGGCTACTTCACCCTTGCCTTCTCGGGGGCCCAAAAGAGGGCGGAAATGCTACGCCACCCCTACCTTCTGGGGGGTCACCAACGCCAAGCGCAAGGAGCAAAATCAGAAGTGGCTACCTCACCCTTGCCTTCTCGGGGGCACAAAAGAGGGCGGAAATGCTACGTCACCCCTGCATTCTTGGGGGTCCCCAACGCCAAGCGTGGGGAGCAAAACCCGAAGTTCGCTACCTCACTCTTGCGTTCTTGGGGGCCCAAAAGAGGGCGGAAATGCCATGTCAACCTTATGTTTTTGGCCATTTTTGGCGCTTCTTTTCAAAAACTTGCGGAAACACGGCCAAGATGGCTTCCAAAACCTTGAAAAATGGATTCCCCACTGCAAAAATAGGGGGGAGGGAGTTAATTGGTGGCCAGTGACTCCCCCAAGCTGGACCCAGCAACCGCTCTTGGACAGCTCTGAGGAGTTTAGCCCCCGGCAAAAAGACCCATGTGTTTGGTGGGCTGGTTTCCTCTGCCTGTTTCATGTACCTGCCCTGCCCATCACTCCGGCAGTAATCCTACCCTGAACCCCAGAAGAGTGGAGGGGGTGCCAGAAAGGCTAAAAAAAATATGCTGATCAGTATGGGGTTGGGGTTGGGGGGGGGATTGGGACTGCAGTGGCCACAGAGGCTTGGGGCCCAGTGGGCAGTGATAAGTAGGAACCAAGACCGAACTGGACCTGTCCCTCTCTTTACCTCCTTTTTTTTTTTGGCACTGTGGCTCCCAGCTATCCAGGTGGGGTCTCCCGGGTCACTTCAAGCGTTGACGGGCTTATATCATTGTTTAGAGACGAATATGACCACATGGAGGCTGAATGTACATGTTGCTGGAAACGACTGAGGTGAATTTCAGACTAGCTATTTTCAACACAGGAAAATTTTGTCAAAAGAAGAATCTCTGTACCTCCTGTCATTCGGTCAGGTGGTCATTAGGCTGTCATCCTTTTCGGCGCATCGCAGTCTGGTGGGAGTTGTGGCATACACACAAGGCCTCTTGATTCGGTTCACCTGTCGTTAGAACAACACTTGCATTCTGCTGGCTTCACTTAGCCATATTGTCGCTCCTTTACCGCTTTACCTCTCATGGCTTGGGGCTGGGGTCAGTCATGGGGGGGTCAGTGGCACCATGGCGGCCCTGTCACTGCCATAGCCTTGTCATCTGGGCCTTAGATTTGAAAACAACTTCGTGGACACTTGCTGTTTTGAGTTGGCGGCAATACGCAACCATACCAGGGGGTTTGCAATTGGGGCTGGAAGGGCAAAGATGGGACTCATTGCTCTTCTGTCATGCATAGGGAGTTCTTCGTACAATTCACATGAGATGGTGACGTTGTATATGTTGAGGCTGGGCTGTTTGGCTCTACCATTCCCAAGAACAGGAAGACATGGCCATATTGGGTGAAGAAATTTTTGCTGCTGGCGGGGGCATTGGGTGTTCAATGAGATGACCTCTGAAACCTTGAAGATGGCCTTCAAGAAGCAGACTCTTCTGATCCAATTGTTCGACTACCCCGTCCGAGAGCGCTTGACAGCCTGTGACTCGCCTTAGTCCTGCAGAGCAATGGCGCCTTGCGCTTTGCAGGTGCACGTCAGCCACTGTCTGTGCTGCGGGTTCTTGCTCTGGGTTAGGGTGGACCCGGACGTGCAATCCGTGTTCCCTTGGTGCTGGTGGAGTGGGGGGGATGAATCATCAAGGGGCAGTGGGGGGCAGCACGGGGTCAAGCGGGAGATCACACCTCGTCTGTGATCTTGTTGAACCCAAGGTCGAGGGTGAGACTTCGCAGGGCAGGGGCCCGCCTCAGGGCTGAAATCGCTGCAGCCCCCTCGTCCCCCAGCCTGTTGAACCGGAGCCCCAAAGTCAAGTGGGTGAGCGATTCGGAGGTGCAGAGCGCCGCGAGCTGATTGGCCCCCAGCACACCCACCTCACAACCGTACAGCTCCAGAGTGAGAGTGTGCAGCACCGGAGCACGCGACAGCGTTGCGAAGGATCGCAGCCCTGGGGCTGCCAGTCGGTTTGTGCGGCTCTGGAGACACAACCGGAAGTTGCAGAGCAGTGACGCATCCTTTAGCCCCTCGAAAAGGGAGACGGTGTCAGAGTCTGTGAGGTTCTCCCCGGTGATGTCGAGGTTGTGGGCTGACGAAAGGGCCTCTGCAACACGCGGGGCGTTCTTGTGGTTCACATGGCAGGACAGATACCGCCCTCGCAGCAACTGCCACAGCTCCGAACAGACGTGACTCAGCACAGGGGTCTGCAGAAAGCCTGAGATGAGGGTCCAGATCTCACAGGGAAGAGGTTGTACTGACGGAGTGAGGCTGAATGTCCCTACAAACAGAGAAACGCGGGTGCGGTAGAAATACGCAAACAAAACAAAACAAAACCACACCAAATCCAACCATACAAACAAAAAAAGCAGTACAAGATACGGCGACACAACACAACACAACACAACAGACGACACATCAAACCAACACGTCACATCACAGTACAGCACATCACATCACATCACAGTACAGCACAGTACAGCACATCACATCACATCACATCACATCACATCACATCACATCACATCGCATCGCATCGCATCGTATCGCATCACATCACATCACATCACATCACATCACATCACATCACATCACATCACATCACATCACATCACATCACATCACAGCCTAAAACACGACATGGCAAACGCTGTTGGGTTGATCGATGCGTGCCTGCAATCGAACCTTTTTCACAACAATGAAACGCCCATGATGCACAAACCATCTCCTATTGGGCTTTTTGTGGGACTCGAAATATGATTCAACAAACCAACTCACCAAACGCAACATACTTGAGTTGCCAAAATGATGGACGGCAATGCGGTGAGGTGCCCAAGTCAAGCAGCCCGACGCAAGCCCCGCCCTCCCCCCACCACCTACGCGGCTGCACGCTCTGGGGCCCACGGAGAGCAAGAACATGAGTAGCAGGAGGCAAGGGAGGAGGGTGAGTCCATCAGACCAATCAGTCAGTAGTCGAAATAGCTCTGCTTCAGACCACCGTAAGATTTCGCGATCGGCGCATGACCGGCGCAGCTCTTTCCAAACGCATTATTTCCAGTACGTGTCACGGCACACGCCGCATGCATGCAACTGCGTCAAGACATGCTCTGAACGTGCACGCACGAAATTATGCCCATCATTTGCCTTCGTCTTCCACTTGGGCATCTCCTTCTTCGGGGGCTTCGGAAAAGGGGTGACGGACCCGGGGCGGCCACCAAACCCACCATCCACAGGGGAGGGGTTGAGGCACCCGTTGCTGTTATCCACCATCGCGACAGCCATCGCAACCTGGCTTGGCGCCCTATCCCACAGCAACGGCAGATGGGTTCACCGGAGGGGGGGTGCCAGGGTCGGTGAGGTTCTGAGAAAAAGCACAAGGGGGAATTATGGGGAAAGAGTCAGCCGCACAACTCAAAAGACCGCGCACCGCCCATCGCACCGAGCGCCGTACCTCCCCCCATGGCGTGACCGCCACAGAATTTCTCACAACCGGGCTAGTTCATGGGATGAATCCCCTTTCCATCGGCCGTCCAGCTGAATAAATCCGAGTAAAAATCCCTAGGAGCATTCAGGTGGCCTAAATGGAGCTCCGTGGCCTATTTTTTGTAACTGCTGTGCAGCTCGGACATGTGCAGGGCAGCAAATGACACAACATTTTGCAGGTGCACTCCAGACATGGCGGAGCATACACGCACATGACATACCCTGTCCCACATGAATTGTCATCAGCCGTTGTCGGAACCTCGGTGTCGGACGCAATACACATGCCATCTTTTCGCCAAACGATTGAGTACGTGGACTGTTTAGCATACGCATGGCCGAAGACCTTGGAGTTGTTGCTTTTGACGGTGACGAACCCATGTTGTTGGTGCACTCTAGCTGTGGCAGCAGACAGCAGATGCATGGTCGGTTGAAACACATCTGTTGATTCTTTCCTCATGTACACACCCTTCCATCGCCCCGCCCCTCTCCTCCTCCCCTGGCAACACCCGACCATCGCCCCACCACCCTTCTTCAGTTGCTACGGTAGTAAGGGGCAGGAGAAACAGCTCGGCCACAGGTAATGTTTCGAATGCAGTGAACAGGCCTGCTTTCAGCAAGTCGTGCGAACTTAACAAAATGTGAACCAGGCAACTGATTGCAATAACAAACACAAAACAAACACACTACATGTACAGATTATCATGCACTGTGCACTCTGTGCTGCTATGTACACTCTCAATGCCTCATGGACATTAATTAATTGTGCATCCCTGGTCTTAACGTGTCGATCGAGTCGGCGCTTGTACTGGCTTGTACAGTCGCCCTTGGCGAGATTTAAGCAGCTTTATGTGCAAGAGATGGCCTCAACCTCTGCCCTCCCCTCATCTGCTACAGCATGGCTTTGGTTTGGTTTGGCTTACATGAGTGGGCGTTGTGGGTCCACGTGTGGATTTCTTTCATGCCCCAGGTAACTACTTCAGCAAAGCACAACGGGCACCAACTCCTCAGCCAAAAATCAATTGAACATGGTAGGGTCTGAAATAGGGTGCATGTTTGTGCAGCAATTTGACATGACATGCTATGGCGTACACATGCAGAAAATTTGGCGTGCATCACTCCTCCTATTTCTACCCATCCCTTTCGCGGTGCTGTCACAAAAGCCTGCTTATATCATTTCCAATTAGGTACATGCCTTGGTGCTCGTGTGTTTCCGCTAAGGGGCATCGGGAGCTTAAAATGTTGGCCCACAGGGTCACAGTCATTGCCTGTCACCCTCTCCCTCCCCCTGGCCCCCACACTATCCCTCCCGCAGTAGGTGGGGCTGTCGGGTCCTGTCAGCCTGCTGACGGTCTCAATCCTACTTGTCCCGCACTGGTCACCGTAGCTCTTCAGCCAAAGAGAGTCCTCAATTGTTTGATGCAGTGCACACGAGCAGTACAAAAAACATAAGAGGATGGAATAACAATGCCTGTGTAGCAGGAAGCAAAGCACCAGGAGTGTTGGACCGCTGGACCAGTACTTGTCGATCGGGGAAAGCTGCAATATCGATAAAGGAACAAATTGCGGATGTAATTAGCAAAGAAAGATGATTTTTGAACCACAGCACGTCACATGTCATGTCGCATGTCACGCCACATGCAGCCGGCATGTCCTATAACACGACACGACCCAACACATCATGTATCCTCTCCAACTCTTGCTTTAAATTCTTTTCCTTCGAGAAACCATCGGTCCACATCCCCCATGTCATTTTTGTGAAATGCTGGTTTGGTGCAGGGTGTGGTGCTGGATTCTTGGGTGCAAGCGGTAGTTTTGATGGAATTGGGGCACATGTGGTGCGCCACCCAAGATAATGCTCAAACACCATGAGACACATCCACAATGAGCAATCTACTGTCCCTCCTCATGTTAGAAACCCGAGAACCCAAGGACCCATAAGTGACCCAACTATGTCATTTTTAGGTTGAGTCTCATTGACCCTTTGTCTTTTTTTGTTCCCATGAGAACCTTGATGCCTCCCTCCATGTGGTTTGTTTCTTAGCATGCTTACCCTCCAACTGCGGCTTATAGCGATTATACCACTACGCACTGGTTCAGCAGGAGCACATGAGTTCTTCAGGAAAGGGAATTGCTCTTCAAGGTCATGAATGCGAAGATTGTCTTTGGGGCAACGTGTCAACTTGTGATGCTGCTACAACTTGAATCCTCTTGGTCACCGGCACCTGCACGCAGCACACCAATTTGGCCTGTTAGTACCTCTTGATTCCCAAATTGCAAATCTACACCACCATTTTTGACGTTGAACGACAAGCATGCAACGAGCACATACAAACGGGCAAAAAAAAAGGGCATGTGCTGTCACAATTCCAATGCCTAACAAGCATTCGTAACCTCCGTTGTCAAACACTTGACAAATGCCTACCAATAAGCACAGCAAATTGGCGTGCAGCAAGAATTGAAGTTCTAACAAGCTTTCATAAAAACGAGCCTCAAATTTGCAACGACGAACCTCAACCATATTGTTCTGGCGTACCATTGGAATCACTCAGCATAAGACTTTGCTGCGATGAGGCTTGGGATGAACCTTTGGTTTCTTGAGACTGCACATCACAAGAAAGTCAAACAACATCAAAATCAAAAGAAACTTCAACGGGACAATTTAAACTTGGCACACTCAACAGACCTAAGGCATGTCACGGTCCGTGTTGCTCAATTGGGAACCACCTCCACACTCTTTGCCTTTTGACTCAACCATGGAGAACAAGGTGGCCCACTTTTGTTTCCATGGTGGTGCTCGCTCAGATTCATCATCATCATCATACGCATCAAGGTCCTCCATTAGCTCCCAATTGTGCAACAGCCTGAGCTTCCCAAACAATGGTTGTGTATTCCTAATGACCTTGTGGTCTATTTTGATGAGGTTGACCACAACCTTGTGCCCCCAAAGCCTTTCTAGAAGTCCTAGGGACGGTCTAAAGTCTCAATCTTTATTGATATGGAAAAGCCATTTGGGTGATACCCAATAATCTCTCACCACAACCCTTTTTTTTTGGATAGCCCGTTTTCCTCGTAGAAACCATTGAGGCACCCGAACTCATCTTTGTGAACTTCCGTAAAAAAAACAACAATAACAAAAAGTATTGCCAATTTAATCTACTTGCAAACATCCAAAACACGAACTCTCCAAATTGGACTCAGATGGGGTGCAGTAAGTCTGAACAACTAATTTCTGCCAATGGGCACTGCAAAACTGCTACGTGGCCTAATCATTTGGACGATGTTGTGCCGAGGGTCCTCCGGCAATATGGAAAGACGGTCCACCACCACAACACAGTTTTCACACAAGTTGCACATGGGGCCCTTTGAAGGTGAAGACCTTGGTGAAGGTGATTGGGAAAGTTTGGCCTTCTTTTGAGGCGGGGTCTCAAAAACAATGTTCTTCGGAGCAGAGCTCCATGTTTTGATGGGTGTGGTGTTTGTGTCCTCCCTGTGCCGTGTCACACGTTTGGGTGTATGTGGTGTACCACCCCAACCACCCCAACACTCTCCACAACACAAGTATTCACCGGATGGGTCACGAAATGACGATCGCAAACGTGGAGGTACGGTGGCAAAGTATGAAGTAGGGTGGCCTATGCAATTCACACGAACACAACAATACGTTGTCTTTTCCCCTTCTTTGTATTCCCAGGGAATGCGGGCCAAGTGGTTGCTGCTTGCATGACCTGTTGCTGCTTGCATGACCTACAATAGAAACGAGGAAAAAACTTGAAGCACTTCTCAAATTGGAGTTGCCCCCTCCTAAATTAAGCATTGCCCTTACGCCAAAAATCAGATCCCGCATGACCTACAATAGAAACGAGGAACAAACTTGAAGCGCTTTCTAAATTGGAGTTGCCCCCTCCTGAATTAAGCAGTGCCCTTACGCCAAAAATCAGATCCTCTATCAAGATTTCCACCTTCGCACTTGGGACGTCCAAATGCCCATCTGTGGATGCCAATTGCATCGGCAATCACATCCCAACAAAGTTTGGACCAAAGCGGTGGATGTTGGGAATTGGGAATTCGGAGGTGACCAAGAATGGAACTCGAAATCTCACTGTGACAAGGCACTTTTAACCTCAAAATGTACATCTCCTCAGCATAAGTTAACAACAAGCAACAGTCTTGTCGAATCGCTATCTTACGTGCCGAATGATCAAACTTCAACAACCAAAGTAATCAAAAAAGCACTACTTTGCACCACAAAAAAACACACTTGAACTTAAAGAAAAGGTCGTTCAATGCAGAATAGGCACAGACCCCACAGAAGGAGTATTTTGAGACACAAAGACATGCTGCATAGAACGAAACAGGTCAGGACGGTCGGACTTCGGAGATCTCCAAAACGGCATTACGACGCAAAAAAAACTTATATCAAGCATCATGGAATGATTATACTTTTATAATGATGAAAAAAATACATTATAACAGTCAGAAAGGTCTTGAAAACTATTCCAAATTCCAAAAAAGAGGTCAATTCTCCGAGATTCTCTCCCTGGGGGCCAGAGAATTTCTCCCGACACGCGCGAGCCAAGCGAAGCATACCTAGTGCACGCGGCCAGAAAACGATGTGCACGAAAATCCATCCCTTGCAGCAGTTAGGGTTAAATGGCCGCCACCAGGCTATCGCTGGGTTTTTTTGAATACCACCATATCCTCGCTCGGATATAAAGTTAACCGGACCGCTGGAACACCGAATTTTCACGGGGAGTCGCAAACATTCATGGAAAGCGATATTTTCATTCGACATTGGCCCCAGATGTGGGTTCTCGGAACGTGCGATTTCGGGTAAGTAATCCAACATTCCCTTCCTGTCTAGTCTGATCATTCCCCCATTTCAGGACCTTGCCAAGGCTACAAGTGGGGGGCACAGCGTTTCGGTGCATGACGCGGCTTCCCGACTACACTCAGGTGGGGAGAAAGTTGTTTCGAACCCACCACGACCCAAAGTCACACTTGGAACGGAGCATGGGTGTTTACAAGTGTGGAAACAATTTGGTAGACGTTATGCAAAGAGCAATGAATGAACGATGGAATGGACACTCAAATACGTCTATTGTACTTTTTCCTTCAGTCAAATGGATTGATCTGCTCAGTGCTTGCCATCCGCAGAGTTGCCTTTGTGTGCACAGATTTCCACCTAAGAAAGTTTACACTTTGTCCCCATCTAAGGACTTTATGTCCAAGAAAGCCCAGGAGTGGGGGGATGACACACAATTGGGGTGTCAGTAGTTTGCTTTCGACGTGTTCTCAATTTCTGTACATCTCCATTTTACGAGCTCAAAACTCCAATGACCCAATTGACTGTTCTCCCAAAACCGATGCCCAATGCCGACACAAGCACAAATGCAACGATGTAATAGCACACATTTGCCCATTCGAGATAGGAAGTGATGTTTCGTACTCAATGAGCACGCAAAAGAGTATGTTTGGGTCATACCCTGCAACCCTACGAAGTCTTACAAAACACACCAGTTTCAATTGAAGGAGGGACAACAAGTTGTCGCGCTGCTTGAAGATCAGAGGACCCCTTGGTTTCGTGTCATACGTGTACTCATTTTTCACGCATGATCCTAGATGTTATGTATGGCCTCACATATGTCAAGACTTGAATGGGTTTGCCTTACAGCAAAAACTCGTTTGACCGATTTCTGAGGAGTGTTTCTGTGTCTTGCGCTTTCTGCCCGCTCATAGATCGTCATCGATGTGGTTGTGCATGTGTTTGGTCAAAAGGGGCAATGGTACTAGCAACGTGGGCTTAGTCGGGGTGGTGCTAAGCACGGTGGTGCTAAAGCACCACACGAACTCAGCCCATGGCTTCTTTTGCTTCATCTGCGCGCCATGACGGTTGAGTCAAGTATGCTCATAAGTCCACCTTCGTGCATTACCATTAGATTGTTTACAATCATAGCACCTCAGGCATACCCATCATAGGATGGTCCACTTTTCTAGGGACCACAATTTTGTGAACGAATGCTTGTTTTTTTGTTGTTTGACAACCGAAAGTACCGTATCAATGAGATTGCGGAACTTCACAATCGGCTTGGTGCTCCGCCCTGACTCCTCTCCTTCCTTCCGCAGGTTGGTTTGTGGGTAATGCATACGGTACTGCCGCAAAGACTGATCTAGATGCAGCCACATCACTGCTGCTCCTAGGCCTAAATATGGGCTATGCCCTCCGAAAGCATAGCAAGGGGTACAAGGGATGACAAGGGATCAAGGCAATGTTGTAAAATATTGCTTGCACATAGCATGTCTTTACTTCTTACTCGAGGAGAATGTGTTGTCTTGGCATCATTTTGGGATCTTTGGTATTTCGCATAACAACATACGGGTCCCCGACAAACCCACAAAGACGAAGAAAGAAGCTAGGACGGCATCATCAAGCGGAAATTAGCAAATCCTTACAAGTAAGAGTGTGGAGGCAATGGTTCTCTCATTGCATAGCCTCCACATCGATGATGTGCCACCATTATATCGGAGCACCTTTTCTTGGTTCGTTACTCTTCGTGCCTACAAAAGGATGTGTCGTAACCTAAGTGTGTTGGTTGCACTCAAACTGAGGCCACGAATGTTGGAGAGTTGGGATTCCCAGAATTTCACAAGTGCCGAGGACATTTGTGGGTTTTTTGCCTCTTCCTCAGCTGCACGATGGTTGATGAGGAGGTTTTGGTGCCTGAGATTCATCGGTTGTTGTCGGCAAAGCAATGGAAATCGGCCACCTTCCTCGCAAGCATGCTTGTCTCCAAATTGGGTGGCCATATGCGAGCTCAAGCACACCCTCAGAGTAGGGCCTTGTACATCGATGCCCTTGTTCTTTACGCCGATGCTTTGGTTGGAGGAGGAGAATGCCGTCGGGCCCTAGCCCACTACAGTTCCGCACTCAGTTGGATGAAATCCAACCACGCCCCGAACGGTGCTCATAGCTCTCAGGCATCTACTACGGAGTGCTTGTTACGCGTTAAGATTGCCGAGGCTTACTTGCGGCTAAATGACCACCCCAAAGCTTTGGAGCACTTGGAGAAGGTCAACGTGAGTGCAACCTCTTCATTAAGCCCAGATCACATCCTCTTCGTTTTAATGCAGCGCGCACAATGCTACAAGCGGCGAGGCTCCCGAGATGTAGCCATTGAGGCATACAAAACAGTTTTGCAACGAAACCCCTTTTGTGTTGAGGCAATCACAGGTGAGTAGCATGCGTGGGAGGGGTGATATGTTAGTCGGGCGTTCTCCTTCGGTCGATGTGGTGTTCTTGTTACAAACAACATTTTGCGTTGCCATGTATGTGGCATTACGACGAGTGTCCTTGGTTTATCCTTTTTTCACGGTTTGTGGTCGCATGTGTGTGCTAATACCTCTTCCATATCTAATCCCGCAGATTTGAAGTTTGTAACCATCGGCGCATCGTGCGACGAACACCCCCACAATACCACTTTTACATCCCTTGCGGACGATAGCACATTTGCAATCAGTTGAGTGGTCGTGGGGGAACACAACACATTGGTATGTTGTCCCATAGGCAGCGCAAACGGCGGGTGCTTAGTATGTCTGGATAGCCAAATAGTTGCACCTTGTGTATGACGGGCACGATTCAACACATGTCAATCCTCCTCAATGCACGCAACAACGTCACAACCACTTGTTGCAACCACGGCGACTGCCCTAACTTTTCCAAACCCTCATCGCTCGATGTGCCCGAAACTCGGGAGGACATGGCGCCGAATGAAGGCGGTGGCCTCTCATGCCGTCAAAGAGATAATATGCCCTTTCAACGCACAGTTGTCGGCAACAAATTCATTGGTGGATGCAAGCCTTCGAGGCATGGATGCTAAAGGCGAATACGTTGCAACCATGGCATGAAGCGAGTGCCGTTGCACCCCTTACCCTAAACCCTTCACTCTCTCAGCCAAAGCTTTGTGCATTTCTCGGTGTGAAATGTTATTGGCAGACACGCGGGGCGAAGTGCAGTGCGGGGGCAAGAGGCCGGGGCGGGGGGGTGGGGTTTGGGGGGGGTTATGGGGTGCTGGAAGACGGAAGGCTCGTGGGCGGCCAAGGCGGGTCCTCCCGCTGTTCACCACCGTCGCGCACTTCCGTATCCACGGGGCCTGGACCAAAAAGGTAGGTCCCGATGATGCTTGAGGTTTTTGTGTTTGGCATCCCTTATGTGCGGGCTATGCCATTGTGACCATTGACGATCCAGTGCTTGCTGCTTGTGTGAGGAAGATAGACAGGACAAGGCGAAGGGCTGGCAATGTGAAGGGCTTCAAAGGCGCCCCTCCATCGCATACGCAGGGCTCCTTGAAGTGACCCCAACGCAAGTGGCCCACACCGCGGCTTCTCTTCGGGGGCTCTACGCCCGTCCCCAAACCGACTGGCTGCTGCAATGGCTGGACCTGCTGAAGTGTAAACTTTGCGGTGATTACTCAGATGCGCTGCGCGTCGCCAAGGACTTGCTGCACAACGTTGGGGACTACAACACGCAGGTGTGGCTGGAGGTGGCGGAGTGTCACTGCCGTGCGTCCAATTTCTCAGAGGCAGTGGCTGCATTTGAGAAGGTGATGCAGGAAGACTATTTTAACATGGAAAAGATGGACATGTACGCCGCGGTGCTACGCAGGTGTCCCCTTCACTGGCACATATCAACTGGCCCTTGGTTGCGCGGTTCAGGGAGCAACATCTGGGACACACTCCCGGAACAGTCATGATACACCCATGACACACCTACACATCGATAAGCAGATCGACACACGAATGACACGCTCGTGACACACGAATGACGCCCCCACGAGCCGGCAGCTCACCGTGTGCAGATCACCACTTCCACCGTGATTTGCTTCCCCATCGTTACGACTGCATTCTATGCGATGCGGTGCGCTCATTTCAGGTCCCTGTGAGAAGCGGGGGCGGTCATATACCCTGTTTTACTTTGTAGTCAAGGATTTGGAGCTGGCAGGGGGGTGCAGGGAGGTGGAAGGTGCCGCCCCTGTCCAGGCACTGTGACATGGGGTCACTGAAATCTTTGTTTATCAAGCATTGTTTTGTGGGACGTGGGGCGGTGAGTTCGTGTGCCCTGTGTCCATGGCTGGTTTGTGTCGAGGTGAGGTGTGCAGGTCAGTTTCCTTTTTATCTGGGGCTCTGGATTAGTTGAGATGCAGGTGGTGGGTTTCTGACTGATTAAGGTGGCTTTGTGGCACCAAAGGAGGGCGAAGGAATTCAGTGGAAAACGTGGCACAATGCAGCTAGAGACCAGAAAGAAGCTGGGGTGTCGTGGGTGTACCATGTGTTTTAGGTGTTTTACGCAGCGGGGGACACACACATGGACGGGGGTAGGCACATGGATACAGAGGCACTGGAGGTCAAGCGCTGGGCCACGGGTGCGTCGTGGGTGTGTTGTGGGAGTCACAAGCCAAATTCTTGAGCGCCTCCGCAAATCTGTGCGCCGTGGCTCGGCCCTCTTGAACCTGTTTTAGGGCCAGATAGGTCCAGGAGCGCAGAGGCAGTCATCTATCTGCAGCCCGGATGGGTGACCTTTAGCCTGGGCGCGCGTCCACGAGTGCAGCGACCGACTTGATAGGTCCCCACCTCCCCGACCCACACCTGTTTCCATCATGGTACCCCATATGTGCTTGTTTCGATGCCTCCACCAACCCTCTGTCCAGGCCTTGCTCTGACTCCGGCCCTCACTGCAGGACAGCGGGTGTGCAGGAGCTCAACCGTCTGGCACACACACTCCTTGTGACGAATTCACAGTCTCCGGAGGCATGGGTGGCGTTGGCGTTCTTGTCTGAGAAGAAGGGCCGGAGAGAGTCTGCACACACATTTGTGAACAAGGCCGCGGAGCTGGATCCATACATGAGCCGTGCACTTGTGCTGAAGGGGCAACTGCTGAATGCAGACCAGAAGTTTGGCATGGCAATCACCAGCTATCGCAAGGCATATCAACTGTCAAGAGATTTGTCGGTGTATCAGGTAATTGCTTCGCACAGCAAGATAGACACAGACAGTTCTGCACACAACGACACTAGGGCTGTGCAACTGCACAGAGGCACGGCAAGACACAGGCACAGGCACAGGCACAGGCTCCCACACGCACGCAAACACCCACGTGCCCGCGCACACAAAGGTGGCATTTTATTATGTTTCTCTGCTCTGATTTGTGTTGTGAGGACCCGAGGCCGGATTGCCACTCAGTGAGTTCATACTTCGTTTTGTTCCCTCTTAGAGGTTCAAAGCGCTCTGTTGCTCTGCCACTGAACAATGGAATCTACTATTGTAACTGAGGTCTATTGTTCTATTGTTGTTCTCCGGGCCGCTGCGAGTGTTTCAGACTTCCTTGATTGGCAGACTTGTTTTGGAAAACCTTGCGACAGTCAAAAGGAGCACGAAGAACACACAGTGCACATACAGAAGGTCATAAGGAACATTCTTGCTGACCCATCTCCCGGAGTTGGAGTCCTGCACGCCGGCATGCTCAGCACAGACAATTCAAGGGGTCATTGTGGCCCTGCATACACAACAGTGTACATAAGAGACAAAAATCAAACAGACACTCAGGGTCGCTTACTATCAGTCCGTATGCTCTGTCAGTCTATCACTGTCTGTCTATCACTGTCAGTCTATATGCCATTCTTATCTACTGTGCTGTCCGTTATGCGCCCAAAATGATATTTTACTGCTTGCGTCGAAAAATCCGTAAATAAACTACGAAAAAGCGAAAGCATAAAACAAGGCTCTGATAATCATCGTCACCTCTGCTCTCTGTGCCCGGCGACTCTGCGGCAGTGTTTGACGGCCGTAGTTACAACTACTTCTTTTCCTCCCCTGCAAGTGTGGGCTTTGCCAGGCCATGGCGTAGTGTTGTAGCTTCGGGGCGCAGCGGTCTCAAAAGTGAGAAAGTGATTCAATTTGCAAGCCCTGTAGCTGAAACTACGGCGATTTTACACAAGGTCGGTGGTGCGTGCATGTTAGTCAATGATTCTACCCCCTGCGAAGTCACGGGGCAGATGGCAGTTGTGAAATTCTTGCATGATTGCATCATGCCCAAAGCGCAGGCGATGATTTCGGAGATACCAGATGGGCCACACCAGGCGGCTGGGATGGTGGAATGAAGAAAAATGGGGCGAATTTGCAAGATACGGGAGGAAAGGGAGGTCTGGAAGAAGAGAAAAATGGGGGGGGGGGGGGGGTTGAGAGAAAATCGCCAATGTTTGCAACTTTTACAGATTCCACAGCTCCCATTTGCCCTTTTTTCTAGAGAACCTAACAAGAAAATGGCGCTTCTGCTGGTCATTGGCCTTTGGCGTGTAGAAGGATGGGGAGCTGCCCTGATTCGCCACGTCGGTTGGGCCCTAGCAGCAGTTTATCTGCCACACTTGAAGTTTGGGGACATTGCATGTTCCTGTGCACTTCCAAATGCATGCCAAAGGGTACATCTTCCCATGTTTCGACAGCAGATACTCAGGCACCACTTATATGGCACGAAGTGGCAGGAGGTGCCGGGGGGGGGGGGTCGCAGGGTGAGGTGCACGGGGGAAGAGGTGCCCTGGAGGGGGCCGGGGGGGGGGGGCTTCTTGCCAACTATGGACACCCAGTGGCAAGTCCGATGAGGCCTCGGGACAATGGGAGGAATGAGAACTGTAGAACCGGTGAAAATCTTTTAGAAATTTAGAATCAGAAAAATTGGTGTGTTTCACTCCCCAGTTTTCTCTTCTTGCCCGCACGTGTAACTGTGTCTGTCTGTGTGCGCGCACCTGCCTAAGGCGCTATTCCCCGAAAGCATAGGCCGAGATGTCATACACATAGAAAGGCATGTGGGGTTTGAGCTCTAGCCCCGAATCCTAGGGCTATCTGTAGCGCTGTGCACTGCCTTGCAAAAGGGAACCTCCCCTGCCCAGAACTGTTGGCGTACTTCCGGGTGGTGGCTCGGGTACTCTCTGCCATTCAGCCTCTTGAGATAGAGCTCCCGTGTGTGGTCGGATGAACTGAACCATGCTCTCCAGGCGGTGAGGTCCATGTGGTCACGCGGTATACTGCTGTGGCCATCACCGCCACCCAGTCCTCCAGCAGCTGTGGCGGACTGTCATGGACTGTTGTGGTTGGTAGCCTGTGCATGCGGTGGGATGCTGTCTACCCACGGGTACAGGTAAACGGGAGGGCTGTGCCTCTAAGTGCGCGCTGTGTGCTAGTGTGTCGTTGTACAGTTGGGGCCAGTGCACACTTGCACTGGGCCACTCAAAGGATGTTGAAGCTACCTTTACCAGGGTGTCCAGCCGGATAGGTGCCCGCAGGGACCGGGCATAGACAGGTCAGGGCAATTGCACCAGTGGTAGTCCGCAAGAGCGGCACAGCCTCGAACCGCTCCTCCAGCAGGGCCGCGCCGCCCATTCCATGGGGTTGTCGGGACCCCTGCCCATCTTCTGGAGGGTTCCGCCCCGCACAGGGCACGACCCACAAGAATGGGAGGGTTCCGCCCAGCGTAGCACCACCCACAAGTGCAGGCTCATAGGGGGAGGGGGGCAAGGGTCCTACCAGGCCGTCCCACTGCTCCCTCTTGCCCTGCGGGTCCCCGCACTCTCCCCACGACCCGCTCCCCCTCAACCTCCTTCCCTGCTACCCTATGGCAAACCTGGCCGCGGCTCTGATGGCAAAGCCCCACCTTGGGGGGCCTCCATGCCGCCGGCCGGTCCTCCTGAGGGGCAGTGCGTTTGGGCAGGCCTAGGGAGGCAGGTTTCTCTCCCAGCCCCCGGTGGTGGAGCTGCTGGCCAGGCCATGGGTAGGCGCTGCCGCGTCTCACACGACCGCTGCTCTTGCAGGGCAGAGGGGCAGGTGGGCACTGGGGGGAGTGGAGGGGGATTCGCTGGGGCAGCGGCAGGGGGCATAGTGGCACTTGTGCGGGGGGGGCGCGTGCTGGGGCGGGCGTATGTGGGGGAGAGGAGGGGGAGGCTTTGCCAGCCGTCCTCACTAGGGGTCGTTGGGCGTTCCCGAAGCCTCGGCGGCCGGTACTAGGTGGCTGCGGGCTCCCCGGGGCTGGTGTTTGGCACTGGGGCGTGCGTACACCCGACACTGTTAGTACACCACCCATAGGGTGGCGCCCGGGCCCTATCGTGTGGGGCTTCGCACCCGGCACCCAGCCCATGGGTAGAGCTGGGGAGTACTCAGCAGTGGGCTGTGATGTGGTGTTAGTGGGTGTTTTCAACCCGGTCTAGGGAGAGGCCCAAACCTGAGTTGCAGTCGACCCCCCATCATCCTTCATTGATGATGTCTGCGGGAATGGCCGCTTGTATGCACAACCACTCCTGGAAGTCGGACGTGGCCCGTTGACAGTGGTTTGGCGATAGGGACAAAGGAGAAGGGATGGCGGGGCGTCCATGTGATGTGTGTGTGTGTGTGTGTGTGTGTGTGTATGTGTGTGTGTGTGTGTGTGTGTGTGTGTGTGTGTGCGTGTGTGTGTGTGTGTGTGTGTGTGTGTGTGTGTGTGTGTGTGTGTGTGTGTGTGTGTGTGTGTGTGTGTGTGTGTGTGTGTGTGTGTGTGTGTGTGTGTGTGTGCGGGCGCATGCGTGCGTGCGGATGTGTGTGTGTGTGTGTGTGTGTGTCCATGTGCCCCCACAGCTGCCCAGGGGCGCGTGACCTCACCGTGGTGTGGGGGTGAAACCGGGGGGGGTCCCCCCCGGGCTAACACGCAATCTGGGGGGTGCCCTGGTCCAGCCGCGGCGGCCAGGGCACGGGATCGCGCGCCCCACCCCTCGCCGGCCACCGTGGGAAAGCCACGATGGCACAGGGCGGGCTCCACCGGGGGGTGGCGGTATGCGGAGGTAACCCGGGTCCCCCTGTGACCCAGCCCTCTCCAGGGCTCGTGTGCGCTCCGCTGCCCCAACCCACTGCACCTTGTGTTCTGCACACGTACATCGTGGGGTGGGGATATCGTCCTATCCGACGCCCGTCCGGGCCAGGGGCGCAACCACTATGGCCTTCGGCCAGGGGCCTGATGTCACGGGGGGCTACCGGTCCTGCCCTGCGATGCAATGCGGGGCAACCGTGACATCAGGCCTCACAGCCACGCGCCCTCTGCACCTGGTACAGAGAGGGGGGATAGGGACGCCCCGTGTAGGATTGCGGGCACACGACACGTTCCACCCCCACACAGCGGCGGTTACACCCGAGTCCCTCCAGTCCTGCCTGGGCCGCGGAGGGATAGGGACGCCCCGTGGGCTCACAAGGTATTTCTCCTTCCCCCACACAGCGGCGGTTACACCCGAGTCCCTCCGGTCCAGCCTGGGCCGCGGAGGGATAGGGACGCCCCGTGGGTTCGCCAGGTATTTCTCCTTCCCCCACACAGCGGCGGTTACACCCGAGTCCCTCCGGTCCAGCCTGGGCCGCGGAGGGATAGGGACGCCCCGTGGTTTCGTCAGGTATTTTTCCTTCCCCCACACAGCGGCGGTTACACCCGAGTCCCTCCAGTCCTGCCTGGGCCGCGGAGGGATAGGGACGCCCCGTGGGTTCGCCAGGTATTTTTCCTTCCCCCACACAGCGGCGGTTACACCCGAGTCCCTCCGGTCCAGCCTGGGCCGCGGAGGGATAGGGACGCCCCGTGGGTTCACAAGGTATTTCTCCTTCCCCCACACAGCGGCGGTTACACCCGAGTCCCTCCGGTCCACCCTGGGCCGCGGAGGGATAGGGACGCCCCGTGGTTTCGTCAGGTATTAATCCTTTCCCCACACAGCGGCGGTTACACCCGAGTCCCTCCGGTCCACCCTGGGCCGCGGAGGGATAGGGTCGCCCCGTGGGTTCGCCAGGTATTTTTCCTTCCCCCACACAGCGGCGGTTACACCCGAGTCCCTCCAGTCCTGCCTGGGCCGCGGAGGGATAGGGACGCCCCGTGGGTTCACCAGGTATTTTTCTTTCCCCCACACAGCGGCGGTTACACCCGAGTCCCTCCGGTCCAGCCTGGGCCGCGGAGGGATAGGGACGCCCCGTGGGTTCGTCAGGTATTTTTTCTTCCCCCACACAGCGGCGGTTACACCCGAGTCCCTCCGGTCCAGCCTGGGCCGCGGGGGGATAGGGACGCCCCGTGGGTTCATAAGGTATTTTTCTTTCCCCCACACAGCGGCGGTTACACCCGAGTCCCTCCGGTCCAGCCTGGGCCGCGGAGGGATAGGGACGCCCCGTGGGTTCGCCAGGTATTTTTCCTTCCCCCACACAGCGGCGGTTACACCCAAACCCTCCGGTCCACCCTGGGCCGCGGGGGGATAGGGACGCCCCGTGGGTTCGCCAGGAATTTTTTTTCCTTCCCCCACACAGCGGCGGTTACACCCGAGTCCCTCCGGTCCAGCCTGGGCCGCAGGGGGATAGGGACGCCCCGTGGGTTCGCCAGGTATTTTTCCTTCCCCCACACAGCGGCGGTTACACCCGAGTCCCTCCGGTCCAGCCTGGGCCGCGGAGGGATAGGGACGCCCCGTTGGTTCATAAGGTATTTTTCTTTCCCCCACACAGCGGCGGTTACACCCGAGTCCCTCCGGTCCACCCTGGGCCGCGGAGGGATAGGGACGCCCCGTGGGTTCGCCAGGTATTTTTCCTTCCCCCACACAGCGGCGGTTACACCCGAAACCCTCCGGTCCACCCTGGGCCGCGGGGGGATAGGGACGCCCCGTGGGTTCGCCAGGAATTTTTTTTCCTTCCCCCACACAGCGGCGGTTACACCCGAGTCCCTCCGGTCTAGCCTGGGCCGCAGGGGGATAGGGACGCCCCGTGGGTTCGCCAGGTATTTTTCCTTCCCCCACACAGCGGCGGTTACACCCGAGTCCCTCCGGTCCAGCCTGGGCCGCGGAGGGATAGGGACGCCCCGTGGGTTCGCCAGGTATTTTTCCTTCCCCCACACAGCGGCGGTTACACCCGAGTCCCTCCGGTCCACCCTGGGCCGCGGAGGGATAGGGACGCCCCGTGGGTTCGCCAGGTATTTTTCCTTCCCCCACACAGCGGCGGTTACACCCGAGTCCCTCCAGTCCTGCCTGGGCCGCGGGGGGATAGGGACGCCCCGTGGGTTCACAAGGTATTTTTCCTTCCCCCACACAGCGGCAGTTACACCCGAGTCCCTCCGGTCCAGCCTGGGCCGCGGGGGGATAGGGACGCCCCGTGGGTTCACAAGGTATTTTTCCTTCCCCCACACAGCGGCGGTTACACCCGAGTCCCTCCGGTCCAGCCTGGGCCGCGGGGGGATAGGGACGCCCCGTGGGTTCGCCAGGTATTAATCCTTCCCCCACACTAGGCTTTGGGACCACCGAGGCCCCCGCCGCTGAGGCGAGGGGGCCTCCTTCGCTTTGGGACCACTGAGGCCCCCGCCGCTGAGGCGAGGGGGCCTCTTTGGCTTTGGGACCACCGAGGCCCCCGCCGCTGAGGCGAGGGGGCCTCCTTCGCTTTGGGACCACTGAGGCCCCCGCCGCTGAGGCGAGGGGGCCTCTTTCGCTTTGGGACCACCGAGGCCCCCGCCGCTGAGGCGAGGGGGCCTCTTTGGCTTTGGGACCATCGAGGCCCCCGCCGCTGAGGCGAGGGGGCCTCTTTGGCTTTGGGACCACCGAGGCCCCCGCCGCTGAGGCGAGGGGGCCTCCTTCTCTTCGGGACCACCGAGGCCCCCGCCGCTGGGGCGAGGGGGCCTCTTTGACTTTGGGACCACCGAGGCCCCCTCCGCTGAGGCGAGGGGGCCTCCTTTGCTTTGGGACACCGAGGCCCCCGCCACTGAGGCGAGGGGGCCTCTTTGACTTTGGGACCACCGAGGCCCCCTCCGCTGAGGCGAGGGGGCCTCCTTTGCTTTCGGACACCGAGGCCCCCGCCGCTGAGGCGAGGGGGCCTCCTTCGCTGTGGGATCACCAAGGCCCCCGCCGTTGAGGCGAAGGGGCCTCTTTCGCTTTGGGACCACCGATGCTCCCGCCACTGAGGCGAGGGGGCCTCTTTCGCTTTGGGACCACCGAGGCCCCCTCCGCTGAGGCGAGGGGGCCTCCTTCTCTTCGGGACCACCGAGGCCCCCTCCGCTGGGGCGAGGGGGCCTCTTTGACTTTGGGACCACCGGGGCCCCCTCCGCTGAGGCGAGGGGGCCTCCTTTGCTTTCGGACACCGAGGCCCCCGCCGCTGAGGCGAGGGGGCCTCCTTCGCTTTGGATTCACCGAGGCGGGGGTTTGCGTGTCCCCTCCGCAGACGTGCGGCACTGCGGATTGGGGGGACACGACCGGAGGGTTAGAGGATGGCCCCGCGCACGGACACCTTCGGCAGAAGTGCCGTGCGCCGGGGGAGGGGGGGGGACCGGGCCACGGACCAAGCCCCCGTGATCCGCCGGCCAAACGCCGCCCAGTCGGTAGTACCTGGCGGCTAAGGGCCCACACCCGTGAGACTGCGTCCCCCTTCCCTTGGGGGGGTGGTGGACCGTGCCGGAAGTGGAGCCGGCGCTCCGCCTCGCCCCCCATTCCGTGCCCCTGGGAGGGGATCCGGCTACGTGTAGGGCGGGTGCATGCACGTAGCGCGGACCAGGGGACAAGGGGAGGAGACGAAGAGGAGAGCCGCCGCCATGATGCTTAGCCGGACGGGTTGGGGTGAAACCTCCCTCCCGGTCGCTTTCCAGACCGTGGGGGGCCGGCGGGCACCATGGGGATGTGCCGCGGGGGCGCCCTACCGGGGGACCGCATCTCCTCCTCCTCCCTCCATGTGCTTCCATATGCACATGCATGCGCGTGTGTGCCTATGTCTGTGTCTGTGTTTGTGTTTGTACATGTGGAGGTGAATTATGACTGTAATCATGCACAAGTGCATATGCACCGCATGCTTCTGTTGCGTCTGTGGTTGCATGCGTGACAGTACATTGAACACTTGGTTGTACAGGGTTTGGTTGAGTCGTATTTGTACAACCAGCAGCTGCGGGAGGCTAGGCTCATGGCTAATGAGGCGCTGGAGCTCTATCCAAGCCACCCACTGGCGCTTGCTTTGACTGGAAATGTGTATTCGAGTGCCAAGCAACTGCCGAAGGCCCGCAAATCGTACGAGAAGGCATTACAGATCCAGCCGGAGTGCTTGGAGGCGGTCCTGTCAACTGTAGAGCTGGACTGTGAGGAGGGCAAATGGAATGATGCCCTGATCAGGTACAAACATCCTGTGCAGACAGGCAGACGCAGAACGTGCATCACGGATTGCCCAATCGAGGGCTGAAGTGCTTAGCGAAGGCAGTACTGGAGGCATCTATCACAGGGGAGCGCAGGGAGGAATGAAGGGTCCCACAAATGAGCTGCTGGCGAGATGCTTTGTACGTGATCTTCTTCTTGGGTGTGCATACCCAATGTGTTCAAGTCTGCCTGCACGACGTGGCTGTTGTGCTAGGACCCAGGACCTCCTTGTTCCGTGTTGGTGGCTTGCTTCTGATTGGTTGCGCTCCCCCCAACCTCCTGCCCCATAGAGAAAGAGAGGAGCTCCCACGAATAAGTCAGGGTGGGATCTTTTTTGTGGTTCCGACTCTGGGTCATATGTGAATGGGGAACCATCGTGGATGGCTGGTGTATGGCCCGCAGTTGGGGCAGTCTCATTCTCCAAACCTGCCCCGCCTGCAGGCGTTGCCCACTGCCCAATCGTGTCGTTCTTGCGCTAGCCCCAATTATTCGCTGCTTCTCATTCCGATGGTGACGCCGCGCTGGACTACGCCCCTCTTTATCGTCAGGCTCAAGAAGCTTGTGGCACGGCACAAGTTCCTGCACACACGGCTTGCGGAGATCTATGTGCAGAAGCGGGAGTTTGGTGAGGCAGTGTTCCACTACAACGCAGCGCTGCGGGAGAACCTGCACGATCTGACGGCCATCAACGGGCTAAAGAGGGCAGAGCGCTGGATGCAAGGCCTTGACCCCTCTGACGACGAGCAAGACGACTTGGATGATGACGATTTGGTGTTGGATGAATAAGCCGCGCAGCCGCATGCCACAAGTTGCCAGGCGCAAAGTGCTGTCTGCGGACCAAGCATGTGCAGCCGCAGCATGGCGCAGCACCAAACATTTTGCTTTGTGTATGATGATTGACAATTGTCTGTTTGCTCCATCTGCTCTGTCTGCTCTGTTTGCACGGGACACATTCTGTCCGGCCAATGTCTCCCCAGTTCTCTATTGTGTATTTTGTCAGGATTGAGTCAACACCACCATCAACACCAACCACACCACCAACGAAGCTACTACAGACGATCCGGATCGTGAAAGTATTAATTTGGCTCAACAGCGTGGTGCATGTTGTCTCTTGTTTGCGAGTACAGATTCCCACGGATGCCTAGGTACCCACATGTGCAGTTGGAAGCACGCCGCAGCATGCCGCAGCACAAGAAATTTTTCCAGGGGACTGCACATGCTTGCGGCGGACCTATGCTGCTTCGTTGAACCCATCACATACCTGACGCTAGGGTCCGTGTTGACATGGGTACTGGTCCGTGTGCGTCGCAATGGTTTTCGGGGTGCGTCTGTGTTGATTTTTGGGGGGGATCTGTTTGTGTCTGTTGGTGCTATCGGTGACCCCTCTTGGGGCACAAGCCCGCAATCCTTTCCATAGTGCCGTCACATCCAGTCCTTAACCCTGACAGTGTTGTGGATGGGCCTCATGCCGGTCCACAACACGCTCTTTGAGGCCCGCGCCTATTCGGACACACACACACACACACACACACACACACACACACACACACACACACACACACACACACACACACACGCACACACACACACACACACACACACTACACCTTGTTTTCAAGAGCCAGCAAGGGTCTGGACGATGGTCCTGGTCCTGGGGAGCCTTGGCCCCCTCGGGGGTGCCTGCATCTGCCACGGGAATACGGTGGTATGAGCATTATCTCCCTCTCCCCAGACCACTCGAGGACGTTCTCAGAGATGCCTTTCAGTTGGGGCACATCCATTCCCGTTCTTTCTGGATTTTGGGGGTTTCCGTAACCGTCCGTCAAACCGGACGCTACATTCAGGTGCGCACCACCAACACGTTTTGCATTGATACACGGCACGTTTCGACACATGGATTCGAACACGGCAGATGTTTAGAACACTGTTCCCAAATCGCCAAACTGCGTCACTGTCGGGCGTTTCGCGCCCCTGACGGCTCTCCTTGTAAATTTTGCACGGTGGCTGCTCACAGACATAACTCAGAGCCCTTTGTCAGGAGTGGCGGGGACAGCGGTTGCAGAGGGTTGCAAACCGTTCGGAGTCGGCTACCAATGCCGTTGGCAAATACCGTGGGCAGTTGAGGAAAGAGAGAGAGCGGCTGCCCTGGGCACGGTACTCTCATTCCGCCCCGGGCAGGCATTGCTGCGATCACAGCGAACCCCCACTTGCTCAATCGAACCTGTTTCGTCTTAGGCATCGACCGAATGCACTACTGCTGAGCTGCCAAGTCCTGCCTATCACATTCCCATGTGGCATACCAGCCATCGCAGGAAGGGGGGGGAGAGGTGTAGTGCGGGAGCCTTGCAGTGCCTGAAAATGGGTGGCGACCGGCTGAAGTGAATTTCTCTGCCACTGGCACACGCCTCAAGATGATCAGCACGTTGTGGGTATCCATCCACCTGCCTTCATTCCTGCAATCGCTTGTGGTGCGTCGCTTCGGAATGTGGTCGGTCATCCTCTTTGTCATCAGAAATGGACAGGGCCCAAGGGGGGAAGGGGGGTATCATTTGCAATGGAAGGGGGGGGGGGGATTGAGCACACTCTGGACCCCCATTCCAAAACAAGGCCCCAGCCGGAGTGGGGTTCGGGGGATGGGGGATGGGTATCCCGACATCCATACCTCACAACAATAAGTGGAGGAGGCTTATTCTCTGAGACCCTGACTGACTTCCCAATGACCAAAGCTCCCAGGGGACTGCGACGATGCCGCCTCCCCATTCCAAAATGGCAGACCACATTCGGTGCGACTACACCCGCCATTCTCAGGTCAGGTCCAATAGATTCTTCCGGCAGGCAAGCAGTGTGCACGGACCCTCCGACAACTGACCTTGTTCCACAAAGCCGTCCGACTAAGACGTCAGGAGCCGGTTCACTCGGAGGCGCGTAACTGTGCGCATTGTTGCGTCTGGTGTAGTGCCCTTCCTCAAGTGGTGGTGGGGGGAGGGCGCGTGCACTCAAACAAACCGCGGGTGGGCGTCTGAGGGACGTCATTGGCGACTAGTTTAGGACTTGGCAAATGGGATTGCCGTGCGTCATCTGCTCTCCGTCCAGTGACCCCTGCCACGCAGCCGCCGCGGCCACCAATGGCGCCCATTTGATCCACCCTTCTCCCGTCCCCCTTGGATATGCACACCTACCGCCCAGGCGGGTGTTGCATAACCCCGCTGACCCAGTTTGGCAGGGGGTGCTGTCCACTCTGCAGACTGTGAAATGTGGGGACTAGATATCCCAAGTGGAAGGGGTACGTGCATTCTGGATGTAGGTGAACCCGCCAAGCTGTCGATTGGGGGAACAGCTGCACAGTGTGCGCACAGTGCGCACGCGACAGTAGTGACGCCCATCGCTTTGCTGGAGTCAGATTTCGCTGAAATTTGCGGGTTTTATGGCTTGATTTTGCGATTTCAGAAAGAGATTTCGCGCATTGGGACATGACTCCTGGTTCCCACATATCAGCGGTGACGATTCCCGTCCTGTGCGTACCATGTGTACCGTGCGCACCCTTTCCCGCCTAAGAAGCTACTGTGATATTTCTACTCCCCCCCGCTTCTTCAGCCCCCCCCCTCAAGCGACACTCTGGGCAGATATTTTTCACTGCGCTGCAGCCAAATGGCGAAGGGTTTTCTCCTTTGTTTTTTTTCAGGCAACGGGGCAGGGCACCTCCCCCGCATGACTGTGCAGTGACATTGTCTGAATACTCCCCCCAAAAGAAACTACGCTGGGGCGGTCCTCTTGGAGGCTTGTGTTTTCGTCCCCTTTTTCTAAAGGACCCCCCCCCCCTCCCCTGTGCACCGGCCACGCAGACTCCAGTGGCTTCCCTCCGCCCCTTACCTCTTCCCCTGCCTCCCCCGGGTGCCGTGACCCAGTGAAATGACAGGGCCAAGTCCACGTGCGAGCTCAAACCGCACACGGCCCCCTCCTTCGTCTCTGTCGCCACCAAAGACTGCGGCACCGCCAGTCTCTTGCCCCACCCCCCGCCCCTGACAGGGCAGTGGGCGCCGCAGGGGCACAGCACCGAGGCAAACATTTCCCTGCCACCCGCCCCCCCGCCCCCACCAATGGCCTCACTCAACTAAAGCAGGCCACACACACACACACACACACACACACACACACACACACACACACACAAAGCACTAGACATCAGTCGTACAACATGGTACTCAACCAGCCTGTCCTCACCCCCTCTCTTCTCTGTTGATTTTACAACAATGACCTCTGCAATGACCCCCACGCCCCCTCTCCAGGGCATGTGTTTGAGCCCGACAGCAGCCTCGCAAGCTGGCCCCGTCACTGCCCCTGCCAGCGCTCCCACAGCCTTGCTGAGCGTTGTTTTTCTGACCGCAGTTTTCGTGGCCATGAATAAGACCTGCCCGTCGCACGGAAGCACGGCCTCGTCGAAGCATGGGATCCCCGTTTGCGTTGTGCTCGCGGAAGGGGCGGGCGGGGGTTGGGGGTTAACAACTAAGCATCCGCAGAGGGGGGGGAGGGGGATCCAACACCCCCCCTAATTCCCCTCAACTCCCCACCTCGCACCCCACCCCATCTTTTGGTGATTGGGTCCGACTTTTCTTCGGTGCCGATTTCCAGTTGTGAGGGTCAGCTTTTGTTCTCCGCTTTCTGCACCACACCAAAGGCCCTCAGAAAACTCACCGCCCAAATGGGGGCAGTCCCCCCTTGACCCCCAACCTCCATCCCCCTTTGACATCCCCCCCCAACCTCCTCAAAAGGAAGTCTGGGGCGGGGTACGATGCCCTGACCTTCGTTGATGACCTGTGGATGCGGTTGGAGAGATATCGACGAAGCTGGTGGCTTTGTAGTGGGGTGGGGGGGTCGTTTGGCCGCCGTTGCCGCGGCTTGAACCCTGGCCTTTACTAAATTGCTCCTGCGCCCAGTCTCGGTGTTAATGTCCCTTACACCCATGGCCTCTGCGATGTAGTTAAGGGGACATGGCTCTTTGACGTACCACTTGTGGCAGGAACGTTGGGTGTGTGGCAATCGACCAGTTCAATGGCAGGTGAAGGCCGTTTTTGCATGTCGTTGAGTCGCCTGGTCTGAACAAGACTACATGTCATTTCCGCGTCCTGTGAAACCGTGGGACGTTTGGTCCCATTTTTCGGGTGGAAATGGGTATATTTTGCTGCGGCCGGCACAGTTTTGCTGGTTTGGGAATGAGATTCGTTGTGCCATGCACTGGGGTGGTCGGAAGGCGTGTGGTATGCAGCATCAATCCCCAAGTGGTCCCTTTTCGAGTGTCATGAGTACATGTACCATAAGGTGGTGCAGAGACAACACTGGGTGATGTTTGCATCCAAACAGCCCCGGGTGTTATTTCCACGACGTGTGGTTCATTTCCGCATCTAGGGCAAAGGGATGCCTTTTGTCCCAGCCGAAGAAATATGCCAATTGAATATTGACCCTGTACCAACTGTAGCATACACCAATCTGCTGCTTGCACACTTCCCAGTGGGATCCAATACCACGAGCCTGCCCACCAACTGTAATCCTGGTTACTTTTGCAAGCTCCAATGCGCAGTGTGATTGGGAGTGCAGGCAAATGTAAAGGTGTGCTGCGGTGAGTGCGCGGGAGGGTGCACGCAAGAGGACTGTGCTCGGGTGCCTGCAAAAGTGCCCGCGAAGCCCCAGGTAGGTAGTGCAGGCAAGAGTGGCTGCAAAGGTGCCTACAAAAAGTGCCCGCAAAGGTGACAAGTTTTGTGGCCCGATTTCATGATTCCAGGGTGCGGACACATGCTTGGCACAAGGAGGACAGGCATGTTTTATGGATTGATACTGCGTGCATGGCATTCCCAAGATTGTAGTATTTCCAGTTGTGGCAAGCAAAAGGTGTGCGCACGCAATGCGCACACAGTGCGAAGTTTTGGATGTCGAATACTCGAACCCTAGTTTCGGCCCCTTTTCACAAGTTTTTGGTTCCGTACCAGGGTTTTTTTTAGCTTCCTAAGCATTTAGGATGTGGCATATTTGAATTGTCAACCATTTTTGCCCATTTTCAACCATTTTCCCCTATTTCCTCCCCCACATGGGCGTTAGCCGACGGGGTGCGCGCCGGGCATCTTTGAGGGAGCGTTATTTTGGGCCTTCAACCTTCCAGTGCTATTGAGGAAACCGGGCCAATTATCCAATCCACGCTTTCTTGCATGGCCACACCGGTGGTGGCGGGTACGGACATGGGACGTTGGGTCTCCAACGACCCCATCATGGCGCTGACAAATCCCACAGGCCTGTGCGTGTGGTGGGGACTACACCGGCTGTGGACGTTAGGGTGCCAAACAGCAGTGCGAGGCATGGACGTGGGTACCTTGAGCGTCGTGATGTCGTTGGGAGTCACCTTTTCTAAGGCGAGAGCATGGTTTAGCAACACGGAGCAGCAGGAGGCAGCCCAAACGGCGGAGAGACTCTCCATGTGGTTTTGCCAGCACAAACAACATATGCTCGGGGAGGACCCGGCAGTGCATGAGGCCAGGGCCTGAGCAGTGAGAAGAGCAGTAGCGACAGCGGGGCAGCAAGAGGCACAGGAGAGGCGTACTAAGAAGAGAAGACAAGAGAATGCCCGACAGCGCAAGCGAGACAAGCAGCAGACACAAAGGGACACCTGGGGGTCAGCGCTCACGACGGCACACCACTAGCCGCCCACAGGGGTGGTACCGGAGCGGGCAGGAAACGATGAGCCAATGTGTACAGCGGATGTGCATGAACAGGAAGAAATGGCGCCGACGGGGCGCGGACAGTGGTCGCTGGCGTGCACTCATATGGCTACATCAGACGAAAATGAGGTCGGCTACATGGAGCGGGCACAATCCGGTCTCAGAGGCGAAGAGCTAATGGATACCGAGGAAGTCTGCGAGCAATGGTCGCCCGCGTGCACTCATATGGTCGCATCGGATGACGACGACCAGTTAATGGCAAGCGGCGCACACATACACACACACGAGAGCACACCCGATGCAGAGGGTCTCAGGGACTTCCTACAGGACATGTCACATGCGGAGTCAGTGCCAGATTTTCTGGACAAACGGGCCCGAGATCAGAGGGCGGGCGGTGTAGGGGGTATACTTCCCCCATGCCGAATATGATAACATCAGTGAGCCGGTAGTGGGACCACAGACCAATAACAGGGCAGAGGTATCAGCGGTCAGAGCAGGAATTCGCGCAATGCGCAACACCCAGGAGCTATGTCTGTACATTGACTCCAAGTGGTGTATAGATATTTTTAACAATCTGCAGGTATATAAAAGGGGTGCATCGATGGCACAGGGTAAGAAGCCAATCGGGCACCAAGATGTATGGGAGGAAATTTTGCAGTTACTGCAGTGTAGGAGAGCGCCAGTGTCCATGACACATGTGTATGGGCACAATAAGCTAGTGTATAACGACGCTGCAGATGACCTGGCCAAGGCTAGGGCAGCAAGGTCCACGGTACATAGGATATCACGGCCCAGAGGGCCAGCGGAGGGAGAACCGAGGGCGACGAGGCAGAAGCACGTGAGGGCACGAGGGGTTAAAAGGCAGGCAGCAATGCAGGCATTAGAAAGTGATACAGGCGACATACCGGACCCAGAGCCAGATTAGAGTCAGAAAGGCAGCTGAGACAAAATGTATTGTAGTGACCCACGAACCGGCCCCATTCTGTGCATCATGTGTGTGTAAAGACACTTGAAGAACTGCCACATGCATGAACTGAATCTGAGTGAATCACCCCCGTTGCGGGGCAATTGGCAATGGGCACACATGTGCGTAGTAAATTCACACAAGAGAGATCGGAATCACACACACCCTGAAATTCAATACGAACACACACACACACATGCACACACGCACGCATGCATGCAAGAAGATCCAAAGCACACTCCTACACAAGCGGACAACCGCATTTGCCAATGCGATGCAAAACTAGGCAAATTCCATACGACTGTTGACATGGTTTATTCAGGATTCGGGCGCGCTTGGCATATTCCATCATTTTACCATGCATTTTCACCTCCTTAATTTGGGTATTTTTTGGAACACGGGCCAAGCTGTACAAACACATGTGTACAAGCTGTGTTGGTGGATTCTTTGCAAGAGGCCTAGGGTGTGTCTGAGTTGCACACCGAAGAAACGCAGATTCAGGAGAAACTGATTGTCATGCGCCACCCAAGCTTTGCTCAAGATGGCTCGCCTTTCCTAAGCTATGGCCTTGTCTAAGTTACAACGGGCGTAGGGACCATATTAATTCTGTACCAAATTTAATTCGGTACGAAATGCAGTGCAACCGCATAAGACATGGTTTTCGTGACAAATCTGCCAATTACATGGAGTCATGGACACATTTGTCGTGTCCATGTTGTGTCCATGTTATGCCCATGTTTGCCCACTTGAACCCACACTAGTCCATGGTGATCCTCTTTGCATACTTTCTGCCACTTGTCATGCTCTTCTTTGGCCTTCGCATCATACTTGACCTTCACCACCACCTCCCACACTTTTGTGTTGCCGGCATTTGGGTGTGTGCCTATGTCTCTCCGTGCATCTCCCCGTGCACCATTAGGGCCGTGGTAGCATCAATGAAATCCGCCAGCAACTAGTAGGGTCGTTGTGCCCACCTCAAGAACCTAGCAAGCTTCTTCATAGCCCATGTCTTCACCTCGAGGAGGCCACATGTGCCTCGGAGTTCCACCGCTATTTCCGTTGTAGTACAGCCTATTATGGTTCATGCCATGTGTGGCCATTGCGGCTGTGGCTGTGCCACTTACGTAGCATGTGTGCGCACACTTCATCTATCTGCATGTACTCTGCTGGTAATTTCTCCCAATTCCAGCCAAAGTACCTACATGTGCACGTGCACTTAGCCTTCGTGTTGCCTTTGTCTCGGCGCCATGTCTCCGTATGCATGGTCATGGTCACCGGCCCTCTCTATCTGTCCTATTGTCCATGTAGAGGCAATTGCTTGCATGCTGCCCATGTGTAACCTGCCACACCTGCCATGATTGCCTCAGTTGATGCCACACACTACGCTGGGCTTAAGGACACCACATTGATGGCTGCAGTGGCATGAATGTTGTGCGGCATAACAATGGGGGAAGGGCTCAAAATCAAACAGTAAAGGAGGCTGCAGTGGGTCCCGGTTGTGTGACCATCTCCGGTGCATGTGCACACCATCTGATAGAACCCTTCTTCCCCGTGGGAGCTCTCGTTGCTCAAAAGTCTGGCAGAGACAACAGCAGACAACTGTGCACAACTGGCCTGAATCTTGGGTTGCAAAAGGGGTTAATCACGTGTCAAATGAATTTGTGAGATCAGCACCACCACCTGTGTTGCATGGCATTTGAGGAGCAGGCAAAAGCGTTGGAGCATGTCCAAAATCATGTTGAATTGTTTGTTGATGGATGATGCTTATGACACTGCAAAAGACAAAAGACAATAAGGAACCACATGTGTCCGAATTTTCTACTAATGGTGACGTTGGCAACATCTACATTGGATGTGCCAAAGGTGTTTCAGGAACTGGGGTGCACTGATCTGACACAAGCGAAGAAAATTGGTACGGCACAGTGTTCTGGGGCATAGTGTTCCAGGGGCATAGGCCATCGGGGGGCATAGTGTTTTAGGGGCATAGTGTTCCGGGGCCCATTGCTACTGGTTGCTGAGCAACCAGCTGTACTACCAAAGCCCATGGTGAATTGTGAAGAGCAGAACTGTGAGGCCCCAATGTTGTTGTCCCCGAAATTAGTGCATTGTGAGGTGCGTGGTTAAATTGCATTTCCTCCCCTACAGTGCTTGAACTGGGTGGTAGCAGATGGAGGGTCACTGCTTACTGCACGGTAATTGACTGGAGCTGGGAACAAGAAACTGTCCTCCAAGACTCTTGCACATGGACTAGAGGCCTGCAGATGCGCTGTCAGGTGCGCAGGTCATTGGCGGTAACATTGTGACATGAAACACTAAGTGAAGGCAAACACATCCTGCCAATGAAGAGAGCAACGGACCCGAAGCCGTTGAGTGCAGCTAGATGTATGCACCCACGCTGCACTGCGACCCATCCTCATTTGGTTCAGCCATGCCTCCCAAGAAGCAGCCCACAATCTCCAAGTTTTTTACTGTCACGCCTGCCCCCTCCACCGCATCACCGTCCCCGTTGCCGACCCCTAAGGCACCTCCCCCTGCTGCACCCCCCACTGCCAGCCCCACGCCGTCCCTGACCCCTTCCAACGGGACCCCTTCCAAAGCGGCGTCCCCTGTGCCGCCGCCCCAATCCAGTCACACGCCATCGCCTGCAGCTCCAAAACGGACGGCCACAGAGACACCTGAGGGGCAGCCCAAGGCCAAACAGCCCAAAGTTGTGTCACCGAAAGAAGGGGCCGGAAAGAAGAGCCCAACCTGCGAGGATGTCGCTCTGATGTTTGATGAGGAGGACACGTCGTCCACAAAGCAAAACGCTGCCACCAACGGGACTGCGATGCATACCTTCTCTGCGGCACCAACCAAAGCCGACAAAAGCAATAAGGACATTGCTTTTGTCCAGGTCTCAGCGTGCTCTCTTCTCTCTCTCTCTCTCTCTCACACACACACACACACACAGGTTGGAGGTTTTCCTGCCCACTAATGTTCAGACACAGCAGGAACAAGGCAAGATGCCTTACTGTTACTGGCTTGCGCCATGCTGTACCATGCTGCCAAATCCATCCATTCAGCAGCACAAAGGGATGCTTGGAGGCACCAAAGCTGCCGGGTCCGTCCAATTTTGTGCAGTGTGCTCAAGATATGCTGCGTGAGGTAGCCCTGCCCCTACTACTACTGAATTCCATTTCAGAGATGCCCAGCGGCCCTGGCGATTCTAGGCGTGTTGTTCTCCTCTGAGAGGGTGACATTGTTATCGTGGGGGGCGTTAACATTGTTTTCGTGTTCAGAGATGCTATTATGCTCTGTGAAAAAGCTAAGCAGCCGCCAGAAGCAGTTTGAAACACACCGGGCAGCCTCCAGCAGGTAAACACCACTCCCCCAGAGGCATGGAAACATGGGAGAAGATGCAGTCCTCTTCTTTGAAAAGCGCCATGCAATCAAGTCAGCGGTAACCACAGAACAACACCCACACTGGGCAACCACTGCCCTCACATCTGGCAGACCCAGCATGCTGGGGTCTAATGGCATCTCTGATGCTGCCTCTCAATTGGTCTTCATTTTTTGCTCTGTGCCTCCCAGCTATCTAGATGGGGGCTCCCGACGTCAATTGCTCTTCATTGGTTTGGTATTGCGAGCCCACAAGGGGGGTGCATAATTGATCTCGGTGTGCCTCACTCAGTTGTGGTAGTGGGCATTTTTAGGGGGAATGATATAATTGTGGGTTTTATGGCTTTGGGGCCTGCTAGGTGTCTTGTAGGTGGTGCTGCCGGATGTAGGCAAGCCCATCGGAGGGCAAGTTCAACGCCCCATGCCCCAGTGTGTAGCACACCCTTCGACCACAATCCACTACTGCTACTGTATCACAAAGGCAGCTCGCAGTTATGTGCAGGTGTGAACAAGCGGAACAACGTTTGCCGAAGAAGAAGCCCGGGAGACCCATCGTGTCGTGCAGCTCGAGCACCGGACAGTCAGAACTTTGTCAGAGAAAATATCGGGATGAAGTCAGATGGGATTAGGTCACTCCCAAACCCAGCCTTTTGGCATTGCAGAGAAAGTACCACAGGTCTGAACAAGCGGAACAACGTTTGCAGAAGAAGAAGCCCGGGAGACCCGTCATGTCGTGCACCATCTACCCTGTGTAAAGTGATTGATATGGCACTGTGAAAACCACAGCGAAAAGATGGGCTGAATCACAGACTGATGAAGGACGAGGGACGAGGGACGCCAACATCGAATGCAATGGCCGATGCGAAGCCGCAAAGATTGCGGGCCGAATTTCAAGGCAGCGGATTGCGTTTGCGTGTGTGCGGCCTGTCTGCCATCTTTGTCTACATTAACTTGGCATTAATTGTTCTGCGCCCTCCTGTATCCTTGCCTGTGTGCACGCGCGTGTGTGTCCGTGAAGTATGTATGGGGGGGAGGGTGTTTCCAAAGGCCTAGTGATCACATTGACGAAAGCATGAATGAATGTTGATTGAATGGACATTGGGGCACACAGGAGGGAAGACAGAGAAGGAAGGGGAGGGAAAGAGAGGGAGAGAGATAGAGTCAGCAAATGAGCAAGCGAGAAAGGTAGAGATAAAGGGAGGGGCAGGGAGGGAGGAGAAAGAGAGAGCGAGCGAGCAAGGGATTAAGCAAGCGAGCGAGCGAGCGAGAGAGAGAGAGAGAGAGAGAGAGAGAGAGAGAGAGAGAGACAGAGAGAGCACTGCCCCTACCAGTTTCTAAAGCTCGTGATAAGCTGTACTCAGTCATCCATGGTTTCTGCAAGTATGTGCGTGTTCCGCCACCCAAACTGCACCACTTCCTCTCTCCTTCCAATTTTTCAGCGTCGGGTCATTCGTTGCACCAGTTGTGCCGCCTCTCTTCTGGGCATCTATCCAGCATTATGTGTTTGCACGCTTGACCAAGGGGCAGCGGAACTCTAGGGCTTTTCAAGTGCACAACAATGCCTCATGTAACATTTCCGGTGTGTGCGTGGTTGGGTGGTTACACCCAACACTATGCAACCAGTTCCCCATGGCACGCTCCAAGGCGGCTATGGCCTCCAAAAGCCAGGTCTGGGCAGTGGCTTGGCACAAGGCAGTCGGTTTGCCCGTTGCCAATGTTTTTGGTGTGACACCAAGTTCAAAGGTTGCACAGGACCCTCCACTCATCACTGCTAGTTTGTTTTCTCGCCATCCGCAGGGACATGCAGCACTGCTGGATGCTTGTGCAGTCACTCTTCACACGTGTGCATCGTCATTCACTAAACCCCACGTACATTTCAGCCTATTGTCACTGTTCAAAAAGGGGCCTATCTTTTGCACTTCCGTCTGTTACCTTGTTACCTTTGTCTGCACTGGCCTGCTGAGCATTCTGTGACACTTATCTGTGCTTCTGCTATCATGTATGCATGTGCTTGTATGCGTGTGCGTGCGTGGGTGCGTGCGTATGTGTCTGTGTTTCTGTGTGTGTATGTGTGTGTGTGTGTGTGTGCGCGCGCGCGCGCGACCGAGCTGCATGCTGGATTGGACCACTCCGGATTCAACTCGCTTCCGTTTCCTTTCGTGCTGCACGAAGGTCCATGGTGTCCCACATGTCTCTTGTCTGCCATTTCGCATGATGAGATCTGATGGATCAACCAGTGCCTGTTTGTCACGTTGATCGTGTGTGTGTGTGTGTTTGTGTGTGTGTGCGCGCGCAGGGCGGGGGGGGTGCATGTGCTGTTCTGCTGTGTTTTTGGCACTATGCTATGCAGGATGGACAACCCACCCTACATTTCACAGTCAGGTTTTGTGGATTTTGGAGGTTCAGTTCCTCATCAACCCAACATGGCCGGGGGCTGTTGGGGCAGCCCTGCCACCTACCCCTGCAGCTGCGCGCCCCTCCACTAGTACCATGGGTGGCAGGGTGGCGTGTCTCCAGTTTTTTCCAGAGGTACCTAAGAACACGTCATGCTGCTTTCCCACATAGGGCAAAAAGGCGGCCCAGCCTGGAGCAGTGCACCCCACCACCGGCTCCGTTAGCGGCAGGGGGCGCGTCTCCTCGTCATACTCTTCTGCCTGCGGCGGAAGAGGAGCGACACTAGTGGGGCTCAGACGGGCATCGACTGTTTCCGATGCCAGTTGCACTACCACTGGAGTGGTCGCCCTGGGGAGCATGTGCAGCATCTATCGCGTAGGAAGTTGGGGCGTCCTGTTTTTTCCCCGCCAATTTCTCTTATGCCAAGGGGTAGTAACTTGCTTTCCCAGTCGACCTCCTTTGATTGGAATGGGTCTGACACATTGCCGGTATGACTGGTGTATGGGCCACTGGCTCCAGTTGACTCTTCAACTTTGCTCAATTTTGAGGTGTACCCGTCTTCGCCCCCTTGGGCTTGTAGCACGACATGCAGACACTAGACGCTGCATATTTGGGTTTGATGTGTCGGCGCTTCTATTGGATACGGACACTGTACGTTCCCCACGATACTCTGATTCTGCCTTCACGGCATAACAGCACATGCTGTGCTAGACAGTGTTCTCTAACCAGCAGACATGAAATGAACAACCCCATCAACACACTTACCCTGTGGGGGTTTGACATTGTCAGATCTCAGAGACACTAGACTCCAGGATCTTATCTGAGCACTTTCGTAGCACTGTCAGCCAGTCAGCGACAGTCGCACACTTTGAAAGTCAAGCAAACAAAAAACAGTCAGGTTTGGTGGATTTTGGTCCCAGGCAAAACAAAAGGACCACTAGTAGAAGTAGCCTCTGTGAATCGCTTCCTTCAGGACTGCTTTGCCAAACAAGGTCAGTGCTCCGGAGGTTCCGTCTACACTGCCTGTCTGTCAGGACATGCCTACCCTGACTTGAAAGTCTTGTGCAGCCGTCCTGGGTGCATGCTGCCTTCCCCCTATGCCCTCGTGGAGTACTGCCCCCACCATTTACCCTGTCCTTTGCCAACCCCAAATCAGTGCACGTGCGTTTGTGGACAGTTGGAGCCAGTGCGTGTTGCCTTTCAAGCGCCAATCCTCCCAATCCGTCCCCAAATGGTTCACCACCTGCCGCGCACTCTCAGCCTCACTTTCCCAATGTGCCAACCTCATTGCATCAGGGCACGGGCCAAGCGGACATTGTCACGACGGGAACAAGGGTCCGGGAGAAGCTGACTCCACTCGAGGAGCAGTATGTGGCCATCAAAAACCAGAATAAAGACGTGGTATGCCAAACATGTCTGTGTGCTTGTTTCGAGGCCTGCTTTTGCACACGGCATACAGATGGTGTGCAAATGTGTGCAGTGGTAGGTTGCTGTTTGTTGATGGTAATGTGTGTGATAGTGCTTGGACGTGTACACTGTGCTGCAGCGGGCTAAAGGCCCCGCTGGAAGGGACACACCAACATGTAGCATACTCAGATTACGGGACATTCCACCACAGGTGGGGTGCAGTGTGGGCAGGGTGACAAAGGGGTGTGCCCCATAGGCGAAACTGGAGAACACCTGGTGTCCAAAAAATGAGGCCTTTGCACAGAGGTTAATGACCTCCAATACCCATCCGGATGACTGGCATGCCAAAAGATGGGGAACAGGGTGTGCCACTGCTCATGTACGTTGCCCTCTGCCCCCAATACCCACTGGCGCTGACAGATGGAGGCATGGGACAGGAGATGGGGGACGGGGAGGGGGGCTGCAAGGCAAGTTGTGCACATGTGCATCCGCCTTCTCAAAATGCAGTGTCCTCTTGGGGTCCAGACTCCCAGAGCACGACCGACAGGGGCAACCGTATTCACCAGAGCCAAATATGGAGAACTCAATTGCTCAATACTGGGCCAGGCCAGAGTTGGTGATCAAGGCACCATTCGGACCATCACAGCTCATACTCATCAACCTCTTAACAAGCAACCTTGCCATTGGCTGTCTCCTGAAGTCAGAGGTCGGGGCGGGTGTACTATAAACGCGGGTCTGTTACCGCGTAGTACATGCTCGCGGTCAGTTCGGGGGGGCAAAGTGTGCGTGGACGAGAGTGACACTGTTCACAATTGCAGCCCGCTTCCCCCATGGCACCAGCGCTGCGTCATTCTCAGTTCAGGGGCTGGGGGGCTCTGGGGTTGCAAGAATCCTCAAAATCACTCGAGAACATGGATTCTTTGAAGTTGCCTTGCATCACAGGTGGTGTCCCGAGGCCACAAGCCTCAGTTGGTAATGTTGTCGGGTGGCTAGGGCTGGCTGCAGAGTGACCAACATCACACGCCACGGGGGGCACCGCATCTGGCGAGTGGGGTATTTTTGGTGGGTGGTTGGGCTGACCCTGGCCCCAACCTCTAACTCCCTCGTCCCCTACCCCTGGGGGATCACTGGGCACCAGCCTGCACCCGAAGTGTGTAATGTTGTTGTGGGGCTGAGAAGCTCAGAGGAGGAGGATTTCGGCCACTTTGGACACTGCCGGTGCGGGGGACCTTGTTTGCGTGGCATGCAATACCTGAAACTCGCACTGCAGAGTTGCGATCAGAGTGTGCATTAAGTTCGGGCAGATATTTGGAGATGCGGCTGAACTCTCCAACAGGGCAGCGTGTCCGTGCGGTTCACTTGCTCTCGCTTCGCCTGAGGCTCATTGCCGATCATTGCCCCACGGGCGCATGTGCGTTGTCATGGTGCATGAAGACAAGAATGAAATGGGAAGAAAGGAAAACAGATGATATTCATTCCATCAACCCCAGCCAACATGTGGAGTCCGGTAGTCCGGTGCCACCCATCCCCAGCCAGTCAGTATTGCCGAAAATGTCCGGCATGGTGTCTACCCCCCCACCAACCTTTGCCGGGGGTGTCTGGCTTTAGCTGCTCATCAACAGCTTGTTCAGGCTGGATGTCTTGGAATTGGTAAGTACACTTTGGGTGAGGGTTTGAGACTTTGCAAACAGGCAAGGCAGGATGCTCGGGACAGCCCTAACAGGACTGGCACCCGTTCTGTTGTTGTATGCAGTTGTGTTTCCCGGCGTTTGAGGTTCTTGCGTCCTCCTGCAGGTTTTGTGCATTCACGCGTTTGTGTGTTCGTCTGTCTTTTTGTCCCTCAGGTGCTGTTTGTGGAGTGTGGGTACAAATTCCGCTTCTTCGGGCGAGACGCGGAGGTGGCGGCGAAGCACTTGAAGATTATGCTGATTCAGCGTGAGGGGGAGCCTTTTTTAACCGCCAGCATTCCGGTGCAGCGGCTGTACTTTCATGTGGACCGGCTTGTGGGATTGGGGTACAAGGTGGGCGTTGTTCACCAGACCGAGTCTGCGGCCTTCCGGGAGGCCAACAGCTCCAAGCCCTTCGAGCGTAAATTGACCAAAATGTTTACCCGTGCCACCTTTATTCCGGTCACCGATTGCCACGTCCTTATTTGTGCCCAAGCCTCCGTCTTCAACCCCAGCCAGACTTTGGCTGCCGAATCGCCCTCCTCCTCCTCCAAGTATTGGCTGGCGAATCAGAGTCCAAATCACCCCCTTTTGCAAGTCCAAACCTCCTTCTTCTGAGGCCCCCTCGTTTCTCTGAGTGCCAGCCCCATCCCCCCAGTCTCCAGGCCCAACCCCCCCTCCTACAAGTCCAGCCACCATCATTCAGTTTTTGGTTCAAACCTGAGATGTGGGAAGTCAAGGAATACATCAAAAAAATGGGGCAAACGGATTCGGGCTGTAGTTGTAGCTTGTTGCTTGCCGGCGGTGGTGGTGCTGTTTGCTTCATCCTCCCCTCCATGAAAGCTACGGGAAAGGAATCAAATGCAACCTTTTGAGGGGGCCTTTTTGGACCACAAATCTTCAGCCTCAGCGTGGGGAGCTGCAGGAGCTACAGCATTAGCCAAGATGGAGTCCCTGTGTAGGTAATGCATTGGGTGCGTCGCCAACACGCCCCTCCCCCTCGATTACCTACACAGGGACTCCATCTTGGCTAATGCTGTAGGGCGTGTTGGCGACGCACCCACTGCTTCGTAAATGTAGGCCAGCTGTCGTCCCCAGCAGCCCCGAACCCTAAGATGTGCAGAATAGCCTACGGAATTCCAAGGTGGGTTGGTGAGGTAACACTGGAGTCGGCACTAGGTAACACTGGAGACAAAGAGGGAATGGGGAGAAGGTGATTGAGGAGAAGGTTGGGTTGCAGCAGATTGCTTACCGGCTGCAGGATTTTTTGCCAAAGCGGGACTGGACTCCACACACCGGGCGTTCCAAGGTCGAAAACAATTAAGTTTCGCAATTACCTTACTTTTGCAACAGCCACAATCCACACACACACCCACACCCACCCACCCACACACACACACACACACACACACACACACACACACACACACACACACACACACACACACATCCCTTTTTTCATCACGAAAGCATATTGTCGCCCTCGACCAACCTGCTGGAGCTCCCTCTATCATCGTCTTGGCCCTTGCCATGGCTGTGCCTGCATGTGGCGGTCCTCGCCCCAGCCCCAGCTGTCGTTTGACCCGGCACACTGTTGACCACACCCCAACACACTCTTCTCTCTTCTCCAGGAGGACGACAGCTTCCAGGGGCACGACACACAAGGCAGTACTATGGGGCTGTACAAGTCTGAGCACAACCGCCTGCTCATTATCTCCGAGACGTCCGCCGACGCAGCTGTGCCTCTGGAAGGCAACCCGAAGACCGTGCAGGTCTGGGAGGGGGAAAACGACGGGTGCTTTGGTGGTGGCTGTAGATGTGTGTCTGCCCATGCCGGAGTATCTCGAACCTTACACAGGCGGCATCACCAGCGGAACGTTCAGCCTTATCCACTGCAACTCCAACATCAACGCAACGAGCCACTCCAACTGACGCGTGCGCACAACAGGCCACTCCAGCACACACCACAGCACGTTCAGCCACCCCCAAAGACATCAGCACAGGCTGACACGCCCCACAGACTTCAACACCTCTTGCCACTCCAGCAGCACCTACAACCCCCGCCACAGAAAAGGTTCTTTGGAAGGAGTATACCGCCCGCCGCCCTCCTTCACCCCAACATTTATGCTTAGTGCGACGCGGAAATCGGTGCGGCGTCTGTTCCTATCTCAGTTGCAAATGATGCAGTGCTAATCCCCAACCTCAGTTCTCCTGCCGGACACAATTGGCATGTCCGATTATGCAAGGCTGGAGACCACTGTCAGCAGTCTCTCGTTGATGGCGCCACTCGCCCCCCAAAGTAAAGCTAGAACGTCGCGTCAAAGTCATCGTCATACCCCTCTCTGGCTCAGGTCACGCTCGTTGCCGTGTCCCTCACCACCGGAGGTGCCATTGTGTGGGACACCTTCGAGGATGGCCCCCTGCGCCGCGAACTTGAAACGCGGCTGTACCAAATGGAGCCGGTGGAGGTGGTGATCCCGGATTCGCTGTCGGCACTGACCAAAGGCATGATCCTACAGTTGGGTGTCAACACGTGGGGCCAGACCTCGGGTGCCCAGGACCTGGACCGGATGGGCTGCGTGCACCTGGAGACCCTGCCGGCCCGCCTCTTCGGGCCCGAGGCACAGCGCGACCGCGTCCTCAAGTTCTTCGAACCAAAGCCCGGGGACTCACCCGCGCTTTTGGAGGAGGTGCAGGCACTGCCGCAGGCAGTGGTCGGGAGTCTCGGGGTTGTTTTGGAGTACCTGAGGCCCTTCAAGCTTCAGCATCTGCTCCGGCAGTGCTCGTCCCCGTTGGGGCAGGTACGCGGGTCACGCTTCTTTGTGTACCCCCCCCTTCCCTGCCCCCCACGCCTTTCATCCCGTGCTCGCGCCACATCTGTCATGGCCCCCTTCGGGCAGTTCAAAGGGGCCGCTGCGCTTCTTGCGTCGGACTCTTCTGCATGAGCCCTGTACCCTGCCCTCCTCATCTGCCTGCACCCTGTTCAGCCAAGCCTGCTACCCCATATGTTGAGCACACGTGCGTCATTGGAGGAAGCAGGGAATCAGTGCATTTAGCACCTGTGGCTCTGGACTCTAGTCTTCTGCGTGGCCCTTGGGGGAAGCGTATTCCTTCAGCTGTCGCTTGAAAAAAGGATCCAGATCTTGAAAAATCTGGCTTTTGCCTGAAAGTTTGGAATCAGATGTGTCCCGGATGTCTCAAAAATCTGGCTATTGCCTGAGATGTTGGGTCAGATGGGTCCCGATGTCTCAAAGGGAGAAAAATCACCATTTATCATATATGACGACCTCGGTCCTCATGATTCGCGGTAACATCAGGAAGCCGACATAGCTCAGCTGGGAGAGCGTTAGACCGAAGATCTAAAGGTCCCTGGTTCGATCCCGGGTGTCGGCATTTATTGGTAATTGATTCGCATTTATGATTCCTATGTTATGATGCAACGCCTCGAACAGCAAGCCGACATAGCTCAGCTGGGAGAGCGTTAGACTGAAGATCTAAAGGTCCCTGGTTCGATCCCGGGTGTCGGCACTCAGCGAAAGTGTGTCCTTGCCACTGCACTGAGTAAACCGAGGAGCACTTTACAGCAGTTTTTGCCACTGCACTGCGTGCCCCACGGTACAGTGCCCTACGGTACAGTACTACGGTACAGTACCGGAGGGCACGCAGTGCAGTGGCAAAAACTGCTGTAAAGTGCTCCTCGGTTTACTCAGTGCAGTGGCAAGGACACACTTTCGCTGAGTGCCGACACCCGGGATCGAACCAGGGACCTTTAGATCTTCAGTCTAACGCTCTCCCAGCTGAGCTATGTCGGCTTGCTGTTCGAGGCGTTGCATCATAACATAGGAATCATAAATGCGAATCAATTACCAATAAATGCCGACACCCGGGATCGAACCAGACAGCTGCGTGGTGCGGTGTCGCTGCACTCTACGGCGTTCCGTGGGTTCGGACCACAGTCCGGCCCAAGACCGCCGTAGCTCGGGGACTGACATGTTTTTATCTCAGCATTCCCTGATCATTCGCAACCGAACAGGTTGACACTCAGAAGGTGTCCGCTCTCTGGCGTACGTGAAGCTGCACAGTTTGAGACACGTTTTTATCATCAGAGTTAAAGTCCACACCACGAAGGAACATTTCACCTTCATCTGCCTGTTTGATCCGTGTAGAGTTTGATGAAAGAAATACCTCAAGTTGTGCAGCTTCAACTTACCTGTAGGCCACAGCACTCTGTTGGATATTCTGCACAATTACAGACGCGCAGCTTCAACTGGATTTGCTGCTTCTTCTTTTGCAGGAGGGGCGGCACTTTGAGCACTTCTCGTCGCGCAACCACATGCTCTTGCCCGCTGCCGCTTTAGCAAATCTCGAAATCCTCCAGTCGACGTCATCGCTTGCCGCAGGCTCTTTCGGGCACAGGGCTTGGCAGGGGAAGGGCTCGCTGTACTGGCTCCTCAACAACACACGCACGCCCTTCGGCGCCCGGCTCTTGTACCAGTGGTTGTGCTGTCCTCTGCTCAAGCCCGCGGCTATTGTTGCGAGGCAGGAGGCAGTCGCGGAACTGACGGAGGGGCCGTGTGCAGACACGCTGACAAGCCTCCGGAAGGCCGTGCTGGATGGGATGATGGATTTGGAGAAGGTGTTGACAAAGTGCCACTACCAAAAGGCCAACCCGGCGGAATTTCTCAAGTTTGTGAAGGTGCGCTGCCCTCAGATGTGGTCAAATTTGAACTGTTTTTGTTGGAAAAGATGTTTTTATTGGGACATATTTGGTGCTTCCGGTCTGTATGTCGGTGTGCATGATATATCCGCTCTGCATCCCGGCGCATATGCCGGTGCATGCCGTGTGGGCAGTCCAGGATGTATTTCCTGATGTTGGGTCCGGAGTGCACGTCGGTAATTCCCGTCTGCGTCTCGGTCCCCCCGTGGTGTTGTTTCCGGTCCGTATCCCTGGGCGCATCTGCCGTTGCATTTCGACCTCCCGGGGCGTCTGGGAAGTCCGGTCCGCATCCCGGAACGCATATGCATCCACTCCCCATCTCGTGCCTCTGGGCCATATTGGCGTGTCGCGATGTGTGCGCAACGTCCAGGTCCTTCCAGCCTGCATCCTGCGGGTTTTGGGATAAAATCCAGTCCAATCAGGTGTTGCTATCAACCACAATCAGTTTCTACCACGGGGCTTATCCCCCGCTGCTCCCCGTTGTTCTGGGGTGTCGGTGATGTACGGTTGCATCTTGGGCATCTGCGATGGCCGGTGCTTGCAGTCTCCAACAGGAATTAACCGCAGCTATC
The DNA here is from genome assembly GCA_964036045.1 of Eutreptiella sp. 'Long Island Sound 2002'. Lineage (NCBI taxonomy): Eukaryota > Euglenozoa > Euglenophyceae > Eutreptiales > Eutreptiaceae > Eutreptiella > Eutreptiella sp. 'Long Island Sound 2002'. Next base: position 10,776,176 of record OZ038378.1, on the reverse strand, counting down.
CAGAAGCCTCCAAAAATTAACAGTGACCATCCCCAAGCAACCATTCCCCACAGTTTGTTCCAAAACTCGACCTGGCGCGCGCACGGTGTGCAGTGCGTGTGCAGTGCAGGTAGTACCTCTTGGGATCTTGGTTGACAAGTGGTTGCCTAGCAGCTGTAGCCAACAACCCGGGAGCCTGCCCCCCGGGGTTCCCTCCTTCCTCGTTCCCTTGCTGCAGGACTGGAAGCCAGACAGGCCAAAAAAAAAAAACCCAACAACGATAAGGAGTCTACCCTCCAAAGTGACAGGCATGGATGGTCCTCCCCTCCCGCCCCTTTTCCTTGTTGGGCCGGAACAATTATGTTCCGCTGCCTCGAGGCTGGAGGCTGGGACAGGCGTGGGCCGCTTCTTTGCGGCCACAAGGATCGCGGCATCTAGCAGGTACAAGAAGGGTGCGACAGCCCAGGGGTGGCTCACCTGGGCCCCTGTACTGGCGGCTACTGACAGCCGCCACTGCGACACGAGACACTGACAGGGCTGGTGCTCTCGTGCGCACGACGGTGACAGCGGCTGCTGCCAGCTGGATTGTTGGTCTCGATTCGATGCCGTGGGAGCATATGGCTGATGAGGGCCTGGTGCAGGCAGAAACTGGGGTGGGTAGACGCCGGTGCACACATGGCTGACTGCACGCAGGCGCCACTGCATGCGCTGGTACTACTGCACGCAGATGCTGCTGCAGGCTGATCCTGAGCCTACGCCAGCGGGTACGACTGCAGGCAGAGACTGGTGCATGGGGACCCCGGATGTCCGCACGCGAACAGTGTTGAAGCCGTGGCTAGCTGACATGCCTGTCTGTGCCTCTGGCCTTAGGCCCCTGACGTCAATGAGACGACGCAGGGCCACGGATCTGGCGCTTTTCCAACTCCGAAAATCCCCCCCCCCCCTCCAGGCCTCGCACCCCCCCTCTTCCCTGACCTTGTCCCTTTGTCCCCCTGGTCCTTAGGTGGGTAGGTTCGGTCGATTGGATGGGCAGCCGACCCCCCCCCCTCTCCCCCCACCGGAGTCATCCATCGGGGGGGGTCATTCAGTAATGGCATGACCAGCACCGGCATCAGCCCTAGCCCAGCCGCAACCCAGCCCAGTGTCCCACATCCACGGTACCCAAAATCAGGATTGGGTGGACAAAGCTACCGTCATCCACGGCACCATCATCACCCGAATGAGGGCACCCCATCCCCAGCCGTTCCCCCAACCCCGCGTTCGGCGGTCCGCTGGCGTTCGTTGGTGGTGGTCCGCCGGCAGTTGGCGTACTCAGTGTCACGGGACACCGCAGTCTTTTTTTTTCTTGGTTGAATTAGGAAAGGCTCCTGGTGCTCTTCTGGTGTTCCCCCACGGCAACGCAGGCGTTCCAGAAGGTGGCGAACACGCTGCAGACGTACCTGAAGGACGAGGATGGGCAGACGGTCGTCCGCATGGCATGCGACGAGGACGGAGACGATGCCGCAGACGCCGCCCCGCCGTCCGGGCTCTCGCTGCACGGGAGCCTGAGCGCTGTCACGTCGCGGCTCCTGATCCAGACACTCGTGGGCATTCCGGTCCGGGACCTCAACGAGGCCATTACGAAGTACTTGACCGCGTTTGACCAGACGGCCGCGGCAGCAAATCAGAAGGCGAGTCTGTTCCTCAAGTCCAAGGCCTTCCCCTCCGTTTTGGCCATCGATGAAGAGATCAGCACCATCAAAGCGCAGCTGCAGGAGCACTTGGGGGACGTGCGGAAGCAGCTGCGCAACTCCGCGATCGAGTACAAGAGCGTCAGTGGCACCGATTACCTCATTGAAGTGCCCCTGAAGGTCCCCGGCTTCCTTCGTGGCACGTCTGCACGCTGAAGCACGGAACCCTCTTCCAGAGCCGACAGCGGTGGGTTGTGCAACTCCAGCGCCCGGCCCCCAGGGCACAGTTACTCGACTGGTGCTGGGGAGTAAAGCCAAGTGTCTGGAGCTCCGCAGGGAAGCCCCCTGGGGGTCGTGGGTTCAAACGCCAGGGTCGGCATTGATGGCTGGCAATGCGCATAGTCGTACGCTGGCATGCCGGCGAGTGGTCCTCCGACGCCAGATATGTACGTATACGCGCGCATGCGCGTATACATGTGTATGCGTATACGTGTACGCGACGTATACGCGTGTAGGTGTAGTCTGTGGACACTGTGCGTACTTTGTAGACACTGTGCACCTTCAGGTTTACCCGCGTGTAGTCTGTAGACACTGTGCACCACAAGTAGACGCAGCCTGCTGATTGTAGACACTGTCGGCGTGTTGTAGACGCAAAGAGACAATATTTGGGAATGGGGCCGAAGGCCCTCTTCCCTAAAAACCGGTCCGCTAACGGCGTTTACCCATGCACAAGGGCATGTATACGCGTATACGCGTGCACTCGTATACGTGTACGCGACGTATACGCGTACACGTATACGCGTATATGTATACGCGTGTACGCGCGTATACGTGCAGCCCTCTCCGACGCAGGACTCATGCCCAGCAATACCCTCATGCTCCAGGGGCCTTGACTTCCTGCTTCCGGACGTTCTCAGGAAGACCATGTGATAAACATCCGTGACTGACACTTGCAGTCCAGGAAAAAAGGTCAGGGGGGATCGGCAAGAAAGGCATATGCATATTTTGTCTGTACGCAGATGTAGACCTACCCCTCTACCCCCACACCCAGTGATCCCATTCCAGCAGCATGGATGGTTGAGATGGCCTGAATGCAGGATTTCTTGTCTTATCTGTGGCAATCCCCGGAAATCACGGATGTGGGCCACAGTCCAAAGTCACGGAAATCCCAGAAAATCACAGAAATGGACAGGTCGTTTACACGGTTGTTGGTGTTGCCCTTTGTTGTTGGTCTACTTCTCGGTTGGTGTTACTGCTGCTACTGCTGTCGTTCTTTGTCCCCCCTTTATGGTTTTTGCATGCCTTCTTCCGGCAAACCCACAGCTCCAACACAGAAGAAGTGAAAGGGTGTGGCAAGGGGAGCTATATGCGCCAACAAAAGGAGGACCGTATGGGTGTCTATGCAGAAATTCATCACCAAAGATATCATCAAATCCTAGGAGTCTAGACCGCCCATTTGCAGGAGGTTGTGGCTATTTCTGGGACCCAATGACCAGTGTTGCAATGGGATGCCTGTTGAGCTTGGCTGGACTGGTTGCCAGAACACGGGCAGAAATGTTCCAAGCTTGTGGCCATGCACAGCAACGGAGATGTGGAGGAACTTTTCTCGAAATATCAGTAGGCCGCTGTAGTTGTTTTGTGCTTTCTTTGACCCCTTTCACCAACCGGCCTCTCATTCTTTCAGTTTTTTGTTCTTGAACAACGTGATATTCTGTGGGGAGTTGCGGTGAAGCAACAGATTGCCTGCTCCTGAGGCCCCAAAGCCCAGATTTGTGAACTACATGGGAAGTTTGCAGCCATGGAAATGCCATGGCAAATTCTGGAAAATCACGGAAAATCAGGGAAAATCACGGGAAGGCATCTGCAGAAAAATCCTTCTGCAGCCGTGTTGGTTATGTGATGGTCAGCAACAATGTCAGACAAAACTGCCGATTTCGAATTTTGCACCTGGTGATGCATGTGTCTTTTACGAGATAGTAGGGTTGTATCAAGGGGAAATGAAGGGGCTGGAGTTGGGCAGGGAGTGTGCATTGGGGGGTGCAAGGTCACCAGCCCCAGGGTTTTCTTGGGCGTGGCGGGATACGGGGGGGATGGGGGGCTACGGGGGGGAGTACGTGGGGTGGGGGGGGGGTATGAGGGGGGTTACGAGGGGGGGTTAAAGATGGGGCCATGAGTGGCCATGCGTTGATTATTTGAAGGGTCTAGACCCTCCAAAGAATCAACGCATGGGGTCTACTCCCCTCTACAAGGGGATAAGGCCCATCCACGTGCCCTTCGTTCATTCTGCCTGCAGGATGTCGACCGTGTGCCCGCTGCATGGTCCGTGGTCAGCCGCATTAAGGCCTGCCACCGCTTCCACACACCGTTTATTGTGGAATGCGCGAAGAAGTTGGCGCAGTGCAAAGAGCGGCTGGCGATAGAGTCCGACAGGTGCTGGATCCAACTTTTGAGCGAGTTTAGCGGCGAGAGCTACGCCCTTTTCCGGGGGGTCATCAACAAACTGGCGGTGCTGGATTGCCTCTTTTCCCTGGCAGAGGTCTCTATCCTAAGCGCCCTCCTCGACCTCCCATGCCCTCCCACGCCCTAATCTCTGCCCCGCCTCCACCCCACATACCTCCTCCACCCCAGCCCCACGCCGGTATGCTCTCGTGTGCCGTAAGTGTCTCCAAAGCTGCAGACGGGGTGTGCAAGCGCAGATGTTTCCCAACTGGACGCCGCGGGGCGGGGGGGGGGGAGTGCAGGACCTTCCAAGAGTTCCGGGGCACCGAAAACAATGACTGGGGTGTGGTGCTCTGCTGACTGCTGAGGGCTGGTGACTCGCTCTCTTCTGTAGTGGCTACGGCCGCTGATCAGCATTGCACTGGTCTCCCCCTCAAGCCCCCAATCAATCAACATCCCAAGGGCATCCCTCAACCCCCGCCGCAGGTCGCAAAGCTCCCGGGGTACTGTCGGCCGGAGATCTCCGAGAAGCGAGAAGTGATCCTCGAGGACTGTCGGCACCCAATGGTCGAGCGCCTGCTGCAGGTGTGGGCAGCACTCCCGTTGTCGGCCAGTGTCGTGTCGATTCAGCATCGTACCCTCCTCGCACCCCCGGCACCATAAGGCTCGGGCCAGGGCCAGGCCCTCGAATCAGCACCGCCTGCAGGCCCCACCGCCGCACCAAGGCAGCGGCCACATGCGTCCTGCTGCGGAGCTTGGGGCCACACTTTGGGCGTGCAGCCCCCCCTCCCCCCTCTTGATGATGATGATGACACACTCAGTCAGCCTTTATGGCAAAACCCCCCATGAGGATAATGGTTAATGGCCATATTGTGTCCCTGGGGTGGGGGGGGCGCATGCGGCTGCAAAGCGCTACAGTTATGTGCCTCCAAGTGAACTGGTTCCTGGCGCGCTTCGTGGATGGCTTTGTTGGACAAGGTCAGTGTTGCGGAGGGTGTGGCAAGGGTCCGTCCACACTGTCTGTTTGACTGTCAGGGTGACATTGAGAATGTGCTTGCAATAGTACCCGGGGTATACAAGGCCCCCTGTGTACGCTCTCTTTATGCCCCTGTGGGTTGCCACGCCGACAAGAGTTTCATGGGCTCTGCTTGTTGTTGATTCTGTTTTGCGTGCACTTTGGCCCTTGCTCTTCTCGACGCTGCTGCACCGTCCAATTGGCTGTTGTATTTTGTGGCCTTGTACTGCAGCTACATAATTCTCTCATGGCCGTCACCTGACAGACTCCCTCCTATTTTTCAAACAGTCCGCTGTTACCGCCTAAAATGCTTAGAAAGTGACCATTGCTTGGGGTGTTTGCCACCACTTACAGCCGGTGTCCATTTTGTTTTGGCCCCACTTATCCTTTGCCCTCTGTCTGTGGATTGCATTTGGTTGCTTGCTGTGTGGTCTTGTTCCCATGTACGGCGGAGGGGTTTCGGGCACATCCGGATTGTATGCGGAGGTGGACAAGCATGTTTGTGATGTGAGTGATATGCTACAGCAAAACATTGCCAATGGGCATCACCGCAGTCTTTCTTTTATCATAGTGCACATGCTCTTGCAGGCAGCCTCTTGTGCATTTATTTTCCATTCATGTGTCAAGGCTAAGTCGAGCGATAGAGACGCAGCCAGATCGTGTTGCCTGAACCTAGTGGATCGCAAAGTGATGCTTGTGGGGCAAACACAGGACGCAGGGATGCATTTACGGGGGCAGGGGGCTGAAGGGGGGTGCCAAAGCGGCCCACTAGTGTTCGGAAAGGCGGTTGGGGGGCAAGGGCTGACGGATACAAAATGGTGGAGGGCTATTGGGCGTGGAAAGAAGCGGCTGGGGTGCAGTGAGTTGTGACCCTGAAGTGGAGGGGCAGAGGTCTCACTCCTGCCCTCCTTCAAGCGCAAGTCTGCAGCTATGTACGAATACGCATGTATACATGCATATGTATGTGGGCGTATACACGTATATGTATACGCGACGTGTGCGCGACGTACACGCATATACGTATGCACGTATACACGCATATGCATCTTCGCGTCTACGAACACCATGTCTATGTAGGGAGTTTGTGTATGTGGGTATATGTTGTGTATACTGAAACACAGGGTAGCAACAGTGTGTCCCTGTGCATAGGGGTCCGGCGGTCTGTACTTTGTAGTACATGCGGCCTGCTAATTGTAGACACTGTCAGCATGTTATAGACGCGAAGACGTGAAGACGCGAAGACAATATTCCGAAAGCCCCCCTCCCCCAAAACACAGTGCAGCAACAACGTTTACTCGTCGCGTACACGGGTCCGGCGGTCTGTAGTTTGTAGGCACTGTGTGCCACAGGTAAACATGGCCTGACAATTGTATGCACTTTCGGCGCGCTGCAGATGCCGAGTGACAATATTCAGAAAACCAAGGTGCGGCAGGAGCTTGGTTTCTTGGGGTGGGGGGCACGCAGGCAACCTTTGCATGACAAGCTTGGGGTTTCTGAGTTCCATGGCACGTGTTGCATATTTTCCGATTTTCAGGGGTTTGGGGGGCTTTGTCACTTTTGGCACGTTAGGTGCACTGTTGGTTTGTACACACCCTGCATCGCCCAACCTTCAGGAGACCCAACGAAACGTGGAAACACAAACTCCCCACAGAGCCATGGTGTTTATATCCGCGTAAACGGATACGCGATGTATACACATGTATGCATACGCGTATATGCGTGTATTCGTACAGCCCTCCCCCTCATGACCCCCTTTTGTCACAAACAGTGTCGCGAATCTGACGCATGTTGACCAGAACCCCAAAGTCAGAAAACGTGAAACGGGTTTTTTTGGAAGCACTGGGACAAGGGGGTTTCGAAACGTGATCCAGTGCCTTCATTCACCTTTGGCACCCGACTTCGGATTGCTTCCTGAAAGTTGAGCACCAGACAGTGGGAGGCTTGTGGGCTTTTGTGTGCGCCCGATCGATCGGGCGAAGGGTCCATGTGCATTGTGCCCGTGTCGCGGATGTTGACGCCCTGTGGACAGGAGAAGCGCCGCGCCACGGACGACGGGGCGTCCTCCTCCGCCACTACGTACGTCCCCAACGACGTGCGGCTGACGGAGCACGAGCGCTGCATCATCATCACCGGGCCCAACATGGGCGGTAAGTCGTCGTACATCCGGCAGGTGCGACGTGCTGTGTGTGTCGTGCACGACCCCGGACCGCCCATGGAAATGCACGAGGCTGCCTGAAACGGCAGGCCAACCGCTGCCATGCCATGTCAAAGACTGCAAACAGCATCAGCCGGTCCAGAGACCACAAACCCGGGAGTCAAGTAATTTCATGTTTGGACTGCAAGGAGCCCCCCCCCCCCCCCGCGCGACACGTGCACAAAGCGCTCAAAACGATGGAGACAACAGCAGTGTTGGGCCCCGCTGTGGCATACAAATTCCTCTGATGCATGGACCATCATCGGCAAGATGAGAGCATGCCAGACCCCCCCCCCCCCAAAAAAAAAGCACAGCAGGCTTGAGAAGCACGGCTTAGGCGACGCTCTGCCATATGGAAACCCGGGGATCATGCAAGAAAATGGTGTCCCTGGGATCTACGTGGGCCAGCCATCCCCCCGCAGGATGTGCCCCCAGCACTGCCTCCTCTACCACTCTACAACAGTGCAGGACTGTCCATGAGGACCTTAAAGACGGCCCTCTGCGTCGACCACCGGCTGTGGACCGCGAACGCCGGCACTCATTACTGGCCAAATTGTGTCCCCCAACTCCCGTCAGTGAAGGCCCAACCGCCGTTGCTGATGAGGCCCGGCCCTGCCGGTGGACTGTCGTCTCCTGCGGAAGTTTTTTGGTGATTTTGCACGGCACCGTTTTTCATTTTTGTGACGCGACGTCCGGTAACAACAGGTGGCCCTGATCGTCCTGATGGCCCAGATCGGGTGTTGCGTCCCGGCCGCCAGCGCCCGCATCGGCGTATTCGACGCCATCTACGCGCGGATGGGGGCCAGAGACGACATGTCCCAGGGCCACAGCACGTTCATGGTCGAGCTGCAGGAGACGTCGGACATCCTCCGCCGGGCCACGGACCGGTCGCTGGTGATTCTGGACGAGCTGGGGCGCGGCACCAGTACGCACGACGGGGTGGCCATCGCGCACGGGACGCTGGAGCACATCATCACGCAGATCCGGTGCACGTGCCTGTTCGTGACCCACTACCCCATCCTCACGGACCTCGCGAAGGCCTACAAACCCATGGTCGAGTCCTACTACATGGCCTTCTTCCGGGATGAAGACGAGGTGTGCCCCTGGCCTCCCAACATCCCCCTCGGGTCCCCCACCATCGTGCCCTCAGCCCCACGTGGAGCGGCACCGCACCATCCACCCTGCCGCCAGCACGTACCCCCCCATGATACCATCGCCCCCTGGCCTGCCGCAAGCGCGATGCCCCTATGGCTCACTCCACTCAGCTATGGCCCGCCTGACGTCCTCCATCGTCCTTCGGTTGGTGCTCTCACACTTGCCAGAAGTGCCACGAAGTCAACGCCACCTCCACCCAATCTGCCACTTGGGCTGCCACTGAGGCGTGTGCCCGGACTCGGGCCGGTGATGATGATCGTGCAGCCTCTGGCCGGCCGGGGCTTGCCGACCCCCACGACGCCCCAACACACTTGTGTGCCCTGGATGAGGAAGAGACGACTGTACATGGGATGGCACCCAGGGCCCCAGGGGTCCTCTCCTTTTGGCACGTGGAACCGAGCACCCTACGACTCTGACACTGCGGTGACCTCTGTCATACGTGCTGGCCTGGGGACCGCCCCGTCTGCAGTCGCTCTGGGGGACTCGGGTGTTAGTCTCGCCCGGGGCGGAGGCCAATCGGGCCCCCGACACGTGGGGCGAGGGTCCGTGGGAGGACCATGAATCAGTTCCTCCGAAGCCCCGTGCCGAAGGTGCGATGAATGGACAGAGGGCCCCTCACCAAAACCCATGGCCCCGGCTGGTGACCCGGACCCCAATCACAGAGAATCTCGAAAACAGCCGTTGGAACGAGCACAACTTTTTTTTTTGACACACGGTTGCCCGCATTGGTCAGGGGGCGTCAACCGAGCCCCCGTTCTTTCACACACACAGACCCTCCTTCTCCTGAATGATGGCGAACAGCCATCCCTTGTTCAGGGGTCGGGGGTTGGATTCTACCCGCCCTCTGAGTGAGGGCACTGGGGAGGGTGCCAGACGTGAAACAGAATGTGCTACGGCCACGTACCTCTGAGTCAACCGGTTCTTGTCGGACGAGACAAGGCCCCTGTCCCGGAGGGTCCACGCCATGTGTCTGCCAGCGGGACATGTCTGACCTTCGTTGAGAATGTGCTTGTGGCTGTACTGGGGGCCTGTACCGACTTCTCTCGATGCCCTCGTGGGTGACCCCAGGCACATGTCTCCGCTCGGGTGTCACGCCTCTTGTGTGCACGCGTGTCTCGCTCGCCCTCCCGTACACGCGTTTGCCAACGGCCTGTCACTCCATCGTCGGTCTGCCAGGAGCATCTGCGGCGGCGGCAGCAATCGCACGCGGAGGCCAGTGACGACGACTTCGTGCCCCCCAAGATCACGTTCCTGTACAAACTGAAGCAGGGCGTGTCCCCGTCGTCCTTCGGGCTCAACGTGGCCCGACTCGCCGGGATCAAGGCCGCCATCCTCCACGTCGCCTCCCGCAAGTCCGAGGAGATGCACCGCACCACGCTGCAGTCCACGGCCCAGCCCGACATGACGCCCCACACTCTGCAGCGGCTGTACCGCAGCATCGCCGCCTGCCTGGGGGCCCAGACCGGGGGCCCCGCCGCCGCGAGCGATGCTGCGGAGGCGATGGACCTGATCCGTGCCATCAAGTGCGGCTCTGCCTGAGCCCCGTGGCGTGGACGGGTCGAAAAGGCAGGCGCTCGCTCGGGGCCCCGCTGGTGGCAGGTCCTTCAGGAGCACGGGGCTTTGTTTTTTTTTGGGGGTACCCACTACGACAGCCTCGGGGGTCGAAGTGGCAGACGCGGGGCAGCTGGCGGCGTTTGGCGGGGATGATCCGCTGACGCCGGTTGGCTGGTCCCCGACACGGGGGTCCTGTCGGACTGCGCTTTGCCGAGGTCCGGGCGCACCGGAGTCCGGCGTATTCTCGTGTGGCCTTGGGTACAGTCGCGCGTTGAGGACCTCAATGATCACATTGTCTGCAAGGCTCAGGAGAGTGAAGCGATGCAATGCATGTCCTCGGGGCCAGTCCCTGTGGCGGACGTGTGGTTTGTTGGCCTCGCTAACCGCAGTCCTCGGACCACAAAGCGGGAGGAACCTCCGAACAAGACGACCGCATGGTCATGACTGTCAACGGGGCCCCGATCCAATCCACGCTCGGTAGGATTCAGCTCCATTCCGGTGTGGAGGGGTCCCGATCTAACTCCCACTCAGTAGGAGTCACCCGCCGGGTTTTTCCCGTCTTTTTGTTGTGTTATAAACACCGCCCTTACAGGCCGCCATGGCTTCCTTTCGGTTCCTCTTGTAACGGCTGTCCGTTGCCCTCTAATCGCCGTCGGACCCTCTCAGTTCAGGGCCGTACGCAAGGACGCGAGAGCATTCGCTGCTCAAGGCCGCCCTGCAGTATGGACTGTTCATGGCCACTTCCGGTGCCGTGTTGTGTGCGTTTGGCATTTCTCTATTCGGTCATCCCCGCGCCAAACATTACTCTCAGGCCCTCGTCAGGAGGTGCGAGCTGATATACGACGCCAGCAGCACGCTCTTGTGTGTGCCCGTGAGTGCGGTCGGCGCAGCAACAAACCGACAGGCGGTGACGGCGGGCAGCGGAAGCACTGCACCGCCAAAGCATCGGCCGTCCACAGCGTTGAGGCATGCCTCCACAAAACACACCCAAAGTGCGTGAAACCGGAAGTACCAACCGGCACACCGACGACACTTCAAAGCCCCCCCCCCCCAACCTCCCATTTTCCGTTTCTGCCGTGTGCTGCAGGCAGAGAGATCTGGAGTGCTTCATGAGAGCGCTCGGTGGTGATCCCAAGCCCACCCCTGGGCCGCTCTGTCAAGGGACGGGCCTGACAGAGGCCCGCCGTTTGGTTTGGCGTTCAGGACGGAAAATCTGTCGCAGTACCCTCCGTGCCGTTGGCCACCCGCTGCCCACTGCCATCCGTGTTCTGTCAAATACCATCGATTGCCACCAGCACATCTGCATTCCCACCACGTCGTCAGTAACCACTGGGTATCACCAGATGCCTGCTGACTGCTGTGTGCAAGCTGCAACAACCATCCCCCCCCCCCCCCCTGCCCCGCATGCATCCCCCTTGCGTGCATTTACGTGTGTATGGGCATGCACACTGACTATGGAACCCTCAGCTCTTTTCAATGACTAAACACGAGGCAAGCAGCTGACGCGATGTGCGCACGTGGTGACGGGGCGCACCACGTGCATACGCTGAGCATGCTCTTGTCTCTGACTGGAGCTTAGTGTTTCACTTCTTTCAGGATGCCAGGCAGTGTTTTACTCATGAGACAGCCGGTGCCTTTATTCGGATGTATTTCAATAAGTTGTGGCCACCCTTTCCTGTTCCATAAGCGCCGGGCCTTGCTTCCTTAGCGCAGCCTTACAAACTTGTCGGCTTCCCTGTTGCGATCCTGGTACCATAAGGCAACCTCAACATGCATGTCCCACTCTCGGTGGTGCTCGACCACTCCGTCATCAAGTCCTTTGGCTTTTCTTTGGCTGTCAATGTGGGAGGAGCTCCTGATGATGGCATTTTGTCATAAAAACGCCTTTGCATCACCCGATCATCGTGGTCCAGCGATGGACCAAGGGTCCTTTACCATCGATTCCAGGTCTTAATGTCGTGGGCCGGGCAGGTGTCTGCATTTCATCCGCGACAAGGTTTTGGGCCATGGTCTACCACGAGCAACTTCAGGTGACGATTGTGTTGCCATCGTGGTTCACGTGCATGTGCCGGGGGGGGGGGGGGGGTTGTGGGAGAGGTTCATCCACCGGTGCGTGCAACAAAGATCTGCCCTGTGCACGCACCGTGCACCCGTACCGCCTGGTGGGGCCAGGTCACGCACACTCACTGCCGAGCAGGTGCACATGATTAGCACTTCCTTGTGAGGCCTTACGCAAGGACGCGTGATGGTGTGCACCAAACCCGTTTGCAGGGACGCGACCCGACGCGCTGGCCCACGCTGAGGGCCAGACACCCCTCGGAGGGTGTGCACACAGCGACTGTACATAGAGCCCGTGGAGAGCACATCCGCCGATGGATTCACACCGCAGCCCCGGGGGAAAGTTCTGGAAGAGTTGGACGAGTGGCGGCTCGGCTGAGTGCTAAGGCAACGTCTTGTCGTTGTATTTGAACGTCCGGGGGGGCGCAAACATGCGCTGTAGTACCGCCGTTGGGATGGGGGGATGGTCAGTGCGGCAGAGTACAGTGTTCCTCAACACTGTGCCCTGTGGCAGTGATCTGTGGCTTTCACGGAGATCGGCGGCGGATCAAGGCACGCCGGGTTGCCTCGGGGTTTCATTTCGCGGTTCCCAGGGGGAGGGTTGTGTAGCTCTTTGGCGTGTGCTGCGAGCCTTAGTTTTGACAGCCTGACTTGTGTTGTGGACGGTGACGCTTGTTCTGTAAGTGGTTGACCCTTGCGTTTGTAAGGCTGAAAAGAAGGAACAAAGGGCGGACTCTGGCTGGCGGTTGGCAGGCAAATGCGGGCTGTTGCCGACCAACTGCTTGCGATCGCCGGCTGGACCTCGTGGGTTCCGCATCAACTGCAGCTGGTCAACCGCCAGCCGCCGTCGGTGAATCGCCAACAGCTGCACGCGCAGACCTTGCCTTGTCAACCGCCGTCGGACAAGGTTCCTCACGGTTCCCCATTGTACGGATGCTCCGAAATGACCAGCGTCCACTTTGAGCGCGCTGCTGTCAAATTGACGGGTCTGCAGAGGTGCAATAGCGACTGCCTGTTTTGGCAGATTAGGATTTCTGGGCTTCGGGCATCACAGCCTCCACACCAATTCCCAAAACGTGGCGCACAGGGTGCGGATAGGCCAAATGGCGCCCCAGGGTGGCCGTACAGGTGCAGTGGCTCCCCTTGCCCTTTTCGGCGCTGCCATCATAGCCCATGGTCCCTAACCTGATTCCTCTCTCCCAGGCACAGGAAAGTGCAGGCTCAGGAAGTGTGCAGTTGTATGGTGCTGGTGCTTGTAGGGGTTTATTTTGTTTGGAAGTCTTATCCGAATGTGATGATGACTCAGAGGGGGATGCCGTGTTCATGAACATCGGTTGCCAAAGACTCAGCAGCACCACAGTGCAATGCTTTGCGGTGAGGTAGGGTGAGGTTTGGGCTCTGGCACGGGGCATCACGCCCTTAAACGAAAATGCCCCCTTCCATGCAGCGCAAGCGGGCATAATTGTTGTTGTTATCGTTGTTGTCATTCTTCTTTGCTGCTGCTGCTGCTGCTGCTGTTGGTTGTTGTTGCTGTTGTTGCTGCTGTTGTTGTTGCTGTTGTTGTTGTTGTTGTTGTTGTTGTTGTTGTTGTTGTTGTTGTTGTTGTTGTTGTTGTTGTTGTTGTTGTTGTTGTGGTGGTGGTGGTGGTGGTGGTGGTGGTGGTGGTGGTGGTGGTGGTGGTGGTGGTGGTGGTGGTGGTGGTGGTGGTGGTGGTGGTGGTGGTGGTGGTGGTCGTTCCTGAGGTACTTTTCTGGAGCTTTGATCCCCCCCACGCAAGACGCAAGACACATGACCGGACAATGCAGGCCCTCTGTACCACGTATGCCCGAGGAAGCGCCAACATTGGCCATCAGGAACAGGTTTGATGTTTCGTTAAGCTCGCCGATAATAAATGAATTAGCAGGCTGCCACAGAGCATTGTGAATTCTCACCGCTGTAGCCCAGCTAACACAGCCTATGATATTCTCCTTGAGGAATTTGTCCACCAAGAGGCTACACACCATGATCAGCAGTGTGCATAGCATCTAAAGATTTTCAGACTGTTGCAGTGTGAATCATGATTATGTCCTAGCTCCCGGGGACTGACAGGAGGCCTGCGCACACGATGGAAGATACACCACAGTACAAAATCGAGAATATATATACCAGAACGTTCTGGGCCCTGCGTGTGGTGCAGTGTCAATCTTCATGGGGAATTACCTTTGTGGCCCCTGTCGTCCATGATATGGCGGGTCCCAAATTCAGGAGATGTATTCAGTGTATTGATTTGGCACACAGTTTGATTCGCTCATGAATCCTGAATGGTAGATGTAAAATGGTTCATGGCGCAATTGTGGTCCAGCCCCCCTCTCCCCCCCCCACTTTAGGAAGTGCCACCACCAAGCATTGCAACCTTTTGGTACGGTCGTCTTGGAGCATTTTTTGGGGCCGCTGTTTTTGAGGTCCCCAGTACAATTCAACATCATGTTGAGTAGCTTGTACCGGTAAAGTGGACCTGTCTGATGGTCGTGATGGTTGAGTTTGGGCACAGCAACATTTCCTCAAAAACGATCCCCAAATGCTACAGGCCGCTTTCACAATATTTCATGAGACCGAATTCAGGTGGCAGTCATGCCATTAATATCAAGTCAGTCCACAAAGGATATCGTTGGCAATTGTTTTTCTCCTAAGAGTAGGACCCCAAAACCCATTTCTAAGCCTGCGGCTAAGTCCGCTGCAAGCTCACCCCCCAAAGCCTCAGGTTGTGGGTGGGCACGGTATTGTCGAAGCGAAATGTCTCCGTTGTACCGTCATTTTTGGAACCTGGCCCGTGCTTGTGTGATGGGGTAGATTGCTGGGTCACACCGCTTCTGTCATCGTATGACTGACCTGTTTCCATGCATTTGGTTGCCATTCAATCTGTTTTGGGGTACAGTGCCCTCGCTAGTGCATGGGGGGGGGGGCTCACTGTTGCAGTTGTATATTTCCTGCTTTACCGTGGCGTGTAAAGATGCGCAGTGTCAAAGATATGAAGGCCGATACATGTTGGCAGCCCCTGATATGACCCCGACAATCAAAGCCGGCAACACGATGCGAGTGATAGTGGCGATTGCAGGAGAAGGCATGGAAGAAGGCCTCGAAGAGAGCATTGAAGAGGGTCTCAAAGGAGTACCAATGAAAGGGTCGGACCGTATTGGTTTGGGCTCTCGGCTTTGAACGGGCTGGCGGGGGGCGAAATTTTGGTCTCCCCATTTCAAGACCGCTGCATTGGTTGGTCACCCATGACTTTGCATGGCTTGGCCCCTTCTTCAACGTGTCCCTGTACACGGGGGAAGGGTATGCAGCTCACACCTACACCACACCGCTTTGGGTGCTGTTGTCCATTGCGTTGTCGTGTATGCATTGACACGCCCACGCCCACGCATCCGTCCCTCACAGCCGAGCCTTCGACATGGCATCGAAGCACACGCTGACAGCAGAGGAGGTCCTGTGGTGTAAAGAGCTCAAGGCAGCCCTGCGGGGCCAGGGCGTGCCGCTTCCAGACTCCGATTTCCTGTTGGCGCAGTTCGCTATCATCAGCAAGGGCAAGACCAATGAAGCCGTCCAACGCGTCCAGAAATACCAAAGTGTTGTTGTGGGTGAGTATGGCTACTCAACAGAGACTGCCATGCAGCAAGCCCAGGGCTTTTTGAACAAAAAGTGGCCGAGTCTTGTGCTGCCCAGCAAGTTTGTTATCGACGGCCACCCGACCACCTGCTGGGATTATGCCCAGTTCCTGCCGTCGAAGATGCAGGGTGAGTCAGAGTGGATTGCCTTGATCCAAGAATGGCTGTTAACCATGGATGCGAGCTGCGCTGACCTTGATGAAGTCCGGGCTGGGGCCACCTTCGTTGGGTTGTGTCGAGGCCTTGGGTGGAAGAATTTCAACCTGGAGATGGAGAAGCGTGCGGCTGTCATCTATCAGGACTCCTACCCCCTCCGATACCACCAGTTTTACATGGTGGACGCGGGACCCATCCTGACCGCGATGATGAACATCTGCAAGGTGTGCACAGGGAGGGCTGCCAGGCCTCGTTTATAAGAGTAACGTTGCAAAGGGGGGGGGGGTCCGGGTGGGTCGGTCTTCAGCTGGTTGGGTGGGTCTAAGGTTCTGGATCCTCCCCTCCCTTTATAATTCCGAGGGTTTCCTGGGTTGGGCACCTGCCACACCCTCTTTCCCGAAGGTTTGCCTGGTTGTGTGCTGTTTCCCCTTTTCATTTCGTCTTTATGCAGGCACCATGCCAAAATCTGTTCATGGTTTGATGTTGTCGTCAATGCCTCGTGGGTGCCTAGTACGAGACACTTTGAAGATCCACAAATGTTTGTTACCCACAAGCCTGCACCCTCAGAGCCAAATGGGCCTCCATGTTGTGGTCTACCTTGAGTGGTTTGAATGAATTTGACTTACAACAAATGTGCCCGGTAAACGTACTGAATTTGACGGAAACAACACCGACTGTTGCTCTGGCAAGGGCGTTGTTCATGCGCGCCGTGAGAAGACACAAACAGTGACCATTGCGCACTGTACATGCACTGAGGGCTACACCCTTGCGGCGCCTGCCGCGCGCGTTAGGAAGCAAACAAACAGGCAGTTCATTGTTATTGGATTCACTACTTTTTCACACTCCACCCCTTTGCACTGTGCAATACGTCCCCTGGGGACTCTTTTTTGTTTTTTTTTTGGAGCCCCCCCCCCCCCCCTTGCTAACCCATGTGGGTTGGGGCTTTGGGTTGGGGTGATGGGGAATCCCGGGCTATGTAGCCGATCCGCCCACGGTCTATGGGTACCAAGTTTGCTTCCTCTACATTTTGGTGCATTTGAAGGGGTTAGTAAAAGTAAAATAGTTTAGCCCATGTGGTCATGCTCAAGGAGGCAGGTTATGTTGCTACTTGAGAAGGTAGGGGTTCCGCTTTGCCTTCCTGTCAGCAAACGTCCATGCTTTGAGCGCCAAATTTGCAAGACGAGGCGCTATACAAATGTCGTTGGTTGCTAAGTGAAGATCCTGCATTCGGAGCTCTTCCCCTCACGGGGGCTGGCCGTGGCCGGGACCTGACCCCAAAGGGGGGGGGGGGGGGGCACCCCCCCCCCCCTCTACGGACCCCAAAATTGTCGCACGGAACAGTGTGCTTTGTCGGCGCCGGAGGCGCCGCTGATTTTGTTTTAGGCATACGGCGGGGGGAATTTTTTTTGTTCCACCCCATGTGTCTATACTCAAAATACTCAGAATTTTGTGGGGAATTCAAAAATGGCTGAAAAGCACAAAAAGGTTATGTAGCCACCTTGCCCACTTCTGGGCCACTTCTGATTCTGCCCCCCGATCTGACAATTTCCGGGCCCCATTGCCACCGAAGGCGAAGCCTGCTGCGCCGCCGGCTCTGCCCACTGTTCTCCCTGCTCTTCTCTCTGGGCCAAACCAAGGTAGTAGTAGCAGTGGCAGTAGTAGTAGCAGCAGCTCGTCCACCAATGCCTCCTCCAGTACGAGTGCAGCCTCCAGCAGTAGTGCCCCGTCAGGCACTAGTGACTATGTGCCATCAGAATCCATGTCTGATGGGTCGGCAGCCTGCCCGGTCACAAGAGCACAAGCAGCCCGGCCAAAGAAGCGTGCTCGCCCCAAGAGTACCGGCAAGAGGGCACGCGAGGAGTGGGAGGATGATTCCGATGCTTGAGGCCCCTCTCCTCCCTTCACTTCTATATATATATATATATATATATATATGTATGTATGAGACTCCCTTCGCTTCTCTACATATATGTCTGTGGTTTGTGATAAGGGGAAGGAAAGGCCTTTGGGCGAACTCAAGGCAACATTCAGTACTGCTATGAAAGTGCTGCAGTGCAGCAAAACAATCACCATTCACAGTGCATCTTGTTAGCTTTGTGTGTTTGCGCGCTTGGACGGGGCCTGCCGGAAAAGGTGCTGGGTTTGGCTCAACGAAGGGGGGGGGTGGGGTCCCCCCCCCCCCCCTACAGCCCCCCAAACTGTTGAACACCCCTCGGGGTCACACATTGGCTGGCGCCAGCCCCCGTGCTTCCCCTGCTCAAGTGCGGTCCTTGTGCTAGTCACTCAGTGGGTTTTGTACAAGCAGGTACTCCAAATGGTCATGGAGTGGTATTTTTTCCTTCTTGTTGCAAGTTTCACTGTTTCTACAGTTTAAGAGGATTATTCCTGCCCTGCGGTGCCTGCGGCACCTGGGGCGCGCCCTGCGGCACACCTGCGGCGCGCAGGCGTAGCCCTCACTCGTCGTCGAGCGTTGCGCTCTAAAGGACAAGCCACTGAGGCAAGGCCGTTCTTGCGCACGATCCGCGGTATGACAAACAAGGGCCTGAAACATGCCGCAATCGTGACCTTTGGATCTCTTGCCCTCTGCAATGTGCACACAACCAGGTCACGATACATTCTTGACCACAAAAAGTGTGTTCAGGAAACCGGCGGTATGACGGTACGTCTGTGGGGGGGCGGCGGGTGCAGAGTGTGACATGGGTGCCCATGCCATAGGGCGATGGGGATGCCCCCGTCGCCCCCCCCACTCTGTCTGGGCCGAACATCGTGCCGTTGGACGGGGGCCGTTTGACCCCCTGGTCTGCCCTGACGCTCGGTGTGCAGCCCTCAGGCCTCGTTTATAAGAGGGGGGGGGGTATTTTGGATGAGACCCACCCGCCCGACTTCGGACCCACCCGGACGCCCCCCCCCCCGTCTTATGATTCTGCGTGCTCTGGGGGGTGCAGTAGGACACATGTCATGAGGGATAACACTTCTGGAGCCCCTTCTCCCTCTGTTACAGGGTGCCTACATCAGCGATGGACAGCACCCTCCAAACTTCATGAGCTGGGAATGACTGCATCCGAGGCCTGTCAGTGCTGGTCGGTGAGTGGACACCCGGGGGGGGGGGGGGGGACTGCGGTCATGATGCTCACCTACGAGACTGGCAGAAGTGTGGTGGTCTGATTCGACCTGCATCGGGGGCATCAGTGGCCGTCGGTTTCTGGGTTTGTGCTTGTGCAAGGGGCCAAGGGCGTTGCCCGTCCCCCGCCCATTGTCTACGCACGGCGGTCTGCAAGCAGTGCGTCGAGGGTGTGGTCGGGGGGGGGATGCCCGTCGTAGGGGGTGTGGCCCATGGGCTCACAAATATGTCATGGCGCATCTTGACCACAACAACTGCGTTCAGAAAACCAACGGTGAGGCGGGGTGCGTGTGATGGGAAAAGAGGGGCTGGGTCACCGTTGTGCTTTTCTTTGTTTTGACATTATTTTTTGCGAATGTCGCTGTGATGGGGCCCACAGCCCTTTTCTGTGGCTCACCCGTCAGCAGGGCTTTGTCTACGCATGCAATCCCCCCTGACAATCGTTTTCCCTGTCTTCCGTCATGCATGTGCACCTGGGGGCCAGGCAGTACACAGGGGGACTCTCCAGCGATGCGCACCAGAGGGCCAGAGGCTAAAGGCAGATCTGAGAAGTGGTGCCACAGCGCGTACTGGTGGTTCGAGAACCGGTGGGAGCCAAGGCCCGGCGGTTACAAAACGGTTGGTGCGCCATCGGGGGGGGCACAGCAGCGGTTGGAGCGCAACCACATGTGGTGCTGCATCTGAATCGGGGAGGGGGAGGGGCAGCAACACTATGCCGCTCCGCTTTCAGGTGTTCTTGAAGGAGAAGCTGCGCAAGCGCATGCACACGTGCAAACAAAAAGACCTCTACAAAGCCTCCATTGGCTACAGCACCGCTGATATGCCTCCCGCACTCGGAGGCACGTTTCAGGGCAGCTACGAGGACGAGCTGCGCGCCGCCCTGAAGCGCAGGGCCGAGTCCATCGCCCTCGTGCGAATTCCTGACGAATCGTAACCCCCCCGCCCGTCCCCGCCCCCCCCCCCCGTGGCCCGGCACTCGGGCCCCAGGGCCCACAGCCCCTCAGCCCGAGAGCACAGAACCATCGGGAACGGCCTGACCCATGGAACAGGGAGCGCAGTCCACTGGGCACGCTACAAGCAAATGCCCGGAACTGCAGCGCGCCGCTGACGTGTGACACTCGGGGGATGCGGTTGCCCCCGGCCCTGTGTTACACGTGCCACATCATTTCCTGGCGGAGAGCACCACCTTCACGGTATGGGAATGACTGAATGTGAAGCTTGTCAGCGCCGGCAGGGGAGTGACTGCTGACAGGGGGGGGGGGGGGGGCTGGGGCCCAAAGTGGCGGACTCGGCGGCCCGAAATTAACCAAAATTGGCCCCCCGGCTGCCTCCAATTTAACCAAAATTGACCGTTTCCGCGCCTCTGTGTCGACCAAAATGGGCTGAGTTGGCGGTCCAAGTTTGACCGAAATCGGGCGTCTTGGCGCCCCAAAAATTGCCAAAATTGGAGAAAATCGGCCGTCCCGGGGGGGGGGGGGGGGGCAGAATCAGAGATGTATTAGAACGGCTGAAGACCGTTGGAGGAGGGGGGGTAACCTCCCCCCCC
Source organism: Eutreptiella sp. 'Long Island Sound 2002' (assembly GCA_964036045.1). NCBI lineage: Eukaryota > Euglenozoa > Euglenophyceae > Eutreptiales > Eutreptiaceae > Eutreptiella > Eutreptiella sp. 'Long Island Sound 2002'. Next base: position 10,755,645 of record OZ038378.1, on the reverse strand, counting down.
CTCTGGACCCAGATTTCATGGTGGGAAAACATGAAGTTTACAAAAGGAAATATTGATTCGGGCCAGTTTTGGTACACAACCTTTTGGGTCCCCGACCCCCTCTCTTCTAATACATAATTGGGCAGAATACTGCCATCGTGGCAGTAGGACAGACGTTCCGCTCAGCAACCCACCAGCCTTTATGGGACCCCCCCCCTCGGCCGCAAAATCCTTGGGATTTGCAGGCCGTGCATCACCCCAGCTGCAGGCACACCCTACAAGGGACCTCACAGCACGCAACGCGTGCCGTGGTGATCAGAAACCCACTGCAAAGGTGGCCATGAGCAACACCTGCCCGTGCAAGTGTGTGCCTCCCCCCACCAGCGCTGTCACCGGCCAAGGACGGCGACCAGTCGAATGGTGACGGGCCTCTGGGGCTGGAGAGCCCCCCCCTCCCTCCCCACTTTTGATCGTTGTGTGTTGCCCATCCATGAGCACCGCTGATCCCTGTGCACTCTCCAAGAGTCCGTACCCCAGTAGCCCCAGGGCATCGCATTTCAGCCGATCGCTGTCCTGTGGCCCGTGGGAGACCTCTATCCTCCTTGCACTTCCTGGAAGTGCGTCCCCAATGGCCCAGGCTGCACTTGGCAACACGAGGCCGAAGGACATAAGTGGCCATTGGGGAAGTGCGACGAACATCCCCCTCTGGCCCTCTGACCCAAACCCCCCCCCCCCCCCCGCATCCGTATGTACACCAGTTGTCCCCCACGTTTCCCCACCAGCCTTTGTGGAGCAGTCCCCCGCCGCTTGCGCCTGCTGCCTTGTCCGATGGCCCAACGTTGATTTTGATGAGGGGAACGTTTGCGATCACTGTGTATGTTGTTATCTACAACCCAATGAGTTCTTCACCAAGTGCTACATCTACTGCTGCTCAGCCTATTGACTCCACTGAGCCTGCTGATGCTGCTACCTGCATAACAAGCCAATGCTTGCTGATGCTGCTTGCGACAATGCCTGTGAAACGAGTGAAACCAAAACATAATGGTATACCTTACATAAAAAGCGGCTGTATTGATGTACCACTATATTTCCTCTGTTCCAGGATACTTACCCAAATTGCGTTCTGCAGGCGCTGCAGAAGTGGCACCCCCGATGAGGTCATTTGTGTCTATTGGTGGTGGGGAAGCAAAAGCGCAGTTTTGTGGTATCTTTGTCTCACTGAGAATATGGCTCTTTTCAAGGGTTGTGATAGACCAGAGAGGCTGATGAAGCAGAAGTTGATACTTGGGCCTACACCCACTGTGCTCTGCATCCTCACACTGCATGATCCAATGCGGGCATTCTATGGTTCTCCCAGCGAGGAATGCTCTGTGGGCAACGATGTGAAACCAGCACCTGCCAACACATATTGCAGCCTTTAGTGCAGCCGTCCCAGGCCAATGGTCCCATGGCGAGGGGGTCCATCCACTCATCCCAATTGGAGGTGGGGATGTGGTGTCTGTCAGAGGAAGGGCCATGAACAATTCACTGCCATCGCTGGAGTTCCACCAGAATGTTGCATGGGATGCCTCCTGCACACTTGAGCCACTCAATGGTTGCATTGAGTTTGTGACCTGCACAATGGAAGGCAGGGAAGAGGAGGAGGGCCTCTTTGAGGACAGGGCGTGAAACGGTGCATTCCATGGCTCGGCTGCGTAAGCAGCAACCAGCACACACATTTATGCTCATCCAATTCTCCAACATTCAGATGATTGCAGACCAGTGGGCCCTCCCCAACGGGGGTCAGAATCAATTTGCTGAACGCAGGGGGGGATTGCAAGCTGTGCTGGGGGGTACGGGAGGAGGGGGTCAAGACATTGTGTATGTTGTAATCTGTGTTATTTTTCTTTTTGCGGTAAATAAGTGTAACAAAAGGATTGTCACGTCGTCTGTTTTTTTTTTTTTTGCGGTAATTACGTGTAAACCCGTACTCGCTTTTACTGGAAAAAAAGTAATTACACGCCGTGACAATTTTTTTGATCTCGCGCTTGCCGCAAAAAAGAATTACACGACTTGACGACTTTTTTGTACTCGCGTTTACCAAAAACAAGTTTGGATGCCTTTACCACGAAAAAAAAGTTGCGCACCTTTACCGCAAAGGAAAAAATTAGAAGATATTACTAAAGGCAAAAAATACATGGATGTAGCCAGTTGGCCCAGGACTGGCCCAATGCTGATTTTGTCCCTTGCTCTAAAGCGTTGGCAACCCCCGGACGGCAGGGATTATGTAGCCACTAGGCCCCTTTGTGGCCTGAAGCGTGGGGGCCCCCAAGACGGCAGGGGTTATATAGCCACCAGGCCCCTTTGTGGCTTGAAGCGTTGGGGACCTCCAAGATGGCACGGGTTATGTAGCCACGAGGCCCACTTCTGCTGGATTTGTCCCCCACTTTGAAGCGTTGGGGACCCCCTCGACGGCACTAGACGGCAGGGGTTATGTTGTTATCAGGCCCAATGGTGGGCTAGTTGTGATTTGCGCCCCTAGTCTGAAGCGTTGGGGACCCCCAAAGGGAAGGCGTTATGTAGCCACCTGGCCCAATTATGGGCCACCATTGATTTTGTCCGTGGCGGTGAAGCGTTGCTGACCCCCTAGCTTGCAGGGGTTATGTAGCCACCGAGCCCACTCGTGGGCCACTGCTGATTTTATCCCTTGCTTTGAAGCATTGGGCACCTGCATAGAAGGCAGGTGTTATGTAGCCACCAGGCCCAGCTGTGGGCCATTGCTGACTTTGTCCCGTGCTGTGAAGCGTTGGGGACCCCCAAGACGGCAGGGGTTATGTAGTCAATCCTCCCATTAGTGGGCCAGTGCTGATTTTCTACCCGCTCTAGAAGATTGGAGAACCTCAGACGGCACGGGTTATGGGGCCACCAGGCCCGCTTGTGGGCCACTCTTGATTTTGTCCCCAGCTCTACAGCGTTGGGGACCCCCTAGAAGGCAAGGGGTATGTAGCCATGAGGCCCCCTTGTGGGCCACTTCTGATTTTGTCCCCTGCTCTGAAGCGGTGGGGACCCCCTAGAAGGCAGGGGTTATGTAGCCACCCGGCCCAATTCTGGGCCACTGCTGATTTTGTCCCCTGCTACGAAGCGTTCGGGACCCCCTAGAAGGTAGGTGTTATGAAGCCATCAGGCCCAGCTGTGGTCCTCTGCTGATTTTGTCCCCTATAGTGATGCGTTGGGGACCCCCTAGAAGGCAGGGGTTGTGTAGTCAGTCCTCCCATTAGTGGCCCAGTGCTAATTCTGTACCCCACCTTGAAAAGGTTGCAGACCCCCCAAACGTCACAGGTTATGTCGCCACTAGGCCCAGTTGTGAAGCACTGCTCATTTTGTCCCCCGCTGTGAAGCGTCTGGGACCCCCCAAATGGCACTGGTTCTGTAGCCACCAGGCCTACTTGTGGGCTAATGCTGATTTTGTCCCCTCCTCTGAAGCGTTGGGGACCCTCTAGACGGCAGGGGTTATGTAGCCAAATCACCCACTTGTGGGCCACTGCTGAATTTGACCCCCGCTTTGAAGTGTTGGGGACCCCCTAGCCTCCAAAGATTTCGTCGCCAAATGACCCTCTTGTGGGCCACTGCTGATTTTGTTCCCCGCTCTGAAGCGTTGGGGATCCCCTAGATGGCAGGGGTTATGTAGCCACCCGGCCCAATTCTGGGCCACTGCTGATTTTGTCCCCTGCTACGAAGCGTTCGGGACCCCCTAGAAGGTAGGTGTTATGAAGCCATCAGGCCCAGCTGTGGTCCTCTGCTGATTTTGTCCCCTATAGTGATGCGTTGGGGACCCCCTAGAAGGCAGGGGTTGTGTAGTCAGTCCTCCCATTAGTGGCCCAGTGCTAATTCTGTACCCCACCTTGAAAAGGTTGCAGACCCCCCAAACGTCACAGGTTATGTCGCCACTAGGCCCAGTTGTGAAGCACTGCTCATTTTGTCCCCCGCTGTGAAGCGTCTGGGACCCCCCAAATGGCACTGGTTCTGTAGCCACCAGGCCTACTTGTGGGCTAATGCTGATTTTGTCCCCTCCTCTGAAGCGTTGGGGACCCTCTAGACGGCAGGGGTTATGTAGCCAAATCACCCACTTGTGGGCCACTGCTGAATTTGACCCCCGCTTTGAAGTGTTGGGGACCCCCTAGCCTCCAAAGATTTCGTCGCCAAATGACCCTCTTGTGGGCCACTGCTGATTTTGTTCCCCGCTCTGAAGCGTTGGGGATCCCCTAGATGGCAGGGGTTATGTAGCCACTGGGCCCACTTGTGGGCCACTGTTGATTTTGTCCCCCGCTCTGAAGCATTGGGGACCCTCTAGATGGCAGCGGTTATGTAGCCATCAGGCCTAGTTGTGGGCCATTACTGATTTTGTCGCCCGCTATGAATTGTTGGGGACCCCCTAGACGGTAGGGGTTATGTAGCCACCAAGCCCATTTGTGGGCCACTGCTAATTTTGTCCCCCGCTTTGAAGCAATAGGGACCCCCCAGACGGTAGGGGCTGTGTAGCCACAAGCCCCCTTGTGGGCCACTGCTGATTTGTCTCTGCGATGTGAAGCGTTGTGGATCCCCCAGCCTTGCAGGGGTTATGTAGCCGCCGGTCCCAATTGTGGGGCCTTTCTGATTTTGTCCCCTGCTTTGAAGTGTTGGAAAACCCCCAAGGCGGAAGGGGTTATTTAGTCACATGACCCGGTTTTGCCTCATGGCTGATTTTGTCCCCCGCTGTGTAGCATTGGGGACCATCGGTAGGGGTTATGTGGCCACTGGGCCAAATTCTGGGCCACTGCTAATTTTGTCCCCCAGTTTGAAGTATTGGGGACCCCCCAGACGGTAGGGGTTCTGTAGCCACCAACCCCACTTGTGCGCCGCTGCTGATTCTGTCCCTCGCTGTGAAGTGTTGGGTACCCCCCTTGAGGGCACGGGTTATGTAGCCACTAGGCCCCATTGTGGGCCATCATTAATTTGGTCTCCCGCTCTAAAGCGCTAGGAACCCCCAAGGTGGCAGGGCTTACGTAGCCACCAAGCCGACCTGTGGGCCATTGTTGCTTTTGTCCCCTGCTGTGAAGCGTTCAGGACACCCACAGATGGCAAGGATTATGTAGCTACCCGGCCCACTTGTGTGCCATTGGCGATTGTGTGCCCCACCGCGAAGCGTTGCGGACGCACTAGACGGCTGGGGTTATGTAATCCCCAGGTACATTTGTGGGCCAAATGCTTGTTTTGCCCCCTGCTATCAGTCGTTGGGGACCCTCTAGACAGTAGGGGCTATGTAGCCAGAAGGCCCAATTGTGAACCACTGCTATTTTTGTCCCCCGCTCTAAAGCGTTTGGGACCCCCAAGACTCAAGGGGTTATTTTGCCACAAGGCCCCATTGTGGGCCACTTTTGATCTTGTCCCCCGTTGTGAAGCGTTGGGGACCCCCTAGTTTGCAGGGGTTATGTAGCCACCAGGGCCAATTGTGAGCTACTGCTAATTTTGTCCCCTGTTCTTAAGTGTTGGGTAGCCCCCATACGGCAGCGGCTATGTAGCCACCAGGCCCAATTGTGCGCCACTGCTTAATTTGTCCCCCGCTCTGAAGCGGTGTGGACCCCCTAGACGGTAGGGGTTCTGTCGCCCCACGCCCAATTGTGGGCCATTGCTGATTTTGTCCACTGCTATGAATTGTTGGGGACCCTCTGGACGGTAGGGCTTATGTAGCCACTAGGCCAACTTTTGGGCCACTGCTGCTGATTTTGTCCCCCGCTCTAAAGCGTTGGCGGCCCCCCAAAAGGTTGGGGATATGTAGCCCCTAGGCGCAATCCTGAGACATTGCTGTTTTTTCCCCCCACTGTGAAGCGGTGGGAACCCCCAGGCGATAGGGGTTGTGTAGCCACTGGGCGCAATTATGGGCCACTACTGATTTTGTCCCCCGTGTGAAGCGTTGGGGACATCCTTAGATGGCAGGGGTTCTAGGGGTTCTGTAGCCACTAGGCCCAATTGTGGGCCACTTCTGATTTTGTTACCCGCTGTGATGCTTTGGGGACACCCCGATTTGGGGTTATGTAGCCACTAGGCCCAATTGTGTGCCGTTGCTGATTTTGTCCCCCGCTCAGAAGTGTTGGGGACCCCCTAGGCGGGAGGGGTGATGTAACCACCAAGCGCAATTCTGGGCCGTTGCTGATTTTGTCCCCCGCTTTGAAGCGTTGGGGACCCCCCCTACCTCAGGGGTCATGTTGCCACAAGGCCCACTTGTGGGTCGTTGCTGATTTTGTCCCCCGCTTGGAGGTGTTGGGGACCCCCAAGCTTGCAAGGGTTTTGTAGCCACCCGGCCCACTTGTGAGCCAGTGCTGATTTTGTCCCCCGTTATGAAGCGTTGGGGACCCTCTGGACGGCAAGGCTTATGTAGCCACCGGGCCCAGTTGTGGGCCACTGCTGATTTTATCCCCTGCTCCAAAGCATTGGGGATCCCCTAGCCTGCAAGGGTTTTGTAGCCACCCGGCCCACTTGTGGTCCTCTACTGAATTTGTCCCATGCTATGAATTGCTGGGGACATCCTAGATGGTCGGGTTTATGTAGGCAACGACCCCCTTTGTGCGCCCATGCTGATTTTATCCCCCGCTTTCAAGCAATAGCCCCCCCCCCCCCCCTTGAAGTTAGGGGTTCTGTAGGCACCGGCCCCACTTGTGGGCTGCTGCTGATTTTGTCCCCGTGATGTGAACTGTTGCAGACCCCCCTAGCCTGCAGGGGCTATGTAGCCACTAGTCCCAGTTGTCGGCCACTGCTACTTTTGTCCCCCGCTATGAAGTGTTCCGGAGCCCCCGGACTCAAGAGGTTGTGTTGCCACAAGGCCCAATAGTGGGCCACTTCTGATTTTGTCCCTTGTTGTGAAGCGTTGGGTACACGCTCGACGGCACTAGAGGGCAGGTGTTATGTAGCCATTAGTCCCGCTTGTTGGCCACTGCTGATCTGGCCCCCCACCCGGAAGTGTTGGGGACCCCGAGCTTGCAGGCATTATGTAGCCGCAGGGCCCACTTGTGGGCCAGTGCTGATTTTGTCTTCCGCTCCGAAGCGTTGGGGACGCCCTAGAAGGCAAGTTTTATGAAGCAACCAGGCCCAGCTTTGGGCCATTGCTAACTTTGTCCTCTGGTTGGAAGCGTTGGGGACCCACTAGACGGCAAGGGTTATGTAGCTTGTCCTCCCATTAGTGGGCCAGTGCTAATTCTGTCCCCCGCTGTAAAAGGTTGGAGACCCCGAGACCGTACGGGTTAAGTAGCCACTAGGCCCAATTGTGGGCCACTCACGATTTTGTCCCCCGCACTGAAGCATTGGGGACCCCCTAGAAGGCAGGGGTTATGTAGCCATGAGGCCCTCTTGTGGGCTACTACTGATTTTGTCCCCTGCTCTGGAACGTTGGGGACCCCCTAGCCTACAAGGGTTTTGTAGCCACCCGGCCCACTGGTGGGCCATTGCTGATTTTGTCCCCCGCTATGAATTGTTGGGGACCCCCTAGGCGGTAGGGTTTATGTAGCCACCAAGCCCGATTTTGTGCCACTGCTGATTTTATCCCCGGCTTTGAAGCAATAGGGACCCCCCGGAAGTTAGGGCTCTGTAGCCACCAGCCCGACTTGTGCGCCACTGCTGACTTTGTGCCCGCGATGTGAAGCGTTGCGGATCCCCTCAGCCTTGCAGAGGCCCAATTGTGGGTTACTTCTGATTTGGTCTTCCGCTTTGAAGCCTTGGGAACCCCCCAAGGCGGCAGAGGTTATGTAGTCACATGGCCCAGTTTTGGCTCATGGCTGATTTTTTCCCCCGCTGTGTAGCATTGGGGACCCCCCTAGTGGTAGAGGTTATGTAGCCACCACGCCAAATTCTGGGCCACTGCTAATTTTGTCCCCCGCTTTGAAGCAATAGGCCCCCCCCGGAAGTTAGGGGTTGTGTAGTCACGAGCCCCAATGGTGGACCACTACTGATTTTGTCCCCGTGATGTGAAGCGTTGCGGATCCCCCAGCCTTGCAGTGGTTATGTAACCATCAATCATCCCAATTGTGGGGCCTTTCTGATTTTGTCCCTTGCTCTGAAGCCTTGGGAACCCCCCAAAGCCGGCCGGGGTTGTGTAGCCACAAGGCCCTCGTGGGCCACTTCAGATTTTGTCCCCCGGTGTGAAGCATTGGGGACCCCTTAGTTTTGCAGGGTTTATGTAGCCACTAGGCCCAATCAGGTTTATGTAGCCACTAGGCCCAATCAGGTTTATGTAGCCACTAGGCCCAATCGTGGGCCATTTCTCATTCTGTCCCCCGCTCTGAAGCACTCGGGACCCCCCATACTCAAGAGGCTATATTGCCACAAGGTCCGATTGTGGGCCAGTTGTGATTTTGTCCCCCAATGTGAAGCGTTGGGGACCGCCCAAATGGCCGCGGTTGTGTTGCCACGAGGCCCAATTGCGGGAGAGTGCTGATTTTGTCCCCTACTCTGAAGCGTTTGGGACGCCCCAAGCGGCAGGAGTTATGTAGCCACTAGGCCCAACTGTGGGCCATTGCTGAAATTGACCCCTGCTATCAAGCGTTCGGGGACCCTCAGACGGCAGTGGTTGTGTAGCCACTGGGCGCAATTGTGGGACACTGCTCATCTTGTACCGCGCTATGAAGTGTTGGGGACACCCTCAAATGGCACAAGTCATGCAGCCGCTAGGCCCACTTTTGGGCCACCGCTGCCCCGCTCTAAAGCGTTCGGGATCGCCAAGAAGGCAGGGGTTATGAAGCGACCAAGCCCGCTTGTGGCAATTGCTGATTTTGTTCCTGATGTGAAGCCTTGGGCACCTCCCGAACGGCAAGAATTGTGCAGCCACCACACCCACTTGTGGGGCACGGCTGATTGTGTAACCTGCTTTGAAGCGCTTGGGGAGCCTCCAGACGGTGGGTGTTGTGCAGTCATGACACCCAATTGTGGGTCAATGCTAATTTTGTCCCCCGCTTCAAAGCGTTGGGGACCCCCCAGACGGTAGGGGTTATGTAGCTATTAGGCCCAGTTGTGGGCCATTGTGATCTTGTCCCCTGCTATGAAGCATTGTTGACCCCCAAGACGGCAGGAATTGTGTAGCCACAAGGCCCACTTGTGGGTCACTGCTGATCCCCCCCTTCCCCCGTTTTAAAGCACCGGCGACCCCCCGAGATTGCAGAGTTTATGTAGACATGAGGCCCAATTGTGGGCGACCGGTCATTTTGTCCCCTGCTGTGAACCGTTGGGGACCCCTTAGACGGCAGGGGTTATGTAGCCACTAGGCCCAATTGTGGCCTATTGCTGATTTCGTACCCCGCTGTGAAGCGTTGGGGACCCCCAGACGGCAAGGGTTATGTAGCCACCGTGCCCAGCTTTGGGTCACTGATGATTTTGTCCCTTGCTCTAAAGCTTTGGGGACCCCCGACACAGCAAATGTTATGTAGCCACCAGACTCAATGTTGGGCCACTGCTGATGTGTTTTGGTCTAAAGCGGTGCGGACCCTCTAGACGGCAGGGGTTATGTAGCCACTAGGTCCAATTGTGGGCTACTACTAATTTTGTCCCCCACGTCGAAACATTGGAGAAACCCCTAGATGGCAGAGTTATGTAGGCACTAGGCTAAGTCGTGGGCCATTGCTGATGGAATTCCCCACTATGAAGCGTTGTTGACCGCCAACATTGGAGGGGTTATGTAGCCACTAGGCCCAATTGAGGGCCATTGATGATTTTGTACCCTGCTATGAAGCATTGGGGACCCCCTAGACGGCAGACGTTATGTTGCCACTAGGCCCAATTGTGGGCCACTACTGATTTTGTCCCTTGCTCTAAAGCATTAGGGACCTCCCAAACAGCAGGAGTTATGTCGCCACCAGGCCCACTTGTAGTCCACTACTGATTTTGTATGCCGCTGTACGACGTTGGGGACCCCCCAAACGTCACGGGTTACGTAGCCACTAGGCCCAATTGTGGGACCTTGCTGATTTTGTCCCCCGCTTTAAGGCGTTGGCAAACACCTAGACGGTAGGGGTTCCGTAGCCACCAGGCCCAATTGTGGCCCATTGCTTATTTTGTCCCCCCCTGTTGAAGCGTTGGGAACCCTCCGGACGTCAAGGGTTATGTAGCCACCACGCCATTGCTGATTTTGTCCCCCCCCCTCTAAAGCGTTGGGGACCCCCCACACGGCCATCAGGCCCACTTTTGGGTCACTGCTAATTTTGTTCCCCGCTCTAAAGCGTTGGGGATCCCTGAGACGGCAGGGGTTGTGCACCTATCACGCCTAGTTGTGGGCCACTGCTGATTTTATACCCCGCTCCAGGGGGGTCCTTAAGGGACGAGATTTTTTTTTGTTAAGGACCCCCCTTAAGGACCGCCCCTAGAGGCCTTTTTGCCCCGGCCCAACGTGGGCCATGTCTATCCCCCCTTTTTGGGGATCGCTGAGAAAGCAGGAGTTACGTAGCGATTCCGTCCTCTTTTGGGCACCACTTCTGATTATGCCCCCCGCTCTGAAGCGGTGGGGATCCCCGAGACGGCAAGGGTTACGTAGCCACCTTGCCCACAAGTGGGCCACTTCTGATTTTGCCCCCCGCTCTGAAGCGGAGGGGATCCCCGAGGCGGCAGGGGTTACATAGCCACCTTGCCCAGAAGTGGGCCACTTCTGATTCTGTCCCCCGCTCTGAAGCGGAGGGGATCCCCGAGGCGGGAGGGGTTACATAGCCACGGTGCCCACAAGTGGGCCACTTGTGATTATACCCCCTGCTCTGAAGCGGAGGGGATCCCCGAGGCGGGAGGGGTTACGTAGCCACGTTGCCCAGAAGTGGGCCACTTCTGATTCTGCCCGTCGCTATGAAGCGGAGGGGATCCCCGAGGCGGGAGGGGTTATGTAGCCACCTTGCCCACAAGTGGGCCACTTCCGATTCTGCCCCCCGCTCTGAAGCGGAGGGGATCCCCGAGGCGGGAGGGGTTACGTAGCCACGTTGCCCACAAGTGGGCCACTTCTGATTTTGCCCGCCGCTGTGAAGCGGAGGGGATCCCCGAGGCGGGAGGGGTTATCTAGCCACCTTGCCCACAAGTGGGCCACTTCCGATTCTGCCCCCCGCTCTGAAGCGGAGGGGATCCCCGAGGCGGGAGGGGTTACGTAGCCACGTTGCCCAGAAGTGGGCCACTTCTGATTTTGCCCGCCGCTGTGAAGCGGAGGGGATCCCCGAGGCGGGAGGGGTTATCTAGCCACCTTGCCCACAAGTGGGCCACTTCTGATTTTGCCCCCCGCTCTGAAGCGGAGGGGATCCCCGAGGCGGGAGGGGTTACGTAGCCACGTTGCCCACAAGTGGGCCACTTCTGATTTTGCCCGCCGCTGTGAAGCGGAGGGGATCCCCGAGGCGGCAGGGGTTACGTAGCCACCTTGCCCACAAGTGGGCCACTTCCGATTCTGCCCCCCGCTCTGAAGTGGTGGGGATCCCCGAGACGGCAGGGGTTATGTAGCCACCTTGCCCACAAGTGGGCCACTTCTGATTTTGCCCCCTGCTCTGAAGCGGAGGGGATCCCCGAGGCGGGAGGGGTTACGTAGCCACATTGCCCACAAGTGGGCCACTTCTGATTCTGCCCCCTGTTCTGAAGCGGAGGGGATCCCCGAGGCGGGAGGGGTTATGTAGCCACGTTGCCCACAACTGGGCCACTTCGGATTTTGCCCCCCGCTCTGAAGCGGAGGGGATCCCCGAGGCGGGAGGGGTTACGTAGCCACCTTGCCCACAAGTTGGCCACTTCTGATTTTGCCCGCCGCTGTGAAGCGGAGGGGATCCCCGAGGCGGGAGGGGTTACGTAGCCACCTTGCCCACAAGTGGGCCACTTCTGATTATGCCCCCTGCTCTGAAGCGGAGGGGATCCCCGAGGCGGGAGGGGTTACGTAGCCACCTTGCCCACAAGTGGGACACTTCCGATTCTGCCCCCCGCTCTGAAGCGGAGGGGATCCCCGAGGCGGCAGGGGTTACGTAGCCACGTTGCCCACAAGTGGGCCACTTCTGATTCTGCCCCCTGCTCTGAAGCGGTGGGGATCCCCGAGGCGGGAGGGGTTATGTAGCCACGTTGCCCACAAGTGGGCCACTTCTGATTCTGCCCCCCGCTCTGAAGCGGAGGGGATCCCCGAGGCGGGAGGGGTTACGTAGCCACGTTGCCCACAAGTGGGCCACTTCTGATTCTGCCCCCTGCTCTGAAGCGGAGGGGATCCCCGAGGCGGGAGGGGTTATTTACCCACCTTGCCCACAAGTGGGCCACTTCTGATTTTGCCCCGTGCTCTGAAGCGGAGGGGATCCCTGAGGCGGGAGGGGTTACGTAGCCCACGTTGCCCACAAGTGGGCCACTTCTGATTTTGCCCCCCGCTGTGAAGCGGAGGGGATCCCCGAGGCGGGAGGGGTTACGTGGCCACCGTGCCCACAAGTGGGCCACTTCTGATTTTGCCCGCCGCTCTGAAGCGGTGGGGATCCCCGATCCGGCAGGGGTTACGTAGCCACCTTGCCCACAAGTGGGCCACTTCTGATTTTGCCCCCCGCTGTGAAGCGGAGGGGATCCCCGAGACGGCAGGGGTTACGTGGCCACCCTGCCCACAAGTGGGCCACTTCTGATTTTGCCCGCCGCTCTGAAGCGGTGGGGATCCCCGATCCGGCAGGGGTTACGTAGCCACCTTGCCCACAAGTGGGCCACTTCTGATTTTGCCCCCCGCTTTGAAGCGGTTGGGATCCCCGAGACGGCAGGGCTCATGTAGCCACCTTGCCCACAAGTGGGCCACTTCTGATTTTGCCCCCTGCTCTGAAGCGGTGGGGATCCCCGAGGCGGGAGGGGTTATGTAGCCACATTGCCCACAAGTGGGCCACTTCTTATTTTGCCCCCTGCTGTGAAGCGGAGGGGATCCCCGAGGCGGGAGGGGTCACGTAGCCACCTTGCCCACAAGTGGGCCACTTCTGATTTTGCCCCCCGCTCTGAAGCGGTTGGGATCCCCGAGACGGCAGGGCTCATGTAGCCACCTTGCCCACAAGTGGGGCACTTCTGATTTTGCCCCCCGCTCTGAAGCGGTGGGGATCCCCGAGGCGGGAGGGGTTATGTAGCCACCTTGCCCACAAGTGGGCCACTTCTGATTCTGCCCCCTGCTGTGAAGCGGAGGGGATCCCCGAGGCGGGAGGGGTTATGTAGCCACCTTGCCCACAAGTGGGCCACTTCTGATTTTGCCCCCCGCTCTGAAGCGGAGGGGATCCCCGAGGCGGGAGGGGTTACGTAGCCACCTTGCCCAGAAGTGGGCCACTTCTGATTCTGCCCCCCGCTCTGAAGCGGTGGGGATCCCCGAGGCGGCAGGGGTTACGTAGCCACCTTGCCCAGAAGTGGGCCACTTCTGATTTTGCCCCCTGCTCTGAAGCGGAGGGGATCCCCGAGGCGGGAGGGGTTACGTAGCCACATTGCCCACAAGTGGGCCACTTCTGATTCTGCCCCCTGTTCTGAAGCGGAGGGGATCCCCGAGGCTAAAATGAGCCACATGGCTACATAACCCTTTCGTGATGGGGGATCCCCACCGCTTCAGAGCGGGGGACAAAATCAGCATCGGCCCACAATGGGGCTTGATGGCTACATACCCCTGCCCTGTGAGGGTGTCCCCAACGTGTCGTAGCAGGGGACAAAATCACCGGTGGCACACGAATGGGCCCGGTGCCTACATAACCCCTGCAATCTGACAGTGTCATCAATGCTATAGAGTAGGGGACAAATCAGCAGTGGCCCACAATTGGGCCTGGTGCCTAAATAATTCGTGCCGTCTAGGGGGTGCACAACGCTTCATAGAGTGGAAGAAAATTAGCGGTGGCCCAAAAGTCGGACTGGTGGTTAGATAAACCCTACCGCCTGGGGGTCCGGCTGAGTGTGTCCCCCACTTTGAAACATTGGGGACCTCCTGGACGGTACGGGTTACATAGGCACTAGGCCCAATAGTGGGCCACCGCTGATCTTGTGCGTTGTTGTGAAGCGTTTGGGACACCCGTAGATTCCAGGGGTTATGTAGCTAGTAGGCCCACTTGGAGGCCATTGCTGATTTTGTCCCCCGCTGCGAAGCGTTGGGGCCCCCCTAGACGGCAAGGGTCACCAGGCCCAATTGTGGGCCACTGCTAATTTTTTCCGCCGCTCTGAAGCGTTCGGGACCCCCCAGGTGGCAGTGATTATGTAGCCACATGGCGCACTGGTGGGCCATTGCCGATTCTGTTCCCCACGTTGAAGCGTTGGGGACCCCCCATACAGCAGGGGTCATGTAGCCACTAGGCACACTTGTGGGCCAATGCTTATTTTGTACACCGCTATGAAGCGTTGGGGACCCCCTCATATGGCAGGGTTTATGTAGCCACTAGGGTCCATCATGGTTGAGGTTGAGGTTGAGGTATCCCGGGGCCTCTACCGGGTTGGTCGTCGTCGGAGGGCTATCACACCCTCCTTCTACCGTGGGTGTCCACCCCTGATCGGGCGGTGCGCCGCTCTGTCATGCTCGCCACCGCGCCCCTCGGGAGCCCACCCCTTGATTGGGCTGTCTCGTCCGCCAAAGGGAGCCCACCCCTAGATTGGGCTATCTTGTCCGCTTAAGGGAGCCTAGCCCTAGATCGGGCTGTCTCGTCCGCCTAAGGGAGCCCACCCCTAGATCGGGCTGTCTCATTCGCTTAAGGGAGCCCACCCCTAGATCGGGCTGTCTCGTCCGCTTAAGGGAGGGGGGGGGGGGGGGGGGGCTGTGTCTGTGGGGGGGGGACGGGTGTCGCGGTACCGTGTCGGGGAGGGGGGGGGGGGGCTGCCCCATGTTTTGTGGCCCCCAACAGGGGGTCTAGGCCACGGCCAGCACCCTCGCTTTGTGGTGGCTGAAATTTGGGCCCACTAGGAGGCTCCATTGCGGGCCATGCCTGATTTTGTCGCCCGCTATGAAATGTTCGGAACACCCTCAGATGGCAGGGGTTATGTAGCCACTAGGCCCAATTGTGGGCCACTGCTGACTTTGTCCCCCGCTATGAAGCGTTGGGGACCCCCCACACGGCACAAGTTATGTAGCCACTAGGGCTAATTGTAGGCCACTGCCTATTTTGTACCCCGCTGTGAAGCGTTACGGACCGCATCGGATGGCAAGGTTTATGTAAGCAATAGGCCCAAATGCGGGCCACTGCTGATTTCGTCCCCCTCTTTGAAGCGGTATGGACCTCGCAGACAGCAGGGGTTATGTAGCCACACGTCCTGATTGTAGTCCTTTGTTGCTTTGGTACGGCGCCATGAAGCGTTCAAAACCGCACAGATGGCAGGGTTTATGTAGCCACTAGGCCCAATTGTGGGGTACCGCTTATTTTGTCCTCTCCTTTGAAGCGCTAGGGACCTCCGGGACAACAAGGGTTATGAAGCCACCCGACGTGATTGTGGGCCACTGCTGCTTTTGTCCCCCGCTCCGAAGCGGTGAGAACCCTGCAGGCGGCAGGGGTTGTGTAGTTAGACCGCCCCTTTGTTGGCCACTTTTGATTTTGTCGCCCGCTCTCAAGCGTTGGGGACCCCCTAGATGGCAAGGGTTATGTAGTCACCAGTTCCATTTGTCGGCCACTACTTATTTGGTACCCTGCTATGAAGCGTTGGGAGCACCCTAAGATGTTAGGCGCTACGTAGCCACTAGGCCCAATTGTGGGCCACTGCTGATTTTGTCCCATGCGCTAAAGCGTTGGGAACCCCCAAGACGGCCGGAGTTATGTAGGCACCAGGCCCAATCGTGGGCCAGTGCTGATTTTTTCCTCCACTTTGAAGCGTTCGGGACGCCCCCCCCCCCCCCCATACGGCAGGGGTTACATAGCCGCCATGCCCACTTGTGGGCCACAACTGATTTTGTCCTCCATTATGAAGTGTTGGGGACCCCCCATTCGGCAGGGGTTATGTAGCCACAATGCCCAATTGTGGGCCACCGCTGATTTTGCCCCCCGTTATGAAGTGTTGGGATGCTGTAGACGGCAGGAGTTATATGGCCACCACATCCAATTGTGGGCCACTGCCGCTTCTGTCCCCCGATGTGAAGTTTTTGGGACCCCTATACGGTAGTGGGTGTATAGCCACCAAGCCCTCTTGTGGGCCATTGCTGATTTTGTCGCTATGAAGCGTTGGGAACCCCCAAGACGGCAAGGGTTTTGTGGCCCCCAGGCCCAATTGTGGGCCACTTGTGATTTCGTGACCCTCTTTGAAGTGTTGGAGACACCCTCGGATGGCACGGTGTATGTAGCCAGTACGAGCCACTTTCAGGCCATTGCTGATTTTGTACCCTACTCTAAAGCGTGGAGGACCCGTCAAAAGGCAGGGGTTATGTAGCCACCAGGCCCGATTTTGGGCCACTGCTGATTTCGTCCCCCACTTTGAAGCGTTGGGGTCCCCTCAAACGGCAAGGGTTAGGTAGCCACCAAGCCCACTTGTGGGCCACTCCTGATTTTGTCCCTTGCCCCGAACCATTGGGGACCCCCCATACGGCAAGGGTTATGTAGCCAGATGGCCCAATTGTGGGCCTCTGCTGATTTTGTCTCCCGCTCTCAAGCGTTGGGGAACCACTAGATGGCAAGGCTTGCGCAGCCACTAGGTCCATTTGTCGGCCACTTCTGATTTGGTACCCCGCTACAAAGCGTTGGGGACACCCTAAGATAGTAGGAGTTATGTAGCCACTAGGCCCAATTGTGGGCCACAACTGTTGTTATCCCATGCTCTAAAGCATTGCGGACCCCCCCAAATGGCATGGTTTATGTAGCCACGCAGCCCAATTGTGGGCCACTGCTGATTTAGTACCTCGCTGTGAAGCGTTGGGGACCCTCAGACGTCACCAATTATGTAGCCATCAGGCCCAGTCGTGGGCCACTGCTTATTTCGTCCCCCACTTTGAAGCGTTTGGGACCCCCCCCCCCCCTATGGTACGGGGGCGTATGCGAGCCCAGTTTCCGTTGCCTCATGGCCTATGGTAGGGGTTACATACCCACCAAGCCCAATTGTTGGCCACTGCTGATTTTGGTCCCGCGGTATGAAGTGTTGGGGACCCCCCATTCGGCAGACGTTATGTAGCCTCTGCGCTCAATTGTGGGCCACTGCTGATTTTGTCCCCCGTTATGAAGTGTTGGGGATGCTGTAGACGGGAGGGGTTATGTAGCCACTAGTCCCAATTGTGGGCCACTGCTGATTTTTTTCTGCGTTATGAAGTTTTGGGGACGCCCCAAACGGTGGGAGTTACGTAGCCACCGCGCCCAATTGTGGGCCACTGCCGATTCTGTCCCCCGATGTGAAGCATTTGGGACCCCCATACGGTAGGGGTTATATAGCCATCACACCCAAATGTGGGCAACTTCTGATTTGGTACAGCTCTCCGAAGCGTTGGGGACACCCTCGGATGGCATGGTTTATGTAGCCAATAGGCCATCTTTGGGGCCACTGCTAATTTTGTACCATGCTGTAAAGTGTTGGGGACCCCCCAAAAGGCAAGGGTTATGTAGCCACTAGGCCCAATGGTGGGCTACAGCTCATTTTGTCCCCCGCTCTAAAGCGTTGGGCATCCCCCTGACTGCAAGGGTTGTGTATGCACATGGCTCACTTTTGGGCCACTGCTGATTTTGTCCCCCTCTTTGAAGCATTGGGGACCCCCTAGACCGCAAGGGTTATGTAGCCACCAAGCCCACTTGTGGGCCATTGCTGATTTGCTCCCCCGTCGTGAAGCGCTTGGGATCCCCACATGGTAGGGGTTATATAGCGCTTAGGCCTGATTGTTGGCCATTGCTGATTTTTTCCCCCGCTTTGAAGCGTTGGGGACCACCCCAATAGCAGGGGTTATGTAGCCACATGGCTCACTTGTGGCCCACTGCTAATTTTGTCACCCTCTCTAAAGTATTTGGGACTCTTCACAAGTTAGAGGTTATGTAGCCAACAGGCCCAATTCTGGGTAAGTGCTAATTTTGTCCCCCGTTGTGAAGCGTTTGACACCGCTTGATGACAGAGTTCCTGTAGCCACTGGGCCCAATTGTGGGCCACTTCTGATTTTGTACCCCGCTATGAAGCATTGCGGACACATTCAGATGGCAGGGGTTTTGTAGCCACTAGGCCCCTTTGTAGGCCACTGCTGATTTTGTGCCCGGCTCTAAAGTGTTGGGGACCCTCTAAACGGCTGGGGTTATGTAGCCACTAGGGCCAACGGTGGGCCACTGCTGATTTTGTCCCGTAATGTGAAGCCTCGGGGACCCTCAATTGGCAAGGCTTATGTAGCCACCAGGCCCAATTGCGCTCCACTGCTGATTTTGGGCACCGATATGAAGCGTTGCGCGCCCCAGAAGGAAGGGGTTATGACGCCGCTAGGCCCAATTGTGGGCCACTGCTGATTTTGTCCTGTGCTGTGATTTATTGTGGACTCCCCAGATGGCAAGAGTTGTTTAGGCGCCATGGCCAATTGTGGGCCACTCCTGATTTTGTCCCTTGCTATGAAGAGTTGGGTACCCCGCATACGGTAGGGATTATGCAGGTACCACACCCACTTGTGGCCCAGTGCTGATTTTGTCCCTTGCAGTGAAGCGTCGGGGAGCCCCCACAGGGCAGTGGTTTTGTAGCGAGATGGCCCACTTGTGGGCCACTACTAATGTTGTCCCCTGCTCTCAAAGTACCGTAAATTCTACAGCTCCGTACGAGGGCATTTTGCACTCTGCTGCCAAAAAAGATTTGATTTCCCATGCCTGCTAATTGAATCTTCAATGTTGATTGCGCTCACATGTCTCACATGCTGCATTATAAGACCACCAATCTTCTCATGATCTTATGATCCACGTGCATGTAATATGATTTTAATGTTGTCCTCAAGTTTTGGTGCAAGGTTCTCGTTGAATCATGCGTTTGCTTGGTGCACTTTAGACCTACAAAGCAGCAAACCGTGTCATGACCATATCCATAGCTCGCTTTCTCTGACTACACAGTTTGCCTTGTACACCCACAATGCCTTTGTGTTGTGCACGTTCATCCAAGCAAGCCACCAAGGCCACCTCGAATTCTGAAGTTGACATCCTTCAACAGCGGTTGATGCAATGTTACCACCTTCACGGGACAGACATGGGCACTGGGCCGTCAAAAAAAGAATGCAAGATATACTCCAAAACCTACAAGGGGAATTATGATGCAAGCAAAGGGGGCTGGACCAATGGTCAAGATACATTCAAAGATGGCAAGGGGAAGACGCACTACTGTGGGCACTACCGGTACTACACTGGATGCGACAATCAATGGTGCTCCGAAATTAACAATTTGGGCTTGGGCCCCTCTGCTTGCAAAGATGGCGTCACCAGTTTCAAGTGTGGAAAAGATGCCCGTGTTCATCTGCTTTGCAAAGATGGCACAAAAGTTGTCTCGCAGTATGGTGAGAATGACAGAGATACAAATGGAAAGAAGAAGTGTGGCAAGATGATGGCTTGGTGGGTGGAGACAAGGTGAGTGTTTGGTTGGTGGATGGAACAATGATGGTTGGGTTGGAACATGCAGGATAGAGGGCATTATATGTCGATGGAACCCTTATATATGTGTCTCGTATGCCCTGTTTGGACCCTCTCTTGCATGCCCCTTTTGGACTACCTGCCTAACCATGATAGCAACTTCCCTCATCGAAATCACTACATACATAGGTAACACATGCAGCCACATTTTTCATTGGGAATGGCCAAGATTGGGCCACATGGTGCAAGCACGGGGAAGCACGGTGGTTGGCAAAATCTTTTAGCAATGAGCCACCATTGTCATCATCAATGAACCGCTCCGGTGGTCCACATTGGGTTGGTTTCTCGCGTGAGTGAGCGATGATATGTAATGGTATGAGAGTTGATGCTTCGCAAGAATGTGATTCGCCGCATTGCATCAGGTCATGTGTTTCCAGCATTTCTTGCCCACATCACATGTGCATGATCCATATATATGTATGTATATATATGTACATATATGTGTATATATTTGGTGCCCGCATATATCATTTTCCCTCACTTTGCCGAGCATCATCATGACACCCACATGTTTGCGTGCTTCCACTTCACAAGCGGTTGCCCTCAGAGATGTGATTTGGGACAGCAAGGCCTCTGCAAGTGCAAGGCGGACATCACCTCAAGATCTTCCCTGATTGTGGCGGTATTGCAACTTTGTGCTCATGCGAATTGTGCGGTTCCAGTTTGAAGCAATCTACCTCGTTGTTTCTGTCATACAGTTCAGCTAGACCAGCATGCAACCTTTCTCTACGTCCATGCAGTGTTCTCATGGTAGTTCTAGATTCAGAAGTCATGCCTGGTCTTTTTTGTTGCACATCACCCCTGTGTGTCAAGCACATCATGGAGCACCGCGGAGACTAGTGTGCATCTTTTTCGGAAGTGGCTGGACACAAGGTTTAATGTTTTATTGGTGCACAAGTCAACTCGGAGATCACAACCGGACAACTGGTCCTTTCACAAGGGCATTCGGAACGTGAGCAACGGTACGGAGCAGAAGTCGCTCAATTGTCAAACAGAGACCGGCTGCGTGCTGTCTCCCCGGGTGTGCTTCCACATCATTTGCAGCCAACACTGTCAAGCCAACCCATTTTGCGGCCTAAGCATCCTAAATAGATTATGAATGACCCACCTGAGTGCAATATTTGCAACACGAGGCATTATTCGACACGTCCATACCCCCTCCTCACACAATGATTGTTTGCGGTTTTGTTTGGCGGAGGGTGGTGTGTGGCTTCGTCCGGATTTAAAAAATGAATTCCTACAAATTGGCTGTAGACATGGACAAAAGAACCAATCCCCCAAAAGTGCTCATGTCCCCCCCCCCCCCCCCAGGTACAAAATGCAAAAACTGTGTGCAGGCGTCTTGGTAGTACTGTGCCATGGCAGTCAGGTGTGTCTGCTGCTGCCACATGTAGGTCGCTTGTTGATGGTGCAGGTCAAGTAGCTTGGCAGTGCCTGCACTCAGCCTCCAGTATCGGTCATTGACCATCAGTAGCAGTTTTGCGTCAGTGTACCACAACCTTGTGTCTTCCTTCGCTTGTTCGTACCATTGCCTACGTATTTGGTACAGGTGTGCATGTGTGTCGTGCAGTCGTTGTGTTTGTCTCTGTTGGTTGACTAGTTTTACGACAAGCCTGTGGTAGTCGGTTTTTGCCGTCAGTGCGTTGGTGTAGCCCATGTGTAGGGTGCGCAGGTGTTGTCGTGCCATCGCCTCCAGGTGTGCTTTGTGGTATATGTCCCGTGCTTGCTGTGCGTGTTCGTTTGCCAGCCTGTCTGTGGTTGTCTTGTACTGTTCCCACCGCTGTGTGTCAACGTTGAGGCGCTGACGTTTCTTTATGTGGTCGTCTGCCCCTGTGTTAGTGGCTCGCGCGACGAACCATGCCACTGCTTCACTATCGCCCGCGTTGCGTGCATCTTGTAACCATTGGCCGGGGTCGATTGGGTCAGCCGTTGCGTCCTCGGCCTTACGTTTGCGTTTCGCGCCGCACCACGTGGGCGCCCCGACTTGGTTCCGTAGGTTTTGGGGCGTTTCTCGCGGCGGAAGTGCCTGTGCCATGTATTTGGTGAGCCAAGTGCAAACACAAGACATCACAATACTGGCAAACAACCCGACCAGCCCGACAGACGATATACCTGATACGGAAGCGGCCGCGGGAGCACTGGGACCCCACCTTGTGGGAAGTCCCGTTACAACCGCTACCGAAACGCCACAAAACGCACTGGGACCCAAATGAGTGGGAAGTACCATTGACATGACTACACCAACCTCAATGGGAAACCATGGGGGCACAGTCACGAGCTGCAGCCCGTATGCATACCCTGGCTTCGCCGAAATCTGTATCTTACTTCGACCTTGGTCCACTGTGGCCCCTGGCACTTATGAACTGGCCTTTTTGATCAAAAAAAAAAAAATGCAAAAACTGTGGAGGTCACAAATGTCTACTTTGTTGTAGCTTTGGACATAACATGGTGGAGTGTGGCAAAAACCTCTTCAAACCCCCCTTGAACAATACCCAGTATTTGAAAATAAAGTCCAGTACCGGATATTATTTTCACACATCAAAATTAGTATCCACTGCCTATGGATGATTGCTATTGTTGTTACTTCTCGGAGCATGAGTAGCATCACTCGCAGAACATCGCAACACACACTTTTACAACTGTGTCCTCAATCAATGTTTTCACTTGCGTGAGAAATAGGAAAGCGAATTGTTGGGGCAGGGGCCGGCAAGACCACAGGTGCAGCATGAGGAACATGGGACTTGCAGCAACTTGGAGCACTTGGAGCAACATCAGGACTGGATTCAGAGTCGGAGTAATCCCCCTCATTTGACACATATCCATGGGAAATGTCACTACCCTCATCATCTGACATGGGAAAGGATGTCTTGTAGGGTATTGCAGCAGTGCAGGGGGAGAGACACAGGACATGGGACACATCACACACCAAAAGAAGCACAGTCCATATTATTCTCTGGTAACAAAATAATATCCAGTGAATCAATAGTGTCTAGTACAGGATTTTATTACGGAGGGGGGGTAGTTATGTGCTGAAGTTGGTGTTCAAACAAAAGATTTCTAACCAAATGGGTGTGGACTTTTACCAAAAAGACCTCCACCCCAACCTCCTCCTGCACCTACTTGCCAAGTGATGGATCAGAAGCATTATAGGAGCGCACCAGAGAGTGTGAGGCACAATGCACGTACCGTGTGTGTACATTGGTCTACATGTTTGCCACAACACCGACACATCAATGCCCTAGTCCCGTTTCTTTGTTTTGCAAAAGCAAGTCCCGTTGGGTAGCATGAAATTTTGCTGTGAAGTGGGTTTTGCATGTGTGTTGGGGCATGTGGAATAGGAGGGGGGGGGGGGTCATGGGATGAAAAAGTGGGTTAGGTTGGTTGAAATGGGCTCTCTGTGTCACCCATAGGTATCAAAATGGTAACCCGCAGTGGTAACTGCTCCTCTGCAGCCAAGGTGCTTGTAGCGTCTGATAGTGAGATAGAGGAGGTTGCCCTTGCAGTGCCTGGTTAGGAACCCTAGGACGTACCCGAGGACAAGTTGAGTGATGGTGACACCAAATTTGGTGCAGTGGAAAATGACAAAACTGAAGCGGTTGTTGTAACACCCATCTTTGAGGACCTTGCTGAGCAGGATGACATTTTGGAACTAGATGCTGTTGTTCCATGGTACACGGGTTGCTGTGCCTGCAGTAGATGAGGGCTCATACTTTGATGTGATTTCGCATGTAACAACCGGTGCAGGGGGGAGGGAGGGGTCATTGTTTGCGGCTGTCACCACATGGTATGCTTACGAGAGGGGATGCCTGGTAGCATAGCAATGGTACAAGTAGACTATGCAGGTTCCTCCCAATTTGTCCATCTTTGCCCTTCTCCGTCAGACAGAGAACATATGTTTCAATTAGTATATGGGGTTCCAACCATGAAGGAAACAACTTTTTTTTACGGCGCAAGGCCGTAAACATTTTTGCACGTAGATGTGATATTGAGGGTTAATCACCACACACAACATTGCGAACAATGGGAGCATTGATTAACTGTTTGGGACACATTTGATCAATATTCCCCCCCTTGCAGTTGTCCAATTAGGATGACTCTTCTAGCTTGTCTAGAAACTGCAACGTATAGCTATCTACCCTTTTATGGATCTGTTTTACACATTTCCTTGGGGCTGCCAATCAACCGTTGCAGCAATTTTGAACAAGGTCCGGATCCTGCACTATTAGTTTAAGACGCCGCTGGAACTTGTTTTTCAGACTTGCATATACTTGTTGATAGAGAATATGTGAAATTTGACTGACATTCATCAATGTTTACAGCGATGGCACCGTAAAATTTTCATTGGTCACACATTTCCGTTCTAGGGGCTTACAGCCCTGTCATGCGCACGTTTTTTCACAAAGTGTATGTTTAACGGGGTTACCGCTGAACGCGTGCATATACTGCACCCCAAGCTTGTGGTCCAGGCCTCTTCTCAACCTTCTTTGGGGTCCCCAACAAGGGGACAAAGTCAGACGTGGCTACATAGCTCCCAAAGTGGCTACATAACCCCTGCTGTCTTGGAGGCCCATATGTGGGCAAAGGGGCTACATAACTCCAAGATCAAGCTGTGCTACATACAGCCTGCTGCACTAACGGTGGTGTGAGACTTTGTTCTCCATGGGGCATATGCGGGATGTAAGGGAGCTGTGCACACTCTATTCAGGGCATGGCAAGACACCACAGAACCCGCCTGAGTCTCATCAGCCAAATCTTGTTGCTCAACAGCAACGTGGTGACCTTAGTGCAGTAGCAGTTGAGGCATCCCCTCCCAAACGGCGATTTTATGAATTTGCCAAATGAATTTCTGGCGCACGAATATTGTTGAGAAATCCGATTGCAAATCCCACTACCAAGCGCATGTTTGAAGCCCCACAGGCATTCTTTGCAGTTTTGAGTCCGCTTCTCTTGCCGATCAGGGGGGAACACCTGATGCGGCGCGCGTGCGCGGTGCGGGAGTTAGCCACCTATCCCGACCAAGCAACCGTGCTTACCACCAAGGAGCCTTCTCTCTGTAGGGCCGTTTTAGGAGGGGGGAAAGCCCAGGCCGTCCCGGAAAAATGCGCCTCAAAAGTAGTGCGCCGTGTGCGCGCGGCACAGATACTTCCCTTTGTCCTCTCTGTCTTTTTGAGGGTTCGATTTTTTTGGGCCTTTGTGCAACCGTCCGCTCGCCACTCGAAGTGCCGCATCGAGGCCCAGTCGATTGCCCATGCGTTACGAGACACTCATCATGGACAGACGTGCTGCTGATGACACCGCCGGTTCGTTTGTGCGCACGGAGATGGTGGTGTCGGTGATCATCGGCCTCGTAATGGGGGGTCTTGTTTGGACCGTCGTCAAGAAGCACCACGATCAGTTCCCGGTCTACCACACAGTCGCACGGGGCGTGGCAACGAGTTCCAAGGCACATGGCATTGCCCACGCCCCCGGGAAAGAGTCCCATGCACACCCTGCGAGCTTCGCTGCCATGGAGGCGCCGCGGGGTCGCGGTAGGCCCCTCCCTGGGAGCCCGCAGCGGGGGGCCGCCCATGGAGCTCCTGCGCGGGTGGGCACGGCTTCGGCGATGGAATGGTGGTGGCTGGCGTTGGGGAGCTGCGTCGCGGCAACACTGGGCATCGCTCGGCACGTGACAAGGCGGTCGCCGGGGACACGCCCGCATTCCGAGAGCTGCAGCGCCGCCCCGACCCCCCCACCCTCCGCCCTGGGTCTGCCGCGGCGGCAGGCGGTGCTCTCCGCCGTGGGCCTGGGGGCGGGGCTGTCCACCGCCTTCACAGCGGCGCCGGCGTTGGCCGCCGACGAGGCCGCGGTCCGGAGCGCCGTCCGGGAGGCCTTCGCCCGGAGCATCCCGAGCGCGCGGTACCCGGCGGTCCTGCGGCTTGTCTTCCACGACGCCGGGACGTACGACGTGCGGACGGGCACGGGCGGGGCCAATGCCTCCGTGCAGTTTGAGCTGGACCGGCCCGAGAGCCGGGGGCTCAAGCGAGGCCTCCGCCCCGTCCAAGAGGCCCAGCAGCTGTTGCAAGGCGGGCCCGCTGCCGCGCTGTCCTTCGCGGACCTCATCTGCCTCGCGGGGGCCTACGTAGTCGAGGCCGCCGGGGGGCCGAGCATCACCGTGCCCTTGGGCCGCGTGGACGCCGCCGCGGCAGATCCCCCCGGGCGGATCCCGGAGGAGACCCTCAGCGGACCGGAGCTCCGCGCGCACTTCGCGAAGTCCGGCTTCACGACGCAGGAGTTCGTGGCGCTGTGCGGGGCCCACACGCTCGGCTCCAAAGGGTTCGGGGACCCGGTCACGTTCGACAACACGTACTACAAGACGTTGCTGGAGAAGCCGTGGGCGGCCCCCAACATGACGGCGGAGCAGAAGGCCATGACCTCCCACATCGGATTGCCCTCGGACAAGGCGCTGCCCGAGGACGCGGAGTGTCTCCCGTACATCAAACTGTATGCGCAGGACTCGCGGAGGTTCTACCACGACTTCGCCGAGGCCTACAAGAAGTTGAGTGTGGCGGGCACGGGTCTTGTGGCATGAGCCCTAGTCCAAGAGCAGCTACAGCAGGGCCCACCTCCAATCCTGCCTCCAGGGCATCTCCGCGGAGCTCGATAGCTCAGGGGTACTCCCGCGCTACCGCGTGCCCCGCCATGCCGGGTCCCCCTCCATCAATCCCACCTCCACTCCAGCTCCAACCAACATCTGCTTCCACCCACACCCGACCAGGCAATTTGACACCCGCGGTTCGCCAACTGTCATCCCATGAAGAGGACGAAGATCACAGTCCGGGGTCTCCTGCGATTGCCGGCTTGTTCGGGATTGAGGCGTCAACCCCCGTCCGTTCACCGCCAACAGCCATTGAAGGCGCCAGAGCAAATTTTGTGGGGGGGAGGGGGTAGGTCACGGGACCCGACAGCAGGAAATCTGGAGTCATTGCGGAGGTGGGTGTTGCTCTCGCGCCCTCCTCCTCCTCTTATATAAATTATGATTCATCGCCCAATTACATAGACCAAAGATATGCAGATGCTTTTTGCCACAGAGACGACGGGGTTCGGGGCGGGATAGACCAGCAACTGACAGCGCAGGCCACACCAACGCAGACCAGACAGTACGAGGGGCCTGTCTCGGTGGTTATCCAGGCTCCGCTGGATGGTGGAGAACCGCCACTTGCGACCTGCTCATGGGGCAGGGTCAGGAGATGGACGGCAGAGACACGGGAGACTGTGCCTGCAGAGACAGGAAGGTAGAGCAAGGGAAGGGGAGGGACGGATCGAATGATGGGCGTGTTTTGGACCGCGACAGATGGCGGGCGCCGTTGTGGTACGATTCAAGCAGGAGTGAAAGGGAACCGGGAACGGGGGTAATGCGTGCAACGAACGTGCCGGACTGCAGAGCGCCCAGCTAAAGTCATGCACATCACTTGATTTTTGCTACAGAGGAGGCGGGGGGCCAGGATGTGTGTGTGTGTGTGTGTATGGGGAAAGGATTGCGTCTCGCCAAGCCAAACCAGTACACTGAGACACACTGCACCAGTGGCAGACAAGCACGTGCACCCCACCCAAATGCATCTGAAGTATGTCCTGAGTCACACGATGTGTGCACCGCACTACCAAAGCATACTCCACGAAGGTGTTGTGATTGCCTTGGAGCCGTGGAGTCAATATTCTGTAGTCTCAGGCAATGCTGCGGATTCATTTTGGCGCTTCCAAGTCAAGGATTGATGGCTGCAGGTATCTGTGGCGGGGGCATTCAGTCGTGCATCAGGTTTCCGCGAATTTGGGAACCACGGAATTGAGGGTCAATCTTTGGTGAGGTGTTGTTGCGTACGCTCATTGGGCATTGCTGTGTCCTCGGATGTTGATGTGCGTGTCGGCTTTGGGGGCAGCTCCTGGGACAGGCCTTGAGGGCTCCCGTGACCAGACTTTGCAAAATCTGATTTGGCACTCAAACGTGCCGCGGCCTGTCCCTACCGTCGGGGGTGCGGTTCAAATCATATGGGCACCGTACGAGCGTTCTTGCGTACGTTACCAGTGCTCACCTCCGCAAGTGCATGGGCTGCATCTGTGGTTGTCCGCCTAAACTATCATACACGGGCAGCACGCGAACAAGCGCCATGCCCCCGATGGGACGGGTCAGGGCGGCACCCCCCCTTCCCTTAGGCAGTGGCTCTCCGCTGTCACTTTCCCTTGACTGGGCTCCCGCTGATTCACTTTGCTGGTCCTGGTCTGAGGAGTTCGTCTGGGTGCTTGGGGGGGGGGGGAGGGGGGTAAGCCCCGCCGTCGGGCCCCCCCAAAAACCCCGCCCCCCGTGTGGGCGTCACTAGGCAACGCCCGGGTGCACACCGCAACCCACGGCAAGAGGACTAAAAGTTCCGGCCCCCCTCCCCCCAACCTCATGACAGAATGTGCCTTTGCGCCCACAATCCCACGTGTTTGTAGTTCGGCGGAAGGGCGCCACACCGTTCGAGACTTTTGCCACTTGCACTTCGGGGGCTTGGCTGAATGCGAAGCCTGCCGGCGCTTGCAGGAACTGGGCAGCAGGAGCAGACCTTTGTGGAACAGCCCCTAAGGGGGGTTTCCATCAGATGTGCTTTGGTGCAGAACACCGATGAGTGGAAAACCGCCTGAGTCCGACTCATGGTATTTGGCAAGTGGGCAGTGAGGGGGGCAGGGGTGGTGCAGAGCAAGAGCCATGAGGTGTTGTCTCGCAGGCATCGTAAACCCTCGCAGGCTCGGGGTGTCCTGTCTCCCCACGCGCCACACGCGGGGCGCATCGTGATGGACACCTGAGGGCCGCCCTGAAGGCCAGCTGCAAATTCGGCGGCCGAAACTTCGGTGAGCTTCAGTCATTAACTTTTCTTTTGCACATTTACCACTTCGTGTTCTACTTAGTCTCGATGTCTTCACTGTTGTTATGCGCATGGAGTTGCGGTGCAGGAGAACGATGCGCGTCTCCTCCTGTCCCTTGCTGCCCTGCTGCCCTGCTGCCCAGACGCTTCATAGGCGCACGGGGTGAACTGTGGGAGGCTATGTTGGGTGCGACCATGTGCGCCGGATTCAAATGTTTTCCACCCTTTTCCCTGTTGCCCAGTCGCCCATCCACAGAACCGACAGACCTTCAGTCTGAGTACAGAAAGGCCGCGGATTAATGACGCAGGGAGCACACTCTACTTGAAACACCACGGGCAAAATGCCTGGAAATGCAGTGCACCGCTGATGTGTGACACTCCGTGATCCGTCCCCCCCCACCCCCCGGCGTTACACTTCCCATATCATTCTCAGGGCACCCTTCAGACCTCACGGTCTGGGAATAACGAATGTGGAGCTTGTCGGTGCTGGCAGGGGAGTAGCCGCCTCCGGGGGCAGATTGCTGCAATCCTTGCGGGCTACGGATGAAGAACGAGCCCCTGTCTAAATCCCCACGATCAGGGTGGGGTCACAAGGCTGTGTGTACACACCCACAGACCCTCATCAGGAGACGTCAGCAAACACAAGACAACAGTGGCACCCAAACAGTTGGTTCTCAGCCTTTTGGGGGCTTGGCTAGGCCGAAGTCCAAAATTTTTTTTTTGCGGGGAAATGCTTCTTAACCGATGCTTTCAAATGGAGAAAGCTCCCGAATTCAACCCGTAGGGGAATGCTGCAAAACTACCCCCTCGAATGTACCCAAGTGCAGTTTATTGCACCTGCGCATGATCTGACAATTCGTTCGAGATGATTCGCCGACTGCCTCAACATGGTGAACCTTTCTATTGCACCATTGTTGCCCAGAAATACACGGAGCACGCAATTTGCACATTGATCTGCTGACAGCATTGGAGGAGAGGCTACAAACCCGGCTGGTCACGACTCAAAGCCTCACAGTTGTGACCCCCAGCCAAAAGGGTCGCACACTCACCAGCAAGACTGGGTGATCCTGAATCCGTTACTCAGCCCTCCACTGCCCTCAACAAAGTGTCAATGATGCACCGGCCGCTCATCCACCCCTCAACAGCTCCCAACAAGTTTGTGTGCCTCGCTCCGACGGGCAACAGCCCTCAAGCAGCATCCACCCGCACGTTGAGCAACCTTCAAGAGCTCTCAACACCTCATGGCCTGAAACGCAGCTCATGATCTGCAACAACCCTCATCAATCTTCTGCATGGATGGCGGCCTTGCTGGAAGATTCAACTTTCATCAATCCTTTCAGCCCCCCAAACCCTCTCTGCAAGGAGTGGCAAATGGTGCCTCGGTGGAATACACAAGATGAGGTACACAGCACACTTAACATGTCCGGAAGCAAAATCGGTTTTGAGGTTACGTCAGCCCGGTTGCACCCGAATCTCCCCAGCATCCCCCCCCCCCCCCTTAGTAAAGCTCATGTGCGGCCATCTGATACAACGGGGACAAAACATGGGCTCTGTCATCCATGGGACTCTAACAACCCGGATGAAGATGAATGTACGGTCAACCATCATCATCTCATTGAATGGTCTAGCTCACAGCCACAGTGTCTTTGCAGCAGGCTCTGCGAGGTCCGGGTGGCGCTTGACCAAAATAACAAATGCACCCTTGGCAACGAAAATGTGCTGGTTGAGCACCAACGCCGTTCTGCAGCTGCCGACTGCTGTCGGTCTACTGCTCATCGCCACCGGGCTACTGCCCATGTCACTAATTAGCGAACCACTGCCCATTGTCAAGTGACATGGCCCCGTCAGTTGACTGCTGTACTGGATACGGCGCTTTTTTTCTTTTGGCCTCAACGCCGGTCCTGGTCTGTGCCGTGTCCAGGCTCTCGCGCAAGCCCGTCCCCCATGCACGCTGGCGTGCAGTGCGCTGCCTCTGTGTTTCCAGGATGAGTGATGACTGCATCGGAAGCACATCATGTGGCCCTCCATGTCTGATGCGGGCCTCCCCCCAGGCCCCACGTACGGACTGGCCCAGTGCCTCCGGGGCCGTGAGATCACCGGTGCCTTCAAGAAGCGGCAGCTCGTCGGCGGGGTGCTGCAGGAACGGGGGCTGCCCTACGCGCGCTGGCTGGCCGGGCACAAGGGCTGCGTGAACGGCGTTGCCTTCAGCCACAGCGACTGCCGCCTGTTGGCCTCGGGGAGCGATGACCAGCGAGTGCTCTTGTGGGAGGCGTTCGAGCACCGTGCGCATCAGCGGCCCGTGAAGGAGTTCACGGTGGATGCCTCCCCCCCCCGCCCCCCCTCCTCCTCATGTGGATCGGATGTGCGATGGATCTGGATGCCTCTCGGCACCTTCTCCTGTTTTGACCCCCCCCCCCCCCCTTCCGTGAGCACGGCTGAACTCAGGGAATACGACGGTCACACCGGGATCCCGTGCTCGTTAGACAAGGCCGTGCTTCCACACGCCCCACACGACGCAAGCGGGTCCTGGGGGTCTGGGCCCTACTGCCGCAACGTTCACTGCAAACGACATTTGACCAAATGGAAGTGGGTGGCACTCTCAGACCCGGTGCTGTTCTGAGCAGAACAAACTCTTCACAGAGCTGTGTCCCGCTGCAATCGGCTCAGAAACATGTCGTTTTGCACTCTCGACTACAACAGCCTGGGTCATAAAACCAACCGCCAGACGGGATCGCCGCGCAGGCTTTGTGTGTGTGGGGCTGCGGCAATGCGTGTTGGATTCTCATGCCCCTTGAGGCGGTGATCTGCTTCGTGACTACGTTCTGTCGATGGTATTCCCAGCATCAGAAATCCAATCCACAAGCCATGGCCGTGTGAATGATGATGATGCCCCTTTGAGCAACCCCTTGGGATGTGTGTGGCTCATGGATGGCTTCGAAGCGACGGCGGCCCGTTGTAAGCCACTCGTACGAGGGCGAGGCCCCAGGCACTGAACGTGCTGCCTTCGGCAATGGTCCGCAAAGGGCCCCCGGGGTTTCAGTGCACTCATGGTGCCGTGGTGGTTTTACCCGGTCCCCCATGCCGCTCCACATGATCAACTGACGCATGGCGCTGGTGGTACCACATGGGGCATGCCTCGGCGTTACCATCTTATCACCGGCAAGGGGCTGGTGAGGGACGCGCTGGAGGGGGCAGAGGACGCGGCGGTGCCAAAGCGGGTGCGGGGCAGGTCAAGAATTCCACTGGGGATGTGGGGTGTGGGGGTAGAAACAGGGGGCCGTGACCGAAGGCATGCTTTGACTCAGAACACCCGCTCGACCGGCCAGAACGCACACTTTTTGCAACCCCCCCGCCCCCCCCCCCCCCTACCCCTTCGCAACGGGCCCCCTTGGCCATCAGAACGACGTTGGTCGTCACCCGCTGGAATTTCTCAGGGATCTGTCTTGGTACAATTTGTGATGCTGATCCCTCAGCGTGCCTTGGCATTCTGTCGATGAGTTGTGGGCACGGCCTCCGGCGCCACGTACCCCCCCTCCCCTTGCGCTAACAGGGGGTGTTGCCTGAACCGTGCGCGCACCGTGCGCGCACCGTGCGCGCACCGTGCATCCTTTTGCGTATTCTGTGTCCACCAGATCCACAATGCCTGAATCTGAGCTGCCCTAGCTTGTCGCCGGACTGCCTGTGTACTACCACCGCTCCAACGGGGATAGGGTGTCGGCCACTGTCGTTGACCCTTCTCCAAGAGGTGGGAGTCGCGTCTCTATTCGGTACGAATTGGGTGGTGAAGAGGTCTTGTACGAGCATGCACCCGAGGAGCGGTTGGAGTTTGCAATTGTGACTGCTGAGAGCCCCGATTCCCCCCAACCTATGCACCATGAGGCGCCGATGGATGCTTTGCTGGAGCCCCAATTACCTGAAGTGGAAGCTGAAGCCCCTAGAATTGATGATCATGAGCCAGAATGCTGTGGCGGATGAAATTGAAATTCCCGTAACCCAACCAGTGTTGTCGCTTGTGTTGTCGCCTGTGCATGGTTTGTTACGGAGGTGCGTGCAAGGTGCAGAAATTGGGAGCCTGGAACCTGTGACAAGCATCAGATTCAAAAAAAAAAAATTCCCGGTACGCCAATAGGGGCTGCAGGGTGCAGAAAATAGGACCCTGGAACCTGTGACAAGCATCAGACTAAAAATTGAAGAGTCCTGGTATGCCAGTATGGACTGCAAGGTGCAGAAATCAGGACCCTGGGTGTGTTTCTATGGGGGCCATTCAACGGGGTACAAGTTGGGCAACCATCCCAAAAACATTGAACCGTGCGCGCACCGTGCACGCACCGTGCGCGCACCGTGCGACAACGCCCCCACACGGGCTTGTCCAAACACGGAGACCCTGTGTTTCCGCACTTTTGGTCCTTTTTTTGAACCGTCGTTTTTGCGGTTCTGATCCAATAGAGAACGTGGTTTATAGCTTTGTGCAGGATGCAGGAAGGGTCAATATGGGTGACAAAGTGTTGCTACAGCTATAATTCCATGTGCTCTTGTACCCTGGGGTGTATGCCGGTCTGTTGTCGTTCATAGTCATGAACGACTGGTTGGGCTATGCCTGCAACTTGTGTTCCGCAGTACGTGCCGCGCGCTAACACGGGCTTGTCCAAACACGGGGACCCCGTGTTTCCGCACTTTTGGTCCTGGAACCAGAACCTGGCCCGTGTTTGCGCAAGGGGGGGGGGTACCTGAGGCTCAGTGTCCAATCTCTCGCGCATTCATTGTACTACGTGAAGTAGGAAACGCCGCGACGCACATGTCCCCCCCGGGCCCTGTGAGCACCCCGACACCACCAACCCCAGGCATGCGCTTCAGGGGCAGAAACCCCTTCAAGCAACACCCGCTTCTGTCCACCGACTGCCCGACCCCAGTCTTGTAACCGCCAGACCTACCGCTTCTCCAACCACCAGACCTACCGCATCGGGCACAAGTCAATACGCGGGGCTGATGGGGGTGATGGTGCAAAGGTTTCTCAGACCCTTGCGAATGCAGTCCTTCGGGTGTACAGATTGCAGAGGGTTGCCACAGCCCAGGCGTCCTATGCCCCCTTCACTCGACATGCCTCGCATGTCACTGTCGCCTCCACACCCCCATGCCTCCCGTGGATCTGGCGTACCCCATGTCACACACACGCGCGCAGGGCCACACTTCCAACGTGTTCGATGTGCGGTGGGCGACCGGAAACACGCAGCTCTACAGTGCAGGCAACGACGGGCAGATCCTGCGGTACGACGTTGAGGGCGGGTCCAGCCCCGTGGGGCGGTACCTGCACGATGATGCGGTGCACAAGATCTCACTGCAGCCCGAGAACAGCGACGTCTTCGTGTCCGCCAGTCACGATTTCACGCTGAAGCTCTGGGACGCACGCGCCTCCGACCGCGCTCAGGTTGCCTTTTGGCCTTAGCAAGCGGCAGTGACCGGAGCTGGGGCCGAGGCATGGGCAGGAGCTGAGGCAGGGGCACAGGCAGAGCGTAATAGCAGGAGCACAAACAGGCAGGGGCAGGGGCAGGGGCAGGGACAGGGGCAGGGGCAGGGGCAGGGACAGGGGTAGGGGCAGGGGCAGGGGCAGCCAGCCTGTATGGAACAACCCCCCGACCAATTTCGTGAGTCGTGGTTGGAATTGTCTGCTTTTGTCACTCGTCACGGCAAAGTGCTCATGGACACTGTCCGTGATGAGGGACGTGGTGCGGCAGGCGGGGCGGGTGCCGATTGGTTGGCGGCAAAAGGGCTGGTCCATTTGCGGACAGCCCATATGCTGCATGGCTCAGCGTCGACGAACCTTGGACAAGTGCGTTCTGCTGCAAGTTCGGACCGGTCCATTATTTTTGACCTCATTTTATGGTTCAGCCCCGCCCCGTCCCCCCGACGCCTCCCTGGCCCTGGGTTGCACGTGCGACATCACATGTTGTGGGGAACACCCTCAGAACCCAACGATTCTGGGCGTGACTGCACGTTCCGGTGCCCGCAGGGGAATGGGCACCACGGGGGCACGGGGGCAGTAATGAGCAGCTCACCCACAAAACTGCACGTTTCCCCCTCCGCTCTCAGGAGGAGCAAACGCGTGTGTTTGTGTGCGCGCCTGCGTTCTGGTGACCCCCTTGTTCTAAGACCCAACACTCCTGTGTTCAACGTACTTGATACCTCATGCGTGTCCTGTACACGTTTGCCTGGTAGCGCTGTATGGTACGCCTGCAGGGTACGCCTGCAGGGTACGGCAAGGTACCGTCATGACAATAGTGCTTCCACCAGATTTCACATGTCTAGTTCCTTGTGGGCACGGTGGAGAAGCCCTGATCAACACCAGCAGGTCACACAAAAGACACCAGTTGTGCTACACGTACCCCAACTCCCCCCTTCCTGACACGGGCTTGTTCAAACACGGCGACTCTGTGATTCCGCACTTTTGGGCCTTTTTGGAACCATCGTTTTTGCGGTTCCAACCCAATAGAGAATGTGGTTTGTAGCTTTCCGCAGGCTGCAGGAAGGGTCAATATGGGTGTCGAAGTGTTGGTGTGGGTGTAATTCATGTGCTCTTGTGTTGTGGGGTGTACGCTAACCTGTTCCTTTGTATGGTCATGTTTTGAGGGGTAGGGTTGGTTTATGCCTGCAACATGTGTTCCATGGTACTTGCCACGTGGTAACACGGGCTTGTCCAAACACGGTCAGGCCTCCTAAGTAGCCGGGATTTCGGTGACCTTCGGTGACCGGTGGTTTGGTAGCTTTTTTACACTTGGTGACTTTGGTGACCATCGATTTACAATAGCAGAAGTGAAGCACGATCAGAGGAGTGGCTGCTGCAGGCCTCGGTTTTGATCCAAAGCGAAGATCTTTCTGGGCAGGTACATAACAAAACCCAACCATCTGCCCTGATTTACGCCAATCCTCTGCAGCATTGTTTGTGGATGGTGGTTTCTTGCTGAATTGGTGCATCAACAATCGAAAAACCTTACACGTATGGACAAAAATCGGAGAGAAATATCAGGACACTTTTAAGTGGATGACAGGGTGTATCAGTGATTTACAAGTGTTTTTCAACAGTTTTTTTGCAAGTTTTTTTCACAGTTTTTTTACAGTGTTTTACAGTTTTTTACAGTTTTTATTTAAACGTTTTTTTTTACAAATTTTTTACGAAGCTTGGCTTAGCCATGGAAATGGCCGGTGACTTCGGTGCCGGCTACTTAGGAGGTCTGAAACCTGGCGACCCCGTGTTACCGCACTTTTGCCCCCTGAACCAGGACCTGCCCGTGTTAGGACAAGGGGGGTGCCCACCCGCCTTTATCGAACGCCCTCCCGTCGATGTTTCCCCTGGCCAACTGCGTTCAGGGCTGCCTTGTGGGGCTCGATGCCTTCACGGCCGTCGCCTTCTGCCCGACGAACCGCACCTGTTTCCTGTCGTGCGACGCCTCCGCCGTGTGCCTGTGGGACCTGCGGCGCTCTTTCGGGCCCGACGCACTGCCGTCGCTGGAGAACGCGCGGCGGTGCAAGCAGCGCGTGCAGCGGCAGTACGGGGCCGTGTGCCGGCACCGCTCGGGGGTCATGTTCCTGCCGGAGATCCACAGCGTCACCTTCAATCAGCGCGGGACCCACTTCGTCTGCAGCGTGTCCAAGGCGGTGCCGCTGCTGTACCGCGTGCAGTCCGAGACCCCCCTGATGGCGTTCCACGCCGCGGGGTACAGCAACAAGGTGCCTGCAACCTGCTCCTTGGCCCAGCCCCTGTCCTACCTCTGCCCCCATCGCTGCGGTACCCCTTCCATTTGCCTCTGCCGCTGCCCCTGCCGCCCGCTTCCCGTCCTCCCCATGGCTCAGCACGTCTGACCCTATAGAGTCCATAAAGGCTGAACACTACGCTGTCAGCCAACACACAGTGCAGCAACAGGGGGGCGGGTGTAGGGCAGGGACGCATTGGAAGGAAAAATTCTAAGGAGGAGGTCCCCCCCCTCCCCCTCCTCCGCTTCAATGCGTGCCTGGTGTAGGGGTGTAGGGAGTGGACAGGGCATGGCACAGGACGCATTGATGGCACTGATGGTTGGTAGACTGACGGCCAATGAGTGCACCGTAGGCGATGAAGGCCATGGGGAGCAGGCACGGCGGGCATTATGTCTAATGCAGACATAGCGGCCTGGCCATATTGATGCCCCCGCCGCGGCCGCTGCCGTTGCTCCTGCAGACCATCCCTCGGCTGCCGGGCCCTGCCTTTGCCTCCGCCTCCATCTCTGCCCCTGCCCCTGCCGACTATGCCCCTCTCACTGCCCATGCCCTTGCCTTGTGTCGCCACCCCTGTGCCTGCCTCTGCCCGTACTCTTGCCTTTGCTGGTGCCCGTGCCTCCGGCCCTGCCCCGCCCCTCGCTCCTGCCCGCGCTGCCCCTGCCCCTGCCACCCCCGCCGCCGCCCCGACTCCCGCCGCCGCCCCGACTCCCGCCGCCGCCACTTGCGGTTAGGTCACGCAGAAGACGGCCGCCTTCGCCGGGGACGACGACCAGTACGTCGTGTGCGGCAGTGACAACTGGCACGTGTACTGCTGGCGCCTGGAGGACGCGGTGTGCCCGGCGGACGACAAGCCGTACCGGCTCCGGGTGTCCCACAGCAAGCGCCGCGTGTTCGCGCAGCCGCTGCGCGGGGACAAGGGCAAGGGGCGCGCGGACCACGGCGGCCGCGTGCACACCGACGCGGAGCTCGTGGTGGAGGCGCCGGCGCACGTGCTCAAGGGCCACCAGTCCATCGTCAACAACGTGGACTGGAATCGCGCGGAGCCCATGCTGGTCTCCGCGGGTGTCGAGCGGCACGTGCGCCTGTGGCGCCCGTGGCCGTTCTCAGAAGCGGAGTGCGGGCCGACCAACGTGCGGACGCCGTGCCAGCCCATCACTGAAGCGCAGGTCCGGGCCCCCCGGCCTCCCACTCCCCATTGCCCTGGGGTCCCACTTGAGGGAGGCGGAGGGCGGGGGTACGACCCCTGGACCGCCCCCCAGGACCAGTGAACCGTGGGGATGAGCTCCTGCCGGTGTGCGGGGCCAAAGGCACACTAGTGCCTCGGACAGCGTAGCCCCGCTTGGGGCTCGACCCCCGCACGGTCTGATCAGGAGTGATGGGCTACGACACGACGGCTGAGCCACGGGACCGGGTTCAGTGGCGTCTTGGCTGCCCTTGGGGCAGGCGCCCTCCGGCCCGCCGAGAGAAGTGGCACATCGGCGGCCTCTGCCAATTCCCCTCTGGCAGTCAGGCCTACTACACCAGCCCTGGGTGTAGCATAGATCAACCCCGCCACAATCGGGCTTCGATTCCCTCAGTGTGGCCACAACTTTGTGCTCCGATCTTTTGGATGTTTCGGACCTATTCAATAAAGCAGAGCGGCAACGCGTCTTCTTGGGTCACGCACTTTTGCCCGATTTTTTGAGAAAAACTTCCCTCATTTTTTTGGGAGGGGCTGGGTTGCGCTGTGCCTACACTCAATAGTCTGGTTTGCACGACCCAATCCACAAACTGTGATAACGCACCACAATTCTCACACTGAAACACACGAGTGTACAGCCCATGCCGTTCAGGTGTAGCCTACAGCTTGCGTCAAGAGAAATGGACCATTTCATAATCCCAGTGTCACGCCTGTGTTGGAGTGCACTGCCAGCAGGGCGACCTGAAGATCCCTGTCTTCCCTCCCAACGAATCGAAGCTCTATGAAGAAGTAGATGCCCTGACCAGCAGATTCCCACTGACCCTTGATGCAGTTGAAAAAACCTCCAGGCCACTGAGTGTCTGTCACAAGGGGGCGGGTAGACGCCTGCACATGTGGATGATTGAGTCCACACACACCACACACGCACAAACCCGTTTACATGCGCGCCCCGGTGCCTTTGGTCAACGTCCTGCCACAGCGCCCGCTTTGAAATGGTGCTGAAGCTGTGGTCTGCTGAGGGCCACTTTGCCACTCCAATCCACAGCAAGGGGCTGACAGAGCCCATCCAGATATCCAGATACAGGAAGGCCAACGGGCCGTATCGCCAAGACCCACCCCACCCGAGTAGGATCTTGTTCACGCCACATTCTAGGGATCAACTGGATGCCCTCGAGTCAATATGGCCCTCAAGGGAACATTTCTCACTGATGCCACTGCATGTCCAGAACGGCCAACTCCCAGGGACGGAGGTCGTGGTTGAAGTGTATTCGGGAAAACAACACAGGCTCCACGCGTCAATTTTTTTTTCATTTCTCATTTTTTTTTCGACTGTGTTGCTTTGCCATGTGCAGAAAATCATGGACCGCCTCTATGAAAGGCCCTACGTGCGGTTTTAGATACGCGGTGCGCAGACCTTTCTCAAAAAGACAGACGCGCTTCCCACCCTAAAACCAATTGGGATACTCGTGGAAGACAGAGGGCTGCACAGATGATTCCTGGGGCAGGCATGGAGATGCGTCACCCGGGATGTAGATACGTCGTCAACATCGAGCACGCGATCTGACAAATCATGGACCACAACAAGATCAAACCCCCCGGAGGGGGACGAAATCATTTCTGTACATATGCCAGAATCCCCTCTAACAAGCTGCCGACGACAACAAACAAAGCAATGGCAACACTGCCGTTCCGACCGAGAACGCGGCTATCAGCCTGGCGACGCTAAGATGGAACGTGGGCAACTGGATGAAGCCCGACTGGCCAGTGCGTGCTCCGGGTATCAGCAGACTGAAGGGGTTGGTCCTCACCCTCCGACAGCAGGATGGCTCCGCATATCGTGACCGTGGGGTCCACAGGCGAGTGGGATCAGGCCAGATCTTAGTGACAAACCAGACCA
The DNA here is from genome assembly GCA_964036045.1 of Eutreptiella sp. 'Long Island Sound 2002'. NCBI lineage: Eukaryota > Euglenozoa > Euglenophyceae > Eutreptiales > Eutreptiaceae > Eutreptiella > Eutreptiella sp. 'Long Island Sound 2002'. The sequence continues at coordinate 10,716,450 of OZ038378.1, read as the reverse complement.
AACGGGGCACCCACTACTTCAAACAAACCTCCACAGGATGCCTCCCAGCCGCAGGGTGCCCCACAGTCCGTTTTTGCACCTTTCCTCATCCACCCCCCCCCCCCCCCTCCCTCCCTCCCTCCCCCCCCCCCCTCTGTGCCTCTACCCATGCCCCTTCAGGTACAACATCTGCGGCGTTGCCTCATGCACGCCCACCCACAAGACCTCACTGACGAAGAGACTGAGACGCTGACGTTGGTCATGTTCGACTTCTACACAAAACGGGAGGAGTCGGAATCGGACGGCGCGTTGGAGGACGAGGGCGACACGGACACGTCGGAGGACGGGGACCTGCGGCCGCGTGGGGGTGAGGCGCTGAGGGAGGACAGCGACGTGGACTGGGACGCGTGGGACACCGAGGACGACGGGGAGGGGGACGGGGCGGGGCAGTACCGCTGGAGGCGGGGGCCGCAGGGCCCGGCGCAGGACCACAAATTCTTCAGCTCCAGCGACGATGAGGCCACCGACGCGGCCCTTGTACGCAGCGCCCACCCGACGAAGGCGCTGTCCTTCGACACTGGGGCCCTGGCCAAGCGGCCGCTGCCTTCGGCCGGTGATTCGGACTCCGATGTGGACTCCGTGGGGCCCGGCTCTCCGGGCGCGGGGCCGAAGGCTGGGCGCCCCCGCACCCCGGCCTCAGCGCCCGCCCCGCGGAGTCTGACTTCGCTTCAGCTCCCGGAGTCCGCGATGGTGGGGCCTGTCGGCTGCCCTCCCGGCGCCGCACCCACCGACATTACCGGCGTTGCACCGCGCGACCCCCCAGGCGCTGCCCCCGAGGGCCCACCCGCGGCAACATCCAGCTCTTCTCCGGGTCGCGTTGGTCGTGCTTGCTCCCCCGGCACCGTCGACGCCTCGTTGGGGGACGGTTCGGCCCATACCACGGCCGGTGAGCCACCAGCAGAGGCATCCCCCGGGGTTGCGGAGGTGGGTCGCAAGCGCAAGCGACGCGTGCGGCAGGAGCAGGGCCGCACACCCCGGGATGGCGGCGACGCAACACAGGCCGAGAGGTCGTCTGCTGTCCGGCCGTCTCGGCACTACCGCATCCGGCTTCGCTCTCCGCCTGCGGAAGAGGACTCGCGGGTACTTGAGGATGACTGCGTGGGGCCTTCTTCTGATGCCATGACCCGCGAAGCTGACGACGGGACAACAGACTGACTGTCGCACACTGTTGTGCTCTGGTGCCTGACATGCTTTGATGGCGGGGAGGGCGCTTGAGGGAGCAGGAGGCGCAAGCGTGTTTCAAAAGTGGTCACCAAAGCGGTTACCAGCGGTCGGAAAAGCGGTTGAGAAGCAAGAGTTGGCGGTTGTGAAATGGCTGATGGGCCGTTAAGGGCGGTCAGAAGCAGTTGGGGTAGAATGAACAGTCTCCCCAAAGGGGGGGTTGGCCTTCTGTGTTGGGGAAGGAAGGACCAAGCCCATGAGGTAGGGCTGATGCAGCATAAGGGGGGTTGGGGACAGCCACCACGATGGGCAACGCCCTTCAATCCTCCTGCCTTGACCCCCCCAAACCCACACCCACCGGGGAGATGAAGTCAGGGGGCTGACCGTGCCGGAGAGGCATTTTGACCTCCTTTCCTCCCCCTGACCAGTCAGCAGGCCGCACTGATTCGCAGATAAGTCCCCTGACCCCCCTACCAACACTTGGGATGCCTGACCCCGTGTACATTGCTCCCTAACCCGCAGTTCAAGAGTCAAGCCGCTGCTGTAGTACCCTGTGCCGTGATTTGAATGTGTGGTCCCCCCCCCCCCTTTCCTCTCCTTCCCCTTCAGTAGACTGAAGTAGGTGGACGTGGTCCCCAGGAGGCCCTTGTCTTTTGGTTAAGCACTGGAGCCCTCTCTTCCGCCCAAAATCAGTGCCAGTAGGACAGCCTGAGGGTTTGGGTGGGCTTTGTGCTTACCGACCGCGGTTGGTGGCCAGCTGACAGTCAGTGCTCTGCTGAGCTCAGGCATACGGGAATTCGGCGGGACTGTTGTTGGTTCGATGCAGGGCAACGGCTTTGCAGGCTCGTGGGGCTTCGGCGTCCGGCCTGAAGCTCTACTGCAGGAGTTCGTGTGCTGTAGGGAGGCAAAGGAGCCCAGAGGCAATTTCGATGCTGAGGCCCTGCTGGGCACGTGGGGGGTTTTGTGCGCAGAAAGTGTGCACCGACCCGATGAGTAAGTGCGTTGATTGTCTTGACCCCCCCCTCACTGCCCCCCCTCAGTATGTGTGGGGGGGTGTTGGTGCACGCCAGTGGTCACGGAGCACCAGCTCTCAATTTCAGGCCATTTCGGGCCTGTCTTGGTTGTCGTAGGCACGTGAGCCTGCCCCTTTCTGTTTTGCGTCTGCCATGGCCGGCCAGACATCGGCTTTTTTGGGGTGCAACAGCAACAACAAATAACAACAACCAATAACAACAGAAGTAGCAGCGGCGGCGGTAGCAGCAACAAGACCCATGACAAACATAAAATATCACAATGTGTCCGTGTTGCAAGCTTGTGGGGGGGGGGGGGTTCAAATGAATACCCCACCCCCCTCCAAGGAACGCAGCCAGACTGAGATGCCCGGCAAACACATGATCACGTCTGACGAAGCTGATGTGTACTGTGGACTGGGAATAAAGACAGAGTATACCAACACAACATCGAGAAATCTAAAGTGCTTCTTGCAGACGCTCCATACCCACGCCTGAGCAGTCGACCAGCGGCCTGTATCATAGCACATTTGACTTTATTGGCTGGCATTGGGATTTGCTGCATTCACTTGCTGTGCTGTGGCAGGTCTGGGGCAGTTGCACAACGCAATCAGAGCTCTGTCCCATGGCACGTCTCTGTGCTTCTTACCCGTACTCTAGGCAGATCTTTGTGCCAAGGCAGACGCTGAAGGGCTGCTCTTGTTGCTTCAATTTTGTCTCAGCTGCAGTGGTGCCCCACTGCACTAACAGTGTTGAGGCTGTGCCATCTCAATCCCGGGGTAGGTGTAGCCCAATCCATCAAGCCATGGAGTGTATTGGGGCACCTGATGCGGTGCATGTGCCGTCAGGCTATTTGGCGAAATCGTTATGTTGTGCTGTGTTGTGTTGAATGTTTCTGCCATTTCAGCGCCCCGATATGGCGATGGGGGAGATGTAGCCACTCTGCATCTCTATAAAGCCAGCCCCGATGTGGAAAGGGATATGTAGCCACTAGGTCATTGGGCCCGGCCCCTAGAGGTAACCGGAGAACCCTTCCTCAAGCCATCCGTCTATTGTGGCACCTGACCCAGAATTTGTATTCGGCACCGGATGTGCTGCCCTTCTTATGCACCTGGGCCCCACGTGCCAATGCGTTTACTCTCTTTACGGGCCCTTTTGTGAGGGGGTGATCACCTTTAAGAGGGTTGTTAGATCAAGCACAGGTGCAAGCGCTGTATACTTCGGTGTGGGCCCTTGAGTTGGGGTTAAAGATTCCCACGCTTCGGGGCGGTCCCTTGAGTTGGGGTTAAGGACTCCCACGCTTTGTGGGGGCCCTTGATATGGGGTTAAGCACTCCCACGCATCGGTGTGGCCCTGTGCGTTGAGGTTAAGGACCCCCACGCTTCAGTGTTTCCTCTTGAGCTAGGGATAAGGACTATCACGCTTCGGTGTGACCCTTTGAGTTCGGGTTAAGGTTCATGGTTCAGTGTGGCCTCTCCGGTTGGTGTTTAGGCTTTCAATGTTTTGGTGTGGCCCTTTGGGTTGGGGCTAAGGACTCCCACACTTTGGTGTGGCCCTCTAATTTGGGGTTAAGGACTCACACGCTTTGGTGTGGCCCCTTGAGTGTGGCCTCTTGAGTTGTGGTTAAGTAGTCTCAGCTGTTTGCGTGACCCACTAAGTTGGGGTTAAGGACGCCCCCGCTTCGGTGTGGCCCCAGTAGTTGGGGTTGATGACTCCCACTCTTTGGTGTGGCACCTTGAGTTGGGGTTCGAGACTCGCAGTTTTTTCGTGTGTTAAGGGCTCCCACGCTATGTGTGGGCCCTTGATTTGGGGTTAAGCACTCCCACGCATCGGTGTGGCCCTTTGCGTTGGGGTTAAGGACTCCCACGCTTCGTCGTTGCCTCTTAAATTGGGGTTAAGGACTCCCACCCTTGGGTGTGGCCTCTTTAGTATTGGTTAAGGACTCCCACTCTTCAATGTGTGCCCTTGAGTTGGGGTTAAGGACTCCCACGTTTTGGTGTGGCCCCTTGAGTTGGGATTAAGGACTCTCAAGCTTCGATGTGGCCCCTTGAGTTGGGGTTAAGGACTCCCATGCTTGGGTGTAGCTCTTTGCGTTGGGGCTAAGGACTGCCTTGCTTCGGTGTGGCCCCTCTAGTTGGGTTTAAGGACTCCCACACTTTTGTGTGGCCCTTGGAGTAGCAACTACGCACTCACACGCTTCGGTTTGGCCCTTGGAGTTGGGCTTAAGGACACCCAGCCTCTTGTGTGGCCCCTCCGGCTTGGGTGATGGACCCTAGACAGGGCAGGGTTGGGGTACACACTTTTGACTTTTTCATTCCTTTGATTCCATCATCATTGTTCTTTTGTTGCGCTGTGCAGAGGGTTGTTAGGATGGCATCAATAAATCAGCCACAATCCGCCATGTCGGCATGGGTGATACCCCGTTGAAGGCACATATAGTGTGGTGTTGCTTGCTTCTTTGTGCCTCTATTCCCATGAGTTGTTGACAGGGGGTAACCACCACTTGGGGCCGGAGGTGGAGAGATGCATGCTATTTCACCGTGTATGTTCGGGGCCGACATTTCTTTTGCATTTCATTGCATCGGGGATATTATAGGGCCGAGGCTTGGTTTTTTTATCTCTTCTGTCTATGTTGTAGCTTTGTTTCTCTTCTCCCCACGTGCAAGGAGGTTTTCTCATAGTGCCACCATTACCCACGAAACACGAAAGACTGTGTTGTTGTCATCTCTTTCCCTCTTGCTGTCGACCCCCCCCCCCCCAATGACTTGTGTCGCATAGAGCGAGACAATTTTTCCTATTTTTCTCCTACTCATTGGGAGGTAGGCCCGTCATTTCAGGATGTGGAATGCCATTCTTTGGTCCGAGTGCCCGGCACCATCCCGGAGAATAGACAGGATGAGGAACTGACTTGCGGGGAGGCTAGAGAATCTCCTCCTAGCCCAGCCTCCAACTCCGAGTGCCACCCCCGCCCCCCCCCCCCCCCAATCTACTTTGCTCCTCCTTTTTGATGAAGAGGATCCTCTTTCACAACCCGAGGACAATATTGCTACTTCATCCTTGGAGTGGAAAGTTGGAGATTCTCTTGCCTCCACAACGTCCAACTCCGGGGACACGACACCAAATGAGCAGTCGGTGAAGCGCAATGTTGCCCCCCCCCCCCCCCACCACCAACCCCACACTCCTTTGCCTCTTCTTACCCCACCACAAGTCATCCGTGGGAAACAAGTCGAGGTCCCCAAGGCGTATGCAAAGGGCGTAGAGGGTCGGTTGGTGAACGACCAAAGGTTTATTGATAAGCCGAACCAGTACCTTGTGAAGGATATTTGTGATGCTTGTGCACAAAACACCAATCCGCGTGCAATGCCTAAATCATCAAACACAAAGTCTGATTTGATCGACAACTCTAAGCGTGTATTCGCCAACTTCTTGTAGTTGGCTCCACGCCATTATGGTCGCATGGGAAGAATGTAGTTGGCCTGAGGTGACCTGACTCAAGTGGTATCAGCAACTTCGCAGCTGGTGGCACCAACAACAATATAGTCATTTGATACCGCTTGCCAAAGGCTGAGGGGCAGATTGCATTTTCCGTGTGCAATCATGATGAGCACCTCATATGGGTGTGCTCCAACATTGTTTCTTTCTTTCCGCCATGTTTAAGCGATGAGCATAAAAACCACCCTTCATGCCACGGCTCCATTTCTTTACCCATGCCGGAGGTACCCAAAATGTCCATGGTGGCGAAAGAATTCACCTCCTCCGGCAGCAATGGCAGTTGTTAGGTGGTTCTTGTGATTTTTCTAGTAGTCCCCCCCTTTTTTTCTTCTAACAATTTTTTTCCCACACGCGACCTACACCCCTCCCAAAAAAAATTGCATCGGCGTCCCATTATTAAGGTCGCTATGGGGTGCGGCAATTGTACCTATTGCCAAAGAGGTATTACCCTGAAATTTTTTTTTACTCGCCTTTAGAGTAAAAAAGTATTACACGAACTTATCGCAAAAAAAATTACGCGCAGACGATTTGTTTGTACACGAGTTACATTTTTCACCATTTTGTCCCCCCAATGAATTTCTGATTTTGACCCTTCTGCCCTCTTGTAGCTGTGTACCACTTTTTTTCGAAGGTCCAATAATTTGACCCCCCCCCCCTTTTCTTTTTTACTCCAAAACCATGAATTATTGAGAATTTTTTTATTTGGAGCCAAAAGTTTTTCTGACCCCCCATTGTGTGTGGTTTTGGTTTGGGTGGTGGGGGCTCTGCAGCTTTTAGGTTGTGCAGTAGCACTTGAAAAAAATTTGAAAATCACCTTTTTCGACAACCGTCCGAGGGCTTGGGATGGGCTTGCTGAGGGCTTTGGGATGGGCTTGGGTCACCATTGGGTACCAATACGGGTGGTGTAGCACCTGTGAGCACCCAAGTAGCGAGCACCCATGTATCTAGGGCCCCCCAAAAGCCTGGAGTGTAGCTGCTCTGCACCCCTCTTTGAGCTGCCTTGCTGAAGTCAATAGACTTTTTGATCAAGCTCTGTTTTTGACTGACTGTGTATTTGAGGGCTCTAACCCCAGCCCCCCCCCTCCTATTCTCGATCTGGAACATCGGGTTCTCCCAAAGTCAGGAATTCACCAGGGTGCCTGCTGTCCCCAATCCCTTTTTGCTGTCCTTACCTCTGTGGTGGTACGTAAGATTCAGCAGGTGTGCCCATCTGTATTTGCTTTGTCATGTTCTTATGTTTTTCTCAAATCTGGTTGTTGCTAAGAAAGATTCCACTACGGCTTCTTTATTTGTGTGCACAACTCTGGATGCCCTGATCCTTTTTGTCTGAATACGCAAAGCTCCCAAGTCAACCTATCAAAGTCTGCGATCATTTTAACAGGAAAACAAAACAGGCTCTGATTTTAAACACGGGTATTCCGTTCCATTTCTTTGCTGCAGACCATATACAATATAGCTTTACGTTTGGACTCATGGTCCATTGTGCCGTCCATATTGGCTTGCCCCATAACGTTGCCTGCTTTTCGGATCTTTTGTTCAATAGCTGCAAAACATGGAATGTGGCAGAGCTTCACGCATCTGTAACCCCCCCCCCCCCCGCCTTTGCGAGAACAACACCAACAATAGGTGTTGTTTCCGTCAGATTTTGGGACTCTAGTGTTGTTCTCGCCAGGGGGGGGGGGGGGGGGCAGGCATTGGAATATTTGGCTACGGTTCTATCATTTGCACTGATGCGCAGTATGTTTTTCAAGGTGCGACAAGGGCGGCCTGGAGGTGGGAGATGGCTTGGGCGGTTCTAAAGGCCCCATACCAGCCGTCCTGCAAATGGGAAAGTTTTTTTGCACATAGAGAGAGACAGAGAGCTAGAAGGACCAGATGAAGGCTTAGGCTCGTACAAACGGACAGGGTATGGCCGTGTGAGTGCCAGCTTTCCTGCACCCAGCAAGTTTGAGTGAAGCTAGTATGCCCCTCAAGACCAGCAACAGATAGCACCGGAAGAGGTGGTCCCATATTGCGGCCTAACTTTCCATGTTGGCTCTTTGCAGTTGCACAGTTCCCAGTTTGCATGTCGCGAGAACTGCTGAAAGCAGGCCTGGCATGCAAGTTGAACATTGCTGTTGTACTTCAGCAGGTACTTCCGCGCATCGTGAATGGATTGCCCCCCCTCTGGGGACTGGTGACGGGTTGCATGGCATACAGCCACCAACACCGTGCCTGCTCTGTGTTTGTTTTGCACAGGCAGCATGGCGAGTAGGCAAGAAGGTTCGGTGGAGCCTCAGGCCCCGCCCTCCGACAGCCCCGCCATCTATGACTCCATCGCCGTGACGTATGCCTCGTACAAGAATGCCTCCGAATTCAAGCGCTTCTCTGAAGAGCCGACGTTCTGGGCCGCGCTCGGCGACCCTAAAGGGCTGGTGATACTGGACTTGGCCTGCGGCACTGGGCACTACTCACGGAACATGCATCTGAAAGGTCCCCTCCTCGATTTCTTGCTCATGGATCTGCCGTTTGCTACTCATCGCCAAATGTACAACCCCCGCGTCTGCAGGGGATAGGGGGCCGGGGGGCGGGGTCTGGGTCCCGTGACCTCCACTCCCTGGCTGCCTCATGCTATGGCCAAGGCCTCCTTCAGGCCCCAGGTGCCGGGGGGGGGGGGTTCCCAGGGGGCATGAAGAGGAGGGGGGGTTCAGGCACCCCCGAACAGTTGGGTATGCGGCCCAGGTAGTCTGACTCACGCACCGCCCCTAACCAAATGGATAGGGTCAATGGAAAATGATGGTACCCTTGACCAACAGCTTGAAGCATGCCGCAGCATGCCGCAGCGAGCCAAAATTTTCTTGGGGACCGTTGGTGCTTGATAGGGTGTCATCGGCTCGGGTATTTCCGGCAATGGGTACCAGAAACCTCAGGGGGGGGGGGGTCCTGAGGCGGTCATGGGGTGAGGTGCACGGCATGGGGTTCCCTCACATCCCCTCGATGTCGCCTCAGGGGCGAAGCGCGTCGTGGGGGTCGATGTGTCCAAGGAACAGATTGCAGAGGCGCGGCGCCTCGATGAGAGCTACGGATGTGCCTCGGACCAGCTGGCCTATGTGCAGGCGGCCGCCAGCGACACGTCTGCCTACGTCCCCGCCCTCGGCCAGGCGTCCTGCGACGTCGTGACCGCGCAGTACCTGCTCCCGTACGCCGCGTGCCTGGACGAGCTGACGGCGTTCTGCCGCTGCGCGTACGACGTGCTCGCCCCCAACGGGCGCTTCGTGTCCATCACCACCGCGTGCACCACGGATTTGGCGCCCCCCAGTGCCTCCAATGCGCCCCCCACGCGATCCGATGTGGTGGGGTACGAGTTCTCATGGGACGGCGGTGGGGCGTTGAGTGACGGCACCTGCGTGAGCCTCACGCTGTTCGATGCGCACAAGACCGCCACGGTGACATTCCCCAACGTCCTGTGGTCCCGTGGCACCATCCGGGAGACGTTGTTGAGGGTGGGGTTCACGAGGGTGGAGTGGCACGGGGCCGTCTGCTGTGAGGCCGGTCGGCAGTGGTTTGAGGCGGCGAAAGAGCAGCTGGGGCTTGTGGCGTACTTCACGGCGTGGAAGTAGAGCGTGTTCGGCCGTGCTGGCGTTATTTGGCACGAGGCCCTGGCCCGCTTCCCTTCAAATTGCCTGCGAGGCGCGTTGTGTTTGTTGTTCCCTTCCGGGTCTTGTTTTGCCTCCGGGCTGTGCAGAGGGGTCGCCCCCTGTGCAGCCAAAGGCCCCCTTCCCAGTGTTTTGGACAGCCCCGCTGTTGTCTCAGGGCCCCTGCCGAGCCCCTAACGGGCTGGCCCCCAGAAGGACACGCTGCTGCGCTGGGCGGGCAGCAATGTACCCGGTCCCGGTGACCCATCCGGGGGTTGTGTGCTACGGTTTTGTTTGATTGCTATTGTGCCCCTGAGTTTGCCCTAACATTTGGTTTATGTGTTTGTTCTTACTGGGACCCGTGGCTCATGGCTGTCGTTCTGTTGATGTTATTCCTCACGTCTGGCTCATGCCGCACACTGATGGGCCATCGGAGCAAAGCCCCCTCTTGTGTTCTGCTTCTTGTTCTGAGGAGCGGGTCATGTCATTTGATCCAAAAGACTAGCGTGAGGCTCATTGGGACAAGGGGTACACGGGTCGTCCCGCCGCCCTGCCCCCAGCTCCACAGCTGCTGAAGGCTGATTCAGGACTGATGCCAAAGGCCTTTCGTGTTCACGCCGTCTGTCTATCTCGAACATCGAAGGGATTGCAGGCATGGCGCATTGTGTGGCAGCGTGCCCGGACGAAATGCATGAAGATGCGTGTTGGGGTGCGGCTGTGTGACCGAGGGGCGTGCCGAACGGACATGCAGTAGTGATGCCTACATCAGGAGAGACGTCGGCGAGCGACAACGAAAACGGTACCTGTCCTCACACTAAACGTCAGAGAAACTGGAGAATCGGCCACGTTGTGACCACTTGGGGGTTGTGGTAGTGCCGCACAAAGTGTTGGCGAGTGGTACTGCGCCATGGGCAGCCGCCCTCGGAATCACCCCCCAAAGCAGACGAGCACAATACATCAAGGCGACATGCCAACAACCCCCCCCCCCCCCCAAGCGCCCCAGGGGGTCGCAGCGCGATGTCATGGAACTGCCGGGTGACCTGATGGTATGGAGACCCACCTTTGGACGTTGTCATCTCCACTGCGGCCGGGGCGCACATGTTTTGCTGAGAGATTCTGTGCGATACTCGTCGGTGCTGGGACGACAGAGATAGGACTGGGTCGTGGGTGTGTGCCTCCCCTACCCCCCCAGAGAAGGACAGGGGAAGGTGCCACTGAGCCCAGACCATACCTCAGGGCTTGTCAGTGAACTTCGAACTGCTGGTGTGCAAACGCACGTGGACACTCGGGGTCTTCGTGGAAAGAGCTATTCGGAGCCGCGAACCGATGCCCCCTCTTGCAAGTTCCACGTAGACCCTTTTTGGGCTGCGCCCTTCCTTTGCTGATCTATGGGCAAAGGAGCTCTGCCCCCCCGGCCCCTGCTGTGCGGTTGGACCCCCCCCCCCCCAAATCCAGCAGTCTGGGGGTCGCTCACGGTGGCCATCTCCTACCGTTGGCACGAAGCCCCCCCAAGCCCCCTGCAGATGCACACCCCAGCGCGCACAAGTCAGTGGTGGAGTCAGCAAACCCAGCATGGACTCGGGGTGTGTATCTGGATGCACCTGGTCAACGGCACGGGCAACAGCCCGTCTCCGGGACAGCCAACCCCGCAGTAGTCAAACAGGACACGTCATCCAGGGGCTCCGTTGACACAACCAAAACACGTTCGGGCCCACAGAGGGTCAGGATGGGCAAGGGTGAGAGGCCAATAGGCGCCGCCAAAGGCAAACAACCTAATACCGAGGCCTTGTGCCCCCCCCACCCCCCACTCGCCTTACCCCTCAACGACTCAACGACTGACATGCAGCTTTGTGGATTTGACACAGCGCCAGCTCTGGACCGCAGGCAATGGGCAATGAAGGCCGTGGCAATGAAGGCAGGTGCGTTGGGCACATCTGACCACCCCCCCCCCCCCCAAAGCCCCAGACAACATGCGCGCCGCCCAACGTCGTGGAGCGAGGCTGCACCGGCTGCCCACGGGGCCATGCCCTGATCTGCCGGGGGCCAATGGCACGCCGCTGCAAAAGGTGGCCGAAGGAATTGTGGTGAGGGACCGCGTGCAGTCCTGATTGGCACGGAGGGAGGCAGGAAGGGGCCGGTTGCATGTGGAACAGTACCCCTGCGCAGCAGCACGTGGTCGTGCGGACCAGGCCCGCACCCACGCGTACATCCGTGCCTATCGCGCCATCCAGCCCCGCTCATGGCCTGCCCCATCCATGTCATGGGGGATTGCAGCTTGTCGGGCCCCTCACAAGCGAGGCCCAAGGCCACCCTCTCCGCCCTCTGTCCGTGGCGAACTCGGCAGCCGCCCCCCTCCCGCCCCTCGGTCTCTCGCCAACGCGGTCAAAATGACACACCAGCTGGGCTCAGGCAGCCCTCAGGAGCATTGGCCCCGGGGGCCTCTCGCCAAGCCCTTCGCCGAGCTATCCACTTCGTTGATACCCACCGAATTTCAAACACTTGGTGTCTCTGAATCCACTTGGGAAAAAAGTGGGAGGTGCTGGGCTCCGTGGGCCCGGCGACACATTGGATCCGTGGAAGGGTGGCGCTCTCTTGCAACAACAGTCACAGCCCTTGTGCTTTCTGATCCAGCCCGACTGGCATAACATCATCTCGAGTGACCTGCGTCGCACTGAATGCAGTGCGGAAGCAGTTTAAAGCCCTACTTCTTCGCCGGCCTAGACTTCCCGCCCTGTCTTGTGTGCACTTTCAGGGTTTGGACACACCAAAGTCAAAGTTGCTTCTGCGCCGTGTTGTTTGTACACGTTGGAAGGAGGGCTCTGGTTGTTCAGGGGAGGCCCATGGGTGGAAGCCGGGTATGGCAGCAAAGGAGCACCAAGGACCGGATACTTTTGGAACGATTGCTTGGTCTGCAAGAGACATTCGCAATCAGTCCCTCATTGTATTGAAACTGGGAGTAAATTGCGGTGCCAGTGCGTTGGCAAAGGTAGTCCGATTCATCCTGCAGCATCAGGATGAAGGGGCACCCCCTCCCAACTCGAAGGTGCTGAAGCCCGAGCCCAAGCTAAAGCTGAAGCGTGCACCCGAAGCACCACCAAAGGCTAGGGCAAAGCAGCACTTGGCAGCACCCCAATGTGCCCCCGAATATTGAAAATACACCGGCTTGCATCTGCACCCCCCCTCTGCAGGGAGCATCCATCTCATGTCTCCACGACATTCTCCCACGGTATGAGAACCGTTACCACATAGTTTTAGCCCCACTGCCCCCCTTTGCACAAACAATGGCCGGGCCCAGAAATTGACGGAAAAAATGCCTAGTGTTGCTTGGACAAGGGCGTTGTATGTGCAAATCGTGGACTGTCTGGGACCATACATGTCACATGCAAGATGGGGTCCAGCACATACAACAAAGGCAGAGCAGCAATCATCCTTGAGAACACATTGCAGTTTGAAAGTAACGAAACTGAAAGGAAGCTACACAAACCTAGTAGTCATAGCAAGGGGGGGGGGCAGAAGTACTCAGTCTTGACCCAATCATGTTGTACCTCGTGCCGGGGCGTGGAAGAAATGGTAAAAGTGGCACGACCTGAGTGTTTGTTCTGAAAGATTTCCTAGAGTAGTATGTAAGCTCTACACTGTGCAGCACTACACCAAGTACTGGGGTGATTTGGGGGTTCTGGTTTGGTCTAGTGTTGTGAAGTTGCTGAGCAGGGAGGGTCTTGACCACACCCGTAGGAGGCATAGGAGGCAGAACAATTGAACACTGTGCTCATCAGGTGCAGCACTGAGGGGATGACGTGGGGGCGGTCGCTGGAGCTACTGCATCACCCTCCCTCTCGTTACAAAAAGTTGCTATACAACGGCCAAGCTGAATTCAGACACCCCCTGCCCCCTTTGATGGACACACGATTCGTCTGTACGCCTTGTTCCGGTTGCAAGCAACTGAAGCGGAACTACATTTGTGCTGTTGTTGGCCCTTCGGCCTTCAGCAAGGAGTAGGGGCACCCCTACTCTTTGAAGGACACACAATTCATTCACAGTTGATTGGGCTTTCGCTTTGTGTTGTTGTGTACTTGTGACCAAAAGGGATCGGCGGCAATTTGGTTTCTGCCAAGAATGAATAGCAACCATCCATATGCCACCAAGAAGTAACAACAACCATCTAGATGCCACTAGGAATGAACATCAGCCATCCGGATGCCACCAAAAATTAATAGTACCCATCTAGATGCCACCCAAAGCACGTTGGGGAATGGGCGAACGAACAGCAAGAAGAAGTCCAGTGCAAGGTGGCCTGTGACACAAGCCACCAATGAATAAGGTCGGTTTGGCCGCGGTCCTGGTTGCTTGGTCTCACTTGGGCTACTGTTTGGTTTGACCCCAAACATTGAGGCCGTAGGGCTGACAGGTATCAAAAGTTGTTGAGGGTTGCTTCCCGCTCCTTCTTTGTGCAAGTCGGATGGTAGGTTTCGGGGGGGGGGAGGGTTGTGTAGGGCTGCGGTCTGTGGTGTTGGTTGAAATGAGGCCCCCCCCCCCCCGCCAAGCGAAGTCCTCCCTCCCCCCCTTTGTACGGCTGGCTCTTGGGACCGCAGGTGGTCCAAATAAGGGGCGCACTACGCGAGGTGGCTGCGAGGGCCAACCTGGCATGGTAGCAGGAGGGGTAGAAGGCCCCACTGCACTAGCCTTTGGAAGGGGATATGATCCCAACCCCGCACAATTGCCATGCTATGTGTCCAGGGGTGAGCGTGGCGACGGCACCTTTATGGGTATTGCGGGTCCGGAGTGGCCCGGCAAGAGAAGTGGTAGCTGCACCCATATGGTGCCCGGAGAGTGCACCGTAGATGACTAGGCGCCCCGAAAGCGCCCACCTTGAGGGTGCACCACAGATGACTAGGCGCCCCGAAAGCGCCCACCTTGAGGGTGCACCACAGATGACTAGGCGCCCTGAGAGCGCCCGAAGGAGGATCCATGGGCACACCGTAGATGAACAAGCGCCCCAAGAGCTATTGCAAGGCGCCCAGAGAGCGCCTGGTTGGCACATTGAGGGCGCACCACAACTGCATGGGCGCCCCGTGAACGCCTGCGTGGCGCTCCGAGTGCACAGAGTATATGAACAAGCGCCCTGTGAGTGTCCATATGGCGCCGAGAGGGGCCCAGCGGCGATTGTAGCAATGGCCCCCGAGTGGGTGTTGCGGGTCCCAAGTGGCCACGCGAATGAAGCAAAGGCCTCCGTGTGGGCATTGTGGGTCCCATGTTTGAGCCCCAGTACACACTGCAGTGGGCAGCGAGCAGCGAGAGGCTCGGCCCAAAGTCTAGTGAACAGGGGGAGACCGTGGGAGCTAGAGACACTGGAGCAAGCAGCGGGCAGTAAGACCACGGTCCAGAGGCAACAGGTGCCCAACGGAGGCTGGCGCCAAGTGTAAGTGCCCGCAGAGGGCCCACACCATGTGGCATGCCCAGCAGAAGGCTCGCAGGTAGCGGTCAGTGGCCACATTGGAGAGGGTGGCCCAAGAATGCGGTTTGCCGAGAGTCCGGCCTAGAGGACAAGTAGCAGCGGTGCAGACACAAGGTACTAGTTTGAATCCAGGTAGGAGCTGCGTCTACTTTTTCGGCATAAAGGGGGTGTTGCCTGAATCGTGCGCGCACCGTGCGCGCACCGTGCGTCCTTTTGCTTATTCTGTGTCCGGCAGATCCACATTGCCTGAATCTGAGCTGCCTTGGCTTGTCGCCGGACTGCCTGTGTACTACCACCGCTCCAACGGGGATAGGGTGTCGGCCACTGTCGTTGACCCTTCTTCAAGAGGTGGGCGCCGCGTCTCTATTCGGTACGAATTGGGTGGTGAAGAGGTCTTGTACGAGCATGCACCCGAGGAGCGGTTGGAGTTTGCAATTGTGACTACTGAGAGCCCCGATTCCCCCCAACCTGTGCACCATGAGGCGCCGATGGACGCTTTGCTGGAGCCCCAATTACCTTAAGTGGAAGCTGAAGCCCCTAGAATTGATGATCATGAGCCAGAATGCTGTGGCGGATGAAATTGAAATTCCCGTAACCCAACCATTGTTGTCGCTTGTGTTGTCGCCTGTGCATGGTTTGTTACGGAGATGCGTGCAAGGTGCAGAAATTGGGAGCCTGGAACCTGTGACAAGCATCAGATTCAAAAAAAAAAATTCCCGGTACGCCAATAGGGGCTGCAGGGTGCAGAAAATAGGACCCTGGAACCTGTGACAAGCATCAGACTAAAAATTGAAGAATCTTGGTATGCTAGTATGGACTGCAAGGTGCAGAAATCAGGACCCTGGGTGTGTTTCTATCAGGGGTTGCCATAAGGACGCTCAGTCTTTTTTTTTTTTTTTCACTAAGGCAGCCACTCTCTGATGTTTGGTGGCTACCCACCAACCGCCATCGGTTACCCACCAACCGCCATCGGTTACACACCAACCGCTATCAATTACCCACCAACCGCCATCGGTTACACACCAACCGCCATCGGTTACACACCAACCGCCATCGGTTACCCACCAACCGCCATCAGTTACCCACCGGCCGCCATCATAGGGCGTATTGGACACTCCGAGTTTTTTTTTTTTGTTATGGCAACCCCTGGTTTCTATGGGGGCCATTCAACGGGGTACAAGTTGGGCAACCATCCCAAAAACATTGAACCGTGCGCGCACCGTGCACGCACCGTGCGCGCACCGTGCGCGCACCGTGCGACAACGCCCCCAAACAGGTACGCGGCCCAGAGGAGGCACAGCATATATAGTGACCATGGTCTTAGGCTCAGTGCACTGCCGGAGGCGCAGGGGCCATGGACCTGGTGCCTCCCGAAACCAAAACCAAAACAAATCCACCGCTGCCCGCAGCCCACCCCCCAAGCGAGCCCCTGCCCCCAACCATCCCCCACATACCACATACGACGTCCCCTGGGGTACTGGCCGAATGGGGCCAGCAAGATGCAGGTGCTCCGCGGGACTGACCCTTGACCAGAATGTACGCCACTCACCTGGTAGAGTCTAAGCCACGGTCACCAAAGCGTACATAGTGGTGATGGACAAGTGTACATAAGGAAGGACAGCACGAGAACAAGGGCGGAAGCACCGGGACAGTCGCCTAGCAAAAACCCGGACGCAATGCAAAATTGCTGAGAACAATGGCTGGAATTATCTATGGCGGGGACATCCAGTTCAGCTGACCAACCATTTGATGCCATCCCCCCCTGCAAAACTTTGACAGGTAGATTAGAGCAGTTGGGCCTGGTCCCCCCCCCTCCATATATATTAAGGGGTTTTTGGCATCATGACTGGGGTTAGGTATGGTTAGGTATGTTGTCCAATCATGATCATGTATTGGCTAATTTGTTTTAGGAACACAGGACTGCTGCATCTGACATGGGCCCCTGCCACGAGGAGCCAGGACCTGAAACCTGCACGCACATGCTTCGAAATGTACCAAACCTTAAGCCCAGCAGACCTGTGTTTTTGGATGCCCTGCGATGTGCCATGATTCTTCACCGAGATTCAGGTTCTGCAGGTCAGATGGAGGAAGGGTCAAAGATTTTCTTGGCTGTCGCACATGCGGCAGATTTCACTTGAAGCTGCTCCAAGCAATCACCCGCATACCCCTTCCCGAACGATTGTCACGACTGCAGACATGTGTGACCACTGGGTCCAGGGCAGCCAGGCTTTCCTTTGGGCGCGCGTGTCGTTGTCACAGACCATCATGGCATACTACGGGGACTTCGAGACCCACATATGGGAGGTATGGAAGGACGTGAAGACCACCCTGATCACGCTGGTGGCGTGCCCCGTGCAGGCCGCGCTCAACAAGGCTGCCCTCGAC
Organism: Eutreptiella sp. 'Long Island Sound 2002'; assembly: GCA_964036045.1. NCBI lineage: Eukaryota > Euglenozoa > Euglenophyceae > Eutreptiales > Eutreptiaceae > Eutreptiella > Eutreptiella sp. 'Long Island Sound 2002'. The sequence continues at coordinate 10,699,294 of OZ038378.1, read as the reverse complement.
AACCGGACCTGCAGCATAGTCGATCTCCTGTTTGTGTTCGGATGGCAGGAGTACTTCACACGGCAGCAGGTGCGCCGTTGGTTTGCATGGTTTTTCGCTGTATGTTCGGGTGTACATTCGCCGCATCATTGTCCGTGCGATTTTGTAGCTCCCCTTCATTTGTGCAGGCGTTTTCTTGCGCATTCATGTGTGTGTGTGTGTGCGTGTACGTGCAGGTATGGGCACCCATGCATTTTTGTGCGACAGAGCCCCTCTGTGAATGCGCGCGTGTGTGCGTGCTTGTGTGTGTGTGTCTGGGTTGTATGCGTGCGTATGTGTGGACGTGCATTCTATGTGTACATCCGTCGCTGTATTTTCCCCAACTACCATGTGCTGGCCCATGAGGCTGGTTGCACAGGAAGGGCTGTGGACGGACGTAGACGGCTCGGCGGAATTAGGTTCCAATTCTGCTACTGCTATACATGCCTCAAAAAGCCCTGGTAGCAAATGTAGGTGCTCCGGGGATTGCCGTGTTGCCCCACATGCCCACTGATCGAGGACCTGACCAGCGACGCACTTTCGGTTATGTTGTTTCAGAAAGATCCTTCGTTGGTAAGGGTGTATCTTTCTGACTGTTGGACCGTGATGAACAGCAACAGCAGTGGCACATCCTGGACTATGCAGTACCCATGGGGTAAACTGTTCACCCTCAAGCCCCTAAGGGAAACACCTGCAAGGAGCGTTTACATCTGAGCTATTCCTGTTCAGCCGGTTCACTTTCCATTGTGCCAATTCCAGCCCTCTCGCGTTACCCGCAATTATCCAGCCTTGGACGCCTGAAAACACTGCACAGTCAAGCACAGGTCGCACGCCGTACACTGCGCACCACTCCCGTAACCCAGCGTCACGGGTACCTTCTGTTTGCCCTCGGGGACGTCACATCCTGCCCCTCCACCTTAAGAGACTCTTATCGTCGCTGCAGTCCATTCTACGCTCGCTGTTGTCGCTGTTGTCGCTGCAGTCGCTTTTACGTGGCCAACCATGTTTCATATTAAAGTCCTGGTGACAAACTAGTTATCTTTCATACAAGTGTGCCTTTGATCCGGAGATTCACTTGCACTGTTCTAGAACTGTTGCAGCTTCGTCAAAAAAAGATGAACCATGGACGGCCATGCAAAGTCCTCCCAACCTCTTCATCCTCCTCTCCCTCACAAATATGCTTCAGAAGTATTTCTTGATAATTTTTGTGGGCATGGCATCTAAGAAGTGCATTTCGTAATGTTCGGGTGTAATCCCCTTGAGGCTCAAAATGAAGAAATCCGGACAGGGTCACATTCTGGTGTTCGCCACTGCACCATGTCTAGGCACGGCCGCATGAAAACCGGAACCAGAATGTCTATTGCTGTTGGTGTATACACCTATCAATTTAGGCAGCTACAACAATGCTGTTTAAGACATCTGAAGGAAAATCGACGCAAAGATGGCCTGGGGGGGCCGTGGCCACAAAGAGTTAACTGTCGTTGATTGCAATCCCAGAGGGTATGCCCCAAACTTTCCGCACCACCCACTGACACCAGGCAATGTGCCATGCAACCCCTGCCTCACCACATGATTTGCATGACGTTGTTCTTTTGTCATTAAGTGTTAAGCGTTTCCCTCTCCCCCCGTTGCCTATTTCACCCCTCAGTTCCAGGCAAGTAGGTATTCTCGGGACTGCCACGGATCTGGGGGTTGCTATGGTCCCCCTTCATATTGGTTCTGCTCAGGAACCAAATGCCTAGCAAACAAGAATGAGGTTCTCTTTTAAGCACCTACCACAGGGGATACTTGCCATGGTGATGGAGCTTCAACAAGGGAGTGAGGATTCCCATGCCCCTGAATCCCACCAAGGTGACGTGCTGCTGACCGATCCCTTTGTCTGCTCCATGGGATTTTGTTCCCCAAACATGCCTCTCACCATACAGGGGCACTGACACCATGTGAGGCCACGTGCACGGATGTGTACCAATAGAGCTCGCCCCTTTTCTAGGGAGCTTTTCAAGGTGCCGTTTCTGGGTAAGTCGCCTCCGCATGGCACGCAGGGCAAACATTCCCTCAAGCCTCTCGAAACTCAAGGAGGTAAATGGGTACGCTGCCCCTTGCCTCGCTCGGAGGGAGCCCCGAAAAATCCTCACCGTAAAGCTGGTGGGGTGCGAATCGTGTAGTGGGGTGTGGTGGAGGGAGAGTGGGCCAGAGTGTCCATCTCCAAAGAAAACAAAGAGAAAGATAATTTTGTATCTGTGAGTGCATCTCTGGGTATGTCTGCAGGGTTCGTGCATGTTGGCATGCGTATGCTTTGTGCTATTGCATGTGTCCGCATCTGCAACTTGTATGCATGTGTGCTGGAGCTGCATGATAAAGCGTGCAGATGGAATTATGAGTGTCACAGGGCGACATCTGGTGCTGCCTGGTGGTCCTTTGTGTGTCTCTACAGCTGCGGGCGAAGTACGGGTTCGAGCAGGCTGCCTACCAGGACTGCGCTGCCGTGTTCCTGTGCCCGTGCTGCACCACCTGTCAAGACGCCAGAGAAATCAAACGGCGGCAGGCGTCGCAGCCGGAAGAACTGATGATGGGCTGACCCATGTGCGCCTCCGCCGACATGAAGAGGGGAGCCCGCACAAAGAGGGGAGAAGGGGGTTGGGGGGGGGGCGGGGGTTGAAAAGATCGCTGCGGATTGACCAATGCGCATGGCGGTGCCACAGTGCCCAGTCCCACGCCCCATCGCCCTCTCATTGCCAATGGATGTCGCAGTCCCACAGTACCGCTTCCCCATTTCTCCGTCCCGAGTGGAAGTGCACAGGGGCGTGGAAGGGGCGGGTTGGGGGGGAGGGCAGAGCGGCGTGACAACCGTCACGAATCACCATCAGGAGGTTCGCTGCTTTTAAGGCGCTGTATGCTGCAGCCACGCACCCAAGCTACCCCGTTCTCAGAAGCCATGTCTCGATCTACCTCTCCAGTGTGCCCCCTTTACTTTACTTGCGATGTGGCTTTCAACCGAATGTAACGTTTGCCTGGGACATGTGGGGTCGTATGGCATGTACCCGGGCCAGAGGGCAGAAGGTGTGTGTTGTGTGCTCAGGCCTCCTGGGCAGAGGCACACCAGAGTGGGTCATGTACCGAGGGAGTGGCACGCGTTGCGCATACGTCAGGCGCAGCATTGCGGTGTTGAGATGTTGGCCGAAGGGGTGGGAGGTCAAGCCGCTTCACCCCAATCCTCCCAATCCCGGGTTTCCTATGTACGGGGGGTTGGGGGAGGGGGCTCTCTGGAGCCCTCCAACACCGGGTGTCTGTGCTCCACAGAAGGCTGACCGTGTGGCACAACCGGGATCTAGTGCTTTGTCTTTAGTGTGGCCTGCGCTTGTTGAGCGAGGGAAGTTGTGGGGGGAGTAGAGAGGGGCCTGTCAGAAAAGTGTCGTCATCGCAAACGCGCCCACCCTCCCCAAGGCCAGTTGCGCCACGGGTCCCGGGGTGCGGCGGCCGGGGGGCAATACCCTCCGCAACAAGCGCTCCAATGACAGGGCGACGGACGACCCACCACTCGTCACAAACACCGATGGTCTAGACCGAAGGAGTTTAAATTGGCCAAACTCCGAGCCAAACAAGTCTCGTCAGTCTCACGAGTGTGCACATCTCCGCCACAGATCACTCGGGCTGCGCGTCGTCCGACAGCCGTACGAGCTCGGGACCTCCAGGAGTTAGTCATAGGTCGGTACACTTAGCCCCTTCCCTCGGTGGGCCCGTGACTGCGATGTCACTTGGCCTTCAAACAGACTTCTTAGGCAAACTACTGCCCTCTGCCCCTGTACCTGATGCAGAGGTAGCCTTGACCCCCTCGACCCCCTTCCAGAACCCGCTTCCATCAGCCACACTCCATCACCGCTGTGGAGTGTTTGGGAGGATGGCGACGATCACCGGATATGGCCAGCCCCTTGCGAAACCACGGGAACTTGGCAGTAGCATACGGGACACGTCACCTTTGTACCGAAATGGGGTGCACACTCTGAGGCAGGGCGCTGTTACGAGCAGCACCCCCACTCGTGTCGCAGCACCTCGGCTCATGTCCCTGCATAGCAGGGCTTTGCCCCGCTGGCGCAGCCCCCCCCCCCCCCCGCCGCAGTCAATCGATTGGCTCTTGCCTGGAAGAGGAGTGTGTTTGTAGTGGACGCCGACAGGTCTGTTTTTTCGAATCACTTTTCGTTCCAAACTGTCGAGTCCAACCGCCGTCGGTCCGCCCACAACCGCCGTCGGTCTGCCCACAACCGCCGTCGATCCGCCCACCAGCACCATTGGTCCGCCCACCAGCACCGTCGGTTGCAAGGATGGATCTCATCACTCGGGCAGGGGGAGGGTGTCTAGGGAGCCGTGACGGGGCACGATATTTTCGATTGGCCATTGAGGGAAGGATAAGTCGGCAGCAGAACCTGACCCCGAAAGTGTCCACGGCAGTGGATTGTGACGGTGGACGGTCACAGTGGCCTTCCTGCGATGGTGGAAAAACACTAAGTCGTTGTTACCGGAAATTCACCGCACACTCCTTTTTGGTGGTGCAACATCTAGTCCCTAAACAGCTCCCGCCATGCCTGTTGTGTCGTTTGAGGTTACCATATGGAACCCACTGGGGGTTCACACAGGCGCTGTGAGAGCTCCATGATAGCTGGCATTGAAAGATGACGCAACAACATGACTGGAGGGAGGGGGTTGCCCTGGGCCAGAGCTCCCCCAAGTGACCTCCTTCTGCTTGTGCACCGACCCCGTCTGAACCCGTTTGACCTCAGTTTTGTAACCCCAGCTTTGGTGGTGAGACAGAGTGGGATCGTCATGCTTGTGAATAGTTGTGTTTGCTCTTAAATTAAATAATTTGGCTTGACACAACAACCCACTTCTATTTGTTTGGATATGATTATTGGCAAATGTTGCCGCAATGGGGCCCAAACCCCAAGATCTACTTACCTGCGAGTCCTGTAAGCACGGCCTTGTCTAAGGGGGCGCCTTTAGCGCTGTGCACGCCGTGCAACTCTTTGGCTGCTGGGGTACACTAAGCACCTGTATTTTGCGTCTCTTGTGGGACAAGCGGGGCACCCACGGTGATCCGGTGATCTTAAATATGCATGAAAAGCATGAAAAAATTTCACCCCCATCCTCACCCCAGCCCAACCCATTTTGGCTGCTTGCCCCCCCCCCAAAAAAAAAGAGGGTGGGGGGCAATTTTTTTTTTCAAAAACCCTTTTGGCCTCAGCCGGCCCCTTGGCCAGGCCCTACGCCAGCCCGCTGCAAGCATATGGTGACCAAGCTTGAACGACCGCATAGTGCAGGGCATCTGGATATGGCTACACTTTGGTGTCAACACTGTTCAGTATGTCAAAATGTTCCGTAATTGTCCCCCTTTGACAATGACATCATGATTGGAGATGAGATGATTCCTCTTGTGGGCTGCCGGTCAAACATCATGGAAACCTTGGTCACCATTCCATTGATACTGTTGATTTTGCACTCCTATTGCTCCGAAGATGCTTGTACTAGCTTGAAATCATTTTTTGGTATCAAACATACACACTCAACCGCATGCAAGAACTTTGGGGGTCCAGAGGGGCGGGGAAGGGGGTTGGAATATTACACACCCCTTGCTGCCCTCCCCAACAGTGGTCCAATGCTCCCTAGCCCATTCTTTCAAACCTTTGTGGGTTTCTTGGACTCAAAAGTGCAGTTTTGCACAAGTAGCCACAAATTACCTGCTCTTTTGTCCTTTGCATGTTGTCTCGGTTCAAGGGAAGATTGGTGGCAACAGAGGCTGGTTTACCCCCCCTGCCCCCACCCCTTGCGCAAGCACTGAATTATCTACGCACGGGGACCCGTCTGACTGTTGTTTTCTTGAGTTTCAGCATGTGTGCGCGGGGGGGGGGGGGGGGGGTAGGACAGCGTTTGGAAGGGGTGTGTGTGTGTGTGTGTGGAGGGTGGTTTTGGTAAGTAGGTGCAGAAGTAGTGCGTGCTGTGCAAAGGTGCCCCCGAGGCAAGTTCCCAGTGTATTGCGTTCCCTCACTTTGGCTGAGGTTCGGCACTGGCGCATTTGTATTTCTGTCACGCAGTTTGTTACTACCGCAGCCCTCGACTCTTCACATCCCACATCGTTGTTGTATGTTGCATGTGCACCCGGCAGGCTCCCCCGTTGCACTGACCCTGACACAAGTGTAGATTGTCCTCTGACCTCACCCTCCAATGCACATCTACTACCCTTTTGCAATGGCACTGAATATATTGTACGGGATGGTGCATCGCCAATGGCCTTCTGCTGGTTGCTCAACCTTGTGTTCTGTCATCCCCCCGCCTCTCTTCAGTGGTGGGTTGGGTGCACTTGTGTTGCCCTTTGTTGTTGTTGCCGGACTACATGTGCTTTCCAGTACAAGGACCCTGTGCTGAGAGAAGGCTCTGTTGAAAACCATGAGCTGTTCTGCGACCGCTGCCGGTTCGTCTTCAAGCAACCAATGTGACACATTGCTTCATTTGTGTCCCAGCAATGCATTGGTTTCTGGGAAAATCCTGCGGAGCACTCCAGAAAGGACAGACGCGACTACCCCCACTTGGCCACAGTCAGCCTAAGGGAATGCCATGCACGCAGTGCGCACGCAGTGCGAAGTTTTGGATGTCGGCAAATACTCGAATCCTAGTTTTGGCCCCTTTTCACAAGCCTCCGTAGAGGCGGTTCGATTCGCCCTGCAGAGTACTCTTGCCGACAGATAGTACGTGCACCAAAACCTTGGTCGACTTCAAGGTGATTCTCGAACCGAGATGATCAAGATCATTGATCGGTATGGCCACGTCCACAACTGCAAAGAAGTCAACGTGGTCATCGTCGCTCGAAGGCTCTTGATCGCCGATACTCGATGGTGGCGAGTCGACACCAGGACCGGACAGTTTTTTTTCGACGATGCTGTTGGTTATAACTACAACCAGAAGTATCGATGGACACCTGGCCAACCCTATGGTATTGACACCTTTCAGTCTTCCCCCTAGTAAACAGGTGACAGGTATTCTTGGGTGAGTATCCTAGCCTCTGGGTGCGCAATATGCACGCAGTGCGCACGCAGTGCGAGATCTTCGCCTAAGTAGCGACGCTTGCGCCTTGGCCTTGGCTAAAGGGCAGCCGGAAAGAAAGTTCTGTCCGTGGCGACATACCACGGCTAATTAAACAGCAAATCAGTGGCTGACCACAGAAGCTTTTTGTTTTGTGGTGAAGCAGTGGGAGGGTAGCTGTGATGGGGAACCATTTCTTGTGATGGGATGCCTTAACGTCTGCGGAGCGTCGTCCCCTTCTTCTCATTCTTGTTTGTGGCTGGTTTTGTTATTCTTTCTTTTCCTTTGTCAGTCTCCAGAGTGTCTGGCCACATTGTGTGTCTGCCAGCTGGACATGTGCTTGTAGTTGTACTGGGTGTCTATATCTCCAAACACGTCCAAACAGTCGTAGAGGCAGTGAGGACAGTGAGGACGACGAAGAGTCAGCCTAGAGTACAGACCTGTAAGCCGCATGTCTGGCGTGGTTCAGCATGAATGGCTGGTTCAAGATGATGTTTTGTTTGCGGTGTTTGTGAGACCTGCGACACGATTTGGTTGATGTCAACATGACGCTTTTCAAGAAGAGGCCCAAGAAAGGCACTTGGCCCAGTCTGTCAGAGGTGGCGTCCGTTGTCTAAAGAATACTAGGCGTCGTTTCCGCAAGTGCTGCTGCCGGTGTTTGCTGAGCAGGGGGTTGTTTGCCCCCTAAAGTTTGTCCCCCTGCACAAACGGTTTGTGCTTAGGTCCCCATGTGTCAGTCCACATCAGAATGCAGTAGTTGACATCTGCGGTGTCACGGCGGCATAATGAAAAAGCCGACCCCCAAAGAGCGGCACAAGATCAAAGTAGTCAAGTGCTTGTTGGACGAGGACACCATAGACCCGCGGCTGCTGCGCAGGTTGGCTGCCTCAGGCCTCGTCACACCTCAGCTGCGGAAGCGCGTGTGGCCCATGCTGCTGGGCATTTCGCATGGGGCCACAAGGGATTACGAAGGGTGCAAGCATGGCCTTGAGCCGTTCCCAGTGTGCCGTGACGCTGACCAAGTGGAGAAGGATGTGGTGAGGTCGCTGTGGCGGCTGGTGTCCAAGCGAGACCTGGAAGGGGCACGGCAGCAGCTGACGGACTTGCTGAACTGGGCGCTGGACAAGGACAGTGGGTATGTACCTCTGCACCGCTGCGTTGTCTAACGCCGCCGACCCAACAGACAGCATTGCATGCATGGCTGCTGGGGGGGGGGGGGGGGGTGGCACAGTGCCTACACATTGCGGGTACTTTTTTGGATTGTTCCACTGTTTGTTTGCGCGCATGCAACCCTGAACCAAGCACCCACCCACCCCACCCACCATCTGTTCGAATCAGCCTTCAGGCTGAAAGGCATTGTCCCAACCCCTATGTAGGACGGTGGACAGCCCTGACGATTCAATGCATTGTTCAGGCTTTGCTATGCCCACGATTTGATTCCCGGGGTTTGCATTGCTGGACCACTGGAAAGGGGGGAATGTAGTTTCCATGATGGGCGTCCTGAAGGGGTGTTGGGGGGTGGAAGTGGGCGAAGGGGTTGGGGTTTCCAGCCCCCCATTGTTGCTATAGGATGGTCCTGAGCCCAGGCTGGCAGGAACTACTGAACTACTGCAGGCAGAGACTGGTGCGGCGAGATATTGGAGTTTCATACACGGAGACTGCTGCAGGGAGAAGCCGTCGCTGGCTCGAGTATTTCTTTGTGCCTCCTAACCACACTGGTCGGGAGTCCGTGTGCCGTTAGCAACAATGCTCTCCACTGCGAATAAGGTCCTCATCAATTGAGCCCTTTTTTCCAAAGTGTACCCTGAGTACATCATCTTGTTCAAAAACCAAAGAATCTGTGTCACCTTGGAGTTGTACCTGGTTTTGTATTTTGGGGCAAACAACACATCACTCATTCTTTATCCATCCAAGCAACGGGCATTGATATCAGTGGCTGGTCGCCAAATGGAAACTGGACTGGTGTTTGTACATCCCTGAATTTCTTGAATCCCCTTGTGTGACAACTTTCCACAACAGTGCATATGTTCCCTATGTGTGCCCCTGCTGAAGATACTTACCCTGGATGGCCATAAGTCACTACATTCTGCAAGGGAAGTGGGTCGTTGCTCTGATAACGTATGGTGCCAGACCCGTGGCCCCACATCATCTTATAGACGCCAGGGGCCTAATTATTCAAGGCGCTATCCAAACCTTCCCTGTTGTAGCCACCTAATATGGCAGGGGTTACTCCTCGTAGCTAGTGTGGTAATCGTGGAAGGTCATGGTGGGGCACTACACACCTGTGGTGCTCCACAACTCTGTGGCTGGAAATGACCAGGGCCCAAGTGCCGCACACAAGCACTGCAACCATGGAGAGCAAGTAAGTCCTATGGTTTTGGAAGGTCCTTTAAATTGAGCTCTTTTTCGTGCCCCCCCCCCCCCCCAATTGAAAACCCCACAACCTCAGTGGTGCAATTTGGTGACATGCCGCATGTCATGATAATGATGTCCTCGGCAAAAGGGGGCAAGACTGTGCCCATATCAGGCACATCTCAGATGGTGGGGGCTTTTGAGGATCTCAGACCAGGGCAACCCTTTTTGGCAGCTCTCCCGGCGATTTTTTTTGTACACGAGGTACATTTTTCACACAAAACAACATGCCCCTAATTGTCTTGGGCTGCACTCCGATGCTATCTCAGGTACCATTGTCCGGGCCGAGCGGGAAAAGCCACTGGCTGAGTCCGCCCTCTTCTCTTTGGCATGGGTCTCGCTTGGGTAGGGCTTGGGTGGCGCCCTTGTGTGCAGCCTGGGTGAGGCTCTGGTCCATTGCGCAGGTTCAATTACTACCAGGGGCTGCACGACATTGCCAGCGTCCTGCTGGTGCAGGTCTCGGAGGTCACTGCTGCGCCACTGCTGCTGCGCCTCATGCACTGCCACCTCCGCGAGTACCTCACGCCCACCATCGACGGGGTGCTGGCGGTGCTGCAGCTCATGCTCCCCATCATCACCGCTGAGGACCCGCTCCTGGGCCAGTTCCTCTGCGGCGCGGGCTTCGATGACCGCTGCCACTTTGCGCTGTCGTGGATGCTGACGTGGTTCGCCCATGCCCTGGACGAGCACTTGGCGGTGGTGGCGCGCCTCTTCGACTTCTTCTTGGCCACACACCCGCTGATGCCCATGTACCTGTCCGTGGCCGTCGTGCTGCAGCGGCGCCGGGAGGTCCTGCGCACCGAGTGCTCCTTCCCGGAGGTCCACTCGCTGCTGACCAAAGTGCCGCACGATCTCCCGTGGGAGCACCTGATCGTCAAGGCCATGGCTTTGTACAAGAAATACGAGCCCCAGAAGGCCTTCCACATGGCGCAGGTTCGCGGCCGCCCCCCGCACGTCGCATAGGGCCCTGCTGTGTTCGCATGGGGCGTGTGTGTCCGTGGTCATGCAATCGGGTCCGAGGCTCAGGAAGCGCTGGAAACGGCAGGCTATCCGAGCTCTAGGGCGTCGTGGGGACCCCCCTGAACCAGAAGGGATACACTCACACCGGAGCCTTCCTCCGCCTCTGCCCTGCGCCTTCCTCTGCCATTCTTTATTGATCCCGCCAGACGTAGACTCACGAACTTGTCGGTGAGCAGTCGGTTAATTTGGGTGTACCACAGCCAAGCCATTGCTGCGTTTGGCGGAAGCCTTTGCCTCCTGGAGGGAGAGGTCAGGGGTCGGTGGGGGCAGGGGGGGGGGTCAGGTAGTACGTCAGTGGGTCACAGGCATTGGCAGTGATTTCTCAGCGCAGGGTCACGGGGGTTGGGCCATTGACACGAGTTGAACGGAGAGCAGATGCAAGCGCTCCCTGGCCGAGTTCACCTTTGAGCTTGAACACGATGAGCAGCTGTCTCATCCGTGTACAGGGTGTACAGGGTGTAGTTCTTCAGACTGAGTTGCGTTCTTCCCACATACTTCCGGAAAATCTCTGCGCTGTTCGTACGTAGTTCGGAAGTACACCAATAAGACAGCCGACGATGAATGTCATTGGACCCACTCACTCCCGATCCCCGTGTCCTCACCGTTTCTCTGACACGACTCTTGCCGCCTCTGCTGTGCAGGTGCCCTTCGACGCAACCTCTGCATTGCTGCGGTTCCCGTATGTCTACATGCGACAGACACTGCATTCGGAGAGGTATTGGCTGCTCAAGGCCACTCCAGAAGAGCGCGCAGCGGTGATGACAGAGGCTGCTGCCTCCGCGGGTGCCGGGGAGCTGGTGGAGACAACAAAGGCTGTGGTGGCGCCCCATCGCATGTACCAGCAGTTCGCCCCGTATTTCTTTGCAGTGTCTTTGTCGGCCCTCGGCTATGCCGTGTTCTCGGGGACGGTGGAGACGGGTGCCGGCGGCACGGCACTGTGGTCATGGCTGAGGGTGGGCTCTGCAGCCGTGGCAGTGCTGGGCAGGAGTCTGTAGACGAGGAACAGAGGCCCCACCCCCAACCACCCGTGTGCACGGTCCCTGATGACCTCATGTGTTTCCCTCCCAAATACGATGGACGACAGTAGGCCAGTGCCTCCATATTACACTCTCCTGACTCTAACCCTCAACCGCACACAAACACGCAACCCCCCGCACCCCCACGTCCCCTCAGACCCTGGGACCGGAGACCTCGTCGTGGTGTGGGGGCCTGCTGGTCCTCAGGACACCGCCAAAAGGCCAGAAGAGGGGGGTCTCCCCTAAGAGGGGGACCGAGAAGTTTTGGCTCCGAGTTGAAAAGATTGGCGAGGACCCACCCCTCGCCTTCAAAACCATACACCTTATGAGTCGTTATTGGTTCCCCACCCCCGCTTGTGCAACTGCTGGGCCCTCAGGGCACTTGGCAACGGGGGACTGGGTGGGAGTCTCCTCCGGCCGGTACCGGTAGCTGCTTCCCCGTGCCAGCTCGTAGGCACCCTTTTCCTTTTCATTTGTCATTAACTATGCATCACTTGTTTGACCATTTGTTGCTCTGGCACTGCACAGACTTTGCCCTTTGACTGTGCACCCATCTGTCACGGCTCATTCATTGCCCACAGATCAGGTATTGCTCTGTGTCCGTTCATACGATGCACGGTAGAGCCTGTATTGCCCTGAGATCATCCAATACAGTTACCTGTAACTTTTATTTCCGGGGCACTCGCCCCAGAGAGAACCTTATACACATATCCTCTATACCTTGGCAGCGTCCCATCCCATAAGCCTTTTCTCAGGGGTGCTGGCCCCGGCATGAACCAGCCCCCGACCCCACAGCAATCGGATAGGCATGAATGAAGCAAGTCAGACCACCTGGAATAATTGCAAACCGTAGGCCTGCAGCCCTAAACGCTGCTAGCACCTCTTCTGACAAATGGGCGCTTGCGGAATCCATGATAATGACAGCTTCCCCTGGAAGTTTCTGCACCTGCTTCAGCAAATAATGCAAAAAAGAGTCACACATATATGCGGAGTTGATTACACCTGTTGCATTGCTCACCACAAGTAAATTGCCAGGATTTGCAACCACTTTTCGTTCCTGAGATTTCAGAATGATTGCAGGATCCATGTGCCTGGGTGCAAAACCATTTTCTGTGGACTGTACAGCAAGTACAGCAATGAGCGTTCCCAAGCGTTTGAAATGTTTTTCATCCACACACATCTTCACATTTTGTACATTCTTATGCTGCAAAGTGACTGGGATCCCCATGATGCCAGCTAAGGATGCTGGTATCTCATCCAGGTTGACCCAAACCTTCAAACTTTCAGGTTGCAGATATGAATAGCAGTAAAATCTGTCATCCACAACCGGTTCATCATGTTGCCGTGCTTCATTGGCATCACCATCAAAAGCATCAAATGTTTGCATGATGTGTGTCACATGGGACTGGTACACAAGGGACAGGGCACAGGGCAGGGGGCACAGGCATATACACCTAACAGGGAAGGGGGGGGTAGGACAGTTCTCCTTCCCAATGGTTTTGTCTTTACTGTGCTACGCTATTTTTTCCCCTGTCCCCAAGTGACAAAATCTGGCACTGTCAAAATAAGAAGACACACCAAATAAGAAGACGCAAATAAATAAGAAGATGCGCAACTTTTTATTCGGGGTTTATTTTGGTTGGCAACAGGTGGAAGTGAGTACCTGAATCCTCAGCACTGCTTGCACTGCAATGGTTCCTGCCCGCCTTGTCCAATGAACACTGTGTCCAACGAACACTTCCGTTTGGACCGTATTTTTTTGATGACCTAATTAATTAGGCACTTAATTAGAAACCGGGCTCCAGAACTGCGGTTTCAGGCTAAAGGTTTGGGGAAATGAGGGGCTGTTGTCATGTATCTTGCAGTAATGGTGGGCAAATTTGTAAAGCAGGTTGTGAGGGAATGGTGTCCCTCAACTTACTGGACCTCTATTGCCCACCATGACTGATTCTCCTGCTTGCACCTGGCCGGGAGGTGCTTTCCAAGCAATACCACCACTTCTGCCCATGCCAAGAACAAGAAGGGCCCCAAGCCCGGGGAACATGTTCAACTTTTCTGAATAAGGCGGGACCACAACAGGGGCTTCTACTCTGAAAAGAGCTAATTGAAGGCTAATTAAATGGGCTGGGGAACTTGTGCACAGGGATGTGTTACCGCCGTTTCACAATATTGTCGTGCGCACCGAACGGTGTGTCCGGCGAACACTCCTGTTCGGATCGTATTTTTTTTAGGACGAAATTGTTTGTTGGACACGAGTGGGTGGGTGGGTGGGGTGGGGGGTGGGCACATGGTGGCATTGCACAAACGCCCATGACGGGTGGTGGCCGGGACCAAGCTTTGCCAAGCCAGCATTGAGAACGAGGTGAAAATTACTGTGGTCAGTATACCCATGCTACAGCAGTGCGGGACACCACACGGCACATGGCTGCCAGATGCGCACTGCCCCCCCTACTGCCATAAAACCATTGCAATACCCGAAGAGGCGTACCACCCCCTCCCCATCTCAATGGTCGCCCATGTCGCCCATGCCAGACTGACTCAAGTTCAAGTGTGTCCAGCGACAGGCGACAGGAGGGGGGGGATGATTCTTCGTTTTGGGTGGGGGAGCCGTTGACATGCCCCTCAAGTTGGGGTTAAGGACTCCCACTCTTTGGTGTGGCCACTTGAGTGGTCCATCACGCACAAGAGGGGGATTCTTTGATTTTGAGGTGGGTTGCCATGATGCGGCCTTCAAGGGTAGGGTGCATGTGATCGTCCCATTTATTGGGAAAAAATGGGAATTTAATTGATCGCCAACAGTTGTACAATGTCCTTGTGCTTAGGGCTCCTGGGCTAGAGGAGGGAGTGATGTTTGGGGGTAAAGCATTGTGATAGATGGCCGGAACATTCATTTGGATGCCAGGCGCGCTGGGCACGTGCCAGGGGAACATATCCTCAAAAAGCCATGGGCCAACTTATTCAAAAAAATCCTGGCCCTAGGCCAATAACATGGGGAGGGGGTGGTGGGCACTTCCAATACAGAATGAGTAGAGGAGGATTACACTTCAGCACCCTCCATGTACCGAGAAAGACTGAACGTTGCCTGAAATCAGCCCCTCCTTGAAGATATGCGGTTAGTTGATGCCAAGTAGAACACATTGTTCACACAACCTCCCTGCAAGACAGCGTCACAAGAGCAAAGCGAAACGAAGCCATTTCTTTTTATAAAGCATACAGACAAGGAAGCTTTCACTCCGCCAGACACAGTTCCTTCACAAGGCCAAAGGACCAAGGAATACATTAGTGCTGCCCATCTACAGCTTCGGGCACACAAGCATGGGCCTTGCATGTGTCAAGCTCCATACAAGAATGACAGAACCATAACTTACCTTTTGGGCACTCTTGTACATCTGATTGAGGACACAGCTATGCACAGTTAGGATCATCCAAATCGCAGACATCCAATGCACTGCCAACATTAGTGTCACACCATATGTCAGAAAGGGCACACTGATGAGGGCTAACCCCACTGCACTTTGCCTCCTGCTCCCGCACTTCCCCACTGTTCGCCAATGTCACACACTGAATCGCACACAGATCTTCTTGCAGCTTGCACACACACTGGTATCTGCAACTGTTCTTTGAAAGATAATGTACTGCTTTCTTTGGTTGGCCTTTCACAGTAAAGGCATGGCTGATCCCCAAGCAGCTTCCTCTGTAGTATCGCCAGGAGAAGACAGTGTTCCCTCTCTTGCGAGGGGTAGGCCTGTCTTAGCGATGCCATATGATTCTGATCTTGCTAGCCCTGGGAACCACCCTTCGCTGCCGGCGAACCATGTTGCTGAAAGCAAAAAAAGCAACAACACCGTATATCATAAAGGGCATATCATACGGTTGATAGCAATGAATGCAGAAAATGCATACAAATTTTGAGGGTTGCTGTCCAAATATCCTGGTCAAGCTTCCAACACCGATCAAGTGCGCATGGCTACATGAACCCCCTTTATTTTGATTAGGCCATGAATAGGCCATGAGAACAAAGCCAAACACAAACAGAATCAACCAGCAGGTGCCTGCTGTAACTAGTTGCCATCATGGTGGTGGTGTCACAAGTGCTTGGGATATCAGTGTCAATATGGGACGGTTCGGAGTTTTCATATCTACCATGCCTCCAGAGTGGTGTTCAGGTTTACCTCTTCATGGCTCAGAACCCGGCGTTACGCCGCCGATCTGCAGCAGTATGTGCTCAAGCACCGCCTCACAATGCAACATTATGGTCAAGGAAATTTGCAGAAGCAAGAATTCAAGGGAGAACCCGGCAATGCCTGAAAGAGATCATACAGCAGACGTTGGTAACTTGCAAGGACGGCTTGTACATGACAGAAGATGGCAAAGTGGTTGCATTGCCCACTGATCCTCCCAGTAGGACCCAAGTCTTTGTGTGCAAGCCTTTCAGGTACCAAGAACGGCTTTGTGCTCCCTGCGTGCATTTGGTGTCAGCTTGCCATGACAAAGGCTGACACTTGCTTGCGCTTGCTGGGGTCATGCACAGGTTGCCAAGTTGAAGTTGTACAATTTGAAAACTCTCTAGGTGCGATTACAACTCAGAGACTTACTAAACAAGCTCACAGCACCGCACAAATGCAAGTCCCAAATCTCACATCCAGTTGCGGAAGACCAGTAGAAGCGACACACACACCCAATGGTGATGAAACAGGGATGCTTTTTCGGTTGTGCTGCACAAGAAGGCAGGCATGGCTCGAGAATACTTCTCGTGCAACGCTGCACAACGTGGCGTGGCATCTTTTGAGAGGGATGCTTCTTGTGCAGTGGTTGCACATCATGGCACGGCATGGCTTGAGAGGGATACTGCCTCCACATAGCCTTCTTTTGCGCTGCTGCACAGCACGCCACACCATGCGGCGCTATGCACGTCCGTTCTCTTTCGTGCGTCATACCTGACCAACAACTGCTTTGTAGGCCTGCAGGGCACATGGCAAATGGCAGGGAGACTGCGTAGCCTTTAAGCTCATACCAACTCAACCCAACCCCCCCCCCCAAAATCGGGGGCTGATTTCCCCAATTTGCCCCGATTTTGTACCCTGATTTGTTGGATTCTTGGAGCCCTGTCAATAATGGACAAGTTTTCGTGTCCAGGCGTCTTACTTCTTGTGTGGACAGGCTCCTCCATGGCCTGTGATATCTATCTTTGGTTGCAAACGCTCGTAGATGGGATTCCTGTATGCATTCGTTTTGTTGAAGCAGGCTTTGTAGGCCTTTGTAGTGCATGCAAAAACAATTTTTCCATCAGGTTGACCACTCCAAGGCAGGTGATACAAGTGGTCACAGTGGGACTGGCACCAGCAACATTCGACTGCAAGACCAGTGCGATGACCACTGGGTCACTGACTGTGCCTGACATGCTACTGCTCAAGGACCATGTACAGACCGAAGGGTGAAAATGTTTTTCGAAAATTGAGAGAGATTTTGGGTTTCCACGTGACTCCATCTGTGCAACAACCAAAAGGAAGGTGTGTTTGGGGCCTGGGACCAAGATCCAGGTCACCGGGCAGCTGTTTTGCCGAGAACCATGCCGAAAAGCTGCTGAAAGTGGTCCCCTGATTTGTTGCCCCAATTTGTTGGAAAATTGCCCCCGGTTTAGAGGGGGGGCGGGTTGTCGTACATCTAATCCGTCCTGTTACTCGCACCACCTGCTGTGTTGTACACCCTGAGTGAGCGCCTTATGTACGCTTTATTGTTCCCCTCCGCAGTCCTGCTGGCGACTCTGGCATTAGCGTCCCCACATCAACACCCGTGGACGTGTTGAACATTGACTGCTTGGAGGCAGCAAAAGCGCTGCAAGATGAGGGGTTCAACCCTGTGGTGCTCAACATGGCTTGTGCAACCGGCCCTGGGGGCGGGTACCTGGCAGGGGCAGCCGCCCAGGAGGAGAACCTCTTCCGCCGATCGGATTATAGTAAGTGCGCAACGAGCAAGCACTACCCGATACATAAAAAGGCATGTGGGGTGATGCCATGGCCTGGGATGCGCGTTTGATTTCGGGATGAAGTCTCAGCAGGGGGTCTTCTTGTTCCTTTGGGTGGAAGGTAAATTGGCCATTTATGACCTGGCGGACCATTTATGTCGCCTCAATCCAACTCCCAACACTTATGATCTCCAAAAGTATGTTTCCGTTCTGGATGGGTTTGGGGGTAGCATGTCGATGTCAGTCAGATTGGGCTTACCGCGTGTCCTTTGATCAAGAAAAGCCAAGCAAACAAGTTTTTCAAAAATTTGTATGTCAAACGGTGCACTTATCCATGACAACTAACGTGTCGTGAATGCCATTGTACCTTGGGGGGGGGTCCAATCTAAAGGGGGGAGGGCTGTACATATACAAACATGTGCACAGTGTCCGCACACGGTACACAGTGTCCACACAATGTGTACCGTGCCCATAATCTGCACCGCATTCTGACTCAATGGCTTATTTTTGAGATGTGGACGATGTGGAGCTCATACAAGTTGTGCACGCCGCTATTCTGAGGCAATAAGGGCATCAGGCCGGACTTGATGAATTCAAAATCAGGGCCGAAATTTGCCGCATTTGATTGACATGCGCTGAGGCCTCTATTGTGATGCGAGTTCGCCGTGACCTGCCGTGAGGGCTCTTGTGTGTGAATCCGACGTCGTTCGCCGAACTTGCGCGAATTCAGACCGTCTCCGCCCCCTTCCAATTGCCCCGCACCCGAGGCCGGAGAGGGCGGTGTGATGGACACGTGCAAGCAATGCGTGGCGTGTCGTGTTGCAGGTGGTTTACACGTCCAATGTCAACGTGTTCCGCAGCAGTCAGGCCACCGGGTACCAATACCTGCCGGAGGTGTACAGGCTGAGTTTTGTGGCGGCGGCTGCGGAGAATGGGCCCCGTCTCGTGCCCACAAAAGGGGGGTATCGTTTGAACTCTTCCGCCGCAAGTGCCCTCTTTGATAAGATCGCCACTTTGTTGTCAGCCGCGCAGCAAAACGAGCATGACGCCGTGGTGCTGAGCGCCTTAGGTATGTGGTGCGGTGCCGGCGTTCCGTTCGGTTTGCGGTGGTTGCGGGGTTCGGGCGATGCCGTGCCTGAGGCAAGGCCCCGACATTACGACGAGACGTGCGCCCAAGCCTCGGTGGATGGGATGTGGCATTGGCCCCGCTGGGGCGTAGAGGGAGGGCCCGCGGGGCTCTCCCCCATTGGCAAGAACCCTTGAAGGGCCCAGTGGGCATCCCTTGTGGCCGAACACCGCCCGACCAATTCTACACCCAAGCCTCTTCTGCCCCCCCCTCCCTTTGCAACCCCCCCCCCCCCCTTGGGCGGGGGGAACCGTCCATTGGCCCCAAAAGCATAAGAAATACCAGGCGCCGAAGAAAAATTTTCCTTCAGGTCATACTGGAACTGCTGCAGTTTTAGTGCTCCCCTTGTGTGGTAGCACCCCCCCACAGTGACGTCACTTCATGACCGTCCCCCTACCCCTGAGGAGGGGAGCGTCACGGCATTGGGGGGGAGATGTCAAGGAGGGGGGAGGCGGGGCACACCCCTACACCCCTACATCAGTGGCAAGGGGTAGGTGCTGCTCAACTCCCACAGAGCCATCAAGGCATACAAAACCGTTGCCTCTACCGTCGGGTCACGGCCGTCGGATCACGGCCAAACAGCTGCTGCCTTCACCGGGCGATCCGGGCTCCGCTGGGGACCCGGCCGGGCTCTGCCCTGGCGCTTCTGGGCGGGTTCCTTCCGTGCCATGACTCTGCCGTTTCCGTGTGGGGCACCCACTGCGTCGTTTTGTACCGGCTCCCGATTGTGTTGCATGACAGCCACCGGTCGTCAGCGATGATGTGGGCGGGGGCGCAGTGAGCGTGCCTTCGTTCCGGTCACATGCCATCGCGGTGCTGAGGCAGTTCCAAACCTCGCCATTGTTACGGCGCAGAACTTTGGGCGCGCTCTTGCTTCCCAAACACTTCTGTGGACGGGGTCGCAGAAGAGGCATTGGTACGGCGTGGGGGGCTGTACGGGAGGACAACTCTCCGGGGCTGAGGACGGTGTGCCGGGGGTTGGTCCAGGGGTGTCGTGTTTCGATTCGGGTGCACCGGTTCCAGCGTGCGTTATCGTCTGCTCTTTCCGTCAACGGCAGCCCAGCCTTTGCGGTACGTTGTGGGTCCATGTTTCACTTTCTCTCGGCCACACGCACCCGCTCCAACTCCACACTGCCCCCCTGCCACTCACGGCGCCCCACCACCATCCATCGCTACGCAACCCGCGCGACGTCCCAATCAAATCCCCGGCTCACCGCACGCGTGCGCAGGTTGTGGCGCCTTCAGAAATCCCCCGGGTCACGTTGCGGAGATTTTTGCAAAGGCCCTCAGCACCCCGCCCTTTGCCGGGGCTTTCCGCCGCATCGTGTTCGCCATCTTTGACGACCACAACTCTTGTCAACTCCACAATCCCAAAGGCAATTTCCAGCCTTTCTATGAGCAGTTTTGCCAGCAGTCCAAGGCCCCACCATCCCGTAAATTCGACGAAGCGAGACGTTCGGATGCCGTGGATCATGCCATGAATGGCCCTCTCAGTACCCGTGGACCTGTGGAGACACACGATCCCATGGTGACACCTGATGCTATTGTGACACATGATCGCAACGGCAGACAGAAGGTTTCTGTGGCAAAGCATGCCCCTGTCACAAATCATGTGGACACAAAAGAATGTCCGTATGGAAATGACTGCAAGTACACACGCAGCTGCAAATACCGGCATCCAGAGCCCAGAGAATCGGCTACGCACTGCAAATACGGGAGTGGGTGTAAGCACAAACACCGCTGCCAATACCGCCATCCAGAGCTGGAAGGAGCCGGTGCGCAGCTGCCGCATGGAAGTCAGCAGGTGTAAGTCAGAGGGTGAACCAATCATCTCTAACAAGAGCAAAGCAAGGGCAAGTGAGACTTTAAGCAGGGCCGGGGATGCTGGTACGAGCTCCATTGCAAGTCATCGGGTAGTCAAGAAGATGGGCTCGAAGGAATCTCCAAAGGTTAGTCCATTTTTTTTTCAGAATGTAAATACACAGTGAATCCTTGGATACAACGTTGGTTGTGTTTGGTGTTTGCGCTATCACATGCAATAAATGCATGCGGTCCTGTTGCTTTGCCGATGTTAGATGGCTGGAAGCCATTGAGAATGGTGAAAATCCCCTTGAAGAGGTTGTACCTGCTGCTCGAAGAGAGTTGTAAATGATGTGGCTTGTTGCCTGCGTAGTCCTGATGGTGCATAGCTGGGCGCCGGGGAAATCGGGTTTTCAACTGTCGTTGGGGGGGGGGGGGGGGGGGGGTCAATAGACCCCCCTTTCAGACTGGGGGGGGGTTCGAGAAAAGGGCTCAATTGACAGGACCATTAATTAGTTATAATGAACTCTGTCGCCAAAGGCGCCCAAAAAGTTTTTTGAGCATTGAAAATCGTCTTTTTTTTTTCCACCAAATACATGGCAAATAATGATTTTCATGAACCCTCTCGACGCACTGTTTCCAAAAATACCGTTTTTTTTGCTGAATCCGGGTCACCTCCAGGGCCCAGGGGTCAGCGTCGGTAGAATTTTGGGGGGCCCGTCAATTGAGTCAATTGATTTTTGAGGGCGGGGCTAGCCAGAGGGCTGTATCAAAACCCGCCCTCCCTGCCCCCCCCCCCCCGTTTGAAAGCCCGCCCACCCCCATGTACTCTGCCCCAAAGCTCAACACCCCATTGCACAACACCATGCTGACCTGCCGACAAATGCATGATGCTGTTCGCTGTGTGTTTCATTACACACTCAGCCATCCCGTTCTTCAGTCCCCCTGCGGACCCCCCGTTGAAACGGCCCACAAACAATGGCTGACTGATTGGATATTTCGGCGGTTTTTTTCTGGGCAGAGAGGCTTGTAACAGTTGTTTGGCAGTGGCTGGGGGTGTCCGCGGTCTGGGGGGCCGGGTCCCACGGGGGAGCGGTGCTTCAAATTTGATTCTTAATTTTATTTTGCCAAGCCAGTTTCCGGGTCAAGACTGACCCAGCTTATGGCTGCAGCGCTGAGGAGGCTTGGGGTTGCCGAAGGTAGACCTCGGTTGCCCTTGACAATTTTGCCACCAGACCAAGAACGTGTTCCAGTCTGTGCGGCTCCGCCCAAGCGTACTGGGGGTCTGCTGTTGGATGCTCGTCTCCAGACCACTTTGTGGTATGGGGATGGACCAACAGGTGTCTGTCAAACGGATCGCACGGCATGCGGCTTATTCTGTGCGGGACATTCAACATGGGCATGTGCGCGGAAAAAAACGCCAGGTTGCGTAGAACGCTTGTCGAGCCGAGTGTCATCAGCACACATGCACGCACAACGCATCCAAGCGGTGCTGCAGAGTGGATGAAGCCGCAGAGGGCTGATGTATCTTAGATAATTCCCACTTGTGGTGGCTCTTGCTGCCAGACACAGAACGACCGGTGAATCTGTTTGGGACCTGACCCCGCTGACCCATGCCAAAAGTCCCTCTGTGATATTTTTCTGGACCTTGACGGCCTAGTGCCCTCTGTGATATGGGTTGATTGGTACTGCTGCTTCACGTGCTGGCGCTGTTACCCACTGAGAGCTGTACTCCGTGGTTTCTGTCCGCGGGCTGGGCTACCCACTGCCTTCCCACCTCCCAGCTCACGCCCCGCACGCAACGTTGCAGTGCACCACCAGCCCGCAGTGTGCGCCCGCGCGTGCTGCGCTCATGTCTCCGCAGCGGTTCGCTGCTGTGCCTCTGCTGGCCTTCATCCCCCGGCACGCGGCGTTGCCCCTGCACTTGGTGGCCTCTTCTACCACCATGCGCGCTGCCAGCACGGTCAGGGGCATCCTGTACAGCCGGTACAGGAGTGGCCGTGCCAGCTGCAGTGCGCCGTCGTCAGGCACCAATGCCAGCGGTAGTAAGCCCATGGCCCGCGGGCACACGGGGTAGGCGGCTGGCACCGCAAGCGAAGGCAGCTGGTGTGCGTCCACCACGGGTGCCACACAGCCTGCACCGGTTTCCACGCCGGGCAGCCCTACAGCACGTCCGCCGGCATGCCGCACTGCGGGCATCGGGCCCATGCGATGTTCGTGCGCCTGTGCGGCTGTCCACATCGCTCCCATGAGTAGCCTGTGCGGGAGCATCGCCTCTCAGGGCATGCCACCGAAAGGGCATGGCGCATGGCCTCGCGCTGTACCACGCCCCCAAGCCCGCCACGTGGCTGGTGGTGCCTGCAGCGCCTAGTCTCTGCCTGCAGTAGTACAACTGCCTGCCCCGGCAGCCGCTAGCTCCACCATCCCTCCAGTGGGCGGCGTGCAGCGCCTGCCCCACCCGGCTTGTGCACAGCGGCTTGGGGCACTCCTCCAGCACTGCCTGCACCAGCATTGGTAGGGTGCTGGGCGTCCCGGCTGCGTCTGGGAGCCACAATAGCCGGCGGATCAGCGCTGCATCAGTCCCCTTGCTCCCTGTGTCATCCTCCGCACAGGACTGAGAAGCTTGCTCTTGAAGAGCTCCACCCCTAGCTCTCCAAAACTAGCTTTTAAGCGCCAACGGTAGGTCAAAGACATGCATTCTACTAATTTTTTCGCCTAAACTCTCAAAACATCCTCCAAAACAATGTGCTAGTTGATGCTGCACAGCAGTAAAATGTAATGGGGGTTTGTACCCTCCAATTGGCTTGCAGGAATGCCAATGCTTGACAAGTGGGTACAGGCTGGGAGGTCTTTTCGGCAAAGACATGAATGCACTCATGTC
The DNA here is from genome assembly GCA_964036045.1 of Eutreptiella sp. 'Long Island Sound 2002'. Classification (NCBI taxonomy): domain Eukaryota; phylum Euglenozoa; class Euglenophyceae; order Eutreptiales; family Eutreptiaceae; genus Eutreptiella; species Eutreptiella sp. 'Long Island Sound 2002'. The sequence goes on along the minus strand of OZ038378.1, from coordinate 10,675,988 downwards.
CCATTTGATTGCACTCTCTCCTCTGGCATGAGCATTGTTTGTTTAAAGTGTCTGTTTTTTGCGTGCAATTCATTTGCGGTCATTTGGCAACCAACTGCCCTTCAAGTCAAATGAAGCAGCCGTGGGTGGTGCTCTGACACCACAAGCCTCCGTTATGGAAGACGGGGGGACGCTGTTTGGGTTGGGTTGGGTTGGGTCTCGGCTTGCGCCAAAGGTGGTGACCCACGGCCAGTGTGCCCGTACCTCACCGGCTCGACTGGGTACCCCCCTTTGGTTGTCTGGTCTCACAGCCGTCCAGACTGCTGACGACCCCCGTACCCCACCAAGACGCTGCTTGGGAAGGGGGGCACAATATATGCGTAAGAACAACATGGAGTTTGGGAGCCTGCAACATCAGGTTTTTTCCCTCTGGCACCAGATGGGGTCAAGAAACCCATCACCACAATCTGGCGTGCGTTGGCGCATGCCTGGCAACAATTACACCACAAGTTGCGTGCAGATGAGCCCCCCTCAGCCCAAAAAAATTGGGGGTAATTGGGTACCTAAATTCAAACTGTGCACCCCATATCAGCACGCTTGAAATCAACAGGAAAAAAGTGCCCCTCCTGCTTTATTCGCGGGAATGAGCCCCAGGGCATGGCAAGGCAGTAGTCTCGTGTCACCTTCATCACATGTGGCTTCCTCATCAGCTGTCCCTGGCCATGGGCATCCACATTGCCAGGCAGTGGCGGTCCCTCAGCATCGCAAATCATCCTTGTACGCGCGACGCCTGAGGACCGCAGGTGGCACCCCTCCGCATCCAGAGGATCCACACATTCCAACCAACACATGCCTACAAACATGTGCCACCACGAGCCCACCCATTTTTTGTCTGCAACTCATAATCTCGTTTTCAGTCCCACTCAGGGCAATGGTGTGCATGCCCCGCGGGAGGAGCCGATGGGATGCATGCAGTAGAGCAAGACCCCCAAAAGGCGACGTGCATAATCATGCCCCCAGCCCCCCCTCCCCCCCCACTCCAGCCCCGTCTCCCTCTAAAACCCCCTGTTCTGCCCACCACCCACACATTTACTCGATGCTGTGGAAATTGATTGTAGGCACCCTGGTGCCCTCTGCCTCCTTTGTCGTCCCTTGGATGTGGGGTGGGGAACTCTCACTTTGGTCACCACCAAAATTGGTAACTGGGCAAACCTCCAACAAAGGCGTCTCAGGGAAACCCCTTGTTAGGTGTCAGCAGCTCGGGAGATGTTGAACGAGCCCATCAGGAAATGCAAACCCCGCATGACCAGCGAGGATGGTTCAGTTCCCTTGAACGCTCCTCGCCGGTGCTTCTGCAAGTGCAAGGGTAGTCAGGCAGCTTCAATTTTCATTGTGCACACAGGGTGCGAGGGTCAGACCTGCCAACAGAGAATTCAGATCAGCACTGGTGTGTGTAAAAGTACAGTGTGACAGGGAAGGTATGCCCTTGTGAATGCTTCAAGACGACTGCCGACATCATGTGTGGCGCGGTTTCGGAAGGGCCTCGATGTGCTGAACGCTCTTGTCCCATGATGCCGGGTACGGTCTTTGCTGCAGGGCTTGAACAGGGACGTGTGGTATGCTTCGTCGAGGTTGAATCCCGCAGTCTGAGCAGTTGATGAGTTCACTCCACCCCGCCCCCTAAATCATAGTCGAGCACTGTGCACGTCTGGCACGAGGATCACGCTGGTCATTTGGCTGTCATCATGGTCCCCTCGCTGGTATCCAATGGCCATAATCGCACCGCATTCAATGGTCGGGCGCTGGCTGCACCGATCTGGACCGTGGAGGGGCCCTGTTGTTCGGAGCAGCAGAGCTTGGGCCATGTGGTCTGGTCCCCCAATTGGAGCAGCACTTGAACGGACTCACGGCCCTTGCCCAGAAGCATCACGCCTGTGGCAGACCATTACGTGCTCTTGTGCTTGTGAATGGATGACAAAGGATCGCAAGATCGGGAGAGCCTCGAAAGAACCATTGCACTGCTCGACGGTCCCTGAGCCCCGCCCCCGATCACATCCCCTCTACAATTCAGGTCCGTTTGTTGTGCCCCTCGTTCCGCCCTCTCCCGCGCGCCGCCCGATCGAGGGAATGTACAGCTGTGGCCGGAACCTTGACGGGGAGCTTGGTCAAGGCCGGCCCGAGACGTGCTCGAGCCCCGCCAATGTGTCGTTCTTCGTGGAAAACCGACTGGCGGTGAAGCGCATCATCGCGGGCCACTTCCACAGCCTCGTCGAATGCAGCGCCGGCGTGTTCGCCTGCGGCCGCAACAACTACGGGCAGCTCGGGCTCGGGAAAACCGGCACGGCCAGCGTGCCGGCGTTGTGCGCGGGACTCGACGGCGTGCAGCCCAAGTTCGTGGCCGCCGGCGGATGCCACAATATTGTGGCGACGGAGGACAACGCAGTGCTCACGTTCGGGCTCAACACATTTGGGCAGTTGGGGCACAGTGACCCGACGAACAAGGCGGTGCCGACGCCCGTGGAGGGCCTTGCGGGGCTGGTGCCGATCGCCGCCGCTGCCGGGCTGTACCACAGCCTCGTGCTCTGTGAGCAGCCGGGCAAGCGAATGAACCAGCAGAAGCTGTTTGCCTTCGGCCGGAACGACGATGGGCAGCTGGGGCTGCGCACGCGCGACAACTCCCCGGAGCCGCAGCAGGTCATGCCCGGTCCAATTACAGCGGACCCGCATTCCTTTGCTGGTTGGAGATCGGAGAGGGCAGGTTCACCCGAGTAGAGAAGTCAGTGGATCACTGGGACCATTTTTTGGCAATAAATGTGACCCACTCTGTCCCTCTTCTTGCACACGACTGGACTGGGCTTTAGGCCAACAAGCCAGCGTCAATGATATCCCACGCCACACACCCCGCATGCCATCAAACTCTCCCTCCCTCCCTCCTGCTGCCTCCGCTACGGGGCAGTACGCTGCCATCATGAGCAATGGAGCATCCAGTCCACGCTCGCTGCATCCCCCCCCCCCCCCCGCCCTCAACAAAAGTCAGCCTGCCTTTATGGAAGCCCTCCCGCCAACCCACCGAATGTTCCAAAGCCGCTGTTGAGCATGTGCAGATCTTCAAAGTTAAGTGGCAAACATGGGGTTAGGGCAATGGAATTGGGTCATCTTTTGGGTGGTACCTGCGCCGTAGCACAAACTGGTCACAGATGCTGCTGGTGCTGTTGGTGCTGCTGCTGCTGCTGCTGCTGCTGCTGCTGCTGCTGCTGCTGCTGCTGCTGCTGCTGCTGCTGCTGCTGCTGTTGTTGTTGTTGTTGTTGTTGTTGTTGTTGTTGTTGTTGTTGTTGTTGTTGTTGTTGTTGTTGTTGTTGTTGTTGTTGTTGTTGTTGTTGTTGTTGTTGTTGTTGTTGTTGTTGTTGTTGTTGTTGTTGTTGTTGTTGTTGTTGTTGTTGTTGTTGTTGTTGTTGTTGTTGTTGTTGTTGTTGTTGTTGTTGTTGTTGTTGTTGTTGTTGTTGTTGTTGTTGTTGTTGTTGCAGGTGAAGTACTTCCTCGGGAGCGTGGTTGTGTCCGTGCACTGCGGCGGCAACCATTCGATGGTCGTGTGCGAGGACAAGCGGGAGAACTTCCGCGCGGCGCACCACCTCTTCGCGTTCGGGGACAACACTTACGGGCAGCTCGGCCTCGGCAAACCGGACCCCTTTGTGACGGAGCCCGCGGAGGTCATGTTCTTCGAGACCAAGAACGTGCTGGACGTGGCGTGCGGGCAGTACCACACCCTCGTGGTCTCCGGCCGCGCGGACCGGCCCGTCCTGTACGCCTTCGGCCGGAACGAGTTCGGGCAGCTGGGGACCGGGGGCCGGGAGGTGCAGGCGCCGGCCCCGGTGGCGGTGGACCTCCCCAAGGAGGCCAAGGTGGTGCAGATCGCGGCGGGGGGGACCCACAGTCTGGTGCTGGTGCAGGGGCCGGACAAGACGCACGTCGTGTACGGCTTCGGCCGCAACAACTACTTCCAACTCGGCTTCACGGCGCAGATGGACTGCCCCAAGCCAAAGCCGTTGGACGTCTTCAAGGGGTACGACGTGCAGGCGGTGGCGGCGGGAGGCGGGCATTCTCTCGTGCTGCTGCCGCACAGCCCGCCCCCGGCGGACGCCGCGGACGCCGCGGCCGCCCCGGCCCCAGAGTCCCCCGGCGCGGGCCCCTCGACGCCGCTGAGTCCGGCGGATCAAGAGCTGCTGGCGGAGCTGCAGGACAACCTGCAGCAGCTGGGGGTCACTCTGGGGGAGCTGCAGCGGTGGCCGGACGCGGACCTCACGGAGCTGCTGAAGGACGAGCTCCGGATGTCGGTAGTGAAGAGGAACCGGATCAAGGGGCTGTTGCAGGGCCTTGGCTGAGGGCCCGGGGACCCGTTCCGGTTTTGGCGCGGAGCCCCGGCCGGTGCTCTCGCAAACAATGCCCTCGATCCCCCAAACGCAGACCCGACATCGGACCGGACACCGCTGGCCTCACAACCAACGGCATCAATGTGGGGCACCCCCCCCTTCTGCGCAGTGCCCGGCGCGCGTACCTGCGACAGTCTCGTGTTGGCCCCAAACTTGCCAGTCGTCTGCGGCCAAAGTGTTGGTGTCTTCCGGCAGAACCACAGGCTCCCACGCGGCGACCTTGGCCCCTCCAGGGACAGCCTCTGGCGGGGTAGACACCGCGTGCACCCCCATGCCACAGGCCGCGGCTGTCCAAAAGGCCGCCGGAGGTCGCCGGCTGAGGCTGCGGGTGTTTGCTGGGCAATGCGTGCGGGGGACGGACGGTCTGTCTGACCCGCGCACGAATCCGCGTCGTGACATGAGACGTGCCCTTTCGGGGGGGGGGGGGGTTTGCAGGATGCTTCGCCGCTGTTGGCCCTCGGAGGCGGTGCACCGCCCCCCACAACTGCGAGCACAAGGGCCAGGTCGTCGAAGCGGAGCAGCAGCAGACGGACGGGCACTCTGGGCGGCCACCAGGACAACGGGCGCCAAAAAGAAATGACTGCGCGTTGTTGTTGTGGTCCGGGCATGCCGCGGCAAAGAGGCCCGTGCCGTACGGGGCTTGCCAAGTCCTCGGGGAAAGGTACCGTTTCGTGCCATGCACACGAGACCGGGTCTGTTACCTACAGTAACAATGCAGAGCCGTCGCTTGTGTATTTAGTTGTACCACCAATTCAGCCGGTTTATAATGTGCGGGTGATGGACGCTGCGCAGCAACACGCAGTCGTTACAACAAATTAATGTTTCAGGATCGTCCTTGTCGCCATGCCCGTCGCTATGGTTGTGTTCCCCCACCTATGCGGCTGTTCCCCTCGACCGTCTGCCGGGTTGTATCAGTTGCACACAGTTGGTGTTTGCATGACTCTTCAATTAATGATCCCAGTTATCTCATAAGTCTTTAGTCTTAAAGTTTCTGTTCCTACTTCTAATAGCAAGATTTGTATTTGTGAATTTCGTCTCATTTCATCAAAGCATATGATGCACCTCCTAATGTGAGATGATGTGATTTTCTACATGAATGGTGTTTTACGACAAGAAGCATGAACGACAAGAAAATGCAACAACAGTGAATCATTCATATTGCAGATTTCGAAATGTATGACATGGGGGGGCTGGCTCTTTACATGCTTCTTGCGGGACAAAAAATGCTTACCACATTGTTTGAACGTTTGAAGTCCATGGCAGAGCCATTTTTGTTTTGTTGCTCCGTATGCCACTGACGAGTCCCGCTAGTCCCCTCTCCCGCACCATCCTGACCGGCGTCGCATATAAACTCACCGTGTCACAAACACAACAATGCAATCACCTCGTGTGACGCCGTGGAAACCATCCAAACGTGGTGGTCATGTTCATGACAGCACCGCTAGCGCTTGGTTTGTATGCATGGAGGCACCTGCAACCGCACACATATGTCATTGTTTGGAGCTTGGCAGGTCGATGCCGACTTGGTGATGTGGTGGTCCCCTACACGCAAACACACGGAGGCTCTGTGCCTGTGGCCAGACTGGATACCCTGCACTGGCAGTCATTGACCACGGGTAACACGGGCAGCGGGCAGATGCCCCCTGCTGGCGCCCAGGACCGCCGACATGCCCCCCCCCCCCCCTGCCCCCCCCCCTGCCCCCCTCCCTTCCCCGTTCCAAAGAGCCCTCGCCCCACGCCGGGGCAATTGACAATTGGCACGACGCGTCTCACCCCAGGCTTCTGGTCGCAAGGCTCGGACACAAACCACTGGGGTACACTTTCGGGAGGGGGGGCTCAAGGGGATCCGCAAAGCTGAGCGGGTGTGAAAGCATTTTGCATGGCTTTCTCTCAGCACAGTGGCCCTGTCGAACTATTGTTTTCCTGACCGCCAGCCCCCCCCCCCCCCCAAATTGCGGACATTGTGACCCAATCTCCCATCCCAGCCCCTCGGGCTGGAAACGTACTGCCTTATGCCTGGTTCAGCGAGGGACATGGCAGCGCATTGCACGCACCTGACTTCCAGCAAATGCCTGAGGTTCTGACCTGCTGAAGGGGTAGTAATTCGTGTACATTGGCAAGGGCACTGGCAGGGACAGGGGGAATAGCAGCGGCAAGGGCACGGGTAAGGACAAAAGTTGGAGGAGGAGTTGGGTTTTCACCCTCAGGGGCCGAGGGGTTGATAGAGCCCTCTGGCTGGAGCCCCCCCCCCCCTTCCCCGAAAAAGAACTGGACTCAACCCCAAAAACCACCCTGGCGGCCTGGGACCGGGGGGCGGGGGGGGCTCGGAGGGCGGGGGGAGGAGTGGCGGCCCAGGAGTGGGGGAGGGGGCCGTCCCAAGGGGCCAAACGGGGGAGCAGGTAGCTTGACAGCGGAGGGGGCACATCCTTAGGGTTAGGATAGGGCTTGTTTTGACCCTAATGCTAATCCAAACCCTGAGGCTGACGCGTTACCAAGGGTAACTGCAAACCTACTGTGCCCACCTGCTCGTGGTATGAGGTATTTTGTTGTAAAGCATCAAAGGGAGGTGACCAAGTGTTCGTTTGCATGATGCACCAGTACATAGTATTTGGTTGATAGGGATAACCATGTATGTTTCCCATGCCTCCCACCAGCTCGGTGTTTGCTCTTGTTGGGGTGAGGGTTAGGGGTTAGTGGCAGACTTGTCCAGGCGGACGGGGGGGCTTTGCAGTAGGAATTTTTTGCTGTGGGGTATTCCGCATTACAAATTCGTGCGAAATTTCCCACACAATTTTCAGGCCGCTGTGCGAAATAAGCTGGTGTTGAAATTTAGCAAAAAATTGCTTGTCGTATTTGCAGACGGGGTACAGATGAATTCCATGGGTATGAAACCTCTCGCCATTGATTCATCCTTTTGTTGCACAGTTGTTCATTTTGTGCATACACTGTGCAGTTTTCTCCCCTCGATGCTTTGTTTTTTTGAAGCCCAAGCCCAAGACGGATGAACGCCAGGAGAAGATTTCTGCAATGGCCTAGCACTTGAAAGCCACTGCTGAAGCGCGCCGTGAAACACATCAGCCTGCATATTTGAAAACAATGTGGGCTGATTGGGGTGACGATCAACAGTCGGGGGCTTCAAAATTGTATTTGACAGGCGGTTACAAGAAATGTGTACTGAAATATGGGGAAAATAGTTGCCCATTTGTCCGCAATCAACACCAAGGCACCAAGAATTAACAGCAACCCTCCAGGAATTCACAACAACACATCAAGAATTAAGAGCAACCACCAGGAAGTGACAGCAACCACCAGCAATCAACGGCAAGCTACTAGGAATTCACAGCAACCCCCCAAGAACTAACAGCAAGCCACCAGAGGGGGGGGGGGGGGGCATCAGCGGAGAACGACAGCATGGGGGGTTTTACATACCCCCCCCCCCTTTTTCATTGGTCAAATTTTTAGGTAAAAGTGGGTTTCATACAACCGAACCCCCCCCCCCCTTTTTTGGGGGAAGGGTTTGCTTAGTCCACCTCACACTACCACTATGTAGCATTTCCGCCCACTTGTGGGCCCTCGAGAAGGCAAGGGTGAAGCCGCCAATTCTGATTTTGTCCCTCTTTGTTTGGGGACCCCTGAGAACGCAGGGGTCATATAGCATTTCCGCCCACTTGCCTGCAGATGATGTACGGTGTTGCCTCTTTTGTGATGCGGCAGTGCCCCTGCGCATAATGTTGGGCCACGTGGCAAGGCATATTGCTAAAGGTGACGCCATGGTGGATGCACGCCACCGTTGTCGTTCCACCGGGACCTGCGAAACCATGTTGAATGGGACGAAGGTGTGCACCAACTGCCCTTACCGGTATAGCTTCAAGTACAAGAAGGCATTGGAGAAGAAGCGCAATGTCCCAAGGAAGTGTCTGGTTCCGATGTGCCCCGCATCCCCGTTCACATTGAATATCAAGTGCCACCTGTAGCTCGTGCATCCCGGCTTGGACCCCGAAACAATTGAAGTAAGTGATTGGATTGTGTAGAGGCAGATTGCACGGCCTGCTTGGAAGACAAAGGCGGAGAAAGGAGAAAAGGTGCGGCGGATTACCATTCATGTGGACAAGGAAGCAGAGGAAGGCACGGGACAAGCCGCAACCCCGGGTGATGAAGGAGGGGACAAATATGGCACACAACGACCTGCAAGTGAGGCCGATGAAGATTGGTGTCCAGAGCATCGCAAGTCCGATGAGTCAGACGGGTCCGACACGGATAGGTCGTCAACGACCAATTCTAGTAGTGGTGGGAGGTCCTCTACATCATCGGAGTCTAGTTCCAAAAGTGGCAGTTCGGACAGCAGCGCCAAAGTGGTGGTCGTGACAGGACACGAGAAAATTTACAAAAAGACCGCCAAGCAACCCCGCGGGCAAGCCAAGCAAGCGAAAAGTGGGAAGACAGCCGTGGCAGCTTCATTGGAATAGAAGCGACAAGCACCAGAACGGAAGTTGAGTAGCGACTCCAAAAGGCAGCGGAAGTAGACAATTACGTGAGGTGCACGGGCAAGTGCATAAGACGTTACGCTATGGCGGGGGGCTTGGGACCAACGCAGTGCAAGCGGTGCCTTGAGGAAATGGATATTGAAGTGAAAGTGGTAGATGGGTCTATCCCCTAGGGAGTGTTTTTTTTTTTTAGGTGCGAAGTGCATGCCTCAAGTGACAGACGATGTACTTGTTGTTGTTGTTGGCACAACCGAAGTTCCGGGATTGGGCACCCCGTGAAACACGAAACGACCCGAAACGACCCCATTGTGGGATTGGGCACCCCATGAAGCGGTGATCCGAAACGTGAAACGATCCGAAACGACCACATTGTGGGACTAGGCACCCCATGAAGCGGTGGTCCGAAACGCGAAACGATCCGAAACGATCACATTGTGGGACTGGGCACCCCATGAAACGGTGATGCGAAACACGAAACGTGACGAAACGTTCGCCTTGCAGGATTGGGCACCCTGTGAGGCACCCTCTTCGGTGTTGGGCTGCGCCGAAGAGAAATCGTCCATGCCCCCCCCCCCCCCCCTGGCAGGGTGTGTGGGTGGCTACAACCACCATTGCATTGGTGAGGAGGTAGAGTGGAGGCCTGCGTTGTCGTATGCTAACCCCTTATGCCACCACGTCCCTGCCACTTGATATGTAAAACAACAGCATCAAGTAAGCATGCAAAGATCCGTCACTTTTGAAGCAAGACACCCCCAAATTTCCTTCTACATGCCCCAAAAATACACACTTGTGCACATCCAAGGTAACCCCCCGCAGCGCGTTTGGGAAAATTTGAGTTGCGCGCAAAAGCCCCCCCCCCCTTTTTCGAAGTGGCCAATTCTAGGCAAAAACCCCATGACTTCACATTTCGCAGAAACGCCCCCCCCCCCCCCCCCCTTGCAAGCCACTAGGAAGTAATGGCAACCATTAGCAATTACAACAAACCACCAGATAGCAAAAAGGCAACGATAGCATTCATGAAAAAAAAATTTGTCGCAAAATTCCCATAAAAACAAGGTGAAACACACCAAAGATACTGTAATACGGCAAGTCTCTTTGCCAAAGGCAGGATCAAAGCATGTGGGTGCGAAATTTTCCACAGCAGATTCGGGACTGCAATGCACAATAAACCCGCATCGAAATTTTACCGAAACCCGTATGCATGTACCCTCGGGGAAAACAATACATCATGTCATCTTCGCAACATGTGATTGGCATGCTTGCATCATTCCTCCATTGACACACATTTCCATCCAGCACTTTTTGTACCAAGGGACATTATGGCATCTGGGTGTCGTTGTTCTTGTTCTTGTTCTTGTTGATGTTGTACTGGGTCACCCAAGCGTCATAAAAAGAGAAGTCTACTTGACTTTAGGAGGGAGCGTTAGCATGCAGGGCGTACGTAGGGCAACTTTTTGGGCTATTTCCAATTTGGATGCCAGTTCCAGTTCCAATTCTCCTATGCCAACACAGGCCAATTCGAGTTCCAATTCTGCCTTTTTTTCTCAACCCAAACCTACACCCAAGCATAAAGCAAAGCCCAAACCTAAGCCCAAACCCACGGCCCCCGAAAGAGAATTCATAGAGGAGGAGTGCGAGAAAGAGAACAAGAAAACGGAGGAACAAATTCTCGAGTATTTGTTAGCAATAAGTGGTAAAATGGCCCACCCTTTGCACCCTTCAAAAGAAGGTGTACAATGGTGGTGCCAATTATTGTGCGGAATGTATTGATCCGCACACCTATGGGGACAAGACTGTTTAGTCTTGCTTGTTCAATTTGAGTGAACAAATTTGGTGGAACAAAGAGGTGATTCAGATTTGCTTTTCTTGTTCAATGTTATGCACAGATGGTTTGTTGCTTCATTTGGTAGGCAAGAGGCAGCCATTGGTCTACTTGGGGGTTTCATACGGTAATGGTAAACTTTGGGACTCAATCAAGGAAAATCATCATAAAAGTAGCGCACAGGGTGCGCGCAGGGCGCACACAGGGCAACCACCCCCCCTTTGCTGCATTCCGATTTGCCGGTGTACAAGCACCGGAGGCGGAAGGATCCAGCTAGCCCGCAAGCAGTATTAGGCTCTCTCAATGAAAAACCGCAATTGCAGCAACCACAGCAACGTGAATGTGATAACAAGGAGTGATACCATTCCGAGAATAAGAAGGGTGACTGTGTGCTCAACAGCGGCTCCTCACACTTGTGGCGGCTTGTTGGAGTTGACAAGCGAAAGGAGAGAGTGTATGATGTGAGCAAAGTGGACCACATGTCATCTTGAATGACCAAGGCCAAACACGACACGCTGTCTACCAGGAGGGTCTTTGGAAGCAGGATACCTCTGTCTTCCCCAAATGCAGAAGAATGCCGATTTAGGAGGCACAAGAGGTTGGCGACTGACGCGCTTCGTTGGCAATGACAATCACCAACATCTCTACAAGCATTGCAATGCTTCGTAGTCAAGTCCCAGTGGGACGGGGGGGGGGGGGCTGGGTGATCCTTGTATGTGAGCTCCCCCCCCCCCTGTTTTTGAAAGATAGAGGTCCTTGTGGTGACAACAAGGACAATAGTTGGTCTCACTCGGGGCTCAAGGGAGACGTGTGTGCTTTGTTCACACTGTGCAAAACCCAAGGGGCAGGGGCACATACACACAGGGCAAGGGCATACGGGGTGATAGCGCATGCATTTATTTGGTGGGGGCGATCAGCACACGATAGTGAGTGGCGGGCGGCTGTGGATGGGCACAACTGTGCAAGTGGGTGCCATATGTGAGGTTGCCCTGTGCAGGAATGGTTGATGCAGATGGTTTGTGATATTGCATTGCGGGTCCGGTTCGGCGTAGTTGTAGATTGTGGGTCGCTTTGACGTCCTCGTCATTGGTATTTCCATGTGGCGTGGTGTGTGTACAGGCCCCAGGCAAGGAGCCAATGGTCCAGGTGGCCTTGGAGCTGGCCGGACTCCTGCAGATGGCTGCCGTATGTTTGGGGGGTTGACCCCATTATCGAAGGATTCCTCCCTCCAAATCATTGCCACGCCCCTTGCCCCATTGGTCTCTCCCCCATCCGCACCTCAGTGCAGTTCACTGGACCGTCCAAGGCTCTCTGGTTCCAGCGGCTGGTGGTGGCGGGTGCGGCGCACCTCCCCAAATTCCGCCTGTCCCTGCAGCCCCGTTGCAGAGATCTCCTGGGCCTTCCCCATTGGCTGGCGGCCCTACACGATACAAAAGAAATGTTACTAAAGGACAGCCCCGATTATCGGGAACACTTCGGAAAACTCAAGAGCAGGGGGGAGGGGGGCGTAAAGGCTGCATAAGTATGTCGGTTGGTATTTGTTCGTGTGCGCACTGGTTTGCTTTTCTAGGAGCCATTTGCTTACGTTGCTTGTCCCAGGCTGCTGGGGAAAAGTATAACTACCAGCAGAGAATGAAACATTTGTCCCTCTGCTCACAAGTGCTGCTTCTGCCCCTTGGCTTCCTCCCACGCCGGCACCTGCATGCTCCACACTAACTTCTTCTGCAGGCAATGAAGTTTTGAGGGTGCTGACCACCACCAATGTGGGACAGAGCCAGGCCAGAGAGATCCCCTTCGAGGCCAAAAAAAATTTGTGTATCTAAGATTGGGTGGGTAGCTGGGTGGATGCACGGGTGGGTGGGTGGGTAGGTGGATGGATGGATGCACGGGTGGGTGGGTCGGTGGATGGATGGATGGATGGATGGATGCATGAATGGAACATGGATGGATGGGTGGGTGGATGGGTGGATACGCGAGTGGATGCGCCTAGTAGGTGCATGGAAGGGTGCATCGATCAATGTTGTCACCCAAAAGACCTTCTTTGAGATGACTCAACACACCCCTTTACAAGCCTTCTTTGGCCGAGTTGTGGCGGGCTGTGCGCCCGTTTGGCGACAACAATGAGACAAGGGTTGTGCCATGTCTTGTCTACCGGTTACTGCCATGCCCTCTCGTGCACACCGCCGGACGGGACTCTGTCGCAGGGTCGTACATGAAGTACGAGACATATAAAGAGGAGGAAGAGCGAGTCCAACAGGAAGAGCTGCGGAGGAAGGCGAACGCCCTACCGCAACGCATGTAGTGCTTTCAGCACCAGAAATGGAGGTATTGAGGGATAGGGTCGGGGTCGCAGGGCCTCTTTCTCAGGGACGGATGACTGTGTTTCTCAAGTATTGAGGAAGATCTGGGACCATCAGTGGCGATGAACCTCAACCTCTAATGGAAACCGCCAATCCCGAACACGGGAGGGGAGGGGTGCACAGCACAGGAAGCGCACCGCCCAAAGAGCACGGGCGATTGTTCAGGGCCCCGTACAAAAAACCAGTCACGGGCGCCACCGGCCTGCAGGAGGAGCAAGCCAACGTGCCCCGACGCGAGTAGCGAAGGGACAATCGGATGACTGTTCAGGGCCCCGTAAGAAAACCAACGCAGGACGAAATGTCGCACAGGGGGTCTTACATGTCAACCCCCCACTTCAAGGCACCCCGACCCCCACTAATGGTGACCAATGAGGTACAACCGTCTTCGGCGCCAGCGGCTCCCTTCTGTGGGCCAGTACAGCGCCCCCCCCCCCCCCCGTTTCCCCCGTTGAACCCCGTTTGCAGTGAATGGTAAAAGGGTATTTGAGCCCCCGCTGCTGTGCCGTGCCTTCTCCGGTGCCTTGTATCCTCAGGACTCTTAAGGACCTACACGAATGTGCAGACGGGAATCACCGCTGCACACCGGAAAGTCCTTGCAGAACAGCAGGTCTTGCCCCCCGCCCACTGCTGTGGACCTCCCTTTCAGCCCCCAGAGCCACATGGGGCACACATAGCACCACACAGAGCCACACAGCGCCACACAGAGCCACACAGAGCCACACAGCACCACACAGCACCACACAGAGCCACACAGAGCCACACAGCACCACACAGAGCCACACAACACCACACAACGCCACACAGAGCCACACAGTGCCACACAACACCACACACCACACAGAGCCACACAGCACCACACAGAGCCGCACAGAGCCACACAGCACCACCACACAGCGCCACACAGAGCCACACAGAGCCACACAGCACCACACAGAGCCGCACAGAGCCACACAGAGCCACACAGCACCACACAGAGCCACACAGCACCACACAGAGCCACACAGAGCCACACAGCGCCACACAGCACCACACAGAGCCACATAGTACCACAAAGAGCCACACAGAGCCACACAGAGCCACACAGCGCCACACAGAGCCACACAGAGCCACACAGCACCACACAGAGCCACACAGAGCCACACAGCACCACACGAAGCCACATAGCACCACACAGAGCCACACAGAGCCACACAGCACCACACAGAGCCACACAGAGCCACACAGAGCCACACAGCGCCAAGTCCCACTGCCCACTGTTCCCCAACAGTGCAGCAGTGCACAGAAGGACAACCCCCCCCCCCCCCCCCCCGCAAATTGGCGGCCGACAGCGCCGATTTGATCTGCCGATTTGTTGGATTTCTGAATTTCGCCGATTTGTTCTACCGATTGGTGGGGTTTCTGTGATTCTGCCGATTCGTTCTGCCGATTTATTGGGGCTTCTGGGATTCTAGGACACCTGATTTGGAGGCCTCACTCTAAGATGTGCATCATTTACTTTGGGACACTGGATAATACCTTTTTTTTCTCTATTGGTTGTTCAGATTGGCACCATGAAGTGTTTTTACTGCCCACAAAAAGACGCGTCTCTGGTCCCCTGGGATTCATTGTCCCACTGATCAAACTTTTCTGGGGACAAGTACCCTCATGCTGGTCAAGGGGCAGTTTGTGACTTATGTGTTCGCTCTGCACGCCCCAGTGCGTTCTTCAGTCTTCAAGCACGTCATCACCAGCCCCCCAATCAGTGGATTCTGGGTTGTAGGTGCCTTCGGCTCCTATAGTTGTGTCTGGTGCAGCCACGTTGGAGGCCAGCAATGTTTCAATGGGAGACCTGTGTGCATTTGTCTTCCTCCCCAGAACGACAACGAACGAAGAAGCGACAACACAACACTGATCATAAGGTCTGTCTTTGTGCCCGTGTGCCCGCGTGCCCCTGTGTGCATATACGCGCATGAGTGTGATCACTGCAAGGTGTTATGGTTGCTTTCCCTCGTGTGTGTATCTGTGCGTGTTTGCCTGGGTGGGTCGGGGCCGGCCCCTGTCTGCCAGCCCCGCCGGATTGCACCTGCGGCTGCAATGCAGGCGCTGAGTAGTTTGAGCGACCTGCAGCTGCTGGACAAAATTGCAGCCGAAGTGAAGGAGCTCCGGAGGCGGCTGCAGGTGTGGAATGCAGGTTAGCCGGGTGTTTGGGTTGTAGGCGAGGATGGTGTGGTTAAAGAGACAGCCCCCCGAAGGGGGGGATATTGCCTCTGGGGAATTTGGTCTCATTGGGAGAGGGAGGGGGGGTAGACGCAAACTCTCCAACCATATATCGCACGAAGTCACCCTCCCCCCCGCCCCCCCCCACCTTGGAGGTAGGGTGTGGGGGGGGGGGATAAGGGGGGGCATACACACAGAAGGCGGTGCACATACAAGGCGGTGCACACACAAGGCGGCCTGTGGCCACCGCAGGAGTCTTGTTATTTGAGGGGGGTGCAGGGGCTGGCCCCCACGTTGAGCGAAGCGAGCTGAGGTAGGGGGGGGAGGTAGCGGGGGGGGGACTTCGTGCATACTATCGTGTACAAAGGGGATTCCAAGCACAGTCAGCAGCCACCTGGTGTGGTTCAGAACTGGTCTGCGCTGCAGTGCAGCAAGGAAAAACACTGAACTATGTGGTGATGACCATGCGCCTGTGACACGGGGGCGTATGCGAGCCCAGTATCCGTTGCCTCATGGCCCCCCGAGAATCCCGGATTCCCTGTTTTGCCCCGTACAGCGGCCCGTACAGTGGGTTCTCGGAACCATGCCACAGAAATAGGCAATATTCGGCACCCCTTTGTTTCTCTTCCCTGCCCCTGTGTTCTTGACCAGACCATGCCTTGCAATGTATGTTACTCCAAGAATGCTGAAACTGTTGATTTTTTGTGTTTGGGTGAGGTGGATCATTGTACCCTTCGACAGAAGCATCCTGACTGTGCAGAAGATTGGGCTATTTGTGAGCTGTGTGTCCGCAAAGCCCGTCCAAACCCCTCTTTTGGTTCAAAGTCCGCTCCGTCTGCAACTGCAATGAGTACTACTACTGCTACATCTGCCTCAGAAGTGTCCACAGTCCTGTCCGACAGCCAGTCCAAGCAGCGTGTTTGTTGATCGGTACAGACACTCCATCAATTACCTCCCTATTCAAACTGCCAAAATCGTTTTTTTTTTTGTTGGTCATTGAACCAGTGGAAGGGGGGGTCGGGGGAGACGAGTTTGTACCCTGTGTTGCGATGAAGCACGCAATCAGGATTACAAAAAGGGGCCAGGGTTTCGTCAAAGAACGCTTTTTTTCTTTTGCCTGAAGGGAAGTCCAGGACCGCCGGCGGCTGGTGGCTAACCGCCACTAGTGAATTGCCAAGTGCTGATGATTAATCTCCAACCGCTGCGGTGGCCTCCGGTAGCTCAGTGGTCCAAGCACCAGACCTCAGGCAAGACAAAATTGACAAGTTCCGAGTTCAATTGCATGCTACTTGAAGGATGTCTGCAGACGGTATTCCAAACTGAGGATCGTCCAACCCGGCCCCCGCTTGTAGAACCCCCCGGCCATGCCTATGGACCATGCCGACCCTAAACAGCGAGGATGTAGCATTAGTATAGATAGTTGTTGTGCGGGGTTCTGGAGGTTGTGGTTCTGCTGCTTCATTTGTGCAGCCCATGATGCGCATCCTTGTGGTCAGGGGCACTGTGTGAGTCCAGATACCTAGGTCGCATACCCAGATGTCAGGAGATTCCTGCCCCCCTCACCCTCCTCAAAACACCCCCCTCCCCCCCCCCCCCCTCCCCTGAGCCTCCCACAGCGGCCCCCCCCCCCCACCCCCCCACCCCCAGAGTTTTTGACAGATAGGTGGGGCACGGCTCGCAGCGAGACCGAGTCCAGCCCCATCCCCCCCTCCCTCCGGATAAGGGAGCGGTCACTCGGGTGGTGTGCCCTCTGGGCCTCCCCGCTTGCATGGATAGTAGCACCACCACTCGGGTGAACAACCCGGGCAGGCCCGGGGGCAGGGCAGCGCTTAGCGTGCCCCGGGGCCCCTCCAACCGCGCAGCCAATCCACCGTGGGACGCAATCCACCGTGGGACGCCACTCAGCCCTGAGCAGCACCACCTGTGCCAATGCAATCAAGGAGTGCGGGCAGCCCCCAGTCGAGTGCAAGGCTTAGCCGCCCCTGTGCCCTAGGCAGTCGTGGGGTGGCCAGTGGCATGTCTGTTGACGTGGCGGAGGAGTGTCCAGGCCGACTACTCCCCCGGCGGGCTTAGTGTCAGGCGCCCACTGCCTCCCTGCCGTCGCCTAGAGCACCAGGCGACAAACTGCCGCCCCCCCCCCCCCAGACCCAAAGGACTTCGCAGTACTGCTGGACTAATGGCTGGAATTGTCTATGGTGGGGACATTCAGCCTATCGGAACCGACCATTGATCCCCCCCAGACCCAAAGGCACCCCAGCAGCGCGCACGCCACACACAGGCATGGCGGTATCTCCCTCCCGTGTGTGCCACCGCGGGGTTCGGGGGCTGTTAGCAGTCCGGCACGCCTTGAGACCGCGACAGCCGGGAGCGCCCAACTCAGTCGAGTCACGCAGGGACGGTTGCGCTGACCGTGGGTCTGGTCGTCCTGGGGAGACGTTGACCCAAACCAAACCAAACCCCCCCTCCGGAGTCAAGTGCTTAATCAGTAATTCAATGAAAACGAGCCCAGCGAAATTTAAAGGGGCAGCACACAATGCCAACAGTGCAGACGAAAAAAACTACAGCAAACAATGCTCCAGCTCCTGCAGATTGGGTCTTTGATGTGTGGGGGTTCATTGTGCTGTTGTACACATGCTTTCAGAGCTGGGAATTTACAGGCATCGTTTCCCAACAATGAAATGAAGGCAAGCAAGAGCAGCACGAGCAACAGGTACAATGTGTGAGTGTATAAGGCGTATATAAATCAACAAACACACGAACTGCCGGTCAAATCTGTGTGTGTGTGTGTGTGTGTGTGTGGTTGTGTTCGCTTGGTCTGCTCATGCTGTGCGCGCATGCGTGCATGCATGTAGTAAGAGAAATTCATGGATGGATGTCCAGTTTGCACTGCTTGTACACATGACGATTGTTATGAGACTCTGTTTGCCAGATTGTTGCTCTTAAGGGGCATTCCAGGTCGGTGGCTAAATATCTGAATTACCCCCGCCAGAACCAACCAGCTGGAGGTCCCATGAGTTGTCCCTTCTACAGTCCTCCAAGTATATGCCAGGTTCAAGTTACAGCTCACCCAGTGCCCAGCACAATTGAGGTGACAGCCCGAATGTCGAGTCCTTGCTGGACCGCTGATAGTCCCCAGACCCTGCCATTGTGTATGCGGGTGGGACATCCCCGTGCCTTTGTGTGTGCCTTGGGAAGGGTGAACCATCATTGTGCAGGGTAGCACTGGGTCCTGCTGCCCTAGTCCCAACCTATGAGCGAAGACGCATGCACTGGGGGGAGGGGCGTGCACAGGGTCAGCCTGCAGGGTGGGTCATGTGTGTGCCTGGTGCCCCGGGCCCTGGAGACGAAACCTGGAAGCCTAATGCTGTGTGGGCGCCGAAGCCAACAGCCACCCAGCGCTGAGTGCGGTGCTTGGCTTTGTGTGACTGCCTCAGATTTCAGGCATGGGGAATCACTGTCATGTGGCTGCTACTGGGGCACTACGCTCCTTCACTGCCTAAGGGCACATGGCTGTAACTTGGCCATAAGAAGAGCGATGGTTGCTACCCTCCAGAGCATCTGACTGGGGAATTTCTCCGTCGCTGTTGCATACAAACACACTGGCTGCATCGGCTGGGGGATGGTTGATAAGGGTGTGGTTGGGTTCTGTGGAGTACAGCTGATGTCCGGTGCCATGCCTTTTGTGACCTGCTTTTGTTGACATAGGTCATTGGTGTGTGGAGGGGGAGGTTTGGGTTGCGTTGGGTCTCAGCTTGCACCAAAGGCGGGTCCCACGGCCTGTGCTTCCTTACCTCTCCGGCACGACTACGTCCCGACCTCTGGTTGTCTGGTCTCACAGCCGCCCAGACTGCTGACAGTCCCCAAACCCCACCAAGGCAGGGGGGGGGGGAAAATGCGATTCGCATTTTTTCGCATTTTCCGCATTTTTTTTCGCATTTTCTGGGCAGGTCCCTTAGTGTAATGTTCAAGAGGATACATTCAAGTGGCATTGTGTAGTTCAACTAAAGGGTAGTTTTGTAGTCAAGTCAGTGTTTGCATACCTTCCCAACACCGCCACTTTTGTTTGTTACATGGCTCCTTTTCCCTTAGACATGTCACATGCTATGCCCTCCCATTGCCCTCCTTCTGAGCCCACATCTGATGATGGAAATAGCCCACCCCGCCGCAAAGTACGTGGTAAGGGGAGAGGTGGTGCCGGCGCAAAGTATTGCACCATGGGCCCTGGGAAGCGGAAGGAACAATTCCCTGGCCATCCCCTGAGTCTCCGCACCAATGATCTTGGTATTGAAGTACTATGGTGCGATGCGTGTGGATGCCCCGTGAGCCACACAACGAAGAGCACAGTCCAATGTCATTTGGACTCCAAAAAGCACCAGGTGGCCGTTGAGACTATGCAGAAGAGGGAGAAGGCACAGGTCGAGCGCCGCCTAGAGGCAGAGGCAGATGCTCTACCTCATAAAGCCGCAATGAGGCAGCCCAGCCTACAATCCGTTGTGGCGTCATGCAACGACAAGAACAAGGCCGCTGATGATACGGTCTTTGCCTTCGCCGGTGCCGGCATCCCGTTGGACAAGCTGGATCACCCCCTTGTGCGTGCTTGGTTGCAGAAGTACACCACCATTGCCGGTTGCTTGCCGCAAGGCAGCTCTGACTTCCCCAAAGTCAACGGCCAGCGTGTGCTTGACGGGCACCGAGGAGCAATTCACAAGAAGACTGCCGACCGCAACACCACACTACTTTTTGATGAGTGGACAGATGAACGCGGGGTGCCCGTTCTTGCAATTATTGCCCATGTTGGAGGCCGGTTGAAGTTCTGCATCGACGTTGCTTTCCTCGAGGGCAAGGGTCCGCAGCGGGGTGTGGAGCACAAAGAGATCGCGGGTGCCCTTCTGAGCTCCTTAGCCACTGCGCAGATTCATCCAGACCGCATCAACTTTGTCATTTCCGACGAGGGAAGCACCGTGGTCGCCGCTGCAAAGCACGTGTTGCAGCATGTTTGGAGGAACGCCCGGTGGTTTTTGTGTTGGAGTCACAAGCTAGCTGGCACTGGACTGGGCACCCTGTGGGCTTGGGAAGGCTTCCGGCAGCCGCCAACGTATTCTTACGGGCGGTTAAGCTATCCATTGAGGGGCGAATAGCCGGTTGCTTCAATGGGGTATGGGGTGGAGGCAGTATTGGGGCTCTGCTGCTTCTTGCCGAGGGTGTAACGCCCCTCCTCCTAAACCACAGTAGAAGGGTGAGACTTCCCTACCACGCTTTGCATGTTGAGCCGGGGCCGTAGTCTTCACATTGATGGAGCGATGGTGTCAACAGATCAACATGCGTCTTGATAAACATAGGGGTTTTGGGAGTCCTATAGCATTTTAGCAAAACCGCATTTTATGCCGCATTTTTTCTCGCATTTTCCGCATTTTTTCCGCATTTTTCCGCATTTTTTTCCAATCCCGGCGACCGCATTTTTCCCCCCCCCCTGCCAAGGCGCTGGTGAGAGGGAGATACCACCGTGCCTGTGTGTAGTGCATGCGGGGGGGGGGGGGGGGGCTGCGGGGGACTCAAGGCCTGTGTGGGGGGTTTGAGGGCACAGGGTTGGGGCACAGTGGCACACCTTGAACCCTAGAGGGGTGCATGGGGCGTGCATTCCTTGACTGACCCAGAGGGTCAGAGGTGCACAGAGTGCCAAACTGGGGTGTCCTAGTGGATGGAAGGTTCTGGGGCGTGCTGAGCTCTTCCCTGCCCTAGGAGCTCCTGGTGAGCCTGCTGTGCCTTGATCACCTTAGACAAAACGGTACCCCGAGATTTACACCGCTCGCCGACCTCTCCTAGCTGGAAGGGGGGGGCGAACAGGGTAGGGTTGCCATTTTGTGGGCGAGTGCTGCCTCATTGGGCCCAACTGGCCTCTCACCCTCCCCACAGCCCCTTCCCCCCCCCTCACGGAGCACGGGGGAGCCCGGAGACGGGGGGGGGGGGACAACACGTGCCCCACATGCCGAGGAGCAGGGGATGCCGTCTCCGACAACGAGCAGCCGGAATCAGGGTCGATATGGTTGTCTCTTAGCCTTGTGGAAATGGTCAAGTCGCAGCCAGAATCAGAGGGGTTGAGTGCTGAGGAGTCTAGGCCTATTCCATTCCCGGGGGTGCCGGAGACGGACTCGAGGAAAACCTGCTTGGGACGGATTGAAGTACGGATGTCAGTGACAACCCCAAACACTAGCGACCCAAACCATCACGCTCAAAGGAAGAGGGATTGACCTCACCGTCCCCCCATGACACGCAGAGTGACCGAGGGAGTGGTTGGAGTGAGGATGCAGCGGATGAGGTGTATGGGCCGCTGCTCTCAGGGTATGGTCATGAAGCCACCAACCGGTTTTTGTGAAGTGTGGCCGGGGGAGCGATGGTTCAAAGACAGGTGTGCCAGCAGGTACCCTAACGGTAATAGCGGTAATAGTAGGGGATCTCAAGGCGAAGTCGTCGGTTCAAATCTTCCAACCCCGAGGCTGCTTGGGATGCGCCGATGGGGCTGAACCACCTGATCCCCCGTAACCCGAAGGAGCCATTGGGACGCCGAGATTTGGTTTTGGGTTTGATATGCGAACCGCGGGACAGGGGGTGGGGCGCGGACAGAGCTTTACCCCACCCATCAGCACCTTCCCCTGGAGTGCCCGGGTATATGAACAGTGTGGACGCCTATCATATGCACGAGGAAACCAGCCGACAAGAACCTGCAAGGCCGATCTTTTCACCCTCCCCAGGGCTGTTCACGGGGTATATTGAATCGCCCCAACTGCTGGGGGCCTCGAGAGGGTGCACCCAGGGCTGGGTGGGCAAGTCGGTAGGGTGGGCGCCGTTGGGAAACATAGATGCGTGGGAGGTGGAGGAAAGGGTGGGTGATGGTCAGAGAGAGCGGCTGAAATTCGGAAGAGCAAGCAAAGCATAGCAAAAACGCACCTGGCTGGAACCTCACAGTGTTCTCGGGATTCCTGTCAATGCCCGTGGAGGCGACGGTGCTGGCGGAACCTGGTTCCCTTGCATGTACAACGATCTATACCGAACACTTTTGGGGTAAAGTAGGGCACATTCAGTGTTTGGTAGCCGGGCAGTTTTGCGACCAGTTTCGCAACCGTCGTCGCATAGTGGACAACGCACCTGGCTGGCATACCAGAGATGTGGGCTCGAGCCCTGTAGAGGCGGTGCCGGCGCTGCTAGGGGGAACCCGGTCTTGCTCTTACCTTTATGCAGACTCTGATTTTTGGGACTTCCTCGAGTGGGCCACGCCACTTGGTATTTTGCGGTGGATGGGAATGGGGGGTGGGCCTAAGACATCAATCTTACCCAATCCTTGAGCTCTCTATCCCCCAGTGTGCAAGGTTTATGACTCACCAACGCCGTGGGAGGGGGAACAGCTGACCCAGACAGTCCAAGAACATTCAATAGCCACCTCGTGTGGTGAACTCAAGGCAACATTCAGCACTGGTCTGGTTTGCGTTGCAGTGTCAGCAAGGCAAAAGAATCTGCAAACATCGAACTGAGTGAATCTGCCATGAAGTCAGGATCATGCTAGCCATTTCAAAACCTGACATCATGGCCCCCCACACCGCAATTGAAAGCCCGACTTCCCTACAACGGGCCCCTTTCTTCGTGCAAGTGAATGTTCCCGCCCTCCTGTATGCATGGCCTTCTTTGACTGCCCCACAGTGTTAAAATCGCCGGGGGCAGTGTCAGTTAGGAGCATTGGTCTGCTCAGATTCATTGAAACCCGAGAGGGCCAGGCGAGGGTTCCATTGTCCGCGCCCTTTGCGGGCACACAATAACAAGGCGCCGGGGCAAAAGTCTTGGGCGGGAAGGCTGAATGAATGGGGCGCATGGCACCACAGTCCATGCTCCTCATGGGCATGGTGCCATGCGTGCATGTCCCTCACATGCTGCTGAGATGGTAGAATGTGGGGCCCATGCCCCATGCCGATGTCTACGCCCACGCATGCCTCCGCCCATTTCGCCCATGCCCACGTGTACACTGCCCAGACTGATTTTGAGCCATGGAGCTGCCTCCAGACATTCTGGCAAACATCCTCTTGTGCCTGCACGCCTCTCAGGCGCTCCCGCAAGGGCGGGTGTGCAGGCCCTGGGCAACCCAGCTGCGGTCTCCGCAGTTGTGCAACACTTTTCTTGGCCGCGACCTGACTGCCGGTCCACTGCGGATACCCCTTTGTGCGTGCCCCGGGGAGTGCGAGCACGCCGCCGACCGTGAGCCCCTGCCGGACCCGCACACAGACCCTGTGGAGGGCCTGCGGGCGGGCGTTGCATTCTTCTGGGGGATTGCTCGGCCAGACCGGGGCCATGTCGCCGCCAAGCACGGGTACGAGGGGGTGGTGCGCTGGCTGGCCCGCACCCGGGGCTTGGACTGGTGGCAGCCCCCGCCCCGCACGGACAATGTTCTGCACACGGCCGCGCAGTTCGGGCACGTTCGCATTGCGGAGGTGGCCATCCGCCTCGGGGCCAACATGGGCGCCACCAACCACTACGGCGCCACGCCGTTGCTGACGGCCGCGTTCTATGGGCAGGCGGACTTTGCGGAGGCCCTACTGAGGGGCGGGCTTAGTGACGCCGGGGAATGGGTGAAGGCGCGGATGGAGTGTCGGAATGGCACGTTCCGGCAGACGGCGCTGTGCGTCGCCGCGTCCCGGGGGCACTTGGGCGTGTGCGAGGTCCTGGTGCGGCACGGGGCGGACCTGCGTGCGAAGGACATCGACAACTGGACCCCGGAAATGGTGGCGCGGGCTAAAGGCCACTCGGAAATCGTCCACTTCTTGAGGCAGGAGATTGCGAACCGCGCCTGAGGACCAGATGCGACTGTCGCTAGCACTGCGGCGTATCGGAGTCGGGTTCCTCGCTTACCCTCCACGCCCAGCCGCAGCATTTCACACTCATTCACACCCACCCACATCTCTTCACACGGGGCTGCACCCACTCACATCCTCCCACACCCTTTCACAGTGAACAGCCACCACCCACAGCTGCATCCCCTCATATCCATCAACGTTCACCGCCATCCACCCACATCCATTCACATCCACCTACATCCTTCCACCTCCACTCATGTCTGTCCACATCCACCCACACGCATCCGACTGCTTTCACATTCACCCCCATCCACATGCAGTGAATCGTATTAAATTCCCGCATGTTCTCCGTATTCCACACGGGTCTTCTGAAGCAATCGGATTGTCCAGCACGTGTTGGTGCGATATTTTTTGAGCGTCTGAACCCGTGGTTTGTTGCTCCCCAAAGAGTTCCCTTCGCACACCAAAGGTAAGACGGTACAGTGTGAAAGGGATGCATCTCTGTGCACGTGGACACGCAAGTTTTACGCTCCCCCCCGAAATGTATTCTACCGCCGGTCTGGAGTATCCTCTACCGTTTCTCAGTCCACCTCGCGCTCAGATTTGAAGACCAGGAGTGCAACCATTTGCTTACTGTATTGGGGCATCAGGGGATGTGCTTTTACAGTGTTGTTGCGATTGTTGGCGATGTAGTCAGTCGGTATACACATTGCTTTGAACGATGGCCGGGCAAAGCTTCGAGTATGTATGATTCGAGAGGTCCTTGGACCTTCAAACTGTTGCGGTGTGACTGATGATTGCGCCCCCTGGCGCGGCCTTGTTCGAGCACAGCGTCCCCGTCTGACTGTTGTGTTCGGAGCGCAGGTTTTGTGGTCAAGGGTGTGAGATGGCATGTGGTTTTCAACCGCTTATCGACCAAGAGTTGCTTTTACTCAGAACAACATTGTACCTGAGACTGCCACCCACTACTGTTTGCTGTAATGTGGTTTTCAGCGAGTGTTGCTCCCGGGGGGGGGGGGGGGGGCGCCCCTGGAGGTCACGATGGACAGAAGGTGATGAAAGCTATGGGGCAGGCGCAGCTGGAGCCTAATGCGGACACTGCAACCTGACCATTGATGCCCCCTTCAAGAACCGCTTGATGTCGTGCCACCTGTGGTACTCGCAACTAGCCCCCCCCCCCCCCCCCCGCGCACCTCCACCCAACACGGGACACCACCGTCAACCCAACAACAACTCGCTCCTATGTTGAGGTGGTCCAGGGAGTCGCGCAACGAAGTGGGCGGCCAGCGACGGTAAGAGGCCCACCCCAAGTCACCCGCTACATCCTACTCCCCCGTGCGCCCACGCATCCCCCACAACCCCCGTCCGCGCAGCAAAGGCATGAAGGAGAGGGTAGGGGGTTTGTGTTGCGCTCGCCAAAGGATGGACTGAGCGCGGGAACTTGGAGGAGAAAGGTTGTTATGTGCCCCCGTCGGGGAAACGACCCCGCAAGTGGCCATCCCAGGGCCCACCAGCCGCCGTTGGGGAGAGGTACCTCACCGCCGGCTTGGGATGGCCGCTTGGACGCACCTGGCCAACGGCGAAGGCATTTGCCTTCCTCTGCGTGGACTCGACGCAGAGAAGTGAAACAGGGCAAGTCCGGGGGCTCCGTTGGCACAACCGACCAAGGGAAAGGGAAGGGAAGGAGTGTGGTGAGGCCGATGGGCACGGTGGCCTACGGAGGGAAAGGCCAAGGGAAGGGAAAGGGGAGGGGAGAGGGAAGGTTAGGGCAAGGAGGAAGAGGAAGGTCAAAGGGTGGTGAGAAGCTGATGGGCACCACCGCCTATGGAGGGAAAGGGTCCAAGGGAAGGGCAGTGAATGGCGATCGGCCAGTAGGCGCCGCCAGCTGCAGACGAGATCATCACACCATGGCGTCATGCCAAAACCCCCCCCCCCGCGCTGAGAGAGGAACGCCCTTGTCAGAACAACACGAGGTGTTGTTTCTGCGGCTTTTGGAGGGCAGAGGCACAGGGGGGCAGCCAGCCGGCAGCCCCGCAAGGGAGGCGGGGGGGCAAGGGGACCCCAGCCAGCCCTCGGCAAACCGCCGGCCCACGGCCGCGGGCAAGCGACCGCTGCAAGCCATATCGCCAGGGCTCTCCACCCCCAGCAAGCCCAAGCGGGGTTGGGGGGTCACGGGGGCCAACACAGCAGGCAGAGCGCCAGCACAAGGACGTCATCGCCCGGCCGCGGTACGCGGCCTCTTTGCTCTGGGCTTCACCAGGTCGGCTGCTGTAACGTCGCCAGGCGATGAGGGGAAGGGGAGAGCATCGGCGCCCCCGAGAGGATCGGAGACCCCGGGCAAGGGGCATGGGAGGGCCCACAGTGAAGACACCTGAGCCCTTGGCGCGGGTCCTTCTCTCGCGCCGTGTACACTAAGGGTGAGGCTTGGGGGGCGGCACAATGGCTCTGCCACGTCCTGCTTCTGTGCTGACTCCTGTACGCACAGCGTGCAGGACCTAAATAGGCTGACCTGTTTCTGCAGCTTTTGGAACCGTGGGATTTGGCGGTTCCATTTTCTGGTTGTCTGTGATGACCAAGTTTGTCCTGTGATGCCGGGCCGCACATGTATTTCAGGGATGTACTGTCCTGCCACTATTTGCCCCTCCCTTCAGCAAGTGATTTCAATGCACCTCCATAGACATGGTCGTCTGGACCTGATTGATGCATTGCTCTGCTGTTTGTGCTTTTACCATTATCCTGGCAGGGGGAGGGAGGGAAAGACTGTCAATCGAATGAGCTCAGGCTTGTACTTGGAATGGGTGTCGCCTCTGCAAACGCTCTGGAGATGAGGATGGCGCATTCAAACTTGACCCATCAAAAATTCAGAACACCATTGTTCATGAGACGGCACCACAACTGCACGCCCCCCCTTCTCCCCTCCCGGCTTCCTTTGCCCCCCCCCCCCCCCCCTCGCGCTCCCACCGCCATTCCTCTTGCGCCAGCACAGCCTTTTCTAAGCAGGGGACTTTGGGACTAGTTCAGCTATGACCCGGGGCAGGGATTTTTGTGGGTTCATGGCACGAATAATCACGAACAATCATGAAATACCACGAATTTCGGCCATTTTCAAACCCACGAATAATCACAAATAACCACGAGTAATTACAAATGAGATTTTTCGTGACTCTGAGTAATCATGAATAACCACGAATCTATTTTTGCTGGTTCTTTGTTTGTTTAGGCTGTTCAATGTCTGATTTTAAATCTGATGCGCAGAATCCCCCTAAGCACACACCCACTGATGCAACGGATGCTACTGATGTAGCTTTTGCTGACGCACCCGAGAAACCCGTGCAAAACACCATGGTGGCGTGGCGGTAACATGACGGCTGCAAACCACGCGGCACAGTTTCCTGATGACATGATCACCCAGGGCAATGACATGCTTTATACATGGTGCTGGGCAGTGGTGAATTGGGAGGCAACATCGTATGCATGGTTTTTGCCGATCGGCTGGCAGCATTGGCTGCATCGCCCATAAGGATAAGACATTGCACGCACGGGTTGACGAAGCACTGCAGTTCATTCAACACAGTGACTGCAGGGCTGCACAGTGACAACATGACAGTGACTGCATGCACTTAGATCATGTGTAGGGTACACTTTTCCAAATAAATGGGGTCTTGACCTCAGCAAACTTGACCCTCATCACCGATTCCCAAGAGTCGAGAACCCCGCCCCCCCCCCCCCCCGCCCCCAGGTTGGTGCCAAAGGCCATTTCATTTCAATTACAAAAACCACAAATAATCAGGAAAAATCACAAATGAGATTGGCCGTCCAGGACCACGCACCCACCATCTCTGCTCCCCATACCGGGGGGGGGGGGGATTCCGCGGGGGGCATTTTCCGCGGGGAAAATTCCGTATTTCAACTCGGTGCGGAATTTTCCCCTCATTTTTCGAGGGGAGGTGCGGAATTTTCCCCATGCGGAATTTTGCCTGTGTAAGCCACCGTAGGACCCGTTTGGGTTCTTTTCTTGGCGTGATCATGCCGAATAAGGGGGCTAATGTGTGCTGGTGTCTCATCAGCAGCAAGGCGCAAGCTTGTGGGTATGCTCTGCAATATTTCCCGCCACTCGTTGTGTGCCAAAATGCCAAGGATTGTCAATGGACGCCGATCCGTGGTGCCTGAACGAAAAGACAAGCCACCTGCTGCCGTTCGTTGTCAATCCGGTCGTTGTTAGCTCTCGATCATTTGAAAAAACGTTGTGCATTGGGCGTTGTCCCAAAGGCAATCCCAGCTGATTTTATCGCAAAGCGTAAAGCACGTGCGTAGTACATGTCCCATTTTACGTTTTCAGACATATGCAGAATCATTGCTGGTTGCTTTGTTGTATTGTGTGTCTTTTGGGGATCGCAATACCAGGATCCCCTTTGTTTGCAATGCACTCAAGATTTGGGAGGTGCGGAATTTTCCTTTGATTTTTTGGGACAGGTGCGGAATATTCCCCGTGCAGAATTTTCCCCTGCGGAAAAAACCCCGTACAGAATCCCCCCCCCCCCCGGTATGTGACTGGTACTACGAACAGCAATCTTGGGGCTGGGCCAAGGGGCTAATACCCTGAGGACACATGCAGGGATGCAGAGCACGTCAAATAGGCACGGAGTGTCAAATAGGCACGGAGCGTGGAGCCCAAACGAAAGGACCTGATTGTTGACTGTGTCAAGCATCATGGCGCACCTGCCCTGAGGGAGTAACACAGGACACGCAGGGCGCGCACAGGGCTATGCTCAGGAGTCCAGACGTGAAACAAGTGTTCCTACCGGACCCATGCTCTGAAGGGGGGGGGGGGGGGTATTAGTGCGCCGGGTGCACACCGGGCATTTTTTTTTACCATTCCCCACCCGTGCCTGTTTATGCCCCCCTCACCAAACAATCTGGAGTACCTTCTCGCAGTGTCTAAGAATCTGGCCCATCTTTTGCACCCAGTTTATGACGATGGCAAGGGTGGTGGTTGGAAGTGGTGGGAGTGACATTTTGTGTTGTTGAAGTCTCATATTTCGGCTTATGCAAGGTGCCTTGCAGGGAAGTTTGCGGTCTAGTGTGGTCTACTTTGGGGGACTTCCCTAGGTGAGGATAAACTTGGGGCTAGAGATAGGATACTGAATACAAAGGTAGCGCGCCGGGTGCGCCGGGCAAATATTCCCCTGAAGGGACCTGCCTCCACTTTGAGCATGCTGCCATGACGTTAACGGGTCTAGGCCTGCAATAGTGACTGCCGCCTTGGCAGATTGTGAGGTATGGGCAGGAGGGCCTCTACGTGGCACGAAATGCTTGCAGGTGTGCCATTTGGTGGTGGGGTGGCCCATATATTTTTCCAATGCCATGCAAGCGTAGCGCCAATGGTACGCACAAGGGTCTTGTCCTGCAAGCCCCCGATGCTCATTGCTAGCGTAAGCTCACTCACGAAAGAAGCATGCCATGATGTGACAATCCATCATTCGGATCCAGGTTTATGCAAGCTGGATCGTTGCCCAACCCACTGTTTTTGAGCATTTGAGGGGACTCGGCCGCGGACGACATCTTCCTGAGCTATGGAGGACCCAAGCCAAAGTGCCATGGGGGCGTCTTGCGCGCCGCGCGCGTGATGTGTTCAGAAACTTTGCACAAGACCATACCCCAACTACATAGTAATGCCTAGTACCAGTAACAATGAGCCCTCTTATGCATTTATATGAGTTACTTGCATGCCTTGCCCTCCTTTCTAGTGCATTTGTGTGTGTTGTTGTGCATGTCACTCAAAAAGGGTAACTCTTTTGGTGCTATGGTGATACATTCGGGTACCCTTTCCGGAACGACTATGTGGCTCCAAGCACTTGAGGCACTACCACACCACGTGGTAACCATTGACTGCCATCTCCTCGGCATTCATTTCTCCCATCTCATCCGCTTCTTCGGGTGACACTGCATTCTGGAGGCAAGTATTGCTCGCCACGAGTACAAGCAAGGATGGAATTTCCCAACCCTAAGGGATGGCTATGGGCTTTCTGAGGTGCCTTGGGAACCCATGCCTGCCGTCATCTAGCTTGATGGGACGATCAATTCCATCTTTCAGGGGTGGCTATAATAGTGATGACATTACCAAGGTGGAGGTGTGGGGTCGGGGCTGCTGAGCCAGGAGGCAGTGATGACACAATGACGATTATGATTGCTCCTTTTTCACTTTACAGGTGCATCCATTCGCCGACTTGGATGAATCTACAGTTGTGCTACCACCTGGGTTTTGCACTCCTTTCTTTGCTCTATCATCGCAGATTGTACCTCATGGTCCCTTGCACTTTTTCTCCCTTTCTCAGGACATCAAATGCAACTCTGTGCCTCCCTTCTGCTTGCAAAAATAGCATGGTTTTCCTCCCCTTGTTGCGCTCCCGCCACCAACACAAATGTGGTTGTGAAAGGTGTAAACAGTGACAGGGTGCATTTTTTTTCATTTTCGTTTCTGATGCTGTAGGCCTCTTCCCCCTTTTATTTTGTGGTCTTTGAAATGGAGCAACAAAAGGGAGGCCGCCAAAGCTAGACACCAGAGAAATGTTCCCATGTGCCCAAGTGTGGAACATGCACTACGTGCAACAGTCCAAGGCAGCGGAAAAGAGGAAGACAGACTAGGCAACACAACAGCAGGAAACCAAGAGAACATGCAACAACGTCATGTGACAACAGCAACAGTTGTAGTGCATGTTTATCTTTGTCCGTTGCAATGCCGCGTCTAGTAGGGCTGGATCGTCTTGCATCTATGTTTTGCAAACCCACGAAGAAGACCTAGAAAACAATGTTTCAAATGTTTGGGTCTTCAGGGCCGCAACCAGCACCGTCACCAACAACTACCCACCGGGAGGTCACACAGGCATTTTTCTGGTTTCGCGGGTATCCCACTTTGAAGGGCATCCCCGACGACATTTATAACGTGGCACAAAAATGGGCTTCAAAAATTATGAAGGGCACTCCCATGCCCAAGTTGGTGGGTTTTGTGGGAGTTGCCACATAGCCCGCCAACCAGAAGGTGGAGCCAAGTCGATTTGAGGAGTGCAAGGATGTGATGACCACAGTTCCAGAAAACCACAAATAGAGTATGTTGAACGAGTACCAAACTGCCGCACCCCACTAAAGTTCATGTGCGCAAAGTGGTTGTTGCCCCGTTGGGACCGTGCCCATGTTGTGCGCAGTGTCATCTTTTTCGCTGACATGGGGATGAATGAGGCACCTGTTGCAGCAAAGGAAATTGTCCGCGCGCACATGAAGGAGTCGGTGTAGTGTGCGCTCCAAATTGCTTAGGAAAAAATGGGCAAGCAATCGGTGCCCATCAACTACCCTGAGCTATTTGGTTTGGGAGCATAGAAGCAGCAAACACCGCAAACCAACGGGCGGTTGATTTTTGCACATGATTGTGTCAAGGTTCGCACGTATTGTTTGCAAAATAGTCAAGCAGATTTTGAGTTCCCCAAGCTGTGTAATGTGTTGGGACAATGTAACACCCCTAGCATGCATAATGCCTATGGAACGTCCCGCAAAGTGTGCCTATCCATCCAGCACAGCATTGTTCGTCGGGAGCTAACGCTTGACGGCAAATGGGCTGGCTAGGTCAATATGGGGCCTGATTACATATGGGGCCCATAAGAAACACATGTGCGGTGCACCGGACATCGTCAGAGTGCGGTACATTTGCATGGAGACTAGGACGGTGCATCAACAACACATCGGCCTCGCCACACCAAAGGACGCCGTTTTTTTTTTGGAACCCGGCACCACAGACCAGGGAAATGTGCGATTGCTTGAGAAGCCCTTGAGTACGCTCGAATCAGGAAACAAATCTGCGGTGAGTTGCAGTACCTGTTGAAACGTGGTGACAGTTCAGCTGCGCCGGAGGACATTGTGGCCCGCAAGATTGTTGTTGCCACTGATCATCCATCATCCAGGAAATCGATGCGGCGACCAAAAATCCGAAACATGATGCAGACAAAGTGCAGACCGAACGGCGTACAAAGCTGGATTTGTATGTGAGTCTTCGGACTGAACTTCGGTTAGTTTGTTTTTTGGTGTATATGCCCCACTTGTGGGACACCTTGACCTGCTTGAAACCCGTGTTCTTGGAAGGACAAGGAGAGGCTGCTTGTGCAGCCTGCATGAGCTTCAGCCTGTCTCGTGTGAAGTAGGGCCTTGAGGGTCTCCTAACCAAGAATGGACCCTACACACAGGTAGTTCTAGCCGCCGCAACTGTAAGTAAAGAGGCCCCAACAATGCATTTGAATGGGCAACAACTATCCACCCACAAAGCAAGTGACGGCTAGTCTGCGGCCAAAGAGTTGCGGAGGGCCCTGTTGACAAAAATCAGCCACAAATTTGAAAACAGTTATACGTTGATATGGCTGTGCCTGATCCCAGATGTTGGACAACCAACATAGTGACCGACACCGAAAAGCAGTCGGTTGTGGCTGTGGAGGAACGCTAGGGGAATTGATTCCTGGTGTAATTGGTGCATGGCACCAATTTGGCAGGGCAAAATAATTTTTTTTGCGAGCAGCAAGGAGGATAAGGAGAAAGCTTGCACAGCATTCGGGGTTTTCATGTTTTGGAGTGCTGTCGTAAGCAACAAACAGTTTGCGATGTGCTTGCGGTTGTATGCCGCAATTATTGTAGTAGCCTATCCCTCAAGTGCTGATGCTGAGCGCGCTATTCCTACGCTCAACAACATTGCAGCAGCACTGAGGAGTTCGATGTCTCGGGACAACATCCGTATGCATTTGATTGCAAAGCAAGATACCCCAGACCCGCAGGAGTTCCTTGTTGTCTGTGTAGCTTCCACGTGGGCAGCAGCAAAGTCTTGGGATCGGAGGCGCTTCCAAACACACAAACATAAGACATGTAGTGACGAGGGCAAAAAGTGCAAGGTTCTTGTTGTACAAACTTGTGATGACAGCGGGAATGACAACACCCCACAGGAAAATGTGCATGGCTGCCAATGATCCTGCTGCCAATTCATCCCGTAGCTTGTTTGGTGCCTCGTCCAGTGGTGACAGCAGCTCTAGCGCAAGCTCCAGCTCAGACAGCTCCAGCTCAGGCAGTTCAAGCACGGATCCTCCGGAATTGCAAGCCATTTTGGCTAAATGTGTGAAGAAATAATCGGATTGTCTAGCTTGTCTTCATGGGATGCACCAACCCCTGTGCAATGCACTTGTGTTCATTGTTGAGCAGAGTGGTTCAGTGGCTCAGCGGCATATGCCTGGGCTTATGGATTAAGCATCCGTGGTACAAATCCAGGGCAGCAATGTGCTGTGGCGTTTTTGGTGCCATCAGCCCTCTCGTAAAACTGCTGGTTCAGCCAGAAGGGTCAACCATAATTGCAATTGTCATTAGGGGGGGACCCCCCACCACCACCACTATATCCACCCCTGCCATCTTTAGCTCCTATCTTGTTGAGAACATTGAGAGTCAATACTGTGGGGGGGATGCCAGCCCGACATTCGGGGAGGGATGACAAGAGGGGGAGGTTGCATCCTTGGCGGGCTCTCTATGGGGCTTCTATTTCTTTGTTCCCAGGCCAACACCCGGCGTATGCCTTCGTAAGCCCCCTTGCTTCCCCATTTCCCTGCAGCAAACGATGTCCGCCGTGCCTGAGCCCGGGGCACAGGTCCCCACGGATGCCGATGCTGTGGGGTTGGGGCCGGAAGCAATGCAGGCCATTGCCAGGGATGCCATGGCCCAGGCCGCGGATGCAGCGGCCGCGGGCTCGGGCGCAGGCCCGCAGTCCTCGGACGTGCAGCCACCGCCCGCGATGCCGCCCCCTGGCGCTGCACTGCCTTCGGGCTGGATCGAGGAGACAGATGCGAACTCGGGCATGCCCATCTACTTCAACACCGGCACCGGTGAGATCATGTTCGAGCGCCCTGGGGCAGGGCCCCCGCCCGAGGACCCGCCACCTCCTTATCCGGCACCCGCCCCCGCATCTGCGACCGGCGCTGGCTCTGATCACGCTCACGCCGGCCCACCCTCCGGCTCCGCCACGTCCTCCGCGATCGGTGCGCCCCGCGCCGCGCTGCACTCCGCGCCGCGCTCCAGTGCGGCCCGGCTCGGGCAGATCCGCACGCAAGTGACCGAGACGCTCTTCGGCTCCGCCGGGACGACCGTGACCGCCGGGGCCGGCTCGCAGCCGCGGCGCCTCACCCCCTGCACGGTCCGCGGGGCAGGGCCGTGGTACGTGGACATGCAGGCGGTCCCGCACCCGCGGTTCCGTGAGTTGCCGGCGCTGGGGCCGTTCCCCACGGAGGCGGCTGCGCGCGCGGCGGCGCGGCATGAGGCCCCGCCGGTGTGGGTGGACGAGGACCACTGCAACCGCTGCCGCCAGGGCTTCGGGCTGCTGCAGCGCCGCACGCACTGCCGCAACTGCGGGTACTCCATGTGCCGCGGCTGCTGCAAGACGTGGCCCCGCGCCGCGCTGCCGGCGCTGTATCCGAAGGACGGGGAGTCCGCCTCGCGGATTTGCCTCGGCTGCAACGCCAATGTCGACGCTTTCCGCGCCGCGCTGCTGGCGGGGGACACGGACGCGGCGCGCCGGGCGTACGCCGACGGTCGCGCAAACCTCAACCTCCGGTGCTTCCTGCCGGCGACCAGCGACGGGGAGGGCGCCCGGGGGGGTGCGGTCCTGCTGCCCGTCCATCTGGCGGCCGTGGCGAACTCCCTCGCAACCCTCAAGTGGCTGGCGGAGGAGGAGCACTGCCCCGTTGTGGGGCCCGACGCCATGTCCCTTGGGAAGCCCTCCAAGTATGATATGCTCTCATCCGTTTTCACCCACTGAGAGACAACCCACCCCCTGAGTCCAGCACAATCTCTGCCCTGTCACATTGCCTTTGTGAGTCATGCACCGATTACATTGCTTCAGCCAACAACGAAGCTTAGTGTGCTCTTCCCGTGACTGGATGTGCGCCTGACTTCAGCTCGCGAGTGAGCGATGAATGACATCTTTGGGGGCCGGAAGCCTGTCTTTGGGGCACCTGCGTACGGTCATACGTCGCGCAGCTTGCGCACAAATTGGCGGCGATGCATGGCCGATGGGATTTCTGAGGTGCTTCCTGTGGGTTTGCTTTGCCATCATTGTGATTCTGAATGCACAGTTTTGTGGGAGGTAGCGTAGGAAGTTTACAACATACAAAAAGTAGTATTCATCATGTGTCACGTTTGAACACATCCATGAAGCATGTTTTCATCTTACTGCTCATGAAGCCATTTTTTCATCTGAAACCGTTCCTTTTTCTGAGCGCCACAAAGCAAAATGCAAAGCAGTAGAAGCAATTGTTAAAATAGTGGCATCCCGCCGCAAGGCACACCACATGGCACCCTGCGGCAAGGCACGCCGCATGGCATCCTGCCGTAGGGCACGCCGCGCGGCTCTTGTGAGTTGATTACGTCAGCACAACTAAACAATGCAGTTGAGGAGGTCTGCCGAAATTTTGGCAGACAATCAACAGGATACTGGGAATCATGCAAATGAGTTGAACTTGTGGTGGGCATCTTTCCGGACAAGTGGGGAGTGTAGATGTGTTACAATGTGTTACCTGGGAGTCATAAAATGAGTGAAAAGTCTAAACATGAAGCCGTTGGCGGTCTCGAAAAGACATCTGATACGCACAGAAATTCCTCGTGTATGTCCCTCTTTTTTACAGCAATACGCTCACATTTGTGTCCCGTCACGTTCTTGACCAAAAATGTCCGAAAAGCAACGGCCGGACAGGGGCCTGTGGGCTAAGAAAGAGTAAACAAAGGGGGGTGAATGTTTGCAGGAGCCCGAGGGACACGTGCTAAGGCCTATTCCTCGCAGTCCTACAGGGCACCGAACGCCCAAACCACCAAAGCCTATCATTCCAGAACGACGCCCCTCCACCTCATCTATTGAGAGGGAGGTGTGACAAATACCCAGCCACACCAATTTCTTGGAGGGTCTTGAATTGTACATACTCGTGTTGGATGTAGTAGTGCAGCAGTCGCATGTGTGGATGTTTGTCATGACGTTACTGAGCCTAGCCCTAACCCTAACCTGAGTCTATGCGGGGCCATCGAGCGTCAGAGACCGACGTGTGTCTGTATGTCCGTGTGTCCGTGTGCTGAATGTTGCCCATAGTGTGCATGGCTTTGATGGAGAATACATTGAAATGAGACACACCCAAAGTCCCCGTACTTTCCGACTTCTTTTGTCTTCGAGAATTCTGATTTGGTCATTTTTTCGTGCCTTTTCCACCTTGCTAATGTATAAACTACATGCATGAAACTGCACAAATCACCGAGGGAGGTCCGAGGGGCGGGGGTTCAAGACGTTCTTGTTCTCAACCGAAAATTGGCGCCGAACCTCTCCCCTTTCCGCGATTGTGAATCCGAAAATGGTGCAAACGTTGATACGCACGTGGACGACACATGTAAACCCCCACATTGACGCCCGTCGACAACCACGTTCCCTGCGTGCCTGCTCCTTTCCACGCTTTTAGAAGCGTGCTGCGCGTCGCGATCGAGGCGCAGGCGACCGACGTGCTGCAGTGGCTCATCGGGGCGGACGACGCCGCGCCGCACACGGGCGTGCCCATGCCGATGCCAATGAACACCGGCTGCGCCACCGCCGCGGTGCACCGCGCGCTCGAGGGGGCCCTGCGGGAGGGGTACCGGCAGAGGGCGCTGCTGAACACGGCGCTGGAGGCGGCCGCGGCGCGGGGGGCCACCGTCTCGCGCACCGCGTCTGGCGCCTCCGCAGGGGCGTCGCCGCAGGTCCCCGCGGCAGCGTCTGGGGCCGAGGACAACGAGTGCGTGATTTGCCTTGCGGCCCCGAAGGAGTGCGTGCTGATCGACTGCGGGCACGCCTGCGTCTGTGAGCAGTGTGCGGGGGCCGTGGCCCTCTGCCCGTTGTGCCGTGCGCCCATCCAGCGGTACATTAGAATGTACACGGGCTGAGGCAGTGCTGTGAGCGACTGCTCCCGCAAACCGCAACCTCTCGACAGACGCCCTCTTGGCGGCCGACAAAGGGGAAAGCCGCACCAGCCGAGCTTGCGCTTCCCATCGCAGCCACTCTGTTTCCGCGTCGTCGTCACAACAATGACATTGACAGCAACGGATGTGTGCGCTCCCATTGACCCGGGCGCCGTGGCGATACGGAACAACAACGGCCATGTTTGTAAACATGATGGGGCATGACTGCTCTCGCACAGTAGTACTACGCAGTACTGCAACATTATATTATCCACAGGACTGCAACTGTTGTTGTTGTTGTTGTTGTTGCGGTCATCATTAAGTGACAATCCTGTCGCATTCTGATTGGCAAAATAACCGGAGGCCCCTTCTTTGACCAACCGGCAAACACAGGGTTACGAGTCCAGTGTGTGCTGTTGCTGCATGGAGCCTTTTAGCACGCGCCCCTCTGCCCCTTCCTGACATGATGATCGAGATTGGGCACCCGACATGCGGAGGAGTGCATGTGCCCTTCAATCTGCGCCCGCGGGCATGTGGATGCCACAGGGACAGAATGCCGCAGTGGGTAGTGGGCCCAACGCGCCACTCTCACCACAAAACTGCACCCCCCTCCAGCATTGGCCTCAAGCAACAAGTGGGTCCCATAGAAGATAGGGCAGTGGTCACCGGTTGTGCTACGCAGTCCAGCGAGGGTTTGCGAACACCCCCCCACCCCCCCCCACACACGCCCCTCCCTCTTTTTTCAGAGCAAGCGGCCCGTAGACCCATGCAGGTCTTCCTCTTTAATACGGCATCCCCCCCCCCCCCCCCACACACACACACCGCTTTCCCCCTTTCTCTCCCATGGCTGCCTGCGAGGTGGTGCGGGTGTGGACGCCACGGGGGCAGCGATGCAAAAGTGAGAAGTGGGACTGACATTCCACTCTGGACCGGCGGTTTTCCTTCCCCACGTGGTCGCACCCAATGCTCAGTAACGTCATGACAAACATCCACACATGCGACTGCTGCACTACTACATCCAACACGAGTATGTACAATTCAAGACCCTCCCAGAAATTGGTGTGGCGGGGTATTTGTCATCTCAATAGATGAGGTGGAGGGGCGTCGCTCTGGAATGATAGGCTTTGGTGGGAGACACAGACAATCCTGATCACCAAACCGCAACCGACACCCGCATTACACTCGCGAACGCCACTGCACGTTCCAGTGGCTTGGAACACGCAACGTGAGCGATTTATTTCGAACAACCCCAACGTCCACTCGAAAGTACCTACCGGCACACTTACTCGGCCGTCATGGCAACCCCCTCGCTTCCCCGCCCGACCGCCCCCCCAACTCCCTGCAAACGATCTTTACCGACGAACACCGGTCACACAAAACACATGCCTCTGGACACTGATTTTCCTACGTGGTATCGAACTCGCCTTTATGGAGCCCCCCGCCCTTCGGCATCAATCACCAACAGGATCCCTCCACAACACCAGAGCAAGTCCGTACATCGGACCGGGCTTGCCTTCTGGCCTTGATGGTTCACCCATTGCCCTGGAATATGCTCTTGTCCAGGCGGGCGACCCCTGCACCCATTGTTTTTGACCATGGTTTCGAGGTGACTGCAAGACTTGTGAATGGGATGTACCATGGGGATTGGGTGACGGCGTTGGCGTGTGACGTGTGTGGGTAGCATTTGGGATCGCACCTCACATCCTCCGAACGGGTACCTAAGAGTTACGTGTGGCAGGTGGCCCAATTTTCCCCAGGCGAAATCCGGGGACTGTGGCAGTGCAGTGTGTGCGTGAGGTAGTGTGAGCCTTGGGATTTTGCAAGGGGGGCGAAACCACCCCCTCCAAAAGTTTCCCCGGCGGAATAATCCCCCCACGAAATTGTCCCGCAAACGCTGTATTGCCAGCATCGCTGCCAAAGAAACGGAACCAGACCAACTTGCACAAGCGGACACAGCCGCGAAGGCGGTTATGCCTCCGCAGTTGGTGGTGGGGCGCTAGGCCTGTTGTGTATGCGCTCATCGTTTGGCTCTGGCTATGCAGTTTGTCAACTTTCTGTACGTTTACTTGGAACCTGCACATCAATGTCTCCATTTTTTTCTTTACAAAAACCAAGACAAATTCAGGGGACTCCCCCCCCCCCCCCCTGCGAGAGCTACACTCTTGTTAGGGCAACAGCAGGTGTCGTTTCCGCAACTTTGAGGACCATGTCCTGTTTTGCCCTTCACAAGTACCCCCTGCGTGTCGAAGGTGTTGTTTCCGTCAAATTTTGGGATTTCAGTGTTGATCTCGCAAGGAGGGGGGAACTCTTGAGTGCTCATATTCTGCAGCAAAGGCCCAGTCATTCCACTCATTCATGTGACCACGATGACGTAATCCGCTTCTCCTTCTCCTAAATGATTCGGGTTGAACTGGTGGGTCCAGAACGGGGGTGGGGATGAGCCCTTGCCCTTCGTGTGCCCGTGAGTGCGGTCGGCGCAGCAACAAACCGACAGGCGGTGACGGCGGGCAGCGGAAGCACTGCACCGCCAAAGCATCGGCCGTCCACAGCGTTGAGGCATGCCTCCACAAAACACGCCCAAAGTGCGTGAAACCGGAAGTACCGACCGACTCCACATAACCCCCCCCCCCCCTGTCTGAAACGTACGGTCACGAACCTCCAGGGCCCCCCCACTGGTAATGCCTGACTGATGAGTTGCTGTCCACGGAAGTACCAAGGCATTTGATCCCTCTGCCCACAGTGCCATCCGGTACTTACTGGACTACTGGCACTTCCCCAGCCCATTGCCCTGCTCCTCTTGGACCTCCACTCCAAGACCCCCGATGCAGTTGGTCACATCCCATGACCTCACCGACCCGGTGTCCATAGCCCGGCATTCCACGTATGGAGGACCTGCCGCCTTGTCTAATAAATAGTAACCAAGAACGCCTCGGGCGCACATCTGGAAGCCGTAGCCTTGACGCGATCCCTAGAATTGAGCAGCAGGCAGAAATGGAGGCTCTGGTAGTTTTCGTATTGGCGGTGAATTTGTCTCAGGCGACATGGTGGGAACACCCTCGAGAAGCTGTGCCACCCTTACAATTGTTTCAGAAATTCTACAACCCTCCAGCGCCCTTCATAGTCCCCCATGACCCTCTGCAATGGTTACAATTCCACTGCTATGTTGCGCAACCCTCTACCACAGGGTGCCAGCCTCACAGTCTCACGCGCCGTTGTGCTGGGATCCGTGAAGCTTGGGTCGTATGACGAGGCCAAATCGATGTTCAAAGGTTTGGGGCTGGACGGGGTGCCCCAGGAGTTTTGCGCGGCTGCCACTGCAGGTTTCTTGACAGTGGCTGCCACGGCACCCTTGGACTTCACACGCACGCGGCTCATGGCAGCCAAGCAATTTGCGCAGCAGTCTGGAGTGCACGCGGTGTACAGCGGGTCACTGGACGTGGTGCTGCAGACATTGCGGAAAGAGGGACCGTTTGCATTTTACAAGGGGGCGTTCCCACAGTGGTTGCGCATTGGGCCATACACAGTCATGCATTTCTTGGCATGGGAGAGACTGTGTAGGGTTTTTGGAACCACAGCCGTCGGCTGATGGTAGGGGCCACCCTGGTAACCACTGCTGTGAGAGTACACAGCACACTGCATTGCACACCCCTTTGACCCGTCTACGTGGTCCGTGGCACGTGGCTACGGCAGTGCCCTGGATGCCTCACGAGTCCGAAGAGGCAACCGCAGTACACCGCAGTGAGACACATGGCGGTGCTCGCCCGGTATTTGGTGCAGGGCTTCTGTCCATACCCATACCCATAACCCCCTGTCTGAACGCCCAGGGCCCCCCACTGGTAATGCCTGACTGATGAGTTGCTGTCCACGGAGGTACAGCTATGGGCAGATCTACGCGGACTGCAATGACCTGCACGGTGCTTGGGCCCTGTTGTCCCTTGGGCAGCTGGGCTCGAACATCAACAGACGGTTCTCTGTGCTCTAGTTCAGGCCTCCGCATTTTGAGCCGCATTTGCTATTTGATTCACGGCCCATGGCCGCAGCAGTACCCAACCAGCCCGTTCACCCTGGGGCATTCCACCCAAACGTTGCTGTTTTTTTTGCTTGTCTCCCTCCGTTCGGCTTGGAGTGTCCACAGATGTGGCATTCGCGGCCTGCAGCCTACTCGTTTGTGTTGCCCACCCTGAACTTACCTTCGAACCGGCATGGCCAATGGATTTTGGAACAGGAATGGATCACTATGGCCCAGGCCACTGACATGGGCGTGGCAGCGAGGGAGCGTGGCACACGAGTACCAAATGGGAACGACGACTGCTTCATCGTTGCTCTGATGTTAGATTCGCAGGTTGGTCAGCCGATGCCTCTGGATCGGAGGTGCAACCCCCGCTGGCGTTATGCGTAAACCCCCTCTCAAGTACACTGTTGTGGACCGCGGTGGTTGTCCACACTGAAGTCTGACCCAAGAGCCTCTCAAGCTTCTACCTTGACACGTGCATGATGACCCGCCGAACCATCCCTGCCTTTGTCATTTCACCCATCTGGTCCTATGGTAGCCTTCCCCCCTGCCGCCTCACTGCTCCAGGCATGCCTGTCAGGGAGGCTGGTCCCTCATCATCCACACGAACAATTTTACTGGTGGACCGGGTGAAAATGGCTTGCGTTCCAGGAAAATGAGCCCCAGACCTTCCTGGACCCGCTGGCTATCCAAGCTCAGTATTCCGGTCTTGCTGTTGTTGTCACTGACCTGGACCATGTCTGCACAAGGAGCAACCATACCATGGCATTCCCCTAGTTTTTCTGGCACTGCTTGCTAGCGTCCGTGCTAAGGGCTGAGCTGCTCAGAGCCTCCCAAGATAAAACGCCAAATCCACTTACACAGCCCTTCTTGTCGTGCTTCAATATTGATCGCAGTAACTGACCATTGGTGTGTAGAATAGCCACAGTGGTGAGGAACAACCCCTCATCAAACTTCAAACTACATGAACAGTGATGTCAACTATCCCGACAACACTCCTTCGCTGCCTTCAAA
Organism: Eutreptiella sp. 'Long Island Sound 2002'; assembly: GCA_964036045.1. NCBI lineage: Eukaryota > Euglenozoa > Euglenophyceae > Eutreptiales > Eutreptiaceae > Eutreptiella > Eutreptiella sp. 'Long Island Sound 2002'. Next base: position 10,633,876 of record OZ038378.1, on the reverse strand, counting down.
CTGCTGTGACCTCTTCGTGCACTGTTGCCCTTGCACTTGATCCCCTGTTGCTCAACAACACGTTGTAAACGGGTGCTAGGCTTGCACACTACATTTCCCTCGATTTCAATATTTCGATATTGTGCATCATGATTTGGGTAAGAGGAGAGGTCATTTGTAAGGGTGTTTTTTTGTGCTCTGCATTTCGGGACAATTTTTGGTGCAAAAACTGAATTCTTGGCATCAAATGAAACGCATTTGTTTGGGTTTCCCCTTTGCACATGGCATGTAAAGAAATGTGTGAACCCATGGATGCATCTCGGTCCATATGGTGCTTCATCATTTGGATTTGGGGAGAGGTCAGTTGTGAGGGTCGTTTGCTTTGCATTTTAGATGGTTGGCACGTTTGTCTTTTCCTTTGAATTTAAGACATGTTGTTTCCTTCGCTTTCTTATCTGCTGAGCATTGCATTGGTAGACCGTACTCTAAATGATTTGACTTGTATTTGTGGGGAGCATCTATTGGTTTTGGCTGGTCTGGAAACACAACAGCTTGCCGCCCATTGCACGGAGACACTGGGCAAGCATAACCACACCCCTGAAGCCCAAGCGCCTGTTGTCCCTATGGCACAATTTTTCTTTGCTGCCTCGTGACGGGCTACGGAGGATGTGCCCCCTCCTAAAGAGAGTGATGGGGCAGATGAGGTTGCAACGAACGACTCACATGTGGTGCTCCTCCCTCGGTTAGATGACAAGTGCATAGGAGCCCTACCACTAGGTATTACCAATGCCAGTGCCTTGCATGGTAGAACCATGTGATGCAGCATGCATACAAGAACAGTCCACTGGACGTGTGTGGATGGCATGGGTGATCATGTCATTGGACCCCCGTGTACCAAAAAGGCATGTGTTGGTGAATTTGGCGAAATATTGCGTTGCACTCTGTGCCATGAGGTGCCACGCAACCCAACGATGTGCGAATGGATGTGCGAGGAATGCAACGCCGTTTCGAGCACCCCACATTTCAAGTTGGGATTCATGAACTTGGCAAAGCGAGCATACACACATCATGCCGACAAGCATAGTGCAATCAAAGGATTGCACCGTGTGTCGGGTGTTCGCGAGACTTTGGTGCAAAAATGCGATGCACACAAGGCTTTGATTCGCACTGTTGGGGTAGACGACCGTCCCTTGGCATCACGCCACGCCGCCTGCCTTATTGCTGCTAGCCAAAGTGCAGCCGTGGTGTTGGAGGATTCATCCAAAGTGATTCAAGTCCGCTCTTACAATGAGAGGGACTGTGGTTTGGCATGCTTTGTTGCTATTGGCATTGGTGGCAGCCGCGCAAAAAGAAAAAAGTAGCGCACCAAGTAGCTAAAGCTGTAGATTGAGAAGGAGAAGCAGTTTTGGAGGCACATGACCAGAAGGATAAATACTACTAGCCACTTAGTGGGTCAGAGGGTGCAAAAGCAACAACTACACTAGCGGCAACAACCGTAGCAGTGGCCACAATAGTAGTGCATGCAGCAGTGTGAGTATGCTGGCGGCCGGTTTCTGCTGCTATTGCAAGTGCTACCCTCTGAAGCCGCTGCTTGCTTCTTGCCCTTCTTGATTGTTGCCTTTTGTTTGGTAGAGTTTTTGTTGTTGTTGCTGCTGCAGCTGTTGCTGCCAGTGCCTCTGGTACTAGCAAGGGCAAGAAGTGAGCACGGGCTTCCCAAGGTGGGAAGGCCAAGAAGCAGTAGGTAGTGGGGTAATAGTAGGCAAGGCAATTCGAAACGCGAAACGACTCGAAACACAAAACGACTCGAAACAACTACGTCACACCACTGGATTTGGCAACACATACTGTGACGAGTCACAAGGTTGTGCCATGGCTAGGGGGATGGACAAACGATGTGTGGCGTGGTGCTTCCGACGTGCATGTGCCCCAACTTTGTTTGTTTTTGCATTTTGTCTTGTTTCCTCTCCTTATACAATTCGTCCCATTGTCCATAAAAGCAAACACAGGTTATTGCGACCGCCTAAGTGGGTATCAATTTGATCGTGTCAAAACACCCCTAATTTTGCAACACCGCCGTGTTTGGTGCCAAAAACACCTCCCAGAGCAAGGTTTTGGGGCAGCGGGCTTTGGCTAGTCGAATAAAAAACGGAAGGATTTGCATTCGGAGGGGTTTTTTGTAACCACCGCCCCGGAATAAGTCCAAGATAGTCCTTCCGCGACAAAAAAAATCGGCGGTCAGATTTGTGAAAGCTTGAAAGCATGGGTCGCCCCACTTTTGCCACCAAAGTCCATGGCGATGCCCGCGGTAGTTGGTCTGGACCATGTTCTTCTACGTGGGCAGGCAAGCAACCCTCTTTGCCGTGGGGTTGGTGCATTGCTCCCCCTCACGAGGGCCAACCGCCCCCCCCCCCCCTCCCCAAGGGAGGTGAGGCACTATCGCAGTGGCTGCATGGGAGGGCGAGTATGGAAGATATTTACCCCCATTTAGTCCCAACCATCTCGTTCCTCTGTGCCGCAATAGTCCATAGGCAAGGGGCAGCCATAGGGAGGTGGGCGCATGAAGTGTTGATCGGTAGGGGGGGGTGAGGAGAAATAATATTCGTGGGAACGGCATATAGCTTTACTTTCGTAGGCAAACCACTGGGCCCGAATAGCCTACGACTACTTGGACCTTGGGTTGGAGCGCTGTAGCCATCCATTTATTTGGTGTGTGTGGCGTTGCACTGGGCCCCTGCAATCACCGACTCCTTTGACCTTAATGGGGCAGGCCTCCGCAGCCAACAACTCTCTCAACCTCCCTAGAATGGGCTCCCTACAACCATCAACCCCCTCACCCTTTCCGAGCCCCAGCAGGTGATAACTCCTTTGACCTCCATGGTGTTGCGCACCGATAGTAAGTGACCTACTCGTCCACATCTCTGGGGTGTTGCCCCTAAAGCCAATGACTCCTTCGACTTTTGTGGTGTTGGGCCTCAATGGCCATCAACACCTTCTGGCTCCATTAGGTTGAGCGCATGTACCCGAAGACTCTTTTGACCTCTGTGGTGCTGGCCCCTGGGAGCCAACAAATCTTTTGTTCTCCATGGGACTAGCTCCTACAACCAACGGCTAGTACATCCACCCTGGAGCTGGGCCCACGTAGCCATCGACTCTCTTGACCTCTTTGGGGCTCACCCATGCAGTCAACTAATCCTTTGACCTCATGGGGTGGTGCACGTCGAGGGGGGTGGCTGGTTCGAATCTTGACACCCTCCCCCCCCCCCCCCTCCTCCCTCCAGAACCCCCAAAGTTTTCGAACTCGTCTTTGTCCAAATTGAGATATTTTGGGGAAATTATTGGCGCCACAAGCGCCGAAGAATTTTTTCCGGGCACATGGCATGGGGCAAACGAGCCAAGAAGGGCCGCGTGTGCCGATTTCGCGATGTCCATTCTGAGCGTACGGCCCTGTTGGTGCCCATTTCTATTCCTTTCACCCCTTGTTGATACAAATGTGGTGACTCTCTGACATGCATCATGGTTTGCAGCATGCTAGCATTAGGCAAGCAACCTTCCCTGTTCCTTGAACAATAAAAATTCTGACTTCTTTCCCTTTCAAAATTGCTGCCTTTTCTCACTCCTTTGTACACCACGAACCCCATGTTGTACACCAAACCCCATGAGTGCCCCACTCCCTTGTGTATCGCAAACCCCATGCTGTGCACCTCACCCCATGGCCGCCTCATGACACCCTCCCTTGAGGTTTCTGGCACCCATTGCCGGAAATACCCAAACGGATGGTACCCCATCTATTTGTCTATTTGGACAAGGGCGGTGCATGAGTCAGGCTACCTGGGCCGCATACCCAACTATTCGGGGTGCCTGACCCCCCCCCCCCCCCTTCAACCGGCACTGTGGGTGGGTGGTGGGTGCGAGCTGACCTCACTGTTCAGAGGAGCAGAGCCAATGCACAGTCAGCAACCACCTGGTGTGGTACAGAACTGGTCTACGCTGCAGTGCAGCAAGCATGACATTGAACAATGTGGTTATGACCATGCGCCTATGACACGGGGGCGTATGCGAACCCAGTTTCCGTTGCCTCATGGCCCTTCAACACATCCACCTGGGCCGGCACAACCCCTTGCACTCTGGTGCAGTTGTGGGTGACCACTAGAGGCCAGTCTGCCGCCAGCCAACCCTTGCCCCCCCTGCCAACGGAGAGGCCATTCGGGTGTGGTGCCCTCTGGGCCCCCTCGTCTACGCAGGCTGTAGCGCCGCAGCCAGTGCAGCCAGCACCGGTGGCACCCTGGCCAGGGAAGCACTCTCTGTGCCTTGATGCCCCTCCACCTGCCCGGGGTACGCCCTTGGCCGTGGGGAGCCGGACCCAGCCCGCGTGGCAGCACCACCTGTGCCGAAGGCAGTCAAGGAGTGCGGGTTTGCCCAGTACCACCGCCTTCCCATGCCGGCAGGCAGTCGTGGAGCGGTTGGGTAGCTTGTCCTTGTGACGTGGAGGTTGCGAGCCCAGGCCCACATCTCCCCCGGCAGGCTCAACGTTAGGCTCTCCAGCCTCCCTGCCGGGGCCTCGAGCACCAGGCACACACTTCCCCGTGCCATGTGCGCCAACGCCGAACAACAATGGAGCAAGTGTGCCACAGCCCCCCCCCCCCCCCCCACCCTCAGACACACAAGGGCACATACACACAGGCACGGCGGCATCTCCCGCCCGCGAGCGCCACCGCGGGGTCTGGGGGCGGTCAACAGTTCGGTAGGCCTTGTGACCGGACACCCGGGTACGGCCGCCCAGTCGGGTCCGGCAGGGAAGGCGGCGTGGACCGTGGGTAGGCGACCAGGCGAGGCCTTGACCCCCCCCCCCCCCCATTCATACCCCCTAGGAACTCCCCCACTCCCCCATAGCGCCCCCCCCCCCCCCTACAGGCCCCCAAAAGCTTGCGTGGGTGGATAGGGTCGTGTGGCCCAGTCTCCAACGTCCCCCTGTGGGAACAGCTCCTGGCAGCACTAGATGAGAATCCAAGCACTGTTCATTGGGTCAAAGTACCTTCACATGTAACCATCGAAGGTAACAATGAGGCGGACCGCCTGGCTGACCAGGGCAGGCAACTGCACCCGTGGTTCCCTCACCCACGCACCCCATCCCTGCTGCTCTCTGTGGCTGGCACACCGCGTGCCCCAAAAAAAGCCTAAGCTACTTACACTAGACAGCTCTCCGCTTCCGGTGAAACGTCTTAATTTTGGCGCACAGGCATCACCTCCGCTCATTCACTCCATTGAAGGACAGGCGGTCCTCACTACACTCAACCTTACGCTCATGGCAGACACTCTCTCGACAACATCTGGCATCAGTCACTGTGACACTGATTCATGGAGTGCAGAAAACACTGACAGTGCAAGCCAGCTCAGCTCTCGCACGTGCTCCACAGAAGGCAGTCGTGACTAACTGCTTTGTATTTGCTGGCGTGTGGTTTCCACGCCAGTTTACCACCCTCACACCCTCCTCTCCTCCTGTTGTATGTTCCTCCCTGCTCTGTTTGAAACTAAACAGCAACTGAAGGAGACAGGCCGAATGAGTGCCATGCTATGCAGCCCAGTCAGTTTGCAAGTAGTACAATAAAGCAGTCCACACCTTATGGACGACTGCTATTTTATTGATCCTGGTTGTTCTTTAGAGTTGGCAGAAAGGACAAGCACTCAAGTGACCCGCAGAGCTATCCGCAAAAAACGCCTCACTGTACTTTACACAGTGGAGCTCCCCAACCAAGAAGGGGACACGTGCATTGATTGGACTTCGCAGTACTGCTGGACTAATGGCTGGAATTGTCTATGGCGGGGACATTCAGTCTATCGGAACCGACCATTGATCCCCCAAAAGTTTTGGCACCCGGTTGGGTGTCAAGATTCGACCAGGCCACCTCCCTTGGTGCGCGTACCCCCCCCCCCCCCTTGTCTAAGCTACGCCCTTGTCCAAGCTACAGTAGGCGTAGGGACCGTATTAATTTGGTACCTAATTTTAATTCGGTACCAAATTTAGTGCAACCACATAAGACATGGGTTTGACGAATTTGCCGGGTACATAGGGTCATGTACACATTTGTTGTGAGTGTTTGCCCACTTGAACCCACATAACTCTGATTTTGGGGGTATTTGTGCATTATATTCCCCCTTCTTGCACTAGCTCACCATGCAATACGTGTGTGTCGGTAGTTGTATATGTCGCGCGCAAGCTACGCCCGTGTCCAAGCTACAGTAGGCGTAGGGACCGTATTAATTTGGTACTTTGGCGTAGCTTAGACAAGGGGGGGGGGGGTACATTTGTCTAGCCATTCCACCTCTGTGGGGCTGGGCCCCAATAGCCCACACCTCGTTCATCCTCCGTGGCCCCTGCAGCGAACAACTCCTTTGACCTCCATGGGGCTGGGCCCCTGTGGCAACAATTCCTTTGAACCCCGTGCAGCTGGTCTCTGCAGCCAACAACTCCCTCAACCTCCCTCATCTGGGCTGCGTCCATCGACCTCCGTCTGTCACCCTTGTGGGGCTGCGCCAACAGTGTATGACTCCTTCAACCTCCATGGGGCTAGGCCTGGAGCTGTCCACTACTTTGACCTCCTTGGGGCTGGCCCCTTTGGCCATCAACTCCTTCGACCTCAGTGGTGCTGGCCCATGCAAGCGACTCCTTTGAACTGTACGGGGCTGCCGGCCATCAATGCCTTAGACCGCTGTGTGGCTGGACCATGAAATCCTCTACCCCTTCGACCTGTGTGGGGCCAGGGCCCTACAGCCATTGTCTCCTTCAACCTCTTTTTTGACCCTCATGTGTACTGACTTCAATTATGGTGCATTGTGATGGCAGTGATTGCTGCGAAAGGGCGGCCTAGTCTACCTGGCACAAGCTGGGCTTAGCCTTGGGCTTGTTGCCCGCTTGTACATCTGCTGGGCGGAGTATGCTGTGTAGCTGACTTCATTAATAGGTGTGCGGTTCCTGGAGGACCCAGCCCCCAACCAGGGTCTGTCGCCTGAAGCTGGGGGAGTCCACCATCCCATTGGATCCCCCCCCGTGCGAGGGGGGGGGCTACAAAACCCCAAAAGGCTTGAACTTGCAAAGTGCACATTGCAACGTGTGCAGAGTGCAAGTTGCAATGTGCAGAGTCCACAGTGTGCAATGTGCTGCACAGTGCACAGAGTGCAGTGTGTGGTGTGCACACTGTGTGCAGGAAGTTCCAGCACATCTTCTACCAGCTCGGTCCAAGTGTTTCGTCAGCCTGTGTGAGAAGTGCACCATCTCCAGGAACGCCCCAGAGTTTGTGCTGCAAGGATCCCCTCCCCCTCGCAGTACCCTGCCAACCACCGCATGACGAGCAGCGAAGCACTGCACCAGCAAGCAGCCACCGTCTGCAGCCTGGAGGCACGCCTCCACAAAACACAGCCAAGTGTGCTAAACCAGAAGTACCATCTAGCCTTGCGTCAGCACGTCTGCCCGTTTCTGTCAAAGGAGAATGTCTGAAAGCCCCGAAGTTACATCCGCTGGGGATGATTGCACTGATACAATATCTATCGTCTACGAGACTGAGCTCGAAAAGACGCAGTCTATCGAGCTCAAGCGCGCCGATATCATCGATGCCCTCTCTAAAATTGGGCTCCCGCAATCCTACGCCTCAGAGTTCTTCCGCCAGGCAAACAGGACTTCCCAAGGTGTTCTGCATTACGATGACTTTTCGCAGTTTGTTCTATCAAAGGAGGATGGCCTCCGCAATCTGTTTGACTACATCGATGTAGAGAAAGCAGGCGCTGTTGATGTGCGGAACCTGCTGTCTGCCTTGCAGCGTGTAGGGCTGAACCCCACCCCAGAGGATGTGCAGAAGGTGTTCAGCAGTCTAGACCATGACAAGGGCAACCGCATTTCGTACCCGCAGTTCCGCCGTGCCATCGGCCTTATGCAGCCAATGGACCTCATGCGTCTGTTTGGCAACACCCAGGTGCTGTGGTGTGTGGGTGTGTGTGGGGTGCAGTGCAGTGCAGTGGGAGGTCTAGCACAGGTTGTGAGGACGCGTGACGTGGTGTTGGGAGGTCTGGTGTGGTGTGAGGAGGTTTGGTGTGGGTGTGGAGAGGTGTGACACGTGGTGTGGGCAGGTGTGGGTGTGGGGAGGGGTGGGTGCGGTGGGGTGTGAGGAGAGATGTGGGGTGTGGGGTGGGGTGTGCGGACGTGTGTGCCCTCGGGTACAGCGAGATGCAGTACAATACCCTCAGCAACGCGGTCCTGTCGTTCTTCCGCATGCTGTTCGGGGACTTTGACTACACCCACTTCCTCCGTTCTGAGAACGCCGGCACCTTCTGGTTCGTGCTGAGCAAGCTAGTGCAGCCGCAGCATGCCGCAGCATGCCGCAGCATGCCGCAGCACCTGTTTTTTGGAGCTGCACATGGGGGTTTTGAAGCATGCCGCAGCATGCCGCAGCATGCCGCAGCATGCCGCAGCACAAGAAATTTTTCCGAGGGACCGCACTAGCTTGGTGCTGAGCCTCCTGAGATGTGACGTGGGGTGTGGGAAGATGTGGTGTGGCGTGGCGTGGTGTGATGTGGCGTGGACTGGGCGGCGTAGAGCCACTGGGTACGGTCGGTTGGGCAGGGAGCCGGGGGGGGGGGGGGTGCGATGTTGTCTGTGACTTGCAACGTCACGTGGCGTCTTATTTTTCTTGTAGGCGCTCTTCGAGGGCGCGTCTCCGACAGAGCTGCGGGACATTGAGAGGAGGATATTGCGGGGGCGTGTCAACCGCGAAATGCAGCGCATTCAGATGCAAGTTGACGACCTGCTGAGCCGGCACGCCAGCGAGCAGGAGGCTCTGGAGTCGCAGCTGAGAAGCCCCGGCATTGCCCCTCAGGCAGCGGCACAGCTTCAGAGCGATCTCGAAGCCTTGCGGCAGCGTCACACCACTGAGTGGGAGGCCTTCCAGGGCAAACTGGCGTCCGTGACCGCCGGTGCCGGTGCCGGAGCCGTAGCGAAGGTGGCGGCGTCGCCATTCGCTGGAGCCGGGCTGCGGATCGCGCTCGGGGGCCTGTCGGCAGTCCTGGCCCAAGGAGTGGTCCATCCCATCGAGACGACAAAGGTCCGACTGCAAAACGAAAGCGGCACCGCAAAGAAATACCACAATCTGTTTCGGGGCGCCCGCGTGATCCTGCAAGAGGAAGGTCTTTGCAACCCTGTGCACCCCACGCTCTGCAGCCCTCCGCCGCCACCCTCGACCGCCACCCTCCTGCACAGCTCTGCAACACAGCCCTGAAACACAACCCTCCAACACACGTCAACGCACACAACGGTGTACAGTTTCCGAAACCCCGCTGCAAACACACAAAAGCCCTTTACACTCCTCTGCCATGCCGCGGGATGCTCTAGGGCTGTCACGTGGCCTGTTCAAGGGCTTCGCCGCCGGGGCATTACGGGAAGCGTCCTACTCGTCCCTTCGGTTTGGGCTGTACGTGCCCATCAAGGAGTCGCTGGTGGGGCCCGACGGGCGTCAGCCGCTTTGGGTCAAGTTCACCGCTGGGGCACTGGCGGCCGCGATTGGAAGTGCGATTGCGAACCCTACCGATCTGCTGAAGGCCCGCATGCAGGCAGACACGTGCGTGCCGGCGACCACTATGCGGACGCACGTCAGAGAAATCCATACTTCTGGGGGTATCGCCGGGTTCTGGAAGGTACAACTTGCATCATGCTGCACAATGATTCACAAGGTTCATTGACCTGAGACGGATGCTATACCACCGAGCATGCCCCCATCAGCCCCTGCAGTGCTCCACCACCCGATATTATCCTCTACAATTACCCTCTATCCTTACAATAGTGCGTGCGCTTTGTGAAGCGGCTCTCCTCTCAAAGTTCACCCCCCAACATCTTGCCCACAGACAGGCAAAGTGCAACACAAGTGAGGATGCCTGTGTTTTGACAAGGCTGTCGCTGTGCATGATACCTGCAGAGCCACAGCCCTGGCTACCCTCAGAGCAATGTGATAGCCACAGGCACAATCCGAGCAATGCCACAGCTAAAAATGGCCCACATGTGCAAGCTGAAAAATGCAATTTCTCCGGCGATACTTGACAGTCCTCAAGGCCACTTGGGCAGTGGTTGGGCAATCATTTGGTGACATCGGGAGTGCATATAAACCCATGGGGAGCCATGTAGCACCAACGAGGCCCCTGTAGTGCACCTCATTGGCCCCCCAAAGCGTCGTTTTGGGCTTCATTGCACTATGGTGGGCAAAAATTGGTTGGCCCATAGCGGGCACTGTGCGTCCATTCATACCCTAGTCTCGTACCACTTTTTTCTTCTCTATGGACCCCCGCAGCAACAACATGGGTCCCGGGTGCTATGTCAAGGTTTCCGACACCGGCCCCCTTTTGCCCCCCCCCTCCCCCGTGAGAATCTCACCGTTTTCATGCCGGCATGGGTTGGTTGTAAAATTTCGATTTTTTGCTGACCTCCAACAACCCCTAGAGGCCCTTGGACTGTTGGTTGATCATTTGGTAACAATGGCGCCCACGGGGAGCCATGATGCTAATGGATCTTATGGATTGCAAAAACAAAGGCACAAAGGCTCATGGCTCAGGGCAGATTCTTTGTGAGGTTGCCTTGCTGAAAGCAATACAATCACCCCGCAGAGGATATTAGATCAAAGCCATAGAGGCCGGCATATATGGGAAGACGCCACATACCCCCTTTGGGGGCCCTATTTACGTACCCTTCCCCAAGTGGTTGGTTTTTTGGTTTAAACCTTTGTAGAATCATCGTTTTGTCCACTTTACACACCCCCCAATAATATTTCAGTGGCAACCGCCCTACGCCCCCCCCCCCCCCCACACACCACCCCAATTGAGACCCCCTTTTTTCGGCCGGGTGTTCAAACATGCTGAGAAAATGACCCGCCCCATTTCGCGGGTCTAAAATCACGAAGCTTTTGGTTTTTTCCCGATTTTGAGCCCAAGAGTTGTTTTCAAGTTCAGACTGCATAAGGTAGAGTGGGACGAGCGCTCATGTGGTTGATGCATTTTTTGCCATTTTTGCTATGTTGGCTGTTTTGGCGACCTTAGTCACTCCGTGTTACACGCACAGTCAGTGGTGCAATAGGGATGTTGTGACAATATACACACCCCAGGAGACAAAAGGACGTTTTCCGCAGCCTCTAGCCTTGCCTAGGGCCGTTCATGGCCTTTGTGAAAGATGCGAAACAACCATTTCTACTGAAAGTGGCTTACGTGTGTTGGTTGAAAGATGCTCTTTTTCCGACGATGCTTGACGGTCCTCACATACATGGGGCGTTGTTGGGTGATTACTTGGTGACAATGGGAGTGCATATAAACCCATGGACAGCCATGTAGCACCAATTAGGCTCTCTTAGGGGGCGTACTGTGCGCTGCGCGTGCGCTGTGCGAAAAGTAGGCCATTTTCCTCCACCGGTAGGCAGTTTTTTGGGTGTAGGATTGCCGCAGGGTACTATTGCCATTGTGTATCCTTGTAGCATCAACCCTCCCCATTCTTGCGTGTATGTACCCTTGCAAACGGGCACCCTGAGGCCGGTATATGATGATACATTCTCAGGGTGTCTGCCGCGGGGCATCATCTTTTGCTCTCATTTCTCAGACCCTCTATTGCATTCACCATGGACTTTAATGTTGGAGATAGGGTGTTCTACACTCGCTCCAATGGGGTGCGAGTTCCTGCCACAGTGGTGGGGTTTGCGCCGGATTAGTCCACTTGGAGTATTTCCAAGACGCGGTGAAGGTGGTGATTGCATTCACATGTCCCTTTCATTGGTCGAAATACTTTGACCATGCGGCAGAAAACATATAATGATGTGCATGGGTATTATAGGGCACGGGTGGAACACTTGTTTGCCCACCTTTGGTCTTGGAGAGCAGTGCGTGACATTTGGCTGGGGTCCCATCAAGATTTGCATGCCAACACACGCATACTTCTGCACTTTTCACAATTCATGTTGCGAAGACAGAAAAGGTATCAGCCTTATGGCCCATGGGAGCACATTCCTTCTTCCATTTGGACAGAGGAAGAGGCCCCTGAGGTTGATGAGGAAGAGGAGGATACTTTCCTTTGCCAAGTTTGTGGCAAAAGGGACACATCGGAGTGCTCCACGTGTGACCTTTACTTGTGTAGAGGTTGCATGGGTGAACATACTTGCGATATTGATGTTCCCGAGTAGCCCCTAATATATTTTCGGGTGTTCTTTAACACCCGCAAGACAATTTTATTGTCTACATTGCATTGTTTTGGACATTGGATAATTCTGAGAACACGACACGGTTGAATTTCGGAGTTTTGAATTGCTCATGCATGCTTCTAGAGGTGGCAGGTTTTCAGGGCTGTTACCGGGATAAACACCGTAATAACTGGCGCTGTGCGCGCGCTGTGCAAAAACGCCCCCTTAGTGCGGCCTATTTGCCCCCAAAAGCACCATTTTATTTGGCGTGTAGGCGCCACTGTGCGTGCATCCATTCCCCCTTTTTCTTCTACATGGACCCCCTACCAACGACGAGGCAACCGGGCGCCATCTTGAGGTTTCCAAGATCGGCTGCCCTGTGGGCCCGGCCCCACTAGTAAGGCGCTAGAGAACGCTTTCTGCGCGCCGCAAGGTTTGAGAAACCTGTTTTATTGCAGACTGTTCCGGAAACAAACCAGATAACTGAGAAATAGCACACGTTGCTCCGCCTGGAGAGTAGATGGATTGGACACAATGCTCAATGTGGGTGGCAGCGGCCCGCGCCAGGGGCCCCCTATCCGCGGGCTGACGACTGCATTTAACAAGTGTCCCCCAGGGGTTGCCATAAGGACGCTCAGCCTTTTTTTTTTTTACTAAGGCAGCCACTCTCTGATGTTTGGTGGCTATCCACCAACCGCCATCGGTTACCCACCAACCGCCATCGGTTACCCACCAACCGCCATCAATTACCCACCAACCGCCGTCGGTTACACACCAACCGCCATCGGTTACCCACCAACCGCCATCGGTTGCCCACCAACCGCCATCGGTTACCCACCAACCGCCATCAGTTACACACCAACCGCCATCGGTTACACACCAACCGCCATCCGTTACACACCAACCGCCATCGGTTACCCACCAACCGCCATCAGTTACCCACCGGCCGCCATCATAGGGCGTATTGGACACTCCGAGTTTTTTTTATTTTATTTTATTATGGCAACCCCTGGTGTCCCCAGCTACTGGGGAGAAATCAATGGCTCCCAATGCTAAGCACGGGGACAAAATCAGAAATGGCCCACATGTGGGCATAGTGGCTACCTAACCCCTGCCCCCGGGTTGACACCCCGTAACATAACTCGTGCCTTCTCGAGGTCCCCATGGTAAGGAGAGATCAATATGGACACATAAAGGGGCCATACTATATGGTAAAACCGGGCCCCAAGCCCCCCAGGGAGCACAACAAGGTGGAATCTAAAAAGCTCCACAAATTAGGCAAGTTTCCCAAATTGCGTGCTGTAGGGCGCGCCGCAGGCGCCGCAGGAGAAGCATTCTCCTAGCCTTTGTCATGCGGGCAATTTTTTGGTGACCTTTGGCAAACCCCAAAGGCCCTTCTTGGGTCCTTTGTTGGCTAATCATTTGGTGATGGTGGAACTATGTATACGCCCACAGGGAGCCATGATGTTGATGGATCTTATGGATGGTTGGAAAATCTGCTAGTTTGGTGTTCATTGCTCAGGGCAGGTTGTTTGCGAGGTGGTGCTAAAGGCCATACAATTACTTTGCAAAGGATGTTAGATCAAAGCCACGTAGGCCCACATATGGGAAAACACCGCATGCCCCCAATTGTGGGCCTTGCAGTCCCCACCCAAAGGGGTTGAGTTTTTGGTTTAACCTCTTTAAGACCATGCTTTTGTCCCATAAACACATCCACCATGAGTTTTCGGCCAAGACGTGGGCCTGGAGGTCATGGGAGGGCTATACTTCCCATGTGCGGATTAATTGTACAACGAGAAGATAATTGGCACAGGCCCCTTAGAGGTCAGTGGGCGAAGTAGTGAAGGCCCCATGCGCTATTTCGTTTATTTTGTGCACATAGTTGGCGTAGGCCCCATAAAGGCCATGAGAGGATTTTGCACCCGTGCGCTAGTCGTTTAAGGGTGAAAATAATTTCGTGGTGGCTCTGTGGGGGTCATGGTAGGGCTTTGCACCCCATGCGATCAGCATTGGCCCGCTTGAGTTTGTGTAGTGGTGCAAGCCCCATAGAGGAAATGAATGGCGCTACAACTGCTTAGCTACTTGTTTCATGGCTGAAACAATCAACGCATGCTCCGTAGCACTGCAAGTAGGGAGTGCTGCACACCGCGTGGCCTAGTTGTTTTAGGGTGAAAACAAATAACACTAGCCCCCTAGTGGTCATGGGAAGGCTTTACACCCACTCTAAAACGTTCAAGTTGATAACAACCAGCGCAAGACCCCTACACATCATGGTAGTGCTCTACACCCCATGCCCAACTTGTTTGATGTTGAAAACAAGAAGTGCATGTGTTGTGGAGGTCATGGGAGTGCTATACACTGCCTAACCCTAACCCTACTCTGGTGGATCAACATGAAAGTAATTAGCTTTGGCGCCCCGGAGGTCATGGGCAGGTGGCACACCCCTTGCAACCATTTGTCTCACGATTAAAGCAAGGGGCATAGGCCCCATCATAGGATGGCTCTCTCCGCAAATTCTCCGGTTCTGAAAATTATGAACATAAGCACCCTACCGTTGGAGGCCTGTCATTGTTCCGTGATGAAAACAAGCAGCAAGCCCCATAGACAGAGGTCATGGGAGGGCTCCCCACCCCCTTCACTACATGTTTGACAATTAGTGCAAGCCCCCCATACGTCATGGGGGTGTACATTGGGAGGCTCTACACCCCTTGCGCTTGTTGTTTACACGTTGAACAAAATGCAAGTAGCCCCCCTGCACGTCATGGGAAGGCTCTACATCCAAGGCGTGAATTGTTCAATGGTATAAACAATTTCCGCGGACCCGTGAAAGGGCATGGGAGGTTTGCCCTCGTTGTTTATCACTAAAATCACCCAACATAGGCCCCACAAGGTCCAAGGAGGGTGCAACATCTGCTGGGCTAATTCTTTGACTGCAAAAACAATTACCACACCTTCCGTGGAGGGTGTGGCAAGGTCATACATTGCTTGTGCTACTTGTTCAAAGGTGAAAGGATTCAACGTATGTCCCCTAGAGGTTGGGATGGGGCTCTATTGTGCATGCAATATTCGTTCAAGGGTGAAAGCAATGCATGTAGGCTCCTTAGAGTTCATGGGAGGGCTCCAATTGTTGCACAACTCTCTTAGCTCGTCTTTCATCCCTTGTGCCATGATGAATGCCCTGGGCATTTCTGTTTCACTATTGATTTAGTTCAATGAAGCACAATGAACTCCATGCCTTTCTTGTAGGGGACATATGTTGCGTGCCATCGCATGCTAGTACAATGTGGACTCCTTTGAAATTTTGCGGCTTGTATGGGTCTAGCCACATCATCACTGTTGTTGGCCACTGGTGCTGCCTCATGCACCCGTCCCACGACACAATTTGGCCTCTTTTGCGCCCTCTTTTTTGGTAAAGCTGCTACAGGCCTTTGGGGTGATATGCGTGACACCACCTTGATCCCTATTGCACCCGTTGGGTAAGTGCTCAAGTTGAACGTCTTAGAAACCATGCAACAGGTGGAGAGTGGTTGGGTGCCATTCCGGCCATCACGAATGAATTGACATGCGTGTATCATGAGCCCAATTCGTGTCAATGGCACCAACTTGTAAAGTCACCAATAAGGCATCCACACCGTGAAAGCTCTCAACAATGTGTGTGGGAGGGCGGAACATCTTGCCTGCAACCCAAAGCTGTTGACTATTGACATCTCGCACAACGGTTTGGCCAACCTCCACGACACTAAGGAGTGTAACTTGCATGTGTGAAGTGTGATGGCATATTTGGTACAACCTTCACGTCCGCAACGACAGTACGCAAAAATATTCCGTGTGTCAGCCCTGACGCTGTGGGACACTAGGTCCACAATACACTTAAAGTGCACCCAGAAAGCACCTCAAGCTGGGGAAGTTTGACCCATGCACGTTTACACCTACTGCAATAATTCTTAGGGGGGAAACAATGAGCGTTGGACCCCTCCAGGTCATGGTTTTATTTGGTGCCTCCTCCCCCAAGGAGAAAGTCACAGGGTACCTGCAAGCCGAAGGGCCCATAGCCTTTGACACATGGATATGAAGCTCCTCCCTCCCCCTACCCTGCTCGTGGGCTACATTCCGCTGGTCTTGGTGGTATAGGGAGTGGTAACACAGTGCATTGCCATGCTCCTCCTCTGATGCTCATGGGATGTGACAAACTGCAGCGGGGGTCTTTACAGTGGAGGTCCAAGAGGAGCAGGGCAATGGGCTGGGGAAGTGCCAGTAGTCCAGTAAGTACCGGATGGCACTGTGGGCAGAGGGATCAAATGCCTTGGTCATGTCAAAGGCCGTGCCATGCTTCGTTGGCATTCCACGTATGGAGGACCTGCGGCCTTGTCTAGTAAGTAGTAAGCAAGAACGCCTCGGGCGCACATCTGGAAGCCGTAGCCTTGACGAGATCCCTAGAATTGAGCAGCAGGCAGAAATGGAGGCTCTGGTAGTTTTCGTATTGGCGGTGAATTTGTCTCAGGCGACATGGTGGGAACACCCTCGAGAAGCTGTGCCACCCTTACAATTGTTTCAGAAATTCTACAACCCTCCAGCACCCTTCATAGTCCCCCATGACCCTCTGCAATGGTTACAAATCCACTGCTATGTTGCGCAACCCTCTACCACAGGGTGCCAGCCTCACAGTCTCACGCGCCGTTGTGCTGGGATCCGTGAAGCTTGGGTCGTATGACGAGGCCAAATCGATGTTCAAAGGTTTGGGGCTGGACGGGGTGCCCCAGGAGTTTTGCGCGGCTGCCACTGCAGGTTTCTTGACAGTGGCTGCCACGGCACCCTTGGACTTCACACGCACGCGGCTCATGGCAGCCAAGCAATTTGCGCAGCAGTCTGGAGTGCACGCGGTGTACAGCGGGTCACTGGACGTGGTGCTGCAGACATTGCGGAAAGAGGGACCGTTTGCATTTTACAAGGGGGCGTTCCCACAGTGGTTGCGCATTGGGCCATACACAGTCATGCATTTCTTGGCATGGGAGAGACTGTGTAGGGTTTTTGGAACCACAGCCGTCGGCTGATGGTAGGGGCCACCCTGGTAACCACTGCTGTGAGAGTACACAGCACACTGCATTGCACACCCCTTTGACCCGTCTACGTGGTCCGTGGCACGTGGCTACGGCAGTGCCCTGGATGCCTCACGAGTCCGAAGAGGCAACCGCAGTACACCGCAGTGAGACACATGGCGGTGCTCGCCCGGTATTTGGTGCAGGGCTTCTGTCCATACCCATACCCATAACCCCCTGTCTGAACGCCCAGGGCCCCCCACTGGTAATGCCTGACTGATGAGTTGCTGTCCACGGAGGTACAGCTATGGGCAGATCTACGCGGACTGCAATGACCTGCACGGTGCTTGGGCCCTGTTGTCCCTTGGGCAGCTGGGCTCGAACATCAACAGACGGTTCTCTGTGCTCTAGTTCAGGCCTCCGCATTTTGAGCCGCATTTGCTATTTGATTCACGGCCCATGGCCGCAGCAGTACCCAACCAGCCCGTTCACCCTGGGGCATTCCACCCAAACGTTGCTGTTTTTTTTGCTTGTCTCCCTCCGTTCGGCTTGGAGTTTCCACAGATGTGGCATTCGCAGCTTGCAGCCTACTCGTGTGCTGTGCTCCCTCACTACCATGCCCATGTCAGTGGCCTGGGCCATGGTCGTCCATTCTAGCTGGGGTGGCCAATCACTGGGGACCCATAGCACGAAGCTGTGCCAAACTGTTCCAAAATCCATGGGCCATGCTGGTTTGAATGTGACTTCAGGATGGGCAACAAAAATGATGTCGCTGTACCAAATGGGAACGACGACTGCTTCATCAGTGCTCTGATGTTAGATTCGCAGGTTGGTTAGCCGATGCCTCTGGATCGGAGGTGCAACCCCCGCTGGCGTTATGCGTAAACCCCCTCTCAAGTACTCGGTTGTGGACCGCGGTGGTTGTCCACACTGAAGTCTGACCCAAGAGCCTCTCAAGCGTCTACCTTGACACGTGCATGACAACCCGCCGAACCATCCCTGCCTTTGTCATTTCACCCATCATCTGGTCCTATGGTACCCCAGGTATCCTCCTTTCCCGTCAGGGAGGCCGGTCCCTCATCATCCACCCGAACAATTTTACTGGTGGACCGGGTGAAAATGACTTGTGTTCCAGGAATGAGCCCCAGACCTTCCTGGAGCCGCTGGCTATCCAAGCTGGGTATTTCGGTCTGGCTGTTGTTGTCACTGACCTGAACCATGCCTTCACAGGGGCAACCATACCATACCCCCAGACTTTTCTGGCTGACAGTCCCTGCTATGGGCTCTAAGGGACCTGCTCAGAGTCTCCCAAGACAAAAAGCCAAACCCACTTCCACAACCTTTCTTGTCCCGCTGCAATACTCATCGCGGTCACGGACCCTTGATGTGTAAAATAGCCACATATTTGTGAATATTTCCAAATATATATAATCTTTGGTCCATGAGAGCTCTGCCCCCCCCCCCCCCCATCCCTCACCACCCTGGGGGTCCGGAGGGTGTGTAGCAGAGGCCCGCAATATGCAAGAATATGCACATTTTACACCGAATGCCACTCCGTTTACCGGTACAACCCTCCTGTTTATGGCGCCCATCATAGGAATTGCAGTCTGTAGTCTGTAGACACTATCTGCCCCAAGTAGACGCAGTCGGCATGTTGTAGACGTGAAGTCCCAATATTTGGCACTTCGGGCACTTCGGGCAATTCGGCCCCCTTCCCCAAACACGGTCCGCTAACATCATTTACCCGTGCACGTGGGCATGGCTGCCTGTCTGTATCATGTAGATGCGGTCTGGCCCAAGTAGACGTGGTCTGCTGTTTGTAGGCACTCTTTGCATGTTACAGAAGCGAAGTGCCAATTTTTGGGAGGGGGGCCGAAGGCCCCCTTCCGCCCAAAACGGGATGCCAACGGTGTTTACCTGTGCACATCGGAACATATTCCAAGCGAGCCAAGCAAGTGAGGAAGCCCCGAAGGGGCGCCGAAGGCCTTCCATACACCTAGTGGAGTTGCCCCTATTGGAGTAGCCTAGGGTGCTGTGGAGCAAGTGAGACAAGTGAAGCTGTGGCAGGCCGCATGGTGACAGCAGCGGTCTTTTGCTTTGAGTATGGCTTGAAAAAGAGGTTCCTAGTAGAAATACACACTACACCAGGTACAGCCTCCTTTGTTTCCTTGGGAATAGGGTTTTAACTACGACTGTGTCTGTCCAAGACAGGAACTGTGGTGAATGAACTGATGTTCACCGCACTATGCCAATATTGCTGCAGTTAAGATCAGGTGAGATCATCGAGGTCAAAGGAAACCAGAGGTCATACGGTTTCTTGTTGTTCTGGAGTGCAACAACGTCTGCACAGATTGAGCTGAAAGCAGACAATGCCGATGCACCCAAACTGTCCTTCAGCAGTGGTAGATTGCCTCAGGCTGCTTTGTGGTCCATTGAAAAGCAACTGACAGGAATCAAAACTGAGTTGATAACCTTGGGGCAGAAAGTGGATCGGTGCTGTGGGCTTTATGAGGTTCTGAATTAGGCTGCGTAACGGGTGCAGAGTACGGCAGTCTTGGGACGCAGCAACAGCCCCAACAGCCTACTGTCAAAACTTAAATGGATTTTCCAGTTTTCTGTATTCACGGTCACACGGACAGTGCACACTCTGAGGAATGTTCTTTGTGGTTTCATATTGCTCTTCAGCTGTGCTTTGAAGTCCTCAGGCCGCATGATTTTAAAAATGCATTTTCAAGCGCAAACCATCAGCAAAAACAGGATACGTTGAGGGGTTTCAAATGCCCGTGACATGCTTTGGGACATGCATATGGGTGTCTCGAAGGGTGTCACCACAACCATTTGTTACAAGCCATCCAAAGCAATTTCGGTGAGGAGCAAACCAGCATGTAGGCCTTTTCGGATAGAGGATATAAATTTCATGCCACCACATGTGCCTAGGGTCTGCTTGATATATGGAGAAAGTCGGTGACACACCACACTTTCTGAGTGTCTATTTTTTTTTATTTCAGCAAATCGATGCCAGAATCATGCTGATTCAAATACAAATCGTCCCGAATCAGCTATTCAAGGGTGTGTTATCCATCTTCATCAAGGTTATAATCCATTGCTCACAATTACTCAACATCGTCAAGCATTACCCGCTTTTGTTCAACTATTATCATCTCCGTATCCATTATCGCATTTAATCATCCTATTCTTGGTAACAACAATGTTGTGTACAAAAGCCGCCTCCAACGCAAACGGAAGACGCCGACAACTTGAAGTTGGAAAAAGCAAAGCCCACGGGCCTTCACAAATGGGCCAACTCTATGGATCGAACCTTGCTACAAAACAACGTTATGTTCTACAAAGCGGATACAGCCGACCAACTCATGTAGGACAGGAAACAAATTGCTCTACTTGACAAGGAATGCCAATTTCTCTATAAAAAGAAACTGTGTGTGCGAGGAATAGAGGAGGACGACGTCGTCTTGTCGCACTGGGGCATCACCACCAACAACAACGACTCTTCTTCAATTACCAGGATGCACCACCCGTTGAAAAATCTCCGTCACTACGTATTGAAGCACAACATTTTCTATATCCACCCCGGCAATGAGAAAAAGAATAGCCCCGATCTGTACAACTCTTCTCGTGACTACTCCAAGGCCATGAAAACTATCTTTCAAGAGGCAATAACCAAGGATGGTGGGTCACTCAATCATGGGAACAACACACAATGGCCAAAATGCACATGCTCTTCGCCGTGGGCCCCCTATTGGACTTGAAGGCCTATGTAGATATTGTGGCAATGCACCATACTATGCGACTACCATACTATGTTGGCATGCACGTTGCATGCCCAAGAGTGGCGCCCAGCCAAGCAACAATTGCACACATCGTTCACCAGCTAAGTAGGACCACGGGCCTCGCAACTACAACGCCATCTAACTATGCGACCGTGTTGCATTCGAATGCTGAGCAAGAGTGATCGCAACGCCATCTCTTGCATGGCCCATTTGGGATTGCCGCCACGGCAACAGTACCAAATCTAGTGCAGTCTTTGTGGAGGGCAGTTTTTACGTCTTCAAATAAATCCATGTTGAATCCTGCTGAATTTTCATGTTTGACGGACCAATTGGTGTAATGTGGGCGGAATGCATGCAACACACCAACGTCGTGCCTCGGAAGTCACAAAGAGTCTTGCCGTCTTTAGACAGTGTGGGGAGAGCGGAAAAAACTAGAGCAAGCATCACTTCTCTAACCATCACTCATCACCAACGGTCTACGATCTACCCACAAATGGTCGTTCCTAAACACCGCTTTCTTGGACAGCTAAATCATTGGACGAGAGGCAAATATCTGCAAGATTCAAAACAATTTCAAATTTGCTTTTTTTCCAGAAGAAGCTTGGCCGCATTTTTTCCGGAAGTAGCTAGGCCGCCGAAGTTAGCCCAAGATGTAGTTAGTCATCAACTTCTTAACAGTTACATGCATGTACCTGGGCTTTCAAAATCTAATGTCAACTACACTTCTAGGTTAGGGAGGTGCTTCGCCCAAGACCGCGAAATCCGAAGTTAAACTTCTAAAATGAGGCATTCCGAAACCTTGTATTAGGGCCTTACTAGTTACGTTGACATTTGCAACACAACAAAGCAAGTGAGGAGCGCTCAATAGATCAACAACATGGAACCTATCATTCACAACAGTGTCTATTTTCTTTCGTCTATTGCGTGGAGAAGAGTGGGGGTTGCACTGGCTAGTAGAGGCACAAAGTTACTTCACACCAATTTAGATACAACACAACTACCCATCACAGGCTGCAAGGGAAGTAGAGGATGTGCCTGAATACATTCAAACATGGAAAATGCCGTACAGGAGCACAACAAGAACCGAGTGAAGAACAAGAAAGCATCCAACCGTTGTCAAGTGGACATGCACAAGACAAGAATCGTGCAAGACAATAATCGTGCCACAAGGACCTTTCTGGAAGAAGCATTTGACAAAACCAAGTGGGTGACCCTTTCTTTTGATGGCTATGTCATCGCCCAACATAACAATTTTTCGGTTTAAATTGGTCCTTTGGGTTGATACGTGATGGTTCTGCAAAGTGGGCTCATTGAAACCTGTAATGGATCCACAAATGTAGAAGATACTCTTCCCTATTTCGTTTCCAATTTTATTGTAGATTATACAATTTTATTATAATATGGGCTGCTGAATGGCCCGCGGAGTTCGCGGACTGAAAATGCTACATGGTAGCCGCGCATTGCGATTATTGTGTGTAGGATTAAATTTTTGCTATGAAGAAAACTTAGGTAAAATCTACAATTTTTATAATTTTTCTAGGCTTTATAGTATTCTGAGTGTTTTGTACATTTTTCAGGATTTTAGGACTGTTTGCTGTGTTTTGCACAGGCATGTTTGTAGATCACGTCTAGTGATCTAAAATGCTATCAAGTATTTGGATCACTGCCTGTGCCTCGGTGTCCGTGGGAACAAAGGTCAAGGAATAGACCTCAGTCGGGACCAAGTCGGGTCAGATTTCAATCTACAAACGTGCTTCGCAACGACCTGCCCAAGGAAAATGATGGCACTGACGTGCACCTCGGCATAGCCGAAACGTAACGGCGCGCTTCAGCGGCGCTAGAGGGCTGCGTGGACTTAGCCCTCTCTCAAAGCCGGCGCAGAGCAGTCCTAGCGTCAGCGAGCGGGACACTCCGCCTGAGCATGAAGGAGGACACATTCATTTGCGCGTTGCGCGGTGGTGACCTGACATCTGCGGTGTGCTCTCTACAGGAAAGCGGGGACAACCAACCCTCATCGGAGGTTGTGTGGCTGCAGGCAAAGCTGCTGCAGTTGAGTCTGGCGGATTGCGCTCATGGAGTGGGCTGAATGCCGGAGTTCAAGGACTTGTTGAGTTCATAGTGTGTGTCTGAGCGCGCTGCCGCGCGCCTACAATATCTGCTATGGCTGTTGGGTGTATGAAGAGAGTTGTTGCACGACGCTTGCGACGACCAAAGCTGTTGAATGTGAACACCGGAAGGGTCTCTATGTGCTTGAACAGCGCTTTTCCGAAGGTTTGCTTACGGAGATGTTCGTCTCCTTGAAGCGACGATACGAGAAGTTGGGTTTTCGCCGTGATATTGAATTTCTGACATGGGAAGCACTGCGGGCTTTGGGTTATTCGACTGGTTATCCTCTGCCGGCGATGGGCTTTGTGGATTCTTTCGTGGCGCTGAAGATTGAAGCACGGGTGCAGGTGCTTGCTGGCAAAGATCGACTTGGTTCGAGCTACTCGCTGGCGTTCAGAGACCAACACATGGACACGGCGATCGCACTTGAAGACTGGAAAGGGCTGTTAGCGAGAGAAATTCTGTATGGGCGTTTGAGTGAGTTCGTGGATGTGGCCGAAGAAGACGCACGAGTTGTTCTTATGTGTAAGGAGGAGGAGGCCTTCGGGGCCTTGAGGGTGGTCGCCGGTGCTAGAGTGGTCAAACACACGAAAGGCAAACGTGGTAAGCGGTCTGCTGCTGCGGTTGCGCGCAGGCAGGCCAAGGGGCACGTGGAACGTGGATTTGGCGACTGGCCGCTTGACTGAGGGCAAACGAATCTGTGTGGGTTTGGCGGTGCGGCGGTGCGGGGCATGATTGCTTTCTTGGCGGTGCGGCGTTTGTTTGCCTGTTGGTAAGGCGGGCATTCTCGTGGTTGGCCTGCTAACTGCATGGTTGGTTTGCTGGATTTCGGTGGCTGTTGTGATATTTTTGCAGATATGGCTGAATGTAGGCTAAATGAATAGAATGCGATGTTTCGGTATGTGTCAACCACCACATAGTTCTACCGGGTTAACATGTAATAATTTTTGAAGTCCTTTGTTGCATTGCAAATAGGCTTTGGCCTATACATCCAACATTTCCCCAAAAAACACAAACAAACCTCCCTCAGATCCCCAACACCGACGACGTACAAGGCAAGGTCATGACCACGAAATCCGAAGGGATTTCGAAACGATCCCTTTCACATGTTCTGAGCAGAAATATAACATTGTAATATAAGCAAAACAATGCATACATGCACTATGAACACGGGTCTCCCCCCAACGCGCGGTGCCGGTGCACTGACGCGTTTGGAAACCCAATCAGCATATGCATGCAAAGCCCAACTGATGGGCTGTCATATGGTGCATGTAACTTCACGGTCTGAGCTACCTACGGTTTTACAAAAAATCGTGAACATGGCCTACTTGGGCCAAAAAAACTAGCGCGGAACGGCGCCGCGATGCTGCCGTAACATCCGCTTAGGCTTGAAACTGATATACAATTAATCTAAGCAATAAAAGTGATTGAAAACTCTTAAAAATCGTCAGAAAATCGAGATTTTCTGGATCGGCGCGCGCGATCTCAGGACTGGCCGTCGCCGACCCAAACTCAGTTTTATAGTACAGAAAATGGTGAAAACACCATCAATGTGAAACTACAGAAATTCCTAATCCACTGATACCAACGCTGTCCAAATTGTGCTGGGATCGTGGAGTTCTGTGAGTGTACATATATCAGGATTTTGCACTGAAAAAAGGGAAAATATATGTTGCACGGAAACCTTACACTCCCCTCCCAAGTCCTGAGATACATCTCAGGCTGAAAAGCACAAAGAAGGTGTAGCGCAACAAAAAAATTGGGTGGCAAAAATGCAAAGCATTTGGGTTGGGTGTTAACCAGCACAGAGTTCTACCGGGTTAACACTTCCCTCCCAAGCCCAGACACACCCAGCCAGAAAATGGGTGGGTCTGGGGCTGATTCTCCCAAGAGAACCCGGAGAAATATGTGTTTTTTTCCAAAAGGTTTTTTTGGACAAAAACAGAAAAATAGTAAACAAACGAACAACCACAATAATGCACTTGTGTGATGTGTTGACCCTGAAACCAAAGACAACACAAAACAAATGATAGCAGCTGAAAAAATAGCGTAAAGGAAGCACAAATTGCTTAAGATATTAATACAAAAGTTCACATATGAGTGTCTATGCAAAAATTGAACAAATGAACACCAATGAGTTGATTTGGCTCAAAGATTCTTCTTTAACTTAAACCAATCGCTTCAGCGCGTCCCCAGTCAAGATCAGTTGTAGGCATATGAGATGTCCCATCCGGTAACAATCTCCATCAAGTCAAACCATCGAAATAGTAGGAAACCATCCACCTTTGTAGAGTAACCCTTGGAGTAAGTCTTGATGGCCTTCAAGTGTCAATCCATGGGGCATACCAAGGCCCATGGCTGTGTAAGTGCGGCTAGCCCCATCTGCTCGGATTTTCAGACATTCTGCCCAGATTGGCTACATTTTGGTCATTTTCTTTGCTTCGGCGGAATCGCCGCCTCGCAGCTCAGTCACAGGATATTTCCTATATATTTCTGATATGCCGGATTTGATTCCGCGCTCCATTTCCCGTAAATCCGCCGCGCTCCGCTATTTTAGCTGGAATCGCCATTTGCCGCTGACGCGCGCTCGCGGGCCAGATCGGCCAAACATTTTTACATAATTGGATTATTTAAATCTTTTCAGACAGTTTTGGACACTCAGATGTATTTAGAATAATTCCCCTCAATTTTCTTCATAGACTGGGATTTTCTGCCGGACCACAATCAGCATGGACCTTGCTTCAGTTGTTGCTGCTCTCGCCTCCGTTGGTGTCCGAGTGTCCGGTTCTACCCCCAATAACAACATCCAGGGAGACTCCTCGCGTGCCTGCCCCACTGGTCTTGCCGGCCCCGAGCCCTCCGGCACCCTCAACGACCCAGGGCAGCACTTTCATGGTAGCAGAGGCTACCTGAATGTTGTTCCTATGGTGTCCCAACCACAGCTAGCTCCCCAGTACGGCCCCGTAGACTCCGCCACCTCCGGAGACGTAACGATTACGCTGCCGTGGTGCTGTGCGAACGAGGCCTTGAGAGGAATGCCTTGCGCAAGCCCAAATTGCCCAAGAAGGGCACAAATCAGCAGCTGTGGAGGCCCAGATTACCATCAAGATCCCAGTCGAAATTGGCCATCAAGCAGCTGGAATCTCCCAGCCTACGCTAATGGCAACGCTCCGGTGGAGCTTACGGACCTGGCAGGTACTAATACTCCCTACCAATGTCCACACTTTGAGACCATCGACGCCGACATTGACGACATTGAGATGGGTGGTCCAGGTGAGGTACCTACCTATAATCGACCAGCCTCATGGGCACAATGGGACAACCATTTGTCTTCCGAAGTGACCCGTAACCTTGAGGCGCTTGAGGCCCTTTGTCTATTAGCCACGTCTAGGCTGATAGGTCAAGAAAGAATCGCCTCTGATTTTTTATTCGAATATTTTTTCCTCCTTCAAGAAGAAATTAATACCAGGATGTGGTGGTGTTCTCAAGAAGATGAATCTTTTGCCATTTTTTTGCAGATCTGGGAGGCAAGCCCCTTCCCGAAGGAGAAGACCAAGGCACCTGTTGCCGGGCCCTCCGCCCCTCATCCCTCTGTTTCCATCCGCGACGATCTAGTCGCCGCGGTTGAGGAAGGAATTTTAGAGGCAGCTAGGCAGGCAAGCCTGGAAATTAGGACTGAAGGAGCTCCCCAAGTGGACTCCTGGCTGCGAACCACTGAGATTAGCGGTCCGACAGCCTGCTCAGGCCCTTCAGGACACGGTATGTACTGTCCTGCCGACTGCTCTTGCAGATTACAGCGAGATACTGAGCTCCAATTGCTCAAAGATCAAATGCAACTCATCATTCAGACGCTGGGAATTAAAGATCTTTTCAAGACCCACATGAGGTCTGAGGGCGCATCATCGGTGGAACAAACAACAGAACCGTCGGAGGAGGCGACAGAAATTTTTTCGATTGCTCCTTCGGTGGACTCTAAGACCACCGACGCAAGGATCAGCAGGACTAAGCTAAAGGAAAGGGTTACAATCTCTCGATCTCAGAGTAGATCGGCGAAGGCTAGGACTGAGGTTCAGAATGCCAAACGAACTGCCTCCCGTACTACCCTTCCTGCTGTTGATTCCAATGCAATAGCCCAGATGTTGCTCGCCCAGACCCTCGCCGGAGCTGGTGTGGCTAATGATGCCGCCAAGGTGTCTGCCATTACGGCCGGTGTTGGGCTGGATTCACTTCTAAATCCCACTTCATTGCGACTTCGTCAGGTTGCCAAGCAACCGAAGTATAATGGGAACCCCAGACGTTGGCCTCAGTTCCAACGGGAATTTAAACTGTGGGTTAAGACTCAAAAGCTCCAGGATGATCAGTTCCTGATGGCCCTCCTGGACTGCCTTGAGGGAGCGCCGGCCAACACTTGGCTCAGGACCTGGAGTGATCGTGAGGATTCAAGTTCCCCCCTTACCTTTGATGAGGTGTGGGAACAATTGGAGGTACGTGGATCCCGGCTGCCTGAGGACCATTACCACCAGATGTTGAAGAATTTTCCTTCGTTCTCGCGATTAATCTTGCACGAAGTGCAAGACAAGAGACAGCGCTTCTGGAATCTCGTAGAAGAATCTGAACATTCAGGCGAAAAATTTTCTAGTGCCGAGCTGAAAAATCTGATTTTTGACAAGATCCCCTCTGAAACCGCCGCCACCCTTCGGAATAAACAGTCCGAAGAAAAGGTCAAGACCTGGTGGGCGGAAGTCGATGGCTTTGATGCCTCGGCCAACAGGTTTACGGTCAGGGAGGCACTTCAAAAGTGCTCCCCCACGTCGTTTACCAAGGTGAATTTCACTGAAAACACGTGGAAAATCAAATTTAATGAACACGAGGATCGGGACTTGTTTGTCCAAGTCCTCAACAGGGGAGTAAGTTTCCACGGCCATCGCCTGAAGGCCAGGAACTGGGTGTTTTCGTTCACCCCGCAGGAACTGTGGGAAGAGGTTGAGAGGCTCGCTGACGCCGCCAATCAAAATTTCCATGAGGGTCTTGGGGGAAACAAGAATACCCAGCAAAACACCCAAAATGGGGCCCAAAAGGGCAACAAAAAGGTGAATGACACCCGGAATGTTCAGGATCATTGTAGCATCTGCCTTCTTTTAGGTTCTACGAACCGAGCTAAGACGCATTCTACTGCTAATCACCGATGGTCTGCTTACGATCACAAGGTGATTGGTGAAAATGTCAGTAATTCGCAGAATTCAGACAAGAATGACAGACAGGTGCATGGTGCTAAGGGGGGAAAGGGTAATCCGAACCCCTCCGGTGGAAACAAAAACACTGGAGGCCCTGGCGGGTCCCAAGGCAAAGGAAATCGGACTCCATCCGGCTTCGGTGGGCAGCCAAACGGCCAGACAAGTCCCAATGGCAACGCCGGAGGCGGAAATCGAAATCCAGGCCAAACCCCTCAATCCGGTACTAACAAAGGAAATGCTCCAGGATCACAGGGTAAAGGTAAGGGAAATCCTTCAGGAACCCCTTTCTCTGGTAAGGGCAGAGGGCGTGGCGACGGTGGTGGCCCATCATCCGGCGGCCGTGGCCGTGGACGTGGAAAGGGCAATCATCGTGTGGATCAGGTCTCAGGTGCAGATCAGGTGTCCGATGCAGATCGAGATTATGTCGAAAATGCCCTGAATCCAGCGGATGATCCGTTCCAAGATGAGTGGATCGACGAATCAGGCTGTGTTCACAACGTTAACCCAGCCGCTGGAGGTCAGAACGCCTAGGGGAGCCACGAAAATCGCCCCTCCCCAGGCGATTTCAGGCATGATCCCCAAATTCCTGATCGACCATTACTTGATGTAGGGTCGCTTGTCTCCTCTCCCCTGGATCCGGCAGCGGATCCTTCTGTTGTAGTGGACGAGGTTGGTGTACAGTCCAAGCACAGGGCCCGTCAGTTTGTCACAAAGCTGTGGGTCTCTGATTGCAAGGGAAATTTCCATCTCGCCACTTGTTTGTGTGACAATGGATCAGAGGTAAATCTCCAATCCAATTCATTCTTACCCGATGACTGCGTGTTTGAATCGCCTCATCCTGTTACCCTTGAGGGAGTTTCTGGACATTCTCTCGCAGGTGGGCAACGCGGTTGTTATATATCAACTCATTTGGTCGCTCAAGACCTTTGGGAAGAGCAAAATGTGGAAGAAGTTGTCCTTAAGGATGACTACTTTTATCGTGCTGACATAAAGTATGACCTTTATTTGGGGCATCCTTGGCTTCGCAAGAACAGGGTAGCGCCCGTAGGTCATCGTCGTTGTTTTTTGCTGGAGTCAGGTCCCTTGGAGCGTCCTGAATTTCGTTTTTTGCACGCAGGGTTTAAAAGTGCAGAAGAATTTTTGAAGCAAAAGGTGACACCAAAATTTGGTGAAGATGTCACCATTGCAGAGGTGAATGGGAGTGCTGATTACTCCCAAGAGTTAGAATGTCTTCGTAGGGACTCCCAGCCACGACGCCCTTCGCGCTGGCACTCTTCATCCTACAGAGTTGTCGACAAATGGCGCGATGCAATTTGTGAATACTTTCATGAACACCATTCCTTTTGGCCACAGTATGATGCCTTTGCTAACCGTATGAACAAGCGCTTTGACAAGCACTTCAGCGACGCTTGGACCCACAAATGGGACAAGAAGTTGTGGATTAATCCTCCGTTTCACTTAATCCAGCAGGTCATCCACAAGATCAAGCAAGATAAAACCCAGGCAATTTTAGTTGTGCCCTTGTGGGACGACAAGCCTTGGTTTCAGGAATTACAGGACATTTGTGTAGATTACATCGAACTTCCCAGGAAGATTAAGCTGTATGCCAGGGACGACACAGGTCCCCTGCCACAGCGGCCCTGGAGTTCGCTTGCATTCCTGGTGGATGGAAAGCTTTCTGACTCTAATTCTGCTGATTCTGGTACTGATTCTTGTGTTGGGTCAGAATCTGAGGTTGAGCGTGGTACTGATGATGAATTTATTTTTTCTGATTTTTGTCCGTCAGATACCCAAGGTGATTCAACGTCCAATGGATCCGCCTCGTCTCCCTCTTCCCCAATACGGTCGACATCGAAAAGAATCTTCAGTGCACGGGCGAGGAAAAATCTCCAATCGCGCCGCAAATTCAGAGTTTTTTATGAAAAACCCCCTGTGGAAGCTTTCATGGATCCTTTCGAGGAGCTGGATCACGAAGAGAATCTCTGGGATTTCGACACACGACCCAGCTATCTTCAAGAGGCAGTTGATACGGACCTGTTTAGGGACATCCGTAAGAAGATTCTTCCTGCCAAAGCCGAAGAAGTCGCCAAAGTTTTTTCGACAGTAATTCCTGGCGATCAGGTGGACACTGAATTGTGTTTCAAGTCAAGAGAGAAGATTTTTGAGGAACGGAAGGACACAACCCTTTCAGGAAAGTTGATCAAAGACCCCCCTGTCCGTGGACAGTTCAGTGAAGCCTTCATCGAGCTTCG
Source organism: Eutreptiella sp. 'Long Island Sound 2002' (assembly GCA_964036045.1). NCBI lineage: Eukaryota > Euglenozoa > Euglenophyceae > Eutreptiales > Eutreptiaceae > Eutreptiella > Eutreptiella sp. 'Long Island Sound 2002'. The sequence continues at coordinate 10,603,290 of OZ038378.1, read as the reverse complement.
TGAAGGGTATAAGGCAAAAAAACAGCGCCCTTATGAAAATCATGGACACAAACATGAGATACTCAGAAAAATCATCGAGAGAAATCTCAGGGAATTTGGTTGGCTTGAGGGTTGTATGACCAGCGAATGGTGCTGTTCACCCTTCACAGTCCCGAAGCCACCGCCTGCAGACCAGAACACCATTGATGGTTGGCGAATGGTTGTTGATTTTCGCAACCTCAACGCCGAAACAAAGGCGGATTCACACCCCCTGCCCCTCATTGAGGAGGAAATCGCCAAGAGGGCAAGAGGTCGTTTGTTTTCTGTGCTGGATCTCCGTCACGGCTTTCACCAAATGCCGTTGAGGAAGGACAGCCGACCTCTCACCTGTATGTGCACGCCATGTGGCCCAGTCCAATGGACCGTCATGCCCATGGGGCTGAAGAACGCCCCCTCATTTTTTCAAAGAATGATGGAGGATGTGCTGTTCACACCCCATCCTGAGCTTCGTGCCTTTGTGAGTGTGTACATAGATGACATAATCATCGCGACGGAGGGGGAGGGACTGACCGAAGCCGAGCTGGTGGCCCTACATGAGAAGCAGCTGAACCAAGTTTTGGATATTCTTGACGCCAATCAGCTGATTTGTGGGCCAAAGAAGGGAAAATTTTTTTTAAAATCAGTCGAATTTTGTGGTTCTCTCCTAGAGAATGGCACCCGACGACCCAGTCCAGGGAAGCTCGTCGCTATTCAGAAGTGGAAGCGTCTTGAGACGATCACGGAGTTGAGAGGATTCCTGGGTTGTTGCAATTTTTACCACACTTTTGTGCCGAATTATGCCAAATTTGCTGCCCCCCTCACTGAATTATTGAAGGTAGGGAGAGATGCGGGCAAGGCAGGTTCAAAGGTTCGTGTCAAGTGGACTGACGAGTGCGAGGAGGCCTTCCATCACTTGAAGGCAGCCCTCTGTGAAGTCGCCACGTTGCATGTGCCCCAATTTGACCGACCCTTCTACATTAGAACCGACGCATCTAGGTACGCGATCGGAGCTGTCCTTGAACAGGTTGATGAGGCCACCGGCGATCATTACCCTCTTGCATTTTGGTCTCGGAAGCTAGCCCCACGCCAAATGCAATGGTCGCCGCGTGAGCAAGAAACATATGCCATCATCTGTGCTTTAAAAAAGTACCAATCGTGGGTTGGCACCAATCGAGTCGAGGTCCTGACGGATCATCGATCTCTGGAGTATTGGGCCACCGAACACATTGATACTGTCGCGAGCCCAGCTGGTCGACGGGCCAGATGGCACGAATTTCTCTCTCTGTTTGACCTCCATGTGTCGTATTTGCCTGGAAAACACAACACGGTAGCGGATGCTCTGAGCCGATGGGCTTACCCCGCCTCAGAGGGGCTGCAAAGTACCAACATCCATGGTACGGAGCAGGACCGCCATGTCATCATCGAATGGGATCAGGAAGAAAAGAAACTCATTCGACGTGCATGCATGCAGTGCGCTGTTAAGCAGCACGCATTGCCGTGTCACGACATCACGGCCATCTCAGATCCGGCGCATGCCCATGAGATCTGCACCAAAACACTGAAAGTCGTGGAGAAAGTCACCGATCCCTCCTCAGGGAGTGTGAAACGGTTTGACTATACCCGACAAGTAAGTCGATTTCGGTTGATCCAAGGCATTAAGCGTCGAGATCCGGCCAAAACTCCACCCCTGCCTAAAGATTCCCTGATCATCCGTGACTGGACGTCCGATTACCTGCAGGATCCCATGTTTAAAGAGGTCTTTGGAAATCTCAAATCCAAAGATGCTCACAGGGATGGGATTTTTCCTGAGTACTCGTTGGATGGGGGGAAGCTGTGGATGGAGGGTAAATTGTGTGTGCCAGACGCCCTAGCCCTCCGAGTGTTAAACTGGTGGCACAAATGGGAGTCCCCCCACGCACATGGCCGTCGACTGTGGTCGATGATTAAGCATAGGTTGTTTGGATCGAGGCTCTACACTCACTGCATGAAAGTAGCTGCCGGATGTGCCCAATGTGCTGTCTCGACGCCCCCCAGCGCGAAGAAGCACGGCCATCTGAGGCCTCATCCTATTCCGGAGCGCCTCTTTAACAGAGTCACGAGTGATTTTTTCTATCTCGGTGAGCTCGATGACGAAGAGTGCCATTGGACTAATAAAAAAGTCAATGGTGTGCTCCTCATTCAGTGCCGTCATTCCGGCTACATTCAAGTGTTGCCTTGCAACATTGAGTCGATGACTGGCAAGGCTGCCGCCAAATGGTGCGCGCAGACCTGGATGGGAGGTTGGGACGTCCCATCCGAGGTGGTGACGGATTCAGGCAAAGAGTACACCTCCGAATGGTGGAGAGAATTATGTGCTCGCCTTGGAATCCACCACCTCCGATGTGAAATCCACTCGCATCGAGCGTTGCCTGGCGAAAGAGCCGGCCGCTCTATAATTAATATGCTTCGTAAGGAGCTCGCGAGTGAAAAGGATTTCCATTGGATGGAAGTTCTCTTCGCATTGCTTCGCCGTTACCACAACACGCCTTTGTGCCATGGCCTTTCTCCAAATGAAATTGTCTTTGGACGAAAGAAGTGTTGGTGGAACATGCCGTTGAATAATCCTCGCCCCTGTAAAGATGCTTCGCTGTTTTTGGACGAAGTCCAACGAGCAGATAAATCTGTGTCGAAATTGATCGAGAAGCATCAAGCTGACTGGCTTTGGGTTCAAAATCAAGGTCGAAAAAACCCCCACAATTTTGAAGTCGATCATCGAGTTTGGCTTCGAAAATCCGAAACCACCCTGGACGGAGATGACAAGCTTCTTCCCTTGTGGGAGGGGCCATTCGCTGTTACAGCGCGTCTTGGTGAGAACAGGTGGAGGATTCGTGTGGATGTCAGCAGGGAAATTGACGTTTCGGGCGATCGCCTCAAGAAAGAGATCCCCTCCCCCAAGGATCGGGTTAAACCCCTTTTTTGGACTGCAAAACACTTGTCCGATCGGGTCATCGAAGGGGGAAAGTACGAACTCAAGAGGATTGTTGAAGCAAGACGTGACGCCAAGGGCGAATGGGAATTTCTGTGTGAGTGGAGGGGCTTTGATTCCAGTCACAACAACTGGGAACCAGCCCAATCTTTTGTCCATGGATACACCAAGGGGTTCATCGACTTCCTGAAGAAGCACCCCGAAATTGGTGTACTCCTGACAGATTGTTTGTCGAAACCAGACAGACAAGTGGAGAGCGACGGAAAACGACCTGTGGTGAATCGAGATCCAGCCTTTTACGGCCCTCAGCAGCCACATTCCAGGGCTGATCCGTCGATCCCCCCTCCTGCGGTCAGGCCAGCCCAGGAGCCAAATGAGGACCAAGCTTCAAGTTCGGCCGCTGATTTGCAGCGCCCAAGCCGTACCAGGGCCCGACCAGACAGGTTGGTGGTCACCTGTATTCGTGCTTGGCCGAATTGAGGAAGCAATCCTACCACATTCTGCTCAATCCACTGTTCATTCTTTCTGTTTATGTCATGATGTGGAGAACTGCGAATGTTTGATAATTTGACGTCAATCAACTTTTCTTTGGTCTCCGTTCGGCAGACAAGGCGTAGATACGCTGACGGAGTGTGCTGCCGTGTTCAGAAAAAACCAAACTCAGGCTTAATTCAGGCAGATTCGGGGTAATCTTGTCTCTGTTGGTCTGTGCATCTTTGGAATTTGGCTACTCGTGCAGATGGAAGCAAATGTACATAGTGTCAACGCCGGCCGGCGACATTCACCCCTACAGGCAACCCCTGTAGTACTGGCTGCACCAGATGCGACGCCAGGGACTCAGATCTCACCTTCATTTGCTGTGATGCTGACGCCAAAGTCCAGATTCAGATCCAGGATCCTCAAATTTACCTTGAATTTCTCAGGTTTGTCCATCATTCTGCCACTGTTGTACGAAACCCAGACGTCAATTGTTCAGACAACCTTCAGATAGGAGCTCTAGGGACTTCTAAAAGCAACCTCTGAAGTCCGTAAGCTTCGTTGTATTTTTGGCACACGCCAATGTGAGCTCAATCCGACCTGAAACTGTCGAGAATGGTGAATCCAAGTGTCTTGTGGGACTTCATCGAAAGATTGGCCTTGTCCAAGTCGATTGACACCACCGCCACTGTAAATTCGGTGTCTCTCAGTTATATACTGTCAGTAAAGCGCCTTCAGAGAACCTTCGGCGCGTTACATGCCAAGGATCCAGGGCTATCATGTCCCATCATGATGCATCATCACATGATCCACATTTTGATGGAATCTGTTGGATGCTCGCGAACCAACGTGCCGGAAAGCACAATTGAGCTGAATGAACGACAATATATATTAACTTTAGTCTAAACGAAAGTGTTAGTAGTTTCAGTTGTAGACATTCCGCTGCATTTCACCTCCATCTCAGGGAATTTACTCATTGTAGGACAATTTAGGTTGATTGCCTTGTCATCTCCCATCATTCCTCGAAGATCTGTTTAGATCTAAGTGAACAGAAAAACATCTTTACCTTCCGTGGTTCACTTAGGGTCTACAGACTACATCTGTATTTGTTTTTCCTCACTGTGATTGTCTCATTCCCTTAATCTCTGCTCAATTTGACTCTCAATCTTGCTCAATTTTGTGATCATCCACCAGATGCGCTAATTCTGAGCCACATGCTGTACTTTTCAGAACGACAAAAGCGGGATAACACGATGTAGAGTTCGGCGAGGACACCGTAGCGTGCCCGCGACAGCGAAACTGTGCCAGAGCGCTGAGATGTCACTCCAATTCTTGATCCCCCCACTCAATCCATCAAAAATCTACCTCATTCTCAACCAATGCATGGTTTGGTATCGATTCTCGATATGTTTACATGCTTTTTAGCCCTTGACCTAATGTTTTACTGCACGGAGGACTGTTCGTCACTTCTCATTCTGTCTCATTTCAGGTTCATCCAGCCTGATTCAGTGCCAATTCAGCCCAAATCAGGTCAGATCAAGCAGATTTCGCCCCATCAAGGCTACATTTCTATGTTTTTCTGGGACTTACCCGCACTACGTTCTTCGTTGACGTAGCGACACATCCCAGTGTGTTTTTGGAGGGGGAGTGTAAGTGCGGCTAGCCCCATCTGCTCGGATTTTCAGACATTCTGCCCAGATTGGCTACATTTTGGTCATTTTCTTTGCTTCGGCGGAATCGCCGCCTCGCAGCTCAGTCACAGGATATTTCCTATATATTTCTGATATGCCGGATTTGATTCCGCGGTCCATTTCCCGTAAATCCGCCGCGTTCCGCTATTTTAGCTGGAATCGCCATTTGCCGCTGACGCGCGCTCGCGGGCCAGATCGGCCAAACATTTTTACATAATTGGATTATTTAAATCTTTTCAGACAGTTTTGGACACTCAGATGTATTTAGAATAATTCCCCTCAATTTTCTTCATAGACTGGGATTTTCTGCCGGACCACAATCAGCATGGACCTTGCTTCAGTTGTTGCTGCTCTCGCCTCCGTTGGTGTCCGAGTGTCCGGTTCTACCCCCAATAACAACATCCAGGGAGACTCCTCGCGTGCCTGCCCCACTGGTCTTGCCGGCCCCGAGCCCTCCGGCACCCTCAACGACCCAGGGCAGCACTTTCAGGCTGTCGTCGTCGAATTCGGTCTTCTACCAAGTCGTCCACAGCGCTGTAGGTCGCTGCCATAGCTCATAGGTCTTCAATTGCTTCAACAAATTCAAAGAAGTCCTCCAATAATGTTTTGGACTCCTTCAACTCAAACATGTTGTTGGGGTTTGCTATTTCCTTCACGTAGTCACTTCATAGACCTCGTCGTCGTCGTCTTCAGCGTCGTCGTCGTCGTCGTCGTCGTCGTCGCTGAGGGCGTTTCGAAATTGTAATAATTTTTGAAGTCCTTTGTTGCATTGCAATGGGCTTTGGCCTATACATCCAACATTTCCCCAAAAAAAACAAACAAACCTCCTTTAAGTCCCCAACACCGACGACGTACAAGGCAAGGTCATGACCACGACATCTGAAGGGATTTCGAAACGATCCCTTTCACATGTTCTGAGCAGAAATGAACAAAGGGGGGCATATAACATTGTAATATAAGCAAAACAATGCATACATGCACTATGAACACGGGTCTCCCCCCAACGCGTGGTGCCGGTGCACCGACGCGTTTGGAAACCCAATCAGCATATGCATGCAAAGCCCAACTGATGGGCTGTCATTTGGTGCATGTAACTGCAGGATCTGAGCCGCCTACGATTTTATAAAAAATCGTGAACATGGCCTACTTGGGCCAAAAAAACTAGCGCGGAACGGCGCTGCGATAGTGCCGTAACATCCGCTTATGCTTAAAACTGATATACAATTAATCTAAACAATAAAACTGATTGAAAACTCTTAAAAATCGTCAGACATCGAGATTTTCTGGATCGGCGCGCGCGATCTCAGGACTGGCCGTCGCCGACCCAAACTCAGTTTTATAGTACAGAAAATGGTGAAAACACCATCAATGTGAAACTACAGAAATTCCTAATCCACTGATACCAACGCTGTCCAAAACAGTGCTGGGATCGTGGAATTCTGTGAGTGTACATATATCAGGATTTTGCACTGAAAAAAGCAAAAATATAGATTGCACGAAAACCTTACAGTATGACAACGCACGTCGTAGGATAATAAAAAAGTATGCGAAGTTGTTTGTGGTAGTGTATGGAGGTTCAGGTTTGCTTTTGTTTTGTCTGTGGGCCTGGATATGCCCTGTTTTTGCTTTGAGAGCCCTTCGCTAAGGGCTGTGGGCCTGTGGACCTTGTTTGGGCCCTGTGTGGGCGCCTGTATTTATTCTGTTTGTGGCCTGGGTTTGCACGTGCCTCTTTTTTCACTCACAGGTCTTTCCAGGTAATTTTTCCCCAGATTTTTTCTGCTTTTTTCTGCTGAAAGGGGCTGCACGAGATGGGTTGGGGGATGGAGATGGTTTGAGTAGAGGCCAATTCGCCTTTGAGGTACCACCCCCCCCCCCCCCTCAGTGCAGCAGCCCCCTTGGGAGATCCAGAGCCAAAAAGCCTTTTCTTGAAAAACCTCTACACCCCTGGGGATATTGTTTTATACTCTTTACCTGCTGCAGATTTTTGGGTGGTTCGAGAACATGTGGTGGGGGGGATGGCAAGCCTTCGTTTACTTTTATAAGTGGGGTCGGGGTATGGGACGCCAACTACCCCCCCTCCCCCCTCCAGGTCAGCAGATACGCCAGTGTGTGAGACGTCAGGCCCGGTTGTAGGGCAGAGAGCAGGTGGGTCAGTGGGAACCTCTGCTGTGCTGGCACAGTTGCACGTTACATTTTTTATTTTGAGGAAGGGTTTGGCATTGGAATTTGCAGGCTGTTCCTCTGTTCTTGTGTCTGGGTGTGAGCCCTTTGCTTTGTGAGTGGGAGGTACGGGTGCCTGTGACGATTTACGGACGTGGGTTGAGGTCAGCGATATGTTTCATTGTTTCGGATCACATCATCTGTTGGATGCTGCACTTTTTTTTTTCTTCGAAGAACTGCACGAGTACTGTGCACTGCACGTTCTGCACTGCAACTGCACTTTGTAAAGTACTGTGCACGGCACCAGGATGGTGCAAACCCATGCGGCACAACAAAATCTGTTTGTACGATATTTTTCTGCCCATGCTCTGTGCCCCGTGCCTGTGTGTCTCTGTCCTTTTGGGGTCTCCCCTAGGCAGGGTACCCTGGGCCAGGCCCCCTAGACAGAAATTGCAGTTGGATTTTGAAAATCATTTCGAAAGTCTGGCTGGGGTTTTGCACTTACTAGGAGGAGCTGTTGGAGCTGGGTTTTACATAATGATAAATGACTGCAAGTTACAGAAAAGCTCAGAAAGGTTTGCAGGCTTTTTTTCATTATATACAGGTTTTGGTGGGAGTGTGTTACCACACCTCCCAAAAAGGGAATGGGGGTTTTGTAGCATTTTGCTTCAGGCTTTTCCCCAACCCCTGAGCAGGGATATCTTTTGCACATTAAAACAAAAAGCTCCTGACACCTGGTGGGTTTCCATTTCAGGGCACTGGGGTGTAGCAGAAGTTTTTGTTTTGTGCATAGCAGTTGTAGTAAATACCATGTCACAGGTAAAGTATAGGTGTGTGCTGAAAAAGCTCAGATAGGGTTTGGGTGTATCTTACCCATTTGCTCCCATTATTGATATTTTTCAGCAACAAACTCAGCTCTGGACCCTGAGTTTGAGCTTGGTGGGGGAGTGTAATGTTTCCAGAAATGTAGAAGATACTCTTCCCTATTTCGTTTCCAATTTTATTGTAGATTATACAATTTTATTATAATATGGGCTGCTGAATGGCCCGCGGACTTCGCGGAGGGAAAATGCCAGATGGCAGCCGCGCATCGCGATTATTGTGCGTAGGATTAAATTTTTGCTATGAATAAAACTTAGGTAAAATCTACAGTTTTTATAATTTTTCTAGGTTTTATAGTATTCTGAGTGTTTGGTAAATTTTTCGGCATGTTTAGGACTGTTTGCTGTGTTTTGCACAGGCATGTTTGTAGATTGCGTCTAGTGATCTAAAATGCTATCAAGTATTTGGATCAGTGCCTGTGCTTCGGTGTCCATGGGAACAAGGGTCAAGGAATAGACCTTTGTCGGGACCCAGTTGGGTCAGATTTTAAAACCCAGCACGAGAACCCATTTTTGTACCCCATGTTCAGACACCCCATGTCGCAAGTGTGCTATCAATGTCAATGGGTGCAAAATTGGTCCCATTTTGGTCGAAAGGAGGCCTTCCGCCCGCAGACGCCTGACTGTGAGCACCTCCTCAGCCTTTGGCCGGCCATTGATGAATTTGGTGTTTGCTCAGACGCTCATGACAAACCCATGTGTGGCACCTTTTGGATGCGCATCCATAATCTTGGAGGCAAAAGCACAGAGGTCCCAATGTCTGTGTCCACCGTGGAATTTGTTTTTAGCTTTTTGAGGTGTTACAAATTGCAGGGCAGCAGGGAGCAACAATCACAATGCATCCAAAAACCGCCTGAGTTGCCCTTACTTCCATTGCTTTGTCCATCAAACCTCCGAAGCAAAAATGAACGAAAATTATGCAACACAACCCACTAGTCAAAAATTCGACAATTCAAATTTATCTTCTTGTCCAATAGATTTGTTGCACTTGCGTGCCCTTTTACAAGTAAATGCACTCTCTGAGGTTCTCAACGTGTGCAGCAAACCATATTTTAATGTCCAAGCGCCCTTTTGCCGGGCTCAACAACAGTGCGTTCATGCCTGGTTTTACACCACCAAAGGATTGGGCATGCCCAAAATTAGCGGAGGAGGTCAAGACCATGAAAACCGAGCCCCATCGTAGCATACAGTGAGGGTGGGAGGGACATTGTGGACAATGGAAAGAAAACGCTCCATGGGGTGACGGGTGCACGGTGTGTACACAGTGTACACACGTTTGGGCAATAATGGGCATAGCTTTCACCCTCCAAAAGGACCCTCAAAGAAAGCGCCTTGATTTGCAACGTGAGCACCAAGAAGACAGGGCAAAATGGGCATCTGATTTGGTTCTCACAGTATGAACTCCCATTCCACAGTCAAAGTCTTGCACAATATAAAAACGGGCAGAGAATCTAGAGCATAGACAGCACAACTAGTCCTGTAGAAGCTTGTTGTCCATCAGGTTTTGGGTGGGGGGACGGTGACGGAGAGTTTTGACCGGTTCCTGAGAATGACCGGCCAGACCCACGCTAGTGGGCGGGTGAAGTGTGACCTACTCTTCCAAGTACGTGGAGAAGCAAGTCAAGCAGACCGTGACTAAGTCCGCCACGTTCGCCGATGTGTTGGTTGCCCTTGAGAGGCAGTACTTCTCCAACGAGACTTACCTATCCATCCGGACCGAGATCCAGAACCTGGTGATGTTGCCCAACAGCCCCACCACTGCGTGCATCTCTGAACTACTGGCCAGCTTGGACCACTGGGTAGGGCGACTGACGCTCGGATCTTACGGCAGCGATGAGGTGCTTTTCTGGTTGGTGGCCAAGATCCCCCAAGATGTGCGGGATGAGTGTCGGGCTACGGCGGAACGCAAGGCAAGAACCCTCACCTACGAGGACTTGTCTGTACTTCTATTGGAGCTGCCGCTGGAGAAGGAGAGTGACCAGCACCTCAACGCCTACCGCCCCGGAGGAGGCAACTCTAGGAACCATGGCCGTGGCCATCAAGGACCTCGACCTGGACAATGGGACTACCTCTGAGAAAGAATGCTCGCTATATGAGCAATGTGCAAGACCTCTTCTGGTGTGACGGCAGAGACGAACAGGGCGGCGGCCTCGTGCACGCCCCGGACTGCGATCAGCATGAGTGCTTCGTGGTCCAGGGCACAAAGCAAGAGACCAACACCGGGGGGAAGGCTAAGATGCCTGACCACTACATGTGTACCATCACTTGTGCGTTCTGTGGTAAGCGCAAGCCCTACGATGCTGAGTGCTACCAGAAGCAGCGCTTGTCAGCCAAGCTGAAGAGCGAGGCTCCGTATGGCAGTGGAAGTGCTGGAGGCAAGAGCAATGGTGAGAAAGGCAAGGGTAAGTCTCAAAGACCAGGTAAAGGCCAAGGTCAAGCGCAAGGCAAAGGTGGAGGACGCGGAGGCCCTGACAAGAAGCACCAGGACAAGAACAAGGACAAGAACCAGGACATGCCGAGGTGAAACCCATACCTAACGCAGGGGGGACCAATCCTGAGGCCTCTGGTGGGCAGCAAAACACGGGGCCTACGACCCATTCCCAGACGCAAGCGCAACAAGAACAAGGAACTAAGCATGCCAACGAATATGCGGACGAGTCCCACGCCCGCAAACGTTCCCTCTTCATGCGGATGGCGCCAAAACTGCGCAAGAAGGCTTGGACGTTACCTGCCCCGCCAAGTTCTGACAAGGAAGCCCTGGGGGATCTACAGGCATGGTGTTCTGGGTACGTGTCCGTCTTCGGGGACGGGAATACCTGGGGGTACTGGATACTGGAGCTACTATATCAATTGTGGCCAAGAAAACTTTACCTTGTGGGGACCTGAAGAACAGCATGCCTACCGCAGCCATTTGCATGGGGGATGGACCAGGAAAAAGTGTATTTCCCTGCCAAAAGGTTAGCTTTAGTTGTTATAAAGAGGCCTAAAGGCATAACACATTTTTATCTTAGTATTGGCCTAACCAAAAAGGGCGTGATAAGACATTTTGACCTATAAAACCAAGCATTGAACGTTGGATGTTGTGTGGACCCCTGACCCCCCAACTGATTGGACTTATACACCATTTCCTGGACTGACTGAGGCGCTGACATTGATCCAGAGCCTACATATTTTTCTACCTTTTCTCATGAATGCTTAGCTATCCTAGTGGTCTGCACCCTAGGGGGCTGTGGCACCTCTTTTTGAGAGGTCTTGGGTTCAATTCCCAGTCAGCCTAGCTGAGTAGGAAGATCCCATGTGACATGCCAGTGACCTCAGCGCCACAAGCCATGCCACCTCTGCACCTATGGGACCCAAAACAAAGAGTGCACATCCCTAGATGGCACCATTAAAGAGAGGATGCCCATGTGGGCTGTTTTCCCATGATTGTAGGATATTTTCTAACTATCTTTTCATAAATCTGTAGTTATTGTGAGTCTCCTTTGTTGCTACACAGTCTCCTTTGACTGCAGCCCTTCATGTTGTGGATTTGATGCTGTGGTCCTTTGCCTTGCACTGTGGGTACTTATTTGTAGTTGATTTAATCAAAACTTATTTGTTTGGAAAACGTGAACTACATCAAGAAGCAGGAGGAGCAAGCAGGGGCATCAACAAAACAATATCATCAAAGCAATCAACAGTGAAAGCCTGTTCTAACTTTCTGGTAGCAGAGTTTTTCAGTCTTTGCGTACCTGCAACCCCGTGCAGTACAACCAGTACGTCGAGACTGACTCCTCTGAAGGGCGAAGAAATATGATATGGACACCAAGGACACTGCCAAGACGACAGCGCCTTCAGTGGCACCAGCCAAGCCAGCGCCAGCGCCCAAACCTGCTGGTGAACCTGAACCTGAGGAGCCTGTACCTTCAGTGCCATTTAAGTGGGCTGGGGGATGATTCTCTGGAGGGCTTTAGAGCTGCCTTCAGTGGTCCATCCGTTGGAGGACCTGAAGGCAAAGAGAAGGAGAAGGAGGAGCAAGCAGTGGACATGGGAGCCGAAGAGGTAGACCCTGGAGATGGACACGGACCATCCAACGAGGTGCCCTTTGAGGACAAACCTGTTGAGAGCGCGCCGAGCGCCTCAGATTACCCTGCAGTACCCTCTCCAACAACCACTACACTCCCAGCAACACATCCAACTACATCCTCACCCACAACCACTCCACCTACGGCTGAGGGTCTAGGCTTTACTGGTATGCCTTACCCCACCTATGGTGTGACTCCAGCCGTGACTGTGCCACCTATGGCAACTGCAGTCAGCAAACCAGTGGCATCCAGCTCCACCTACACCGGTGTTCCTGAGTCTATGCCGCGCCACTATGAGGATGGGTATCACAGACCCGCGGCGGCCGTGTACATGACTGGGATACCTGGCTATGCGGCACCCGAGCCTGGCTATACTATGCCAGCTCCTGGTTTCACTTCTCTGAGTGGCCTACGTGGCCCTGAGTCTCTTGGTGGAAGGAGTAGAGGATCTGCAAGATCCTCCAACAGATCTCTGGCGCGGTCGGAGATACGAGAGGCTCTTCGAGGAGCCACTTCTGAAATAGTTGGCGATCTAACTCGAGAAATTCGGGCCAAATCGGAGCCCCTGATTCCTCCCCAAACGTCACCTACCACCGTCGGAGTTTCACCTCATCGAGTACAAGCCAATCATGTGGTGGCGGGGCTGACGAACACCCTGGGAAGCTTGAGGAGCTGACCTATGCCGACCCCTGCTGTGATACCAAGAAGCCCTTTCATACCAAGAACAGCCCAGCCCCCCTACAGCCACGTGGAGAACTCCACGCGGGCCGAGCTGGACCGGTTGGGGTTGAGAGTCCTAAGGGCTGTGGTCGGTGTTGAGCCCTACGGCTCTAGTGATCTGGGTGGAGATCCTTCCGATGATGAGCCGCCATTTATGACTTCTGCCTCACCCTCGGAGGACAATGACCCTGAGGACCCCGAGAACCCGAGCGGCAAGAAGAAGAAGAAGAAGAGGAAGACCAAGTGCCATGAGGGACGCAGGTCCCAGGAGGCTAAGGCAATAGCCACCTCCAAGATCGTGGTGAACCTGCCGGAGTTCACAGGGAAGGACCTCACGAGTTCGCTGAGAACTTTGGCCGGTTCCTGAGGATGACAGGCCAAACCCGTGCTAGTGGGCGAGTAAAGTGCGATCTGCTCCTGCAGTGCTGCAAGACCAAGTACCTGGAGAAGCAGGTCAAGCAGATCGTGACGAAGACCGCCACCTTCGCCGACGTGTTGGTTGCCTTGGAGCGGCAGTACGTGACCTACGAGGCTGATCTCTCCATCAGGGCCGAGATCCAGAACTTGGCTGTGCTGCCCAACAATCCCAAGCCTGCCCAGACTTCCGAGCTGCTTGCCCACTTTGACCACTGGGTAGGGCGACTGACGCCCGGTTCCTACAGCAGCGATGAGGTGCTATTCTGGTTGGTGGCCAAGCTCCCACGAGAACTGTGGGATGAATGCCGGGCAACGGCAGAGTGCAAGGCCAGAGCCCTCAACTATGAGGACCTGTCTGTGCTACGTTTGGAGTTGACGCTGGGAAAAGAAAGCGACCAGGACCTGAACGCCTACCGTCCTGGAGGAGGTGGCTCTGGGAGCCATGGCCGTGGGTACCAAGGACACCGTCCAGGACAGGGGACTACCCCCAAAAATGCTCGTATCATGAGCAATGTCCAAGACCTCTTCTGGTGTGATGCCAGAGATGAGCAGGGTTCCCTGCTTCACGCCCCTGACTGCGACCAGCGGGACTGCTTCGTCGTCAAGGGGAAGAATCAGGAGACAATCACCGGCGGCAAGGCAAAGCTGCCGGACCACTACAGGTGTACCATCACCTTTTTTTTTTTGAATTGTACAGCAACCTTAGTATCCGGACAGGGACACAGCCCTCAATCAGAGTGATGTGTATAAACAAATGTGCTTGGCTCTCCCTAGCACTATGTGAGGGTTGTAGCCATGGACGAACCTTGGAACTCCCCTGTCATGGATGGGTAGGGTTGTAGAGAACTAGGTTGCCTTGGCACGCGCCCGTGTGGGTGCCTGGTTAGTTGCACATAGAACTGGCGGCTTGACAGAATGACATCAGGATCGAGGGGAGGGATGGAGGCGTTGTGGTGTGGGACGTGGTAAGACGTGAGACGTGGGCGAAATCAGTCGAGGCTTACTCAAGTGTTGGATTTGTTTCCATGCAGTCAACTGCTGCAGGGGCAGTGGAAAACTTGTGGTTTGCTTTTGTGTTTCTGGGCCTACTGTGGGGTGTACTGCCCCGGTGGTTATAAAGAAGGTCCCTACCAGGACCGGCCCCCGTTGTGCCCCTTCCGCCTGTTACCCCTGCTGATTTACTCCGGATCAACGATTGCATTTCTCAAAATCCTCAAAGTCCAGGGTCCAAAATCCAAAAATATAGAAAATAAAATCCTCCTTCAACCCTGAATGGCAACCAGATCCCACAGATACAGCAATACCCCAATTCACAATCCAATACAGGCTGCGGGCTTCCGTTCAGCACACCGATCGTCTCTCGGTGGCGGGCATGTACAAGATTTGCACCAAGAAGAAAGCCCTGAAATTAGCATATGAACATAAAGAAAGCAAAGTTGGGGACAGAGGAAAACATACACATTCACAGCCATAAACCCCTCATTCCCTGGACTCAAGACCTTCCCTTGACTCACCAACATATTGCCCTGAACCAGGTCAAATGAGATGGCTGAATGCCATGTGTCACAAGTCACTACACAAACCCCAAAAATGTGTTCACTCCCAAGCCTCTAAATCCTAGCCCCATAGGGGAGGTGGCGTGTCATGGCTTAGAGTGGCACTCAGGACCATGCCCTACCCTGACATAACCTTGGTTGGACTTGGAGTCGAATGGGCTTGGAGATATGCCCCATGAGTTTGAACTCATAACATGCCAAAAAACTGCCAATTCACACCATATTGGCCATATATCAAATATATGCTCAAAATTGAAGTTGCCACTTATCCGAAGGCTCAAAGCATGCATGGATTCAAAGTCTACTATTCATGGAGGATAGAGACCAAAGGCCAATGCCCATGTACATCCCCACTTTACCCTCGAAACTTCTTCGGATATGGGCGCCACGCACTGCCCAAGTCAGCCCATGATCTTGAGACCAATTCTTGTATTCCTTCGTGCGCCAAGCCAAATGGAATACACGATCCGGCATATGGTGGTGTTCAACTCCAAAGCATATGCCAACATATGGACAACATACCACGGTTCGACTCTCCATAGGCTTCTTGCTGTTTGCCGACCAGCTAAGTACACAAAATGCAAAAATGAGCAAAAATTGAGGTCAAAAACATGAAAATATGACCAAATACAAAGTTGTCATGATAGTATATCTCTATGCTCACCCATGATATCCGCTCATGGTTCAATACACAAATGATTGGAACCATTTGCCAACAATTCCCCCACTTGGATCCCCAATCGGGCGCATGGAGATACCTTCGCCACCCATATCTACATGCCCCATGAAAATGGGAGTGCACTCATGGATCTCTTTGTCAAACATACCATGAGCAATACATATGCGGTCGACTTAGTCTAGCGCTTTGAATTCCACAATTGAGACATGGGCAAAGCCCTTGTCACGTATGGCTCCCCATCTCTTCGGCCACACGAAGATATATAACATGGGCGTGAGCATATCAAACATATACCATGCATATAACACATACCCTCAAAATGTGGCTCCCACCATGATATGCCATGTCCCTCCATGGACATAACTTCACGCTAAAAATACGTAGGAACCCAAGGAAAGTTGCTATGCAACCCCAACACTCATGCGGTACACTCGAAAATCGCAATAAAATGTTCGGTTGAACGGTCCAAGAGTTATATATCACTTTATACCCTCTTGACCATTATCCCTTGTTATACCGGGCATGTGTACACACCAAAGGCGTTTGATGCTTTGTAAATTAAGTTGAGACTAAGACGCTTACAACCCAACCTTCCTTATTCTCTTTCCTCACACTCGCGCGTAGATATGGCCCTTCAAAGTGGTCCCACGATTCACTTTTGTTTCCCTTATATCTCCAAGTCAAATGGGTGGCACGTATAAGGGAAACCTGATTCGGGCATAGGGAAAAGAGTATGACCACTCGAAGAAGACCAAATCAAGTGCGGCGATGTCGAAGTCGAAAATCCGATTTCGACATCGCGAAAAATTCGGAATAAAATTTCGAGTGCTTATTTAGAAAATCGCGGAAGCAACGAACCCTTTACTGATGAAATCTGACCCTTCATCGGGGTTTCCGCCAAAATATCTGGAAATAACAGTTAACCAATCGGTTAACGCAAAATCGCGAGCCAACTGTCGGTCGCCGATACATTGACCATCAGAACGAAAGGCTGAAAAATTACGGAAGCATTATGATAATAAAACCCTGTTGATTCCTGATATTCCGATATATAAATCTCCGCTGGCGGCGCCTCGGTACTGAATCTGGCCGCTCATAGCCGGAATGGCCAAACCTATCACACTATCACATCGGGTTAGGTCAGGTGGATGGGAGAGTATGATATCAGCCAATGGCGGCTTGCCGGCACATAGATACACACCCCAAGTGACCCCAAGATGGCCACGGGGGTCCGAACCGGCTTCACCCCCCTTCTCAGAGCGTTGTTACCGCTCGGAAGTCATCGAAGAGAGGACGGGAGGACCCAAATGGGCTCCAACCCCCCCCTCCATGTCCCAAGGACACATGGAGGCCCCACACACGTCGTAGGCGTCCCCCATGCCCCATGGGAGGGGTGAGGACACTGAAAATCGGTGCCCTACGCCATATCCGGTCTCCTCTTGATCTACAACATGGACCAAGGGGATCAAAGATAGAGAAACGTCGTCGGTCGACCTAAATAAGTATACCACAGTGAAATATATATGTGGAGATCGAGTGAAGGGGGTATATGGCCAATCAAGGCCCAAAAATCCCCGGATGAACGCCCTCACCCATCTCCCAAGCAAAAAAACAAACAGAAATGCCAAGGGGAATCCATTATGGTGCTACTGCAGCAACCAAATGGACCAACACGTCCTTGACATCCAAAGAAATACTCTTTTTCTTCAGGTAGTCCATCCAGACCGTGGTGTACCTCGGCACAAAACTGCTTGGAGGTTCCCACGAATCCCTGGATGCGGCGAATCCCTTCCAACGGACTTTATAAAGCCTCCCCCCAGGCGTCCCCGGGTCCGGCTTGTCCGCCAGGATTCTCTCGGCGGTGAAGTCGTCGTCCTCACCTTCGACGTCTGAGTCCACATCGCCGGCCGTGAACTCGAAGGTGACGGGACGTCCGCTGGGGTCTGGTGCTCGAGGACGAAGCTGGGTATGGTCGCGGTCCATGATCTTGTTATCCCCCACACGAACCGCATATACGTCCTGCCCGACCTTCCGCACGATTACCCCCGGCACATACCAAGATGCCTGCCGATGCCTGGACAGGACATCCTTGTGGTGCCGCTCCACCCAAACGGTGTCTTGGAGAGCATACTTCTGGACTCTTCCCTGCTTGAAGTACTTGGCCCTCTTGTCATGCTCGTCCTGAAGTGCCTTGCACACCTTGGCCGCCGTGTCGTCCGCCTCAGCCATCATAGCGTTCGCATCCCGGGCCACTTTGCCATGGTTCAACCACGGGAGAGTGCGTGACACTCGATCCCGTAGGAACAGGATGCGATGGGGCGACAGTCCAGTGGGTCCCGCAAGGTCGTGATACGCTTGGAGCACTCTCCACAGCGAGTTATACCAGTTCCGGCCCGGTTCGTTAATGTGCAGCTGGCGGAACTTCTCGAACATCTGCCGCCCGGCCACCTCAGCACGACCATTCGACCGGCTGTGGTACGCCACGGTCTTGGCGTGCCGAATCCCCATGTGCTTGCACATCGTCTTAAACCACGTCCCCACGAATTGACTGCCCCGATCGCTGCAGATGACAGCTGGGACATCAAAAATCGTCAGCCAATGCCTGATCATGGCATTAGCGACGATCTTGGCCTGCAGCCCCACTCCATGCTTGTCCTTCTTGTCCTTCTTCTTGGACTTCTTGCCCGGGACTGCCACGATATACCCGCTGTGCCTGTCCACCGCTAGGATGACACAATCATATGTCTCTCCTTCCACGGTAACTTCCGGCATGGCGAACACATCTATGGCCACGGACCGCATAGGGGCTTCCGGTATAGCCGTATACACCGGGTTGCCCGCTGTGGAGTGGTCGGGGCTCTTCGTGGCCCGACACACGGCACAGTCGCTGCAGTACCTATCCAGGATGGCGTAGTACCCCGGAGGGAACTTGAAACGCCACTCCAGGTCCTGCTGCATCTTGTCTCGGCCAGGGTGCATGAGCTGGGCGTTGTGCCAATGGTCAATGAGCTCCTCCACTCGGTTCTCGGGCACCAGCAGCTTGTCCTTGAGGAACAACTTGTCCCCATCCTCGGTCAAGCCCTCGGGCCATTCGTCGTCCGACGGGGCGCTCACGGCATTCCAGTACTTGCTCCAGTGCTCGGATGCCGCGTAGTCATCCGACCAGTCCTCTGTGAGCACCGACCTGACTAGCTCTACAGGGGCCACCATCCATTGCTCGAGGGTTTCCTCTCGAATAGCTTGGACGCGGGCACCCCGGAACTTGGCCAGGTCCGTACGGTTTGCCATCACCACAAAGCACTTGACCCCTTCTTGCTCCATGGCCTTCTCCATCTCGATGATGCGCTTGGCTTCCTCGGTTTCCTCGGCGTCCCCATGGCTGGATATGTCCATCCATGCCTTGCCCGCGGGGTAGGCCCAGCGACTGAGGCAATCTGCCACAGTGTTGTTCTTCCCCGGGACGTACACGACGCTGAGGTCGAACTTGGCGAACGTCTCGTGCCATCGGGCCCTCCTAGCCGCTGGTCCTGAGGGGGTGTCGACATGCTCCTTGTGCCAGCTCTGTAGGGACTGGTGGTCCGTGCAAACCACCACCGGTTGCAGTCCGATGTGGCCAGACCACTTCCTGAGCGCACATACAATGGCGTATGTCTGCTTCTCCCTCGCGGTCCATGTTCGGCGTTGCCCCTCGGCCAGGATCCTGCTCCAAAACGCCACGGGAACATGAGTCCCGTCGTCCCGGACTTGCTCGAGGACTGCCCCCACGGCATAGTCCGAGGCGTCCGTCCGTAGCACGAATCCCTTGTCTGGGTCCACCAGGAATAGCCCCAACTGCCCCAAGAGTCGCTCCTTCAGGCGGTTGAACGCATCCTCAGCCTCAGGGGTCCAGGCAAGCTTCTTCTTGCTCCCCTTCCGGCCATCGAACTTGCCCACTTGCAGCATCTTGTGCAGCGGCCCCGAGAGTTCTGCATACATCCGGACATAGCCCGAATAGTAGTTGCAGAACCCCATGAAGGACCGGAGTTCGCTGATGGTCTGGGGCTTCTCCCAGTGGTGCAGGGACGCCAGCTTCCCAGGCATGGGACGGCGTTGCCCGTGACCAACCACGTGACCCGCGAACTCCACTTCCTTCACGAAGAGTGAGGCTTTGGTGGGCTTGCACACCATGTTGTGCTTGTCCAACTCGCTGAGCACTCGGCGCAGATCCTTCTCATGCGCGTCGATGAGCTCGTCCTCAGTCATGTTCTCCGTGCCGGACCCGATGATGATGTCATCCACGAAGGGGTCGGCACAGTCCCGGACAGGACCGAGTAGGTCCTCCATCATGCGCTGGAAAGCGGCGTTGCCATTCTTGGCGCCCATAGGCACCACTTTCCACTGCATGGGCCCCAGCGGCGTCGACATCGCTGTGCAGGGCCTGGAGTCCGGGTGTAGCGGCATCTGGTGATAACCGTGTTTCAGGTCCAACACCGTGAAAATCCGCTTTCTCTGTTGTTTTTGGAGGATGGGGTCGATCAGGGGGAGCGAGTACGAGTCGTGCTTGGTCTGCTCGTTCAAACCTCTGTAATCAACCACAACCTCCACTCGCCCTTCTCCTTCTTGGGCACGATGAAGGCTGGGCTGGCCCACTCACTGTCGGAGGGTTCGATCCATCCCCGCTCAATGAACTCGGCCAACAGCTTCTTCATGGCCTCGGCCCGATCGCCCTGAAGTTGGTACTCCCGATGACGATAGATCTTCGGGTTCGGCTTCAGCTTGATCTTCGCTGTACCAAACCTCCCACGATCTGGAGGGTTCCTGTTGGCGACGCCACTGAATAGCCGCGGATAGGCATTGATCAGCCTCTCCTTCAGCTCGGCGACCTTCGGGTTCTCCTGGGCCTCTTCAGCCGCTTGCTTCGGTATAGATACAACCGACCGCACTGCGGTATAGGCCTCTTCTGGGTCCGATTCCGACTTCTCCTCGTCCGATATGCCGTCTTCATCGTCGTGGGGAGCTCTTCCCACAGATAATCTTCGGAAATTTGCGGCATCGGGCTGGTGACTGTCGCTATCGGCACCCATTCTTGGAAAATCCCATGTCGGTGGGTCCGACCCAACCGGACCATCCTATTGGTCCGCGATGTGATCCATGACCCTCGCCACGAACTTGTCCTTCTCGTACTTGCCGGTGACCAACATCTTGTCCTCCCACCAATGCGGAGATGTGACCATGACCCGCCTCTTCTTGGCTGCCACGCGGTCATGCATCCCCATCCGCATGTAGTTGACGACGTTGTCGATCTCGGCATGGGACAGGATGTCAATGCCATCAATTGGCTGATCCGTCCCTTCCTTGGGCTCAAACATGACCTTCATCGGCACCGCCTCCACCCTACGGATGAATGCTTCATCACCCGTGGGCTGGGCTTGCGCCCCATCCACCAGGAAAGCCTTGGTACCCCACGCTTGACCCGGGGAGGGCATTGATACACCCTTGGCGTCGATGAACAACTCCTCCTCTGGCCCGAATGACATCTCGTTCAGGGTGATGGAGTCCAGCGTCGACTCGAGACCCTCCAGCGGACATGGGGTGGATCCTATGCCGGTTATGACCAGGATCCCCTTCGCCCTATCCGCGATGATCTTCTCCACCGTACGTCTGGTATTGTCCAGGGAGCCATGCCAATACATGGGTCCCCACTCCTTCAAACCCCAATGCCTGTGCCAGGCTGAGTCTCCTCGATGCCAATGCCTCCTACACTTCCGCAGAAGTGGGGCATCCCGGGAAGCGAAGACGTCCGTCTCGGGCACTTCAGCTCCCAGCGTCTGGATCATCCTGTCGTACACTTGCGGCGCCATTCCATACTCCGTGAGCTGAACTCCGCGGTCTCCTCTGGACTTGGCCCCCACAGCTTGCACCGCTCGGACGATCCGATCCTCTTCCTCAGCATTCCATTGGGATGATCCGCATGCATAGTCCGTGGACAGCCATGTGAGGCATTCATCATCCTCCCGGACCAGCGTTGCACGATGGGGAAGGGCTTCAATGGCATTTGCCACCATGAAGTCATACCCCATGATCATATCCCAATCAGTAATGTCGGCCACATAGAAGTTCCCGGATAGAGTGCTTCTCTTAAAGAAGGTCCCTACCAGGACCGGCCCCCGCTGTGCCCCTTCCGCCTGTCACCCCTGCTGACTTGCTCCGGATCAACGATTGCATTTCTCAGAATCCTCAAAATCCAGGGTCCAAATCCAAAAATATAGAAAATGTAATCCTCCTTCAACCCTGAACAGCAACCAGATCCCACAAGTATAGCAATAACCTAATTCACAATCCAAATCAGGCTGCGGGCTTTCGTTCAGCACACCGGTATTCCCACGATGGCGGGCATGTACAAGAATTGCACCAAGGAAGAAAGCCCTGAAATTGGCATATGAACACAAATAAAGCAAAGTTGGGGAAAGAGGTAAACATACACATTCACAGCCATAAACCCCTCATTCCCTGGACTCAAGACCTTCCCTTGACTCACCAACATATTGCCCTGAACCAGGTCAAATGAGATGGCTGAATGCCATGTGTCACAAGTCACTACACAAACCCCAAAAATGTGTTCACTCCCAAGCCTATTAATCCTAGCCCAATAGGGGAGGTGGCGTGTCATGGCCTAGAGTGGCACTCAGGACCATGCCCTACCCTGACATAACCTTGGTTGGACTTGGAGTGGATTGGGCTTGGAGAACTGCCCCATGATGTTGACCTCACAACATGGCAAAATCGGGCAAATCACACCATTATGCCCAAAAGTCAATTATATACTCAAAAATGCATACGGCAAATATCCAAATGCTCCATGCATGTGTCAAACCGGAAAGTAATATACAAGGGTGATATAGACCAAAGGTCCATGCCCAAGAATATCCCATCATTGGCTCCGAAACTCCTCCGATTATGTACATGACATGCTTCACAGGTCAACTCATGAATTTGAGACCTAATTTTGTGAGGCCTCGTGTGCCAAGCCAAAGTGACTACGTGATCCGGCATATGGTGAGGTGCAACACCGAAGCATATGCCAACATATAAGCAACATACCATAGTTCACGGATCTCTAGGCACTTTGCTGTTAGCCGACCAGTTGAGCACATAAAACACACACATGAGCATAAAATGAGGTCAAAAACACGAAAATATGTCCAAATACAAAGTTGTCATGATAGTATATCTCTATGCTCACCCATGATATCCGCTCATGATTCAATACACAAATGATTGGAACCATTTGCGAACAATTCCCCCACTTGGATCCCCAATCGGGCGCATGGAGATACCTTCGCCACTAATATCTACATGCCCCATGAAAATGGGAGTGCACCCATGGATCTCTTTGTCAAACATACCATAAGCAATACATACGCGGTAGACTTGGTCTAGCGCTTTGAATTCCACAATTGGGACATGGGCAAAGCCCTTGTCACGTATGGCTCCCCATCTCTTCGGCCACACGAAGATATATAACATGGGCGTGAGCATATCAAACATATACAATGCATACAACACATACCCTCAAAATATGGCTCCCACCATGATATGCCATGTCCCTCCATGGACAGAACCTCACGTTAAAAATACGTAGGAACCCAAGGAAAGTTGCTATGCAACCCCAACACTCATGCGGCACACTCGAAAGTCGCATCAAAATATTCGGGTACACGGTCCAAGAGTTATATATCACTTTATACCCTCTTGACCCTTTTCCCTTGCTACACCGGGCATGTGTGCGCACCAAAGGCGTTTGATGCTTCCTAAATTAACTTGAGACTAAGGCGCTTGCAACCCAACCTTCCTTATTCTCTTTCCTCACACTCGCGCGTACATATGGCTCTTCAAAGTGGTCCCACGATTCGCTTTTGTTTCCCTTATATCTCCAAGTCAAATGGGTGGCAAGTATAAGGGAAACCTGATTCGGGCATAGGGAAAAGAGTACGACCACTCGAAGAAGTCCAAATCAAGTGCGGCGATGTCGAAGTCGAAAATCCGATTTCGACATCGCGAAAAATTCTGATTAAAATTTCGAGTGCTTATTTAGAGAATTGCGGATGCAACGAACCCTTTGCTGATGAAATCTGACCCTTCAACGGAATATCCGCCAAAATATCTGGAAATAACAGTTAACCAATCGGTTAACGCAAAATCGCGAGCTAACTGACAGTCGCCGATACATTGACCATCAGAACGAAAGGCTGAAAAATTACGGAAACATTATGATAATAAAACCCTGTTGATTCCTGATATTCCGATATATAAATCTCCGCTGGCGGTGCCTCGGTACTGAATATGGCCGCTCATAGTCGGAATGGCCCAACTTATCACACTATCACATCGGGTTAGGTCAGGTGGATGGGAGAGTATGATATCAGCCAATGGCGGCTTGCCGGCACATAGATACACACCCCAAGTGACCCCAAGATGGCCACGGGGGTCCGAACCGGCTTCACCCCCCTTCTCAGAGCGTTGTATCCGCTCGGAAACCAATGAAGAGAGGACGGGAGGACCCAAATGGGCTCCAACCCCCCCCTCCATGTCCCAAGGACACATGGAGGCCCCACACACGTCGTAGGCGTCCCCCATGCCCCAAGGGAGGGGTGAGGACACTGATAATCAGCGCCCTACGCCATATCCGGTCTCCTCTTGATCTACAACATGGACCAAGGGGATCAAAGATAGAAAAACGTTGTCGGTCGACCTAAATAAGTATACCACAATGCAATATATATGTGGAGATCGAGTGAAGGGGGTATATGGCCGATCAAGGCCGAAAAATCCCCGGATGAACGCCCTCACTTGTCTCCCCATTCACAGAAACAAACAAAATGCCAAGGGGGATCCATCACGGTGCTACAGCAGCAACCAAATGGACCAATACGTCCTTGACATCCAAAGAAATATTCTTTTTCTTTAGGTAGTCCATCCAGACCGTGGTGTACCTCGGCACGAAACTGCTCGGAGGTTCCCACGAGTCCCTGGATGCGGTGAATCCCTTCCAACGGACTTTGTAAAGCCTCCCCCCGGGCGTCCCCGGGTCCGGCTTGTCCGCCAGGATCCTCTCGGCGGTGAAGTCGTCGTCCTCACCCTCGTCGTCCGAGTCCACATCGCCGGCCGTGAACTCGAAGGTGACGGGACGTCCGCTGGGGTCTGGTGCTCGGGGACGAAGCTGGGTATGGTCGCGGTCCAGGATCTTGTTATCCCCCACACGAACCGCATATACATCCTGCCCGACCTTCAGCACGATTACCCCCGGCACATACCAAGATGCCTGCCGATGCCTGGACAGGACATCCTTGTGGTGCCGCTCCACCCACACAGTGTCTTGAAGAGCATACTTCTGGACTTTTCCTTGCTTGAAGTACTTGGCCCTCTTGTCATGCTCGTCCTGAAGTGCCTTGCACACCTTGGCCGCCGTGTCGTCCGCCTCAGCCATCATGGCATTCGCATCCCGGGCCACTTTGCCATGGTTCATCCACGGGAGAGTGCGTGACACTCGATCCCGTAGGAACAGGATGCGATGGGGCGATAGTCCAGTGGGTCCCGGAAGGTCATGGTACGCTTGGAGCACTCTCCACAGCGAATTGTACCAGTTCCGGCCCGGTTCGTCGATGTGCAGCTGGCGGAACTTCTCGAACATCTGCCGCCCGGCCACCTCAGCTCGGCCATTCGACCGGCTGTGGTACGCCACGGTCTTGGCATGCCGAATGCCCATGTGCTTGCACATCGTCTTGAACCACGTCCCCACGAATTGACTGCCCCGATCGCTGCAGATGACAGCTGGGACATCGAAAATCGTCAACCAATGCCTGATCATGGCATTAGCGACGGTCTTGGCCTGCAGCCCCACTCCATGCTTGTCCTTCTTGTCCTTCTTCTTGGACTTCTTGCCAGGGACCGCCACGATATACCCACTGTGCCTATCCACCGCCAGGATGACACAGTCGTAGGTCTCTCCTTCCACGGTGACCTCAGGCATGGCGAATACATCCATGGCCACGGACCGCATAGGGGCCTCCGGTATAGCCGTATACACCGGGTTGCCCGCTGTGGAGTGGTTGGGGCTCTTCGTGGCCCGACACACGGCACAGTCGCTGCAGTACCTATCCAGGATGGCGTAGTACCCCGGAGGGAACTTGAAACGCCACTCCAGGTCCTGCTGCATCTTGTCTCGGCCAGGGTGCATGAGCTGGGCGTTGTGCCAATGGTCAATGAGCTCCTCCACTCGGTTTTCGGGCACCAGCAGCTTGTCCTTGAGGAACAACTTGTCGCCATCCTCGGTCAAGCCCTCGGGCCATTCGTCGTCCGACGGGGCGCTCACGGCATTCCAGTACTTGCTCCAGTGCTCCGATGCCGCGTAGTCATCCGACCAGTCCTCTGTGAGCACCGACCTGACTAGCTCTACAGGGGCCACCATCCATTGCTCGAGGGTTTCCTCTCGAATAGCTTGGACGCGGGCACCCCGGAAATTGGCCAGGTCCGTACGGTTCGCCATCACCACAAAACACTTGACCCCCTCTTGCTCCATGACCTTCTCCATCTCGATGATGCGCTTGGCCTCCTCGGTTTCCTCGGCGTCCCCATGGCTGGATATGTCCATCCAAGCCTTGCCCGCGGGGTAGGCCCATCGACTGAGGCAATCTGCCACAGTGTTGTCCTTCCCCGGGACGTATACGACGCTGAGGTCGAACTTGGCGAACATCTCGTGCCATCGGGCCCTCCTTGCCGCCGGTCCCGAGGGGGTGTCGACGTGCTCCTTGTGCCAGCTCTGCAAGGACTGATGGTCCGTGCAAACCACCACCGGTTGCAATCCGATGTGGCCAGACCACTTCCTGAGCGCACAAACAATGGCGTACGTCTCCTTCTCCCTCGCGGTCCAGGTGCGGCGCTGGCCCTCGGCCAGGATCCGGCTCCAGAACGCCACGGGTACATGCGACCCGTCGTCTCGGATCTGCTCGAGGACGGCCCCCACAGCATAGTCCGAGGCGTCCGTCCGTAGCACGAATCCCTTGTCTGGGTCCACCAGGAATAGCCCCAACTGCCCCAAGAGTCGCTCCTTCAGGCGGTTGAACGCATCTTCAGCCTCAGGGGTCCAGGCAAGCTTCTTCTTGCCCCCCTTCCGGCCATCGAACTTCCCCACCTGCAGCATCTTGTGCAGCGGCCCCGAGAGTTCTGCATACATCCAGACGTAGCCCGAATAGTAATTGCAGAACCCCATGAAGGACCGGAGTTCGCTGATGGTCTGGGGCTTCTCCCAGTGGTGCAGGGACGCCAGCTTCCCAGGCATGGGACGGCGTTGCCCGTGCCCAACCACGTGACCCGCGAACTCCACTTCCTTCACGAATAGTGAGGCTTTGGTGGGCTTGCACACCATGTTGTGCTTGTCCAACTCGCTGAGCACTCGGCGCAGATCCTTCTCATGCGCGTCGATGAGCTCGTCCTCAGTCATGTTCTCCGTGCCGGACCCGATGATGATGTCATCCACGAAGGGGTCGGCACAGTCCCGGACAGGACCGAGCAGGTCCTCCATCATGCGTTGGAAAGCGGCGTTGCCATTCTTGGCGCCCATAGGCACCACTTTCCACTGCATGGGCCCCAGCGGCGTCGACATCGCTGTGCAGGGCCTGGAGTCCGGGTGTAGCGGCATCTGGTGATAACCATGTTTCAGGTCTAACACCGTGAAGATCCGCTTTTTCTGTTGTTTTTGGAGGATGGAGTCGATCAGGGGAAGCGAGTACGAGTCGTGCTTGGTCTGCTCGTTCAAACCTCTGTAATCAACCACCAACCTCCACTCGCCCTTCTCCTTCTTGGGCACGATGAAGGCTGGGCTGGCCCACTCACTGTCGGAGGGTTCGATCCATCCCCGCTCAATGAACTCGGCCAACAGCTTCTTCATGGCCTCGGCCCGATCGCCCTTAAGTTGGTACTCCCGATGACGATAGATCTTGGGGTTCGGCTTCAGCTTGATCTTCGCTGTGCCAAACCTCCCACGATCTGGAGGGTTCTTGTTGGCGACGCCACTGAATAGCCGCGGATAGGCCTTGATCAGCCTCTCCTTCAGCTCGGCGACCTTCGGGTTCTCCTGGGCCTCTTCAGCCACTTGCTTCGGTATAGACACAACCGAACGCACTGCGGTATAGGCCTCTTCCGGGTCCGAATCCGACTTCTCCTCGTCCGATATGCCGTCTTCATCGTCGTGGGGTGCACTTCCCACCGATAATCTTCGAAAATTTGCGGCCTCGGGCTGGTGACTGTCGCTATCAACACCCATTCTTGCAAAATCCCATGTCGGTGGGTCCGACCCAACCGGACCATCGTATTGGTCCGCGATGTGATCCATGACCCTCGCCACGAACTCATCCTTCTCGTACTTGCCGGTGACCAACATCTTGTCATCCCACCAATGCGGAGATGTGACCATGGCCTGCCTCTTCTTGGCTGCCACACGGTCGTGCATCCCCATTCGCATGTAGTTGAAGACGTCGTCGATCTCGGAGTGGGACAGGATGTCAATGCCATCCACTGGCTGATCCGTCCCTTCTCGGGGGCCCAAAGGAGGGCGGAAATGCTAGGTCATCCATGCATTCTCGGGGGTCCCCGACGCCAAACGTAAGGAGCAAAATCAGAAATGGCTGCCTCACCCTTGCCTTCTCGGGAGCCCAAAAGAGGGCGCAAATGCTACGCCACCCATGCATTCTCGGGGGTCTCCAACGCCAAGCGCGGGGAACAAAATCAGAATTGGCTACCTCACCCTTGCCATCTCAGGGGCCCAAAAGAGGGCGGAAATGCTACGTCGCCCCCGTATTCTCGGGGGTCCCCAACGCCAAGCGCAAGGAGCAAAATCAGAAGGGGCTGCCGCACCCTTGCCTTCTTGGGGGCCCAAAAGAGGGCGGAAATGCTACGTCACCCTTGCATTCTCGGGGGTCACCAACGCCAAGCGCAAGGAGCAAAATCAGAAGTGGCTGCCTCACCCTTGCCTTCTCGGGGGCCCAAAAGAGCGCGGAAATGCTACGTCGCCCCCGTATTCTCGGGGGTCCCCAACGCCAAGCGCAGGGAGCAAAATCAGAAGGGGCTGCCGCACCCTTGCCTTCTCGGGGGCCCAAAAGAGGGCGGAAATGCTACGTAACCCCTACATTCTCGGGGGTTCCCAACGCCAAGCGCGGGGAGCAAAATCAGAAGTGGCTACCTCACCCTTGCCTTCTCGGGGGCCCAAAAGAGGGCGGAAATGCTACGTAACCCCTACATTCTCGGGGGTTCCCAACGCCAAGCGCGGGGAGCAAAATCAGAAGTGGCTACCTCACCCTTGCCTTCTCGGGGGCCCAAAAGAGGGCGGAAATGCTACGTCGCCCCCATATTCTTGGGGGTCCCCAACGCCAAGCGCGGGGTGCAAAATGAGAAGGGGCTGCCCCACCCTTGCCTTTTGGGGGGCCCAAAAGAGGGCGGAAATGTTACGTCACCCCTACATTCTCGGGGGTCCCCAACGCCAAGCGCGGGGGGCAAAATCAGAATTGGGGCCTCATCCTTGCCTTCTCAAAGGCCCAAAAGAGGGCGGAAATGCTACGTCCACCCTGCATTGTCCGGGGTCCCCCATGCAAAGCGTGGAGAGCAAAATCAGAAAGGGTTGCCTCAGCCTTGCCTTCTTGGAGGCCCAAAAGAGGGCGGAAATGCTACGTAACCCCTACATTCTCGGAGGTCCCCAACGCCAATCGCAGTGAACAGATTCAGAAGTGCCTACCTCACCCTTGCCTTCTCAAGGGCCCAAAAGAGGGCGGAAATGCTACGTCACCCCTGCAATCGCGGGTGTCCCCAACGCCAAGCGCAGTGAGCAAAATCAGAAGTAGCTACCTCACCCTTGCCTTCTCGGAGGCCCAAAAGAGGGCGGAAATGCTACGTCATCCCTGCATTCTCGGGGGTCCCCAACGCCAAGCGCGGGGAGCATAATCAGAATTGGCTACCTCACCCTTGCC
Source organism: Eutreptiella sp. 'Long Island Sound 2002' (assembly GCA_964036045.1). Lineage (NCBI taxonomy): Eukaryota > Euglenozoa > Euglenophyceae > Eutreptiales > Eutreptiaceae > Eutreptiella > Eutreptiella sp. 'Long Island Sound 2002'. The sequence goes on along the minus strand of OZ038378.1, from coordinate 10,573,665 downwards.
TTCTCAAGGGCCCAAAAGAGGGCGGAAATGCTACGTAACCCCTACGTCCTCGGGGTTTCCCAACGCCAAGCACGGGGGGCAAAATCAGAAGTGGCCACCTCACCCTTGCCTTCTCAGGGGCCCAAAAGAGCGCGGAAATGCTACGTCCAACCTGCATTCTCTGGGGTCCCCAACGCCAAGCGCAGGGAGCAAAATCAGAAGTGGCTACCTCACCCTTGCCCTCTTAGGGCCCCAAAAGAGGGCGGAAATGCTACGCCACCCTTGCATTCTCGGAGTTCCCCAACGCCAAGCGCGGGGAGCAAAATCAGAAGTGGCTACCTCACCCTTGCCTTCTCGGGGGCCCAAAAGAGGGCGGAAATGCTACGTCCAACCTGCATTCTCTGGGGTCCCCAACGCCAAGCGCAGGGAGCAAAATCGGAAATGGCTACCTCATCCTTGCCTTCTTGGGGGCCCAAAAGAGGGCGGAAATGCTACGCCACCCTTGCATTCTCGGAGTTCCCCAACGCCAAGCGCGGGGACCAAAATCAGAAGTGGCTACCTCACCCTTGCCTTCTCGGGGGCCCAAAAGAGGGCGGAAATGCTACGTAACCCCTACATTCTCGGGGGTCTCCAACGCCAAGCGCGGGGAGCAAAATCAGAAGTGGCTGCCTCACCCTTGCCTTCTCGGGGGCCCAAAAGAGCGCGGAAATGCTATGTCGCCCCCGTATTCTCGGGGGTCCCCAACGCCAAGCGCAGGGAGCAAAATCAGAAGGGGCTGCCGCACCCTTGCCTTCTCGGGGGCCCAAAAGAGGGCGGAAATGCTACGTAACCCCTACATTCTCGGGGGTTCCCAACGCCAAGCGCGGGGAGCAAAATCAGAAGTGGCTACCTCACCCTTGCCTTCTCGGGGGCCCAAAAGAGGGCGGAAATGCTACGTAACCCCTACATTCTCGGGGGTTCCCAACGCCAAGCGCGGGGAGCAAAATCAGAAGTGGCTACCTCACCCTTGCCTTCTCGGGGGCCCAAAAGAGGGCGGAAATGCTACGTCGCCCCCATATTCTCGGGGGTCCCCAACGCCAAGCGCGGGGTGCAAAATGAGAAGGGGCTGCCCCACCCTTGCCTTTTGGGGGGCCCAAAAGAGGGCGGAAATGTTACGTCACCCCTACATTCTCGGGGGTCCCCAACGCCAAGCGCGGGGGGCAAAATCAGAATTGGGGCCTCATCCTTGCCTTCTAAAAGGCACAAAAGAGGGCGGAAATGCTACGTCCACCCTGCATTGTCCGGGGTCCCCCATGCAAAGCGTGGAGAGCAAAATCAGAAAGGGTTGCCTCAGCCTTGCCTTCTTGGAGGCCCAAAAGAGGGCGGAAATGCTACGTAACCCCTACATTCTCGGAGGTCCCCAACGCCAATCGCAGTGAACAGATTCAGAAGTGCCTACCTCACCCTTGCCTTCTCAAGGGCCCAAAAGAGGGCGGAAATGCTACGTCACCCCTGCAATCGCGGGTGTCCCCAACGCCAAGCGCAGTGAGCAAAATCAGAAGTAGCTACCTCACCCTTGCCTTCTCGGAGGCCCAAAAGAGGGCGGAAATGCTACGTCATCCCTGCATTCTCGGGGGGGCTCAAACATGACCTTCATGGGCACCGCCTCCACCCTACGGATGAGTGCTTCATCACCCGTGGGCTGGGCCTGCGCCCCATCCACCAGGAAAGCCTTGGTACCCCACGCTTGACCCGGGGAGGGCATTGATACACCCTTGGCGTCGATGAACAACTCCTCCTCTGGCCCGAATGACATCTCGTTCAGGGTGATGGAGTCCAGCGTCGACTTGAGACCTTCCAGCGGACATGGGGTGGATCCTATGCCGGTTATGACCAGGATCCCTTTCGCCCTATCCGCGATGATCTTCTCCACCGTACGTCTGGTATTGTCCAGGGAGCCATGCCAATACATGGGCCCCCACTCCTTCAAACCCCAATGCCTGTGCCAGGCTGAGTCTCCTCGATGCCAATGCCTCCTACACTTCCGCAGAAGTGGGGCATCCCGGGAAGCGAAGACGTCCGTCTCGGGCACTTCAGCTCCCAGCGTCTGAATCATCCTGGTGTACACTTGCGGCGCCATTCCATAATCCGTGAGCTGAACTCCACGGTCTCCTCTGGACTTGGCACCCACAGCTTGCACCGCTTGGACGATCCGATCCTCTTCCTCAGCGTTCCATTGGGATGATCCGCATGCATAGTCCGTGGACAGCCATGTGAGGCATTCATCATCCTCCCGGACCAGCGTTGCGCGATGGGGAAGGGCTCCAATGGCGTTGGCCACCATGAAATCATACCCCATAATCATATCCCAATCGGTGATCTCGGCCACATAGAAGTTCCCGGATAGAGTGCTTCTCTTCGCCTGATCAGGGCGATTCAAGCGCTCATGTTCCCAGAATTCCATACTGATAGTGGCCTCATGGGTGCCACCACCCATGATCTCTCCATTGGCGACCTTCAGGCGGACCGGTCTCCGGCTGGGCTGCAGGAGTTCCTCCTTGAACAACCCTCTCCGGACCAGGCTCACCTGGGCACCCGTATCCACCAACACATCCACCACCTTCTCCTCTCGTCCGCACCGTACTCGCACTTTCAAGTGCAACTGCCGCTCGTCGCCGTGAGGTGTATGGACGACTCTCACGGCATGCAACTCTAGCACGTCCGGGTGCATCAGGACTTCGAGGGTATGGTCACGGATGGTGTAGATCTTGGGTTGGTCTTGCCCGTCCACGGGGCTCTCCGTGGTCGCTCCTTCCTTCTTGCCATGTCCCGTACCCACATGTACTTCCCTTGGCAGGGCGCTCCAGGGGTTGGGAGCGGCGAAACTCAGTGGTTTTGGCTCTTCCGGAGCCTTCTTCGGCACCCGATGTGCCTTCGCTTTCCCAGGGATTCCACTGATTTCCCGAGGAGAGACCTCCGAGGTCCCACTCCCGTGGGGGCTCCTCTAGACTTGGCTTCCCGCAGCCCCTTCCGGCTGCGATCCGCCAGGACTTTGTCCACCACGTTGCTGGGCTTTGAGTTCCTCCAACGTCCTCAACATGTCCTCAGCAACTTCCTCGATCGACCTCACTCGTCGGTCTTGGCCAGGTCCACCACCATAGCCTCTTCCTCCGCCTTTTCCTTGGCCTTTGCCTTGGCCTTTTCCCCCGTCTCCGCCCTTTGCCTTCCAATCGGAAATCCGCTGCTCCTTGGGCTTCTTCTCGGGGTGGGCGGCGAACTAGGCCTTCTTGTCCGCCTGGTACACCTTGCACTGACGGTGGTCGTGTGCATGGTTGTTTCCCTTGCCATAACAGACCCAGCACCCGTCGTGCTGAGACCTGTACTCTCGGAACGAGAGCGGTGGGTTCCCGATCCTCCTTGGCTCTTTGCCCTTCTTGGGTCCCACCTGGCTCCATCTGGACCGATCCTGCCCATGGCTCTTCACGTTGTGCGCCACAAACGCGAAGAAATGGGCCTCCTCGTGATCCTCCCGGGACCAGTGGTCTTGGCCACTTCCACTGCCATCCTCCGCGGAGTTGACCGTGTCCTCCTGGATCTCTCGATGATGGCGGTCTTCTCGGTGGCCTCGTTGTCCATGACCATGTCGATCCTGCACGTGGGCCTCGTTCTTCGCATTGAGCTTCAACTCCACCGTGATGTACTTCACGATCTCGTCAAGGCTCATGCGGGCGAAGATGACTTGCATCCTCAGCGGCTCCCCGCGCCTCCACTCCACGTTGTTGAGGCGCAGCAACCTTTGCCCCACGGAGTCCCCGAATACCTCCACGTACACGGCGTTCTTCAGGCCCAACATCCGGTTGGGTTCGCCCAGGTTCCTCCTGAAGAACTCCATGATACCCGCGTGGGTATCCTCCGCCGCCATAATCCGCACCGCCACCCGCTTCTTGGCGCGCTTCTTCTCCTCGTCCTCCACTCTCCTCTTCCAGTTGCCGGGGAGGACGTCCTTCAGCAAGTGGCGGATCTCACTGGCCTCGTTCCACTCTTCCACCAGCTTGAGGCATCTGCGGTACTTCCGCAGATACCGATTCCACTCCCGGACCCGCAACTCACCGCGGTCCAGCGGCAGTGGAATGGACCACAGGTCCTCCAGCTTCTGATTCGGAGCGTCCACCCGCTCCTCATCCTCCAACCACTGGAGGCAGGCCTGCTCCGTCCGGATCAATCCTTCCCGGATCTGATCCCGCAGCTCCTCCTTCAGGTCCTGCGCCAAGCGGTGTGGGAATGTCCGGCATACCCACTTGTCCCGCGGCGCTCCCCGCATCTCGCCGACGACCTCCTCGGCGAAGTCCTCCCAGTCCAGGATGAAGTCATCCAGGTTGGACGGGTTCCCGTCGTAATAGGGGATTTTGATTCCCCTGAGGTCGTCAATCCTGATGGCGTCTCCGACGTCTCCAGCCACCACTCCACCGAGACGGATACCACCTGTGGCCGGGGGGTGTGAGTACACTCCCCGTACATCCCTCTCCTCCATGGAGTGCGTTCCAGTTCGGCCTGAACCCATGGGGTTTGGAATGCGGGAAGGATTTGCCCCATCGGCCGTCCATATCCCCGTATTGGGATCCTTCGCCCACAGGTTTCCGCTTGGATGGCCTCGACCATGTCCGTCGGCGCTTCCCATGGTTCGCCCCTGCATGGTCTGGTTCTGGATCTCGATCTTCTCTTCCGCATAGACTGCCATATTCGTCGTGAGCGGTACATCCTGGGCGGCATGGGACATCTGTACCGTCAGGCTCCTCGGGTCCGTGGTCACGTGCCCTTCCCGCATGGACCCAGCCGGTGCCGTGTGTTCCCCGAGCATTGTGGATTCGCTGAAAAGGGGAACATACGGCAGCGCACCCGGGTCAACACGCGGAGGCGCGTATGGTGCCTCTGCAGGGCCGCCCATGGGTTTCTCCATGGCGCTCCTGAGGGTCTTAACCCGCTCCACCAGCTCCACCGCGGCCGGCTTTGCCGGGAGCTCCGGACCCGAGGCGAGGGGCTGTCGCTCCTGTAGCCTTCTCAGGCGTCCCGACATGTCCTCCACTAAGTGGAGGAGGCTGTCCACCACTTGCTGCTGCTTCTGCAGGGCCAGCTCCAGATTCTCCCGGTACCGGGCCTGATCCGCTCGCAGCTCCTCCATGTGGTTCTCCGCGGCCGACTGGTCGTCCAGGATCCCCGCGACGTCCTCCTCTAGAGCGTCCTTGGCGTTGTCCAGGCGGTCAAGGTGACGCACGATGGCGTCCATCCCCATCTTCGGGTACTTGCCCATGAGGAAGGACACGTGCTCACAGTGGCACGCGGCGTGCTGTCCGCCTGATCCGGCGCATCCCGCGGTTCCCGGCGCCTCGGACTCAACGCCCATGGGCGTATCGCCTATGGCGTCTGTCTCAGGTCCCGTATGCTGGGGCACAGGTGCCGTCCGGGCCCTGGCTGGCCTCTCCAAGCCCTCGGCGTCGTGCTGCAGGGCGGGCTCTGGGGCCGTGTTCGACCTGGCGATCGGCGCGGACATCTCCGGCTCCGAAGGTGGCTCGTGGGCTGTCCGATAGCCCTCGGAGTGCCCCTCGGATTCCCACAGCCTGACCAGGCTGGGGTCCGTGTCCATAGCCCCGGCGTCCCTTGCCGCGGACTTGGGTGACCCGCGCTTCCGGTAGCGCCGGGCCCGTCCTCCACTGCTGCCTGAATGGCAGGCCTCGTCCGAGTCCTCCGCGGCGGAGCGGAGGTTGCATGCCTTTCGGCAGCGACGCTCACACATGGAGACCAGGTCCTCCATGTCACGTCCTCCTCTTCCCGAGTGTCGTTCTTCTCTTCGGGCTTCAACTTCCGGAGTTCGCCATGCTCTTGAACGTCTCGGTCCTTCTATGGCTCCAATCTCCGGCGTGGTCTCCACCGAGTCCACAATACGCACCCGGGGCGTACTTGGGCAGGGCTCATAAGGGCCCAAGTCCCCGGGTCGGCGGTTGGTAGGGGCAGCAGGTAAGCCTCTGCTACCATAAAGAAGGTCCCTACCAGGACCGGCCCCCGCTGTGCCCCTTCCGCCTGTCACCCCTGCTGACTTGCTCCGGATCAACGATTGCATTTCTCAGAATCCTCAAAATCCAGGGTCCAAATCCAAAAATATAGAAAATGTAATCCTCCTTCAACCCTGAACAGCAACCAGATCCCACAAGTATAGCAATAACCCAATTCACAATCCAAATCAGGCTGCGGGCTTTCGTTCAGCACACCGGTATTCCCACGATGGCGGGCATGTACAAGAATTGCACCAAGGAAGAAAGCCCTGAAATTGGCATATGAACACAAATAAAGCAAAGTTGGGGAAAGAGGTAAACATACACATTCACAGCCATAAACCCCTCATTCCCTGGACTCAAGACCTTCCCTTGACTCACCAACATATTGCCCTGAACCAGGTCAAATGAGATGGCTGAATGCCATGTGTCACAAGTCACTACACAAACCCCAAAAATGTGTTCACCCCCAAGCCTATTAATCCTAGCCCAATAGGGGAGGTGGCGTGTCATGGCCTAGAGTGGCACTCAGGACCATGCCCTACCCTGACATAACCTTGGTTGGACTTGGAGTCGATTGGGCTTGGAGAACTGCCCCATGATGTTGACCTCACAACATGGCAAAATCGGGCAAATCACACCATTATGCCCAAAAGTCAATTATATACTCAAAAATGCATACGGCAAATATCCAAATGCTCCATGCATGTGTCAAACCGGAAAGTAATATACAAGGGTGATATAGACCAAAGGTCCATGCCCAAGAATATCCCATCATTGGCTCCGAAACTCCTCCGGTTATGTACATGACATGCTTCACAGGTCAACTCATGAATTTGAGACCTAATTTTGTGAGGCCTCGTGTGCCAAGCCAAAGTGACTACGTGATCCGGCATATGGTGAGGTGCAACACCGAAGCATATGCCAACATATAAGCAACATACCATAGTTCACGGATCTCTAGGCACTTTGCTGTTAGCCGACCAGTTGAGCACATAAAACACAAACATGAGCATAAAATGAGGTCAAAAACACGAAAATATGTCCAAATACAAAGTTGTCATGATAGTATATCTCTATGCTCACCCATGATATCCGCTCATGATTCAATACACAAATGATTGGAACCATTTGCGAACAATTCCCCCACTTGGATCCCCAATCGGGCGCATGGAGATACCTTCGCCACTAATATCTACATGCCCCATGAAAATGGGAGTGCACCCATGGATCTCTTTGTCAAACATACCATAAGCAATACATACGCGGTAGACTTGGTCTAGCGCTTTGAATTCCACAATTGGGACATGGGCAAAGCCCTTGTCACGTATGGCTCCCCATCTCTTCGGCCACACGAAGATATATAACATGGGCGTGAGCATATCAAACATATACCATGCATACAACACATACCCTCAAAATATGGCTCCCACCATGATATGCCATGTCCCTCCATTGACATAACTTCACGTTAAAAATACGTAGGAACCCAAGGAAAGTTGCTATGCAGCCCCAACACTCATGCGGCACACTCGAAAGTCGCATCAAAATATTCGGGTACACGGTCCAAGAGTTATATATCACTTTATACCCTCTTGACCCTTTTCCCTTGCTACACCGGGCATGTGTGCGCACCAAAGGCGTTTGATGCTTCCTAAATTAACTTGAGACTAAGGCGCTTGCAACCCAACCTTCCTTATTCTCTTTCCTCACACTCGCGCGTACATATGGCTCTTCAAAGTGGTCCCACGATTCGCTTTTGTTTCCCTTATATCTCCAAGTCAAATGGGTGGCAAGTATAAGGGAAACCTGATTCGGGCATAGGGAAAAGAGTACAACCACTCGAAGAAGTCCAAATCAAGTGCGGCGATGTCGAAGTCGAAAATCCGATTTCGACATCGCGAAAAATTCTGATTAAAATTTCCAGTGCTTATTTAGAGAATTGCGGATGCAACGAACCCTTTGCTGATGAAATCTGACCCTTCAACGGAATATCCGCCAAAATATCTGGAAATAACAGTTAACCAATCGGTTAACGCAAAATCGCGAGCCAACTGACAGTCGCCGATACATTGACCATCAGAACGAAAGGCTGAAAAATTACGGAAACATTATGATAATAAAACCCTGTTGATTCCTGATATTCCGATATATAAATCTCCGCTGGCGGTGCCTCGGTACTGAATATGGCCGCTCATAGCCGGAAGGGCCCAACTTATCACACTATCACATCGGGTTAGGTCAGGTGGATGGGAGAGTATGATATCAGCCAATGGCGGCTTGCCGGCACATAGATACACACCCCAAGTGACCCCAAGATGGCCACGGGGGTCCGAACCGGCTTCACTCTTCGCCTGATCAGGGCGGTTCAAGCGCTCATGCTCCCAGAATTCCATACTGATGGTGGCCTCATGGGTGCCGCCACCCATGATCTCTCCGTTGGCGACCTTCAGGCGGACCGGTCTCCGGCTGGGCTGCAGGAGTTCCTCCTTGAACAACCCTCTCCGGACCAGGCTCACCTGGGCACCCGTATCCACTAACACATCCACCACCTTCTCCTCTCGTCCCCACCGTACTCGCACTTTCAAGTGCAACTGCCACTCGTCGCCATGAGGTGTATGGACGACTCTCACGGCATGCAACTCTAGCACGTCCGGGTGCATCAGGACTTCAAGGGTATGGTCAAGGATGGTGTAGATCTTGGGTTGGTCCTGCCCGTCCACGGGGCTCTCCGTGGTCGCTTCTTCCTTCTTGCCATGTCCCGTACCCACATGTACTTCCCTTTGCAGGGCGCTCCAGGGGTTGGGAGCGGCGAAACTCAGTGGTTTTGGCTCTTCCGGAGCCTTCTTCGGCACCCGATGTGCCTTCGCTTTCTCTGGGATTCCACTGATTTTCGGAGGAGAGACCTCCGAGGTCCCACTCCCGTGGGGGCTCCTCTAGACTTGGCTTCCCGCAGCCCCTTCCGGCTGCGATCCGCCAGGACTTTGTCCACCACGTTGCTGGGCTTTGAGTTCCTCCAATGTCCTCAACATGTCCTCAGCAACCTCCTCGATCGACCTCACTCGTCGGTCTTGGCCAGGTCCACCACCATAGCCTCTTCCTCCGCCTTTCCCTTGGGCTTTGCCTTGGCTCTTTCCCCCGTCTCCGCCCTTCGCCTTCCAATCGGAAATCCGCTGCTCCTTGGGCTTCTTCTCGGGGTGGGCGGCGAAGTAGGCCTTCTTGTCCGCCTCATACACCTTGCACTGACGGTGGTCGTGTGCATGGTTGTTTCCCTTGCCATAACAGACCCAGCACCCGTCGTGCTGAGACCTGTACTCCCGGAATGAGAGCGGTGGGTTCCCGATCCTCCTTGGCGCTTTGCTCTTATTGGGTCCCACCTGGCTCCATCTGGACCGATCCTGCCCATGGTTCTTCACGTTGTGCGCCACAAACGCGAAGAATTGGGCCTCCTCATGATCCTCCCGGGACCCGGTCCAGTGGTCTTGGCCACTTCCACTACCATCCTCCGCGGAGTTGGCCGTGTCCTCCTGGATCTCCCGATGATGGCGGTCTTCTCGGTGGCCTCGTTGTCCATGACCATGTCGATCCTGCACGTGGGCCTCGTTCTTCGCATTGAGCTTCAACTCCACCGTGATGTACTTCTCGATCTCGTCAAGGCTCATGCGGGCGAAGATGACTTGCATCCTCAGCGGCTCCCCCCGCCTCCACTCCACGTTGTTGAGGCGCAGCAACCTTTGCCCCATGGAGTCTCCAAACACCTCCACGTACACGGCGTTCTTCAGTCCCAACATCCGGTTGGGTTCGCCCAGGTTCCTCTTGAAGAACTCCATGATACCCGCATGGGTATCTTCCGCCGCCATGATCCTCACCGCCACCCGCTTCTTGGCGCGCTTCTTCTCCTCGTCCTCCACTCTCCTCTTCCAGTTGCCGGGGAGGACGTCCTTCAGGAGGTGGCGGATCTCGCTGGCCTCGTTCCATTCCTCCACCAGCTTGAGGCATCTGCGGTACTTCCGCAGATACCGGTTCCACTCCCGGACCCGCAACTCACCGCGGTCCAGCGGCAGCGGGATGGACCACAAGTCCTCCAGCTTCTGGTTCGGAGCGTCCACCCGCTCCTCATCCTCCAACCACTGGAGGCAGGCCTGCTCCGGACGGATCAATCCTTCCCGGATCTGAACCCGCAGCTCCTCCTTCAGGTCCTGCGCCAGCCGGTGTGGGAATGTCCGACATACCCACTTGTCCCGTGGCCCTCCCCGCATCTCGGCGACGACCTCCTCGGCGAAGTCCTCCCAGTCCAGGATGAAGTCATCCAGGTTGGACGGGTTCCCGTCGTAATAGGGGATTTTGATTCCCCTGAGGTCGTCAATCCTGATGGCGTCTCCGACGTCCCCAGCCACCACTCCACCGAGACGGATACCGCCTGTGGCCGGGGGGTGTGAGTACACTCCCCGTACATCCCTCTCCTCCATGGAGTGCGGTCCAGTTGGGCCTGAACCCATGGGGTTTGGAATGCGGGAAGGACTTGCTCCATCGGCCGTCCATATCCCCGTGTTGGGATCCTTCGCCCACAGGTTTCCGCTTGGATGGCCTCGACCATGTCCGTCGGCGCTTCCCATGGTTTGCCCCTGCATGGTCTGGCTCTCGATCTTCTCTTCCGCATAAACTACCATATTCGTCGTGATCGGTACATCCTGGGCGGCATGGGACATCTGTACCGTCAGGCTCCTCGGGTCCGTGGTTACGTGCCCTTCCCGCATGGACCCAGCCGGTGCCGTGTGTTCCCCGAGCATTGTGGATTCGCTGAACATGGGAACAAACGGCAGCGCACCCGGGTCAACACGCGGAGGCGCGTATGGTGCCTCTGCAGGGCCGCCCATGGGTTTCTCCATGGCGCTCCTGAGGGTCTTGACCCGCTCCACCAGCTCTACCGCGGCCGGCTTTGCCGGGAGCTCCGGACCCGAGGCGAGGGGCTGTAGCTCCTCTAGCCTTCTCAGGCGTCCCGACATGTCCTCCACCAGTTGGAGGAGGCTGTCCACCACTCGCTGCTGCTTCTCCAGGGCCAGCTCCAGATTCTCCCGGTACCGGTCCCGTTCCGCTCGCAGCTCCTCCATGTGGTTCTCCGCGGCCGACTGGTCGTCCAGGATCCCCGCGACGTCCTCCTTTAGACCGTCCTTGGCGTTGTTCAGGCGGTCAAGGCGATGCACGATGGCGTCCATCCCCATCTTCGGGTACTTGCCCATGAGGAAGGACACGTGCTGGCAGTGGCACGCAGCGTTCTTTCCGCCGGATTCAGCGCATCCCGCGGTTCCCGGCACCTCAGACTCATCGCCTATGGGCGTATCGCCTATGGCGTCCATCTCTGGTCCCGTGTGCCGGGGCACAGGTGCCGTCCGGGCCCTGGCTGGCCTCTCCAAGCCCTCGGCGTCGTGCTTCAGGGCGGGCTCGGGGGCCGTGTGCGCCCTGGCGATCGGCGCGGACATCTCCGACTCCGAAGGTGGCTCGTAGGCTGTCCGATAGCCCTCGGAGTGCCCCTCGGATTCCCACAGCCTGACCAGGCTGGGGTCCGTGTCCATAGCCCCGGCGTCCCTTGCCGCGGACTTGGGTGACCCGCGCTTCCGGTAGCGCCGGGCCCGTCCTCCACTGCTGCCTGAATGGCAGGCCTCATCAGAGTCCTCCGCGGCGGAGCGGAGGTTGCATGCCTTTCGGCAGCGACGCTCACACATGGAGACCAGGTCCTCCATGTCACGTCCTCCTCTTCCCGAATGTCGTACTTCTCTTCGGGCTTCAACTTCCGGATTTCGCCATGCTCTTGAACGTCTCGGTTCTTCTATGGCTCCAATCTCCGGCGTGGTCTCCACCGAGTCCACAATACGCACCCGGGGCGTACTTGGGCAGGGCTCATAAGGGCCCAAGTCCCCGGGTCGGCGGTTGGTAGGGGCAGCAGGTAAGCCTCTGCTACCATAAAGAAGGTCCCTACCAGGACCGGCCCCCGCTGTGCCCCTTCCGCCTGTTACCCCTGCTGATTTACTCCGGATCAACGATTGCATTTCTCAAAATCCTCAAAGTCCAGTGTCCAAAATCCAAAAATATAGAAAATAAAATCCTCCTTCAACCCTGAATGGCAACCAGATCCCACAGATACAGCAATACCCCAATTCACAATCCAATACAGGCTGCGGACTTCCGTTCAGCACACCGATCGTCTCTCGGTGGCGGGCATGTACAAGAATTGCACCAAGAAGAAAGCCCTGAAATTAGCATATGAACATAAATAAAGCAAAGTTGGGGAAAGAGGTAAACATACACATTCACAGCCATAAACCCCTCATTCCCTGGACTCAAGACCTTCCCTTGACTCACCAACATATTGCCCTGAACCAGGTCAAATGAGATGGCTGAATGCCATGTGTCACAAGTCACTACACAAACCCCAAAAATGTGTTCACTCCCAAGCCTCTAAATCCTAGCCCAATAGGGGAGGTGGCGTGTCATGGCCTAGAGTGGCACTCAGGACCATGCCCTACCCTGACATAACCTTGGTTGGACTTGGAGTCGAATGGGCTTGGAGATATACCCCATGAGTTCGAACTCATAACATGCCCAAAAACTGCCAATTCACACCATATTGGCCATATATCAAATATATGCTCAAAATTGAAGTTGCCACTTATCCGAAGGCTCAAAGCATGCATCGAATCAAAATCTACTATTCATGGAGGATAGAGACCAAAGACCAATGCCCATGTACATCCCCACTTTACCCTCGAAACTTCTTCGGATATGGGCGCCACGCACTGCCCAAGTCAGCCCATGATCTTGAGACCAATTCTTGTATTCCTTCGTGCGCCAAGCCAAATGGAATACACGATCCGGCATATGGTGGTGTTCAACTCCAAAGCATATGCCAACATATGAACAACATACCACGGTTGGACTCTCCATAGGCTTCTTGCTGTTTGCCGACCAGGTAAGTACACAAAATGCAAAAATGAGCAAAAATTGAGGTCACAAACATGAAAATATGACCAAATACAAAGTTGTCATGATAGTATATCTCTATGCTCACCCATGATATCCGCTCATGGTTCAATACACAAATGATTGGAACCATTTGCGAACAATTCCCCCACTTGGATCCCCAATCGGGCGCATGGAGATACCTTCGCCACCCATATCTACACGCCCCATGAAAATGGGAGTGCACTCATGGATCTCTTTGTCAAACATACCATGAGCAATACATATGCGGTAGACTTAGTCTAGCGCTTTGAATTCCACAATTGAGACATGGGCAAAGCCCTTGTCACGTGTGGCTTCCCATCTCTTCGGCCACACGAAGATATATAACATGGGCGTGAGCATATCAAACATATACCATGCATATAACACATACCCTCAAAATGTGGCTCCCACCATGATATGCCATGTCCCTCCATGGACATAACTTCACGCTAAAAATACGTAGGAACCCAAGGAAAGTTGCTATGCAACCCCAACACTCATGCGGTACACTCGAAAATCGCAATAAAATGTTCGGTTGCACGGTCCAAGAGTTATATATCACTTTATACCCTCTTGACCATTATCCCTTGTTATACCGGGCATGTGTACACACCAAAGGCGTTTGATGCTTTCTAAATTAAGTTGAGACTAAGACGCTTACAACCCAACCTTCCTTATTCTCTTTCCTCACACTCGCGCGTAGATATGGCCCTTCAAAGTGGTCCCACGATTCACTTTTGTTTCCCTTATATCTCCAAGTCAAATGGGTGGCACGTATAAGGGAAACCTGATTCGGGCATAGGGAAAAGAGTATGACCACTCGAAGAAGACCAAATCAAGTGCGGCGATGTCGAAGTCGAAAATCCGATTTCGACATCGCGAAAAATTCGGAATAAAATTTCGAGTGCTTATTTAGAAAATTGCGGAAGCAACGAACCCTTTACTGATGAAATCTGACCCTTCATCGGGGTTTCCGCCAAAATATCTGGAAATAACAGTTAACCAATCGGTTAACGCAAAATCGCGAGCCAACTGACGGTCGCCGATACATTGACCATCAGAACGAAAGGCTGAAAAATTACGGAAACACTATGATAATAAAACCCTGTTGATTCCTGATATTCCGATATATAAATCTCCGCTGGCGGCGCCTCGGTACTGAATCTGGCCGCTCATAGCCGGAATGGCCAAACCTATCACACTATCACATCAGGTTAGGTCAGGTGGATGGGAGAGTATGATATCAGCCAATGGCGGCTTGCCGGCACATAGATACACACCCCAAGTGACCCCAAGATGGCCACGGGGGTCCGAACCGGCTTCAGTTAGCCGGGTTTCCTGCCCCTGGGTCGGCCATACTCCACAGCAGCGAAAAGATACTGGAAAAATAGAAAGCATTGTTGTATCAGTTGGTGGGTGCAAGTTAGCTCTCGCAGCAAAACTGGGGTGAGGAGCTTTACTCTCTTTGTTTTGTGGTTTTTCCATGTGAGTCCAACAAGCAGGAGGGTTGTGGAAAATAAAACGACAAATAGTATATTCTTGGTTGATGCCAATGCTTGGCAGTATGGTGTTTTGTGCCGGCGCCACGACTCTGGACTTGCTTACCATTTTCCTTGTTTCACTTGCAGTGAACTCGGGCTCTGGGTCTGCTTGCCTGTCATCGCTTGCTTCCCTGCACAGGCACTGAGCCAGTTCGAAGGAAAATGAATAGCTGACGGATAAATCATTAGTAGTTCTCACAGACCATAAGCAAAGAAAAGCTGAAAATGTTCCAGTATACAAAGACACCTTCAAGGTGTGGCGTCAGGGGACCTGAGTTCGTGTCAGGAGAGAACTACCTCAAATTGTGTTGAATCGAACCTGTAGGTAGCTCTGTCACAGTATATGCAACTAACACAGTAATAGTTCAAGCATACAGAGTGTAGCTCAAAGTGTGGTGTCAGGGAACCTGGTCAAGACTAGAGGTGATAGTCATTCTGTCACAGGCAGCTGAAATGGTGCTCAGGGTGCTCAAGCGAGCTTTATGCAACAGTTTGGGCAAAAGAAGAACAGGGTGCTGCATTACCAAGGGTGTACATAGCATATATGCGGTTGACAGGGAGCTGCAGCTTGTAGTTGTCCGAGTCACTTTTTACATGCTGATGATGAGATCGTAGCATAGCCATTCCCAGCAAACAGCTCGTCACCGTGACTGAGTGGAGTTTCTTTGAGGATTTTGTGGCAGAGGAACTCAGTGGCGAAGAGACGTGGTGTTCTACGCGGCGTCGTTACAGAGCTTGAGGATGAGCTCGTTGCCGAGCCTTAATCAGCGTTTCCAGAGGTTCGAGCAGTAGAATTGTTGGTAGAGGGATTTGGCGGCGAAGGGACGCGGCGTCGTAGCCTAGCTTGACGCTGAGCTCGTCACTGTGCTTAATTCAGCGTTTCCGAGAAGTTCGGGAAGTAGTGGTGTTCGGCGGGGAATAGATTTTGTTCTGCAGCATTCACGCAACACAACCAAAGGGCAGAAAGTCCTTGTACTCGTCATGCGACTGGGTTATTATTTCCACGGAGTTCAATGGTAGTGGTGCACTGCGGCGGGCAGTTGAGGTGTCTGAGTCGTCGGAGATGAACTGTTGGAGGCGCTGGGACAAAGATGAACAGTCGGAGGCGCTGGGACAAAGACTGCAGAAAGCTGGATGCGGTTCCGCAGAAAGGTCTACACGTTCTGATCGGTGTTGTAATTCTTCTCTCTGATCTGCAGGCGGCTTCATCGTGAACTCCTGCAGCGGATAACGGAAGCGCCCCGCAAACGCGGGCCTGGGATTGCATCTGGTCAATTATCGAAATCGTTTGTATTTTTGTGGCTGGCATACCAGATTGATTGTATTTTCATTGTTTTAAGCAGTCGGTGGTAGTGGTATTTGCCACTGCGGCGCGCGCGGGCGACCTTTTAGGTGTACCATCACCTGTGTGTTCTGTGGGAAGAGAAAGCACTACGAGGACGAGTGCTACCACAAGCAACGCCTATCGGCGAAGCTTAAGACCGAGAACGCCAGTGGCAAGGACAGTGGCAAGGGTAACGCCAACAAGGACAGTGCCCAAGGCAAGTCCAAGGGCAAAGGCAAAGGCCAAGGTGGCAAAGGCAAAGGTGGACGAGGAGGCTCTGACCGCAAGCCGGACAAGGACAAGAACGCGAACCCGTCTGGAGGGAACCCCAATACTACGCCAGGGGGGAACTCTGAGCCCTCTGTTGGTCAACCAGACACGGGACCTACGACCTGTTCCCAAACGCAAGCCCAACAAGAACAAGGGACTAAGCGTGCCAACGAAGATGGGGACCAGTCTAACGCCCGTAGACGCTCCCGCTTCATGCGCATGGCACGGAAGCTTCAGAAGAAGGGGTTTGAAGTGACCTGCCCCGCGGAGTTCTGACAGGGATGCTCCGGGGGACTTACGGATCTGGTGTTCTGGGTACGTATCCGTCTTGAGGGACATGAATACCTGGGGGTACTGGATACTGGAGCCACTGTATCTACTGTGGCCAAGAAAATTTTACCTCGTGGGGACCTGAAAAACATCATGCCTACCGCAGCCATCCTCATGGGAGATGGGCATGTGGTGCACAGATGTGGGGACTGTGAGGTCGATGTGCCTATGGGTTCTAGAAGCATTTCCCATCGGTTCTGCGTGATGGACACCGAAGCCTTCGACTTTGTACTGGGGACCGACTTCTTCGTCGAGCACTCCCAGATTCTATACCTCACCCTACAAGCACCATACGTTCTCCAAGTGGACCATGGCGACGGATCGGAATCTGTACCTCTGGATCAGTCTGAGCACACATCTAGCCACCTGAGGGTATGCAAGAGACAGCCCTCAACCATGATGGTCGCCTCCAAAACTGAGGACTATCAGCTCCTGGGGGATGTCTTGGACCAAGGTCTGAAGGAGTTGGGATACTCCCGGGAAGACCTGAACGTGGAGCTATTCGCCAGCGACAAGCAACATGTCCTGGACCTCTACTGCAGCAAGGGGAAAAATTGCTGCTATAAATTTTACTGCCCCTCTTTCGGGATGGCCTAGGGGAACCCAAGATTCAGTGAACTGGGGAAGGTCCTGACCAAGGTGGCCCTGGAACGTTCCCGTATGGTCCTGTGCTCCCCCGATTGGGGAGCCGATGGGGAAATTGAGTACTGGCGTACTCTATTGGACAAGCTGACGCTCACCTCCATCCAGCTGCCAGGTGACGCCATCTACGTGCCTCTGGGCCGCAAGACGCCTGTCGGGAAACCTGGATGGGGGAGCATGCTAAGCGTGGTGGACTGGAGTCTAGCTCCAGTGCCCTGGAAAGATCTGGAGCCTGCTATGGTCCAGGAAATTCAACGTGAGAGCAGCGGCTACACCCTGGATGTCCTGAAAAATCAACTACGACCTCGGGACGCTGTAGAGACTACTCTTGGGAGAGACGAGTACGTCGTGTCTGACACTGTTGCCCCCAACTCTCCCTGCCGTGTATGTAATCCTGATGTAGTCTCAGAGTGTGGGCTATCCGAGCTACCCAGCTCTATACACTCTGATGACCAGACTGAGCATGACCCCTTCTTTGTGCAGACGTGCGTGGAGGAAGTGGAGAAGGGCGAGTACGCTGCCCCACTGAAACCCCTACTCTCCATGAGGGGAGAGGAGCCCCTGCACGAGGAGTTGGATCCCCGATCCAGGCTGAGAGAGCACATGGACTCCAAGAGGAGATTGGTGGCCAAAAAGCTTTGCTACGCTAAGCCTACCCGCCGCTTATGGCCGTTGAAGCAAGGTTCGACAGGAGATATCTCCGAACTGAAGGAGGACCTCGAACAGAAGATAACCACCTGGCAAGGAGAGGTGGATCTGAAGCTCATGAAGAGCGTATGGGGTGCCCATGTGAGGACCCCAGAGGAGATGAACTCTCAGAGGAATGCGTATGCGAACCCCCTCGAGTGTGCCTATGTTGTCACCAACCACCTGAGACTGTGAAGCGGGACCTTCTCTACGCCTACCAAGGGCTGAAGGATACGACCAAGGACGCTGAGCCGCTTGAGGAACACCTCCCTGCTTCTATAAACCAAGGGGCAAGCAATCTACACTCTGACGAGGACATGGAGGACAAGATCAAACTCTTGGACCCTAGAGTACAGAAGCTTATCAAAACCTATCTGGAAGTGTCCACCAGACGCCCCTCACAACGGTGGCAGGCCAGCCCCCGCGGGGACGGCCCCCCACCACCCCCGCGGCACGCAGCCCCCACAGGGCATGCAGGCCAAGGGGACAGTGTTGCGCCCCCACACCCACACACCCGCGCCCACAGCACGTGGGTGGCAGACCCCAACAGCCCGCCCAGTGGGCGGGCAGTCGGGGGAGGGACAGCGCCTGACCTCAGACGCCCCTCACAATGGTAGAAGGCACCCCCCCCGGGGACGCCCTTCCGGCACCCCCACAGCGAGCAACGCCGGCCCGCAAGGGCGCACGCTGTGGGGTCGGTGCTGGGTCCCCGTGCCCGCACCGACCGCACCCGGGACACACGGGTCGCGGAACCCTGGCTGCCTGCTCCAGAGGACGGGCGGCCGGGGGAGGGACAGCGCCTGACACCAGACGCCCCGCACAAAGGTGGCAGGCCAGCCCCCCGGGGACGGCTCCCCACCACCCCCAAGGCACGCAGCCCCCACAGGGCATGCAGGCCAAGGGGACAGTGTTGGGCCCCCACACCCACGGACCCGCGCCCACAGCACGTGGGTGGCGGACCCCAACCGCCCAGTGGGCGGGCAGTCGGGGGAGGGACAGCGCCTGACCTCAGACACCCCTCACAATGGTGGAAGGCACCCCCCCCCGGGGACGCCCTTCCGCCACCCCCACAGCGAGCAACGCCGTCCCGCAAGGGCGCACGCTGTGGGGCCGGTGCTGGGTCCCCACGCCCGCACCGACTGCACCCGAGACACACGGGCCTCGGAACCCCGGCTACCCGCTCCAGAGGACGGTCGGCCGGGGGAGGGACAGCGCCTGACCTCAGACGCCCCTCACAATGGTGGAAGGCACCCCCCCTGGGGACGCCCTTCCGCCACCCCCACAGCGAGCAACGCCTGCCCGCAAGGTCGCACACTGTGGGGCCGGTGCCGGGTCCCCACGCCCGCACCGACCGCACCCGGGACACACGGGTCGCGGAACCCTGGCCGCCCGCTCCAGAGGACGGGCGGCCGGGGGAGGGACAGAGCCTGACACCAGACGCCCCTCACAACGGTGGCAGGCCATCCCCCCCGGGGACGGCCCCCGACCATCCCCGCGGCACGCAGCCCCCACAGGGCATGCAGGCCAAGGGGACAGTGTTGGGCCCCCACACCCACACACCCGCGCCCACAGCACGTGGGTGGCGGACCCCAACAGCCCGCCCAGTGGGCGGGCAGTCGGGGGCGGGACAGCGCCTGACCTCAGACGCCCCTCACAATGGTGGAAGGCAACCCCCCCGGGGACACCCTTCCGCCACCCCCACAGCGAGCAATGCCGGCCCGCAAGGGCGCACGCTGTGGGGCCGGTGCTGGGTCCCCACGCCCGCACCGACCGCACCCGGGACACACGGGTCGCGGAACCCTGGCTGCCCGCTCCAGAGGACGGGCAGCCGGGGGAGGGACAGCGCCTGACACCAGACGCCCCTCACAACCGTGGCAGGCCATCCCCCCCGGGGACGGCCTCCCACCACCCCCGCGGCACGCAGCCCCCACAGGGCATGCAGGCCAAGGGGACAGTGTTGGGCCCCCCCACCCACACACCCGCGCCCACAGCACGTGGGTGGCGGACCCCAACAGCCCGCCCAGTGGGCGGGCAGTCAGGAGAGGGACAGCGCCTGACCTCAGACGCCCCTCACAACGGTAGAAGGCACCCCCCCCGGGGACGCCCTTCCGCCACCCCCACAGCGAGCAACGCCGGCCCGCAAGGGCGCACGCTGTGGGGTCGGTGCTGGGTCCCCACGCCCGCACCGACCGCACCCGGGACACACGGGTCGCGGAACCCCGGCTACCTGCTCCAGAGGACGCCCGGCCGGGGGAGGGACAGCGCCTGACACCAGACGCCCCTCACAATGGTGGAAGGCACCCCCCCCGGGGACGCCCTTCTGCCACCCCCACAGCGAGCAACGCCGGCCCGCAAGGGCGCACGCTGTGGGGCTGGTGCTGGGTCCCCACGCCCGCACCGACCGCACCCGGGACACACGGGTCGCGGAACCCTGGCTGCCCGCTCCAGAGGACGGGCGGCCGGGGGAGGGACAGCGCCTGACACCAGACGCCACTCACAACGGTGGCAGGCCACCCCCCCCGGGGACGGCCCCCCACCACCCCCGCGGCACGCAGCCCCCACAGGGCATGCAGGCCAAGGGGACAGTGTTGGGCCCCCACACCCACACACCCGCGCCCACAGCACGTGGGTGGCAGACCCCAACAGCCCGCCCAGTGGGCAGGCAGTCGGGGGAGGGACAGCGCCTGACCTCAGACGTTCCTCACAATGGTGGAAGGCACCCCCCCCGGGGACGCCCTTCCGCCACCCCCACAGCGAGCAATGCCGGCCCGCAAGGGCGCACGCTGTGGGGCTGGTGCTGGGTCCCCAGGCCCGCACTGACCGCACCCGGGACACACGGGTCGCGGAACCCTGGCTGCCCGCTCCAGAGGACGGGCGGCCGGGGGAGGGAAAGCGCCTGACATCAGACGCCCCTCAGGACGGTGGCAGGCCGGCCCCCCTGGGGACGGCCCCCCACCACCCCCGCGGCACGCAGCCCCCACAGGGCATGCAGGCCAAGGGGACAGGGGACGCCTATAGAGGTTGTGAGATCAACCAGCCCACAGCCCCCTGTTAAACTAACAATGGATGGCCATCAGGGCCCTATACATTATGCATGAATGCTTTGACTGCAGTGCCGCACAACAGTCTCTGGGCGCTTTCTTTGCATGCGTGCAATTCTCCACGCGGGATATCAGTACTTGGCTGCGCAAAACGTTTGGCTGTGTCGTCATCTCTCAGTGAACTTTTGAAAACTCTGACAGCACCTGATTTTCCCCCACCCCTCTGAGTCCATCTCCTGCCCCGGTACCGCACCCATTTCGCCTCCTACCCCCCCCCCATCCCCCCCCCCCCCCTCACGATGCCCCCCCTCTCCGGTTTCCTTCCCTCCTCCCCCCCCCCGGGCGAAGCAAAACATCACATGGCCACGAGGCATAGCCGCAGCCTTCATGGCATTTGCTCACCCTCGTCCAGATAGGTACCACAGGGCCACACTACACGTCTGCAGACACCTCAGAATGGTGCGAGTGGTTCTACATAGTGTCCCCAATGGCCTGTGAGCCTCGAACTATGTGGCGGGTCCGGTACGGGACTTAAAGTGAACACCAAGCGCAAAAAAAAATGCAAATGATGACCTTCCAAGTCCCATTGTCCTGCTAAATCACTTTTTCTGACTTCGGGTGATATAGGACCTGAGTTGTCCACATCGGAAGTATACAAAGAGACTATGGAATTGCCCCCAAACATGTGTCACAACGCAGTGCAGTTCTCGGATTGGTCTTGCACTCTTGGATGAGTACCATACTGCCAGATGTAACAATTTTCCGTCCAGACACAGACCTGTCGACCCTCCATCCATTCCCACGCGTCCAGCATCTTTTCAGCCGCTGATTCTTTTAGTGTCTCCTCGTTGAACCGCAAGAGAGCAGTTCTGCGCAGCCGGCGCCCATCCTGCTGGTCTATCGCAGTGAAACCCGATGTATCCTTGTTTTCGATCTGCGGTTTGCAAGCGCAGCAGTTTGTACAAGTTGAACAGCTCCTTCTTGAACTGCACAGCGTCCCGACTATTTGATGCCCATTTTCGTTTTTTAAGCGTGTGCCTTGTATTCGGGCTGTTTTGCATTCGGCACGGAAATTCAAAGAGGGGCACAGCGCCTCCGTCTTTTTTGTCCACCGCGCTCCACACGTCTTCAGAGGTACTGTCACTGCTATCCGTTCCGCAGATGTCGCACCGCGGTGTTTATCGCTCGTAGTTCTGGATCGCTTTAGGGCTCGGCATTACAATAACACGTCAAAAAATACAAACGCAGCTTTTGTATTTCCATGTTGTACAAATCCTTTTCTGCTTCAACTATTTACTGAAAAAGAAAATTTGTTTTTCTTCTGCCAGTGCATCTGTGGCATGCTGCACGCGCAATGTTAGGGGTGTGATGCGCATCTGCTTTACGCAGAATAGCACCGCCTGCGTGCAGTGCACAAACATTATTAATGCAAAGCCCTGCACTACAAGCGATCGCAACTCGCATACCGTCGCGCCTCCTTGATCCCCCCTCTGCCTTCTCAGCAGTTTTTTTTCGGAACCGTTGGTTTTGAACTGCGAGGCTTCACAAACCTATATGTGCAATGGTCGTCATCTTTCATTTATGTATTTTTGAATGCTCTTAAATTGAAAACTACACAAAAAAATTGACCATCTTTCATTTATGTATGGCGAGGCCTAGCAATCAAGTTTGCAAAAGTTACTTCATTTTGTTAGTTTTGAATTCCGATTGAGAGGCCTCGCATTTGGTGAGTACGGTAATTTGCAATAATTACCTTCGACCACAATGTGTATCAACTGTTCAGTCCACAAAAACTGGTTTTTACGAAGTCTGAATTCGAGGCTTTGCATTAGAGTTCATAGATAATGGCAGAGGGGCCTCTTTGAGGGTGATCACCAGCACGTATCTGAAATTTTTACACTTGCGAACACGGAGGGTTACATAAATAACATGCTTTAGCAGCTGATCAAACAAAAAGTCCCATAATCAAAGCTGTTTTGAGAAGGAAAAACATTGCTTTCTACAAGGTAAGGCAATTTGTTCAAAATACCCATCATGTTTTCATTGACATTCGTTGACCGCGTTAAAAAAAAGTGTACCACTTTCGGTCGCCTAAGAGTTTGCTGTTGATGAAACCACTTGCAAACATTCCTCTGCTTTTAGGCTACCTGAGGGACACTTGAACTCTGTTCTTGTTGACTACGCTTTCCACAACAATCTCCGTGACCTTTTGAAGCTTGCTGCGGCTTTTGCCTCAAGGAACAAGCCCGGAGAATCATCCTTGGGGCCTAGCTTTTCCAATACTTTCTTGACGCTGATGCCACAGTTTGCCATATTTGTGTCTAGGGGGCAAGCCACAAAAATGGTGTCCCAAGTGTACCCAAGTATGCACGCTTGCTAATACCCGGTGGATGTTGTTGCGCGGTAGGCGGGGTACACCCCACATCTTTCTAGTGCTAAGTGCCCAAATTCTGTGCTGCGCAAAACCGTTTAGTGAGCATCTCAGCCGTACTGGCTAGATACTGTTTTTCCTACTACGAGGCAGTGAAGGAGAGGGGTGGCCAAAAGCTTTGTAGGCTTTCAAAACACCTCTTTTGCTATGCAACCAAGCACACCTATGCCCGCAAGGAAAGGCATGCGGAGCATAGCCCACAACTACGGTACACATACTACTGGTGGCACTAGCCCTGGAAGGATACATGTCTGAGCCTACCACCCCTACACCCATAGTCTACTAGGCGTGACACACATGAAAGAGCCACAGGCCTATTGCCTTAGGCCACGCAAACTGCACCGTGATTTGCACATCAAGGGCGGCATTTGTGTGCAAAAAAAATGACGCCCAATCTCCCCATGTTTCCATTTGAAAACTCAGGATTCGAAAACGGAAGAATCTCAAAAATCCGTTTTGAGGCTATCGGCAGAATGCAAGTAGTCGGTGGTATCAAAAAAACTATTTTTTTAGCAAGTTGAGTGCGCGAGGCCCCGCGCACTCCATTATGTAGAATGTGCATTTCCTAATGGTCCTGAAGAAAGAGTATTCCATGCCAAATGAGGTTCTGATGTCTCAATCGGTGCCTCTTGTTGTACCGTTCTGGTCATGTCAGTAGCAAGAGTGGTCAATTAATGGATTTCTTGTTCACACCATGCACTATATAAGGTGCAATGGATTCAAATAGCGGGTTACCCTCAGTCCTCGCTAAGGGCGCATTTTTTTGTTTTATTTACCCACGAACGAGGTGCCTAGCCTCCCATCCTTGGGGCTGTAGAACAGCTTTTCTGAAGCGCTGGGTCACAGGACGTATGAATCAAGGTGCCCTATAGGGGGGGTGTCTAAACGCCACTCTTGAGCTCACTGTTTTCACATCTGACTCGATGCAGTGACTCAGTAATGCATGAAAAAGTCATTATTCACGTACAACAACAACTCGTACTCCACGCTGGACGCTCACTCTCTTGATTGGGCTGAAAAAATTGTGTTGAGGTCCCTTCAAGTGCGCCAGCCTTCACACACTGAGTGTGCCGCTGTGCAAGTCTCTAGCCCCTATCAAATCTTGCAGCTTTGCTTTTGTTTCATTCTTGCTTCATTCCACTTCCGCGTGAGGCCGGACACAGCGCCCAGAAAGGAGGTGCCGGGAACCTGACGAACCACGCACCCATTGACCCGCCGGCCGTGCCGGCGGCGCTAAGGAAAGCTACATCGGACGGCCGTCCGCACACGTAATCTTCAGGGATGGGCCGCTGTACGGGGGAAAACAGGGAATCCAGGATTCTTGGGCGGGGGGGATTGCATTTCGGATGCGGTCGGGTTGTTGAAAGCCTATGCCCGTTGCTGCTGTCTTGATGGCGCCCTCTGAACACAATGCCCTTGCGAAAGTTTCCAATAGGTTCAAGTTCCACAGATGCCACCAAAATTTCTTCCCAGCGTTCAATGGAACCTCGGCTGGAAGGTCCCTAGAACACTCCAAGCGATATTGGTTGCGTTTTCGGGCTCAAGCTGGCTGCCAAAACTTCCGAGCGGTTTTCCGGGGGTCGTCCGCAGCCGTATCTAAAATGGGGGAAGCGACCCCACCGAAGCATATCGCACGCACCTCGCCGGGTATCCGCCAAAGTTGCCCCCGGTGATGGAAGAATATTGCTCTCTTTTGCAATGTTCTATGCTAGGAGACGGTGGTACATGTGCCGCCAAACCAGCGACCGAAGCACCCGCATCTGGCGTTTAAGCCACGTCTTGGCCCCAAGGCCCACCGCCTGGTAACCAGCCGCTGTGCTGTCGGTAAAAATGGTAACCGCTCGCGACCCGAAACGGCACGCCAGGCGTATAGCGCACGCCACACCCTGGAGTTCCGCTTCCTCCTGATTGAAAACCTGAGTCTGGACAGCCCAGCACCGCACACCCCGCTTTGGCAGGCCCGCCCACCCGACACCCAAAACCGTCCCACGCCGCATCGAAAATGGACGGCCCAAAGAATTCCGGGCCTGTCCTTTCTGCCAGGAACATCGTACGTGCCACGATGAAGGTGTGATGGGAAGGGGGTCTCCAAGGCTCTGCACATCGCGTCATAACCGCGACCAATGAGTGCAAAATCTTTATGGGGGTGGGTACCCGTGAATTACCTCATCGGTCATGACAGTAGGCTCAAGCAAGGAACGGTCCGGTGCCGAGACGGGGACGAACATGC
This sequence comes from Eutreptiella sp. 'Long Island Sound 2002', assembly GCA_964036045.1. Taxonomy (NCBI): domain Eukaryota; phylum Euglenozoa; class Euglenophyceae; order Eutreptiales; family Eutreptiaceae; genus Eutreptiella; species Eutreptiella sp. 'Long Island Sound 2002'. The sequence continues at coordinate 10,548,162 of OZ038378.1, read as the reverse complement.
CACTGCAGGAAACCGAGCATCTTGGGCATCCGCCTACTGTTAGGTTGGAACTTGCACGCTAGTTGCACATAGGCATGGATTATCTGGAGGAAAGCCCTAGGGTGCGACCTAATCTCTCTAGCCTCAAGGTCCAACCACTTACCCAAGAAAAATATCTTCTGGACAGGCTGCAGTGCGGACTTCTGACTGGTGATAAAGGACGCAGCCCGTAGGGCCACCACGATTCTGTCTGTCACGGCCTGCACATCCTCTGGATTGCTTCCCACCAGCAAAAGATCCTCCAGGTAATGTAACACCTCCATGTGGGGGGGCACCAGGGGTCTCACCAAATCACCCCAATTACGCTGGCAAAAAATTAGGGAAATTTTCCACCCTAAAGGCAGCCTATCCAAGGCAAAGACCTGGCCACCGAGTCTGTCCCGAAAACGGACCGCCACGCGCATTTGTGGGGGGAGCCGGAAACTCCAAAAAGCGTTGGTGAGGTCAACGTGCGTGCAAAAAAGGCGCCGGGACCGGGGCGTGGCCGCCAGCAGCTGTGCTATCCCCTCCCAAGATGGTAACTGGAACGTTGGCGGGTCGCCGATCCGCTCGTTCATGCCCAAGCAGGATAGGATGAGACTGACCTTCTCACTCTTTTGGGTATGATGAACGGAAAGCACGAGGGCGGCAATGGTGTCGCGCTAATCACCACTGAATTCAGCAGCATGCATGCCATGTCCGCCACCCCCAGTCCCACGGTACCCGAACCTCCATTGGGGTCTGCCTCGACGTCATACTGTAGGGCGTCCCGCAAGTAGGACTCTGGGACCAATTTCCGCCAAAGCTCCTGGGGGATACCGTAAGAGCCCATCTTACCCAAGCCTTTTGCAACGAGGGTCGGGTCAGAGCGCGCCATCTGGGGGATGGGGGACGTGGCTAGGTGCGCCAATCCTTCCCATGCATCCTCCCGCAACTCGGTAAAGGTGCGCAGGAGCACGGGCAACGCATCCTCCAGCCTGAAATCCTCCGCCGTGTTAAACATCCTCTCCAAAAACATATGGGACCTCTTAAACATGAGCTCCAAAGGGCAGGACAACTTACGTGTGATCCAAGGCAGAGATGGCGCCGGGACCTCCATGAACTGGACAAATAAGGGCAACTCTGCCTGCGCAGCCCCCACTTGCAAGGACGAGGGTGGGGGGTTCCGGGCACGGTCTTGGAGGGGGGGGGGGACGGGGTAGGAGGGAGACTAGTTGTCTACGTGCAGAAGAGGAAAAAAATGAAAAGGGGGAAGATGAGGAATTCCGACTGGCGCTGGCGCAGCTGGAAATTTTGCTGAAAAGCCCGTGGCTTGCTGGACCATGCCTTGGCCCGGCCTCGCATCGCCAACGGCACGTCGTTCAGGCGGTGGTCCCGTCCCAAGCGCAGCTTGAACGGTGCGGGCTTAAGTACATAGCGCTGGGGAGCGGGGAGGACTCCTCGGGGGACAACCTCCACTCCCACCTGCGGGCTAGCCTGCCCCCCCCCATTCAAGACCACTGGGGACGCCCAGAGCCCGAACTGTGCGCTTGTCTAGCCTGTCCCGGGCTGTTGGTGAGGCTACCTGCCGCTTGCGCTTGCGTCGCCCTGCCCCTCCCCCCCCGTGGCCCAGTCCTGCTGGTCGCCCCTCGGCGCCGCTCCGGAAGGCTGGGTCCGTGGGGGCCCCCTTTCCAACCAGAAAAAGACTCACAGGAGCTGGAGCTTTTGGAGCTTGCAGGAGAACTGTCCGATTCATGGTTAGGAGGGTCGCCGTGGTCGCCCCCCACCACCATCGCATGCGGGTCATCAGCAACAGCGCCAGGGTGTGGGAAAGCAGGACCAAGGACGGCCCCCACCAAGCCCAGTGACTCTTCCACTGCATCCGCTCCAAACATAGCAGAACCCCAAAGAGATAGGGAATCGACCACCGGAGGCTCCTCGACTCCCGTTCCAGGGCATGGCAGGTCCAACAACCCCACCATTACATGATCAAGGAAAGCTGTCGGGTATCGCATAGCAACCTCAGCAGAAGCCCAACCTCCCCACCACTTAAAGTAGGGCAGCCCTGGCTTTTGGTTCCAACAGGAGGCCGCGCCTCCTCTCCTTAGGCTGTGCCATGCATAACCACTCCATCAATATCCGTGGAGGAGGGCGGTGAGGTAGTCCTCAAATATGCCTGTCCGCTGCTGAAGATGGGCTGCTCAGTGGGGAGGTTGTGCCGCTTGCAGTATTCCGACAGGTAGGCAGCCCAGGACATGCCAAACTTGAAGAGCGGCCTCCGGTGCCGTCCTTTGGGGCCACCCGACTTTCTGCGGTAGAAAGACACCCCACCATCCTCAAGCAGGTGGAATGACGCCGACTCACCAACTCTCCAAAAGCGGAGCCAAGACAGGATGACAAGGGCCACAAAGGCGCGGTCCCTCTCTGATGTCGCCCGCTGCCACAGGTGGCGAAGCATCTCCGGGGTCGCATAGTCCTGCGCCCATGGCTTGGCACCTCCCGCCGCGATGTGCCTGTGGATGGCGCCGACAAGGGGTGGGACGATGCACATGTGTTCGAGGGTATGGACCGCGGAGAAGATGCCCCGAATCCCCGACATTGACTGGCCTTCATCTGACTTCTCGGAGAAACATACTGCCATAACTTGAGCCATTCCCAGATCCGGGCTCTCTCGCGCCTTCACAGCAGCCAGCTGGCCGATGGCTGATCGATACCTCAGACGGGTACTCAAGCGCCATGCCTGCAGCGCCCTCGCTCAGACGCCGCCCTCTCCGTCTCCTTTGCCGGCCTCATCCCACATCTACCTGGCTTGGCAAAAGGACGTCGCCTCCAGGCCCCACACCATGGTCCCCGGCGTATCCCGGCATCCCCCGCTGGACGCTGGCAGGTCTTCTAGCCGCGGGGCAGGAGCCCCATCTGGGGCACCCTTGTCGAACTGGAAGAGTCACGACCAGTGGGGACACTGGAAGTGCCAGTGCCGGCGCTTGCCCTCCTCGACCCTCAGGGATGTGCACTTGCGGCAGTCTTCACTCGGAGCGGCGTTGACCGGGATGTGGTTGCCGCTGGCCGCGACCAGCCTCAGGATCCCCTCTTCGGTAAGGAACCTGACCCCTCGGTACACGAAGGCAGCTCCCCCTTTCTGCAGGGTCTCTTCCCCGGGCAACTTGTCCAGGGTCTCCCTCGCCTGTGATACCGCTGTTGATATGCTCCCTCGGACCGAAGCATGGTTGCCCAGATGCGATAGGCCAGGGCATCACATGGCGGCGGCTGGGCCTGCACATCTCGGCCGACATCAGGAGGTCGTGTAGCCGTCTGGTTTGCCGTCAAGAACAGCTTGAGTGCCGCCGACAACTCCCGTATCCACTGCGGAATCTTGTCCCTACCCAAGAACCCCTCGATGCCATTGAAGGTCAGATCCAACACCACGCTTTTATCGGAGAGTTTCTGGGCCTCAGGCCGGGGCCTCAGGCCCTCCAGTTCCATCTGTTGCTTGTGTAGCGCTGCTCGGAGCTCGGCCTAGGAGGCGTCCTCGGGTACTAAAGAAAAAGCGGCAGAGGTGGCGGCAGCCACTGCTGGGGCCGCTTCCCAATTACCACCCTGGTTGGGTTCCTGCTGTGGTCGAGAGGCAGAGCGAAACATCATGATTTAGCAATAAATTTCAAAAGCCTGTAGAAAAGAGCGGTGGGGGGGTCGAAGTGTTAAACCCAGTTTCGGGGACAAACTGGTGTTCCGGTATTGATCTAATCTAGGCTAGAACATCTAGGCTAGAGTGTTGTAGGCTAGAACAAGATTGGGTCTTCTAGTGTGTACCAAGGGATAAAGCACCGGACGTCTGCCTCCGTGAGGGGGGGCTGCTCCGTGCGCCGGAACTTTCGGGGTCGGCGGCGCCTCCTTTCGTCCCCCTATTGGGGTGTCGTTTCGCGTATACACCGTGAGGCCACGCGTCACTTCGCAGTGAATGCCATGGACCACTGCCGGCAGCTGCCCCGGTTGCGTTGCAACCGTTCACAAGGCAGCACTGACCACCGCGCAAGCAACCAGCGCATGAGCGTTGGAGCTAAAGGTGAGATACCCATGCATCTCACCCCCTGCCACTCCTACCGCGCCATCCCTCTACATGAAACGGTCCACTAGGTGGCGATGTTTCCACTTGCTGGGAGGCACAACAGACATAGCACAATGGGCACATCCCGGCTGCGGTGCTGCTGCGGGGCCGGTTCTCCCCCTCCGGGGGGGTGGGGGGGGGCACCGCCCCGCGCGCCGGAGGCCCGGGGTGGTTTGGGTCGCCCTTGTCCTCCTCTTTGGGGACGTTCGCAGGTTTCCACCTCGGGGAGACTATGCCGCCTGCTTGCGGCGGGCCATAACGCCTGGCGTCATCTGCGTACCCGTTGGGGCCTAGGCTAGCGGCCCACGCGGGGACCCTACAGACTCTCCGGCGTCCCACTGTTGGGGCCTTCCGCGCTTGCGTTTGCACGGGGGCTCCTCCTGCTCAATATGTGGAGGGCGGGCGTGGGGGGCCGTCTTAGGCTCCGAGTCCAGTCGGCGCCGGGTGTCCGGCGCATCATAGCGCAGACGCCGGGCCGTTTCCGGGCTCGAGGATCGGCGCCGACATCTGTGGGTGTCGTCCCGCCACCTCTGGGGCTCCCTTTCCGGGGTGGTATTAAGCGGGCCGCGGCTGGGGCGATCCCCATGTCGGGCGGCGGCACGGTCGTTACCACGATAGTCATATGCGGGGCCATTGGAGGCAAACCTCTCCGATCGCGGCTTGTCATATTGCTCCGGAGCTTGGCAGGACCGGCAGTACGCCGCATGATCATCTCTGCTAGGACTGTCTTGAGCCCGGCCCCGGTGGCACTCACCGTCCCCTCCAGGGGGGGGGGGGGGTCGTCGGTGCGCGGGCTCCGGGGGTCGTCTCAGAGCCTCTGCGGGCACCATAGGGCGGCAATCATCCCGGAGCTCAGCCGCGCGCCGTGGCGCTATTTGGGGCGCCGCAGCGGTCCCTCGGACCGTATCCGCGACGGGGTTGGGTCGAGTGGCCTGGTGCGCCAGCTGCGTGGCCACCCGGGGGGGCGCACGGTTTTCAGAGCGGTGGTCCAGGCCCGCCACATGGCCCCGTAGGTAAGCGAGCTCCAAGTCCTGTTGATCGGGGAGCAGCACTTCCGGCAGCGGTGAGGCCGGTGGGGGGGGTGGGGCAGCCCATAACGCGGCTCCCTCAAGTAGTACGCCGGGCAGGCCAGCTGAGAGTGGACCTTGAGCAGCGGCTCTTGAGGCGTGTAGGGGTTATGGGTAAAGCGGGGCGTCGCCCCAAAGTAGCCAGGGGACTCCATAGGCCCTAGTGACCTAGATTAAACCCAATATATTTAATGTCTGGCCAAAAATTAACACGTTAATCTCAAGTTTCAATTTTTTTTGGGGGGTTAGGGGGTTTCCCGTGAAAATTATGACCCCCATGGGTTGCCTTACGGGCTTGGGTGTCATTTCCCCCCGAGGGTTGGTGGGGGGGTCCTACCCATGTGGTTATTTCAAAATGTTAAAATGGCTCTCGGGTTTAATTTTTGTTTTTAATTTTTGGATTAATATTTCAAAAGTTAAAAACTAAAGAGTCGCCAGTATTAATATTAATCTCACAAATATTAACCCTATTCTCCAAATATCAACCCTCAATAAAAATGCACAACAACGAGCCAACCATGCTAGGGGGCATGCATAATTGTTGTGCCTTACCAAAATGGATATCCCCCCTTCCCCTTTTTCTGCACACACACACACACACACATACACACACACACACACACACACAATGATATTGGCACCCCCACACACCCAACCCCTCCCACACACATCCCTCCTCCTTCCTTCCTCTCTCGTCCCGTTGCCCTTGCGCTTAAGGTTTGGGAGGGCCCTTTCTTTCCACAGCTTGTTTTTTTGAAGAAAAGATTGAAAATTGTTGAAGATCGTTGAAAATTGAGCAAAGAGAAAAACGTTGTAGGTATGTGTGTGTGTGTGTGTGTGTGTGTGTGTGTGTGTGCACGCATGTGTGTCCATTGTGGCTAGTTTCTACGTTGTAGAATGCCCGAAAGGAGATAAAGGGGCTAGTTCAGGTTTCATTGGCAATGCCACCGCCCCCCCCCCCGTGGTATTGTGGTGTGTGATGTTTGGGGCTATGGGGTCTAGGGTTATGGTTCCTAGGGCTGTGGTGTGTGGGTGTGTGGGTTCGTGGGGCTGTGGTGTGTGGACCTATGGTACGTCTTGGTGTGGTTTCTAGAGCTCTGGTGTGTGGGGGTGTGATGTTTGGGGCTGTGCTGTGTGGGGGAGTGGTTTCTAGGATTATGGTGTGTGGGGCTGAGGTTTCTGGGGTTGTGGTCTATGGGGCTGTGGTGTGGGGTTGTGGTGGGTACGGCTATGGTATATGGGTGTGTGGTGGACATGTGTGGGGTTTGGTGTCAGGTGCTGTGGTGTGTGGGGTTGTTGCATGGGGTGGGGGGGATGCTGTGGGGGTGCATTGCAGCCCTCTGGTGGGTTGTGGTGCATTGTGGGTGAACAAAATCAGTGCACGAGGGACTGGGGGGCATAATTAATTTTTGGGACGACTTTTTAATTTCTGGTAAGTTAAGATTATCGGTTAATTTCTAATATTTGGAACGCCAGCCCAAAAATCAAATATTAATCTCAAGAAATTAACACCGGCGGTCTAAAACTTAAATGGAAACAATGGGGGCAATGTGGGGCTTTAGTGTGTGCGCTTGTGGTGTGTGGGCCTTTGGGGTGTCCAGCTAGGGTGTGTGGGGTTGTGGGGTGTGGCGATGTAGTGTACAGGGCTGGGGTGTGTGGGGCCGTGGCCTGTGGGGTTGTGGTGTGTGGGGCTGTGGCGTGTGGGCTGTGGGGTGTGGCCCTGTGGGATGTAGGGCTGTGGTGTGGTGGGCTGCCGTGTGGGGCTGTGGCATGTTAGGGGCTGTGGTGCTTGGGCCTGTGGGGTGTGGGCCTGTGGGGTGTGGAGCTGCGTGGTGTGGGGCTGTGGGATGTAAGGCGGTGCGTTTGGGGCTGTGGTGTGCAGGGCTGTGGTGCATGGGGCTGTGTGTGCGGTTTTGCTGTGTGGGGCAGTGGGGCATGGGGCTCTGGGCTGGGGTGCTGTGGTGTGTTGGGCTATGGTTTGTTGGGTTGTAGGGTGTGGGGCTGTGGCGTGCCGTGCTGTGACAATTTGGATTGTGGTGCTTGGGGTTGTGGGGTGTGGGGCTGTGGGTTGTTGGGCTGTGGGGTCATGGTATGTCGCGCACGGTGCCCTTTGGGGCTGCGGTGCTTGGGGCTGTGGGGGGTGCCACTGTGGGGGTTTGGGGTTTGTGGTGTGGGGGTCTGGGATGTTGGAGGTGTGCATTCCGAAAAAAACACAAAAAACCAAAAGTTAATTTTTGACCCCCTGAACTAATTTCTGGAAATTAATATTATTGAGCCAAAAATTAATTAATATATTAATTATTAATCGACGCGAGGGTTAATATTAATCTCAAAAAATTAACGAAAGCGACGCAAAAATTAACGTGAAAAAAGTGCATAACGCACAACCACACGCACCGCGGGGCATGCGTACTTGTTGGGCCTCACCATTTAAGGTACCCGGGGGGGCGGGAGACTTCCGGAGGGGGGCTTTAGGGGTGTGGGGGGGTTGCATACTGCGGGGCTGAGACACGAATTTGATGGTGCTTTTCGGGGGGGGGGGGGGGGGCCACAGCCCCACACCCCACAGCCCCAAACATCACACCTCCACACACCACAGCCCACCCCCACACACCACAATACCAAGAGGAGGGAGGGTGGCATTGCCAATGAAACCTGAGCTAGCCCCTTTATCTCCTTTGGGGCATTCTACAACCTAGAAACTAGCCACAATGGACACACATGTAGGCACACACACACACACACACACACACACATACCTACAACCTTTTTCTCCTTGCTCAATTTTCAACGATCTTCAACAATTTTCAATCTTTTCTTCAAAAAAATAACCTGTGGAAAGAAAGGGCCCTCCCAAACCTTAAGCGCAAGGGCAACGGGAGGAGAGAGGAAGGAGCAAGGAGGGATGTGTGTGGGAGGGGTTGGGTGTGTGGGGGGGTGCCGACCTCATTGTGTGTGTGTGTGTGTGTATGTGTGTGTGTGTGTGTGTGTGTGTGTGTGTGCGTGCGTGTTTCTTCCCATTCCATACAAGAAAAGGTGCATTGATGTTGTATACTTTGTATGTAGAGCCCACTATGGGCCATCTAGAGGCGCCAATGAAGCGGTGCACTAGGGGGTGGTCATCCGAATGGCTAGCTCACCGGGCACCCTAGGTGTTGCCCACTAGAACCCCTTGCAGTCATCAATAGACTGCAACACCTCCAAAAAAACCATGTGTTAATATTTACATTAATTTCTCAAGATTAATATTAAGTTAATTTTTCAGTCGTCGTTAATATTAACCGAAATCTAGATATTAATCTCGAGAAATTAACGCAAAAATTAACAAACAACAAATGGGCCACAAACCGTCAAGTTATCGGCCCATATCGTTGCTAGTGCCGCCATGTCCTTGTCCCCGCACACGGCCATCCCTATCACCCACAAGTGCGCGGGTGTGCGGCCCCGTGCGCCGTGGTTGAGGAGCCCAATGGAGAGTTGGGTCCAACTACCACCGGCGCACGGGTACGCATCCCCACGCACAATGAAGGTGAGGGGCCTTGTCCAATCGATGGTGTCCACTAGCGATGGGCGTGATTGAACGTACCGGGCCCATGAGGATAGCGGCCAAGAGCGCCCACTCGCGGGGGGATTGGGGACAGACACGGGTGGTCGTAGGTCAAGGGGGTTGACCAACTCCTTCCGCATGTCCGTGAACGTATCCCGAGTGGGGAGGGGGCTGGGGAACGGGAGGCCCGTTGCGGCCGTGTAGGCCGACCCCCGGCGGGTCATGTACTCCGACACGTGCCGGAAGCCAAGCTTGGGGACGTTTAAGTCCATGAGGAGGCCGATGAGGTCCGGGGCCGGGAAGAGGAGGGAGGCATATTGCTTCACCGCCTCCTTTTGCTTGTCGCAAATAAGGGAGGGGTAGCCAACCTCCGTGGCCTCGGACCATCGGGCCCGGGCCAAGGGAGATGAAGCCACCCACTCACCAAGGAGTCGGGAGACCAAAGGGTCCCGCAAACCCTTGGCCCCACTCAAACGCACGAGCGTCATGTTAAGCTCGGTAAGGGTGTCCCGAGAGAAAGGCATAACAAGGGCTATACAAGGGAACATGCTGGTGTGGAGGGGGGGGGAATGCGGGCAACCGGAAGGGGGGTGTCCAAGACACCCACCAACACAACATTGGAACCTCTCTACTATACCATTATGCAACAATATACCACGTAACACCCCTTATGGGTCCTCATATGTGCATGGAAAAATGGGTACAAATGACCCAATCTGAAAATTTTAGCTTTAACCTCTTAATATGTGCGAGATTAATATATTAACGGCATCATATATTAAGGTCAGCATCCCCCATTGGCGCGGTCCCACCGGCGGGGGGGACGGGGTGTTCCACCAAGGCGGTGGTCGCTGCCTGGAGAGCGCCTGCGTGGGACGGCTTCCCCCAATGGCGCGGCCCCACCGGCTGTGGGGGACGGCGTGTCCCATCAAGGCGGTGGTCGTTGCCTGGAGAGCGCCCGCAGGGGTCGGCATCCCCCATTGGCGCGGTGCCAGCGGTTGGGGGGAAGGGGCGTCCCATCCAGGCGGTGCTCGCTGCATGGAGAGCACCTGCGTGGGTCTGCAACCCCCATTGGCGCGGCCCCACTGGCTGTGGGGACTGGGTGCCCCACCCAGGTAGCGGTCGCTGCCTGGAGAGCACCTGTGGGGGGCAGCTTCCCCCATTGGCGCGGCCCCACCGGCTGGAGGGACGGGGCGTCCCACCCATGCGGTGGTCACTGCCTGGAGAGCGCTTGCAGGGGGCAGCATCCCCCGTTGGCGCGGTCCCACCGGCGGGCGGGACGGGGTGTCCCATCCAGGCGGTGGTCTCTGACTGGAGAGCTTTTGCAGGGGTCGGCATGCCCCATTGGTGCGGCCCCACCGGCTGGGGGGACGGGGCGTCCCACCCATGCGGTGGTGACTGCCGGGAGAGCGCTTGCAGGGGTCAGCATCCCCCGTTGGCGCGGTCCCACCGGAGGGGGGGACGGGGTGTCCCATCCAGGCGGTGGTCTTTGACTGGAGAGCTTCTGCGGGGGTCGGCATGCCCCATTGGCGCGGTCCCACCGGCGGGGGGACGGGGTGTCCCACCGAAGCGGTGGTCGCTGCCTGGAGAGCGCCTGCGTGGGACGGCTTCCCCCATTGGTGCGGTCCCTCCGGCTGTGGGGACGGGGTGTCCCACGCAAGTAGTGGTCGCGGCCTGGAGAGCGCCTGCCGGGGACAACATCCCCCATTGGCGCGGTCGCACCGGCTGGGGGGACAGGGTGTCCCACCCCGGCGGTGGTCTCCCGATGTGTGGCATGTGGTGTGGTGTGGTGTGGTGTGGTGTGCCGAAGGCGCTGTTACCAAAAGGCAAAGGCCGGGATGTCTACCAAGGGGCAAAGGTAAATGGGCGGGGCTGTGTGTGTCGTGTGCGCACTGTGTGTAGGTGCGTTGTTGCACAGCAGTTGACCAGTGCACTCTCGCACTTGGCCGGCACCGCTCGTCCGACGCCTGTGCGCAGTCACACGGGGTCTCATTGGTCCTCTGCTCCCTGCGTGCCGCGCTGCACCATCAGTGCTTTCTGTGTGGTGCCGCACTGCTTGGTGCCGTGCACTGCACTGCACTGTGTGTGCGCCGCTGCACTGTTGTTGTGGGCAGAGGGCAGTGGGCAGTGTAACGCACTGCCACGCCGCCTGATGGATGTGGGCAGTGGAACCCCCGCTTCGCACTACCGCTTTGCCAAGGGGCAGTGGGTAGTGGAACTCCTGACATACACTGCCTCTCTGACTTGGGGCCTTGGGCCGGGCAACTCCTGCAATGCTCTGCCTCACCACCTGGAGGCAGTGGGCAGTGCCACCCCTGCGATACGCTACCTCACCGCCCGGGGACAGTAGGCAGTGCCACCCCTACAATGCACTGCCTCACTGTCTGGGGGCAGTGGGCAGTGGGACTCGTGCGACGCAATGCCTGACTGCTTGGGGGCAGTGGGCAAGGGAACTCCTGCAACACACTGCCCCACTGCTTGAGGGCAGTGGGCAGTGGAACCCGTGCAAAGCACCGCCTCACTACCTGGGGGGCACTGGGCAGTAGAACTCCTGCAACGCACTGCCTCACTGCCTGGGGGCAGTGCGCTGTGCTACTCCTGCAATACACCGCCTCACTGACCGGGGCAGTGGGCAGCCGAACTCCTTCATCGCATCGCCTGGCTGCCCGGGGGCGGTGGCCACAGCAACTTCTACAATGCACCGCTTCACTGCCCGGGGGGCAGTGGGGAGTGGAACTCCTACAACGCACCGTCTCACTGCCTGGGGTCATTGGGCACGGGAACTCCTACAACGCACCGCCTCACCGCCTGGGGGCAGTGGGCAGTGGAACTCCTACAACGCACCGCCTCTTTGCCTGGGGGCAGTGGGCGGTGGAACTCCTGCTATGCACCGCCGCTCTACCTTGGGGCAGTGGGCAGTGGAACTCCTGCAATAGACTGCCTCACTGCCTTAGGGCAGTGGGCATTGGAACTCCTGCAAAGCACCGCCTCATTGCCTGGGCGCAGTGGGCGGTGCAACACCCGCAACGCACTGCCTCACTGCCTGGGGGCAGTGGGCAGTGGATCTCCTGCAATACAGTGCCTCGCTGCCTGGAAGGCAGTGGGCAGTGCAACTCCTACAATGCACTGCCGCACCGCCTGGGGGCGGTGGGCAGTGCATCTCCTGCAATACACTACCTCCCTGCCTGGGGGGCAGTGGGCATTGCAACTCCTACAATGCACTGCGCCACTGCCTGGGGGCAGTGGGCAGTGGAACTCCTGCCATACACTGCCTCTCTGACTTGGGGCCTTGGGCCGGGCAACTCCTGCAATGCTCTGCCTCACCGCCTTGAGGCCGTGGGTATTGCATACTCCCGCAATGTACTGCCGCACCTCCTTGGGGCATTGGGCAGTGGAACTCCTGCAATACACTGCCACACTGCCTGAGGGGCAGTGGGCAGTGGAACTCCTGCAAGGCACTGCCGCACCGCTTGCGGGGCGGTGGGCAGTGGAACTCCTCCAACGCACTGCCTCACTGCCTGGGGGCAGTGGGCATTGGAGCTCTTGCAATGCACCGCCGCTCTGCCTTGGAGGCAGTGGGCGGTGCAACTCCTACAATGCAATGCCGCAACGCCGGGGGGGCGTGGGCCGTGCATCTGCAGCAATACACTACCTCCCTGCCTGGGGGGCAGTGGGCATTGCAACTCCTACAATGCACTGTGCCACTGCCTGGGGGCAGTGGGCATTGGAACTCCTGCAATGCACTGCCGCACCGCCTGGGGGCAGTGGGCAGTGGGACTCCTGCGACACACTACCCCACGGCCGTGGGGGCAGTGGGCAGTGGGACTCCCGCAATGCGCTGCTTTACTGCCTGGGAGCAGCGGGTAGTGGAACTCCTACAATACACTGCCTCACTGCCTGGGGGCAGTGGGCAGTAGAACTCGTGCAACGCACCGCCTCACTACCTGGGGGGTACTTGGCTGTAGAACTCCTGCAACGCAGTGCCTCAATCCCTGGGGGCAGTGCGCTGCTACTCCTGCAATACACCGCCTCACTGCCCGGGGCAGTGGGCAGCCGAACTCCTTCATCGCATCGCCTGCCTGCCCGGGGGCGGTGGGCAGTGCAACTTCTGCAATGCACTGCTTTGCTTCCCGGGGGGCAGTGGGGAGTGGAACTCCTCCAACGCACCGTCTCACTGCCTGGGGTCATGGGGCAGCGGAACTCCTACAACGCACCGCCTCACCGCCTGGGGGCGGTGGGCGGTGGAACTCCTGCTATACACCGCCTCTCTGCCTGGGGGCAGTGGGCAGTGGAACTCCTGCAATAGACTGCCTCACTGCCTGGGGGCAGTAGGCAGTGGGACTCCTGCAACACACTGCCTCACTACATGGGGGCAGTGGGCATTGGAACTCCTGCAAAGCACCGCCTCACTGCCTGGGGGCAGTGCACGGTGCAACTCCAGCAACACACCGCCTCGCTGCCTGGGGGCAGTGGGCAGTGGAACTCCTGCAACGCACCGGCTCACTGCCTGGGGCAGTGGGCAGTGGAGCTCTTGCATTGCACTGCCGCACCGCAGGGGGGCAGTGGGCAGTGGGCAGTGGATCTCCTGCAATACACTGCCTCCCTGCCTGGAAGGCAGTGGGCAGTGCAACTCCTACAATGGACTGCCGCACCGCCAGGGGGCAGTGGGCATTGGAACTCCTGCAATGCACTGCCGCACCGCCTGGGGGCAGTGGCCAGTGGGACTCCTGCGACACACTCCCCCGCTGCCTGGGGGGCAGCGGGCAGTGGGACTCCTGCAACGCATCACCTCACTGCCTGGGGGCAGTGGGCAGTGGATCTCTTGCAAGACACTCCCTTTCTGCCTGGGGGCAGTGGGCAGTGGAACGTCCGCAATGCACTGCCTCAGCGCCGGGGGGCAGTGGGCAGCGCAAATCTTGCAGATACAGTGCCTCACTGCCTGGGGGCAGTGGGCAGTGGGACTCCTGCAATGTACTGCCTTACTGCTTGGGGGCAGCGGGCAGTGGATCTCCTGCAATACACTACCTGGTTGCTTGGGCGCAGGGGAAAGCAAAATTCTTGTAATGCGTTGCCGCACCGCCTGGGGGCAGTGGGCATTGGAACTCCTGCAACGCACCGGCTCACTGCCTGGGGGCAGTGGGCAGTGGAGCTCTTGCATTGCACTGCCGCACCGAAGGGGCAGTGGGCAGTGGATCTCCTGCAAAACACTGCCTCCCTGCCTGGGAGGCAGTGGGCAGTGCAACTCCTACAATGCACTGCCGCACCGCCAGGGGGCGGTGCGCAGTGCATCTCTTGCAATACACTACCTCCCTGCCTGGGGGGCAGTGGGCATTGCAACTCCTGCAATACACTGCGCCACTGCCTGGGGGCAGTGGGCAGTGGAACTCCTGCAACGCACCGCCTCGCTGCCTGGGGGCAGTGGGCATTGGAACTCCTGCAATGCACTGCCGCACCGCCTGGGGGCAGTGGGCAGTGGGACTCCTGCGACACACTACCCCACTGCCGTGGGGGCAGTGGGCAGTGGGACTCCTGCAATACACTGCCTTTCTCCCTTGGGGGCAGTGGGCAGTGGATCTCCTGCAAGACACTGCCTTTCTGCTTGGGGGCAGTGGGCAGTGGAACGTCCGCAATGCACTGCCTCAGCGCCGGGGGGACAATGGGCATTGCAACTCCTGCAATACACTGCGCCACTGCCTGGGGGCAGTGGGCAGTGGAACTCCTGCAGCGCACCGCCTCGCTGCCTGGGGGCAGTGGGCATTGGAACTCCTGCAATGCACTGCCGCACCGCCTGGGGGCAGTGGCCAGTGGGACTCCTGCGACACACTACCCCACTGCCGTGGGGGCAGTGGGCAGTGGGACTCCTGCAAGACACTGCCTTTCTCCCTGGGGGGCAGTGGGCAGTGGATCTCCTGCAAGACACTGCCTTTCTGCCTGGGGGCAGTGGGCAGTGGAACGTCCGCAATGCACTGCCTCAGCGCCGGGGGGACAATGGGCAGCGCAAATCCTGAGATACAGTGCCTCACTGCCTGGGGGCAATGGGCAGTGGGACTCCTGCAATGTACTGCCTTACTGCTTGGGGGCAGCGGGCAGTGGATCTCCTGCAATACACTGCCTCATTGCTTGGGGGCAGGGGGAAGCAAAATTCTTGTAATGTGTTGCCGCACCGGCTGGGGGCCGTGGGCAGTGGAACTCCTGCAATGCACTTACTGCCTGGGGGCAGTGGGGAGTGGGACTCCTGCAATGCATTGCCTTACTGCCTCGGAGCAGCGGGCAGTGGATCTCCTGCAATACACTGCCTCATTGCCTTTGGGCGGGGGAAAGCAAAATTCTTGTAATGCACTGCCGCACCGCCTGGGGGCGGTGGGCAGTGGAACTCGTGCAATGCACTGCCTCACTGCCTGGGGGCAGTGGGCAGTGGAACTCCTGCAACGCACGGCCGCACTACCTTGGGGGCAGTGGGCAGCGGAACTCCTGCAACGCACCGCCTCACTGCCTGAGGGGTACTGGGCGGTGACACTTCTGCAATACACTGCCACACTGCCCGGGGGCAGCGGGAAGTGGAACTTGTGCAAGGCACTGCCGCACCGCCGGGGGGGCGGTGGGTAGCGGAAATCTTGCAACGCACTACCTCACTGCCTGGGGGCAATGGGCAGTGCAACCCCTGCAGTACACTGCCCCACTGCCTGGGGGCAGGGGGCAGTGGAACTCCTGCAATGCACGGCCTCACTGCAATGCACCGCCTCATTGTCTGGGGACAGTGGGCAGTGGATGTCCTGCAATGCACCGCCTCACTGCCTGAGGGCCGTGGGCCGTGGAACTCCCGCAACCACTGCCTCATTGCCTTGGGGTAGTGGGCAGTGGAACTCCTGCAACGCACTGCCTCACTACCTGTGGGCAGTGGGCGGTGGAATTTTTGCAACACACTGCCTCACTGCCTGGGGGCAGTGGGCAGTGGAACTCCTGCAACGCACTGCCGCACTACCTGGGGGCAGTGGGCGGTGCTAGTTCTGCAACACACCGCCCCACTGCCCGGGGGCAGTGGGCAGTGGAAATCCCGCAATGAACGGCCTTAATGCCTGAGGGGCAGTGGGCAGTGGATCTCCTGCAATTCACTGCCTACTGCCTGGGGGCAGGGGAAAAGGAAATTCTTGCAATGTACTGCCGCACTGCTTGGGGGCAGTAGGCAGTGGAACTCCTGCAACTCGTTGCCCCACTGCATGGGGACGGTGGGCAGTGCAAGTCCTGCAACGCACCGCCTCACTGCCTGGGCCAGCGGGCGGTGGCGCTCCGGCAATACACTGCCTCACTGCGTAGGCGCAGGGCAGCTCCTGCAATGCACTGCCCTGATGCCTCGGGGCAGCGGGCGGTGCATCCTCTGCAGTGCCTCGCCACACCGCCTTGGTGCCGTGGGCAGTGGATCTCCTGCAATACACTGCCTCACTGCCTGAGGGGTACTGGGCGGTGACACTTCTGCAATACACTGCCACACTGCCCGGGGGCAGCGGGAAGTGGAACTTGTGCAAGGCACTGCCGCACCGCCGGGGGGGCGGTGGGTAGCGGAAATCTTGCAACGCACTACCTCACTGCCTGGGGGCAATGGGCAGTGCAACCCCTGCAGTACACTGCCCCACTGCCTGGGGGCATGGGCAGTGGAACTCCTGCAATGCACGGCCTCACTGCAATGCACCGCCTCATTGTCTGGGGACAGTGGGCAGTGGATGTCCTGCAATGCACCACCTCACTGCCTGAGGGCCGTGGGCCGTGGAACTCCCGCAACCACTGCCTCATTGCCTTGGGGTAGTGGGCAGTGGAACTCCTGCAACGCACTGCCTCACTACCTGTGGGCAGTGGGCGGTGGAATTTTTGCAACACACTGCCTCACTGCCTGGGGGCAGTGGGCAGTGGAACTCCTGCAACGCACTGCCGCACTACCTGGGGGCAGCGGGCGGTGCTAGTTCTGCAACACACCGCCCCACTGCCCGGGGGCAGTGGGCAGTGGAAATCCCGCAATGAACGGCCTTAATGCCTGAGGGGCAGTGGGCAGTGGATCTCCTGCAATTCACTGCCTACTGCCTGGGGGCAGGGGAAAAGGAAATTCTTGCAATGTACTGCCGCACTGCTTGGGGGCAGTAGGCAGTGGAACTCCTGCAACTCGTTGCCCCACTGCATGGGGACAGTGGGCAGTGCAAGTCCTGCAACGCACCGCCTCACTGCCTGGGCCAGCGGGCGGTGGCGCTCCGGCAATACACTGCCTCACTGCGTAGGCGCAGGGCAGCTCCTGCAATGCACTGCCCTGCTGCCTCGGGGCAGCGGGCGGTGCATCCTCTGCAGTGCCTCGCCACACCGCCTTGGTGCCGTGGGCAGTGGATCTCCTGCAATACACTGCCTCACTGTCTGAGGGGCAGTGGGCAGTGGAACTCCTGCAATACACTGCCTCACTGCCTGGGGGCAGTGGGCAGTGCAACTCCTACAATGCACTGCCTCACTGCCTGGGGGCAGTGGGCATTGGAACTCCTGCAACGCGCCGCCTCTCTGCCCGGGGGCAGTGGGCAGTGCAACTCCTGCAACGCACCACCTCACTACCTAGGGGCGGTAGGCGTTGGGACTCCCGCAATACACCGCCCCACTGCCTGGGGGGCATTGGGCAACGGAACTCCTGCAACGCACCGCCCCACTGCCTGGGGGCAGTGGGCGGTGCAACTCCTGCTGTACACTACCCCACTGCCTAAGGGGCAGTGGGCAGTGGAACTCCTGCAATGGCCTGCCTCACTGCCTGGGGGCAACGGGCAGTGGAACTCCTGCAATGCACTGCCCCACTGCCTGGGGGCAGTGGGCAGTGAATGGTGGTCGGAGCGTCCTGTAGGGCATGCGGGGAGGCAGCAGTCTCCAAGGCCCGGGCACACCGGCCTGGAGGGACAGGGAGTCCTGCCCCGGGGGTGGTCGGAGCCTCTTGGAGGGCCTACGGGGAGGCAGCAGTCACCCTGTCCCGGGAATACCAGCCTGGGGGGCGGGGAGTCCTGCCCAGGAGGTGGTCGGAGCGTCCTGTAGGGCCTGTGGGGAGGCAGTAGTCTTCAGAAACCGGGCACACTGGCCTGGGGGGACTGGGAGTCCTGCCCATGGGGTGGTCGGAGTGTCCTACAGGGCCTGTGGGGGGGTTGCGGTCTCTAGAAACTGGGCACACCAGCCTGGGGGGACGGGGAGTCCTGCCCAAGGGGTGGTCGGAGTGTCTTGCGGGGCCAGCGGGGAGGCTGCGGTCTTTAGAAACGGGGCAAACCGGCCTGGGGGGACGGGGGGTCCTACCCAGGGCGTGGTCGGAGTGTCTTGTAGGGCCTACGGGGAGGCAGCAATCTCCAAGGCCCGGGCACACCGGCCTGGGGGACAAGGAGTCCTGGCCAGGGGGTGGTCGGAGCCTCTTGGAGGGCCTACGGGGATGCAGCAGTCACCCAGGCCTGGGCATAGCAGCCTGGGGGGCGGGGAGTCCTGCCCAGGGTGTGGTCGGAGCGTCCTGTAGGGCCTGTGGGGAGGCAGCAATCTTCAGAAACCGGGCACATTGGCCTGGGGGGACGGGGAGTCCTGCCCAGGGGGTGGTGGGAGTGTCCTATAGGGCCTGTGGGGAGGCAGCAGTCTCCAAGACCTGGGAACGGCGGCCTAGGGGGACGGGGAGTCCTGCCCAACGGGTGGTCGGAGTTTCCTGTAGGGCCCGTGGGGAGGCTGCGGTCTTTAGAAACCGGGCACACCGGCCTGGGGGACGAGGAATCTTGCCTGCCCAGGGGGTGGTCGGAGTGTCTTGTAGGGCCTACGGGGAGGCTGCGGTCTTTAGAAACCGGGCACACCGGCTTGGGGGGACGGGGACACCTGCCCAGGGGGTGGTCGGAGAGTCCTGTAGCGCCGGCGGCGAGGCTGCAGTGTCCAGAAACCGGGCACACCGGCCTGGGGGGACGGGGAGTCCTGCCCAGGGGGTGGTCGGAGCGTCGTGTAGGGCCTGCGGGGGGGCTGCAATCTCCAAAAACCGGGCACACCGGCCGGGGGGGGCGGGGAGTCCTGCCCAAGGGGTGGTCGAAGTGTCATGTAGGGCCTGCGGGGAGGCTGCGGTCTTTAGGAACCGGGCACACCGGCCTGGGGGGACGGAAAGTGCTGCCCAGGGGGTGGTCGCAGTGTCCTGTAGGGCCTGCGGGGAGGCTGCAGTCTCCAAAAACCGGGCACACCAGCCTGGGGGGACAGGGAGTCCTGCCCAAGAGGTGGTCGGAATGTCCTCTAGGGCCTGCGGGGGGGCTGCAGTCTCCAAAAACCGGGCACACCGGCTTGGGGGGACGGGGAGTCTTGCCCAGGGGGTGGTCGGAGTGTCCTGTAGGGCCTGCGGGGAGGCATCTGTCTCCAAGACCCGGGTACACCGGCCTGGGGGGACGGGGAGTTGTGCTTGGGGGGTGGTCGGAGTGTCCTGTAGGGCTTGCAGGGAGGCTGCAGTCTGCAGAAACCGGGCACACCGGCCTGGGGGGACGGGGAGTTCTGCCCAGGGGGTGGTCAAAACGTCCTGTAGGGCCCGTGGGGAGGCTGCAGTCCCCAAGACCCGGGCACACCGGCCTGGGGGGACGGGGAGTCCTGCCCAGGGGGTGGTCGGAACGTCCTGTAGGGCCCGTGGGGGGGCAGCCGTCTTCAAGACCAAGGGGTGGTCGGAGTGTCCTGAAGGGCTACGCAACAAGCTGGCGAAGTAGGCATGCACTACCAGAGGTCATAGCCCCGGGGTAGCAGTATCAAGGACTCAACGTGAGTCCTCTTAACCAGAACAACCCTAAATCCCGCCGGGGCTTAACTCCCGAACGTTACGGAACCCCTTGCACAGTTTAAGCCCGCAGGGTGTGGAGAGGCGTAGCTATACCAGCACTTACGTCTGGCTTGCTATACCCGGATAACCGGGCCCGCCTCAACGCGGCCGGTCGGGTCCGGCTTTGGGGGTGGCGCACGGAAACGGCCATGGGGGAGGCCAATTAACCCGATTCGCATTATGTTACGGCACTAAGGCCTACTTGTTGAGTTATCAAATATTTACAGTTTGTACCCTACAGACATGCCCCCTCTGGTGGTGCGCCAAAAAAGGGGCACCTTTGCTAATTTTGACGTTGAGTAATTTTGGCCTTACCCATAACGTATGGAGGGCGAGCTCTTGTCTCCGAGGGCTGCGATCAACGTGGTGGTCACCCCATCCCACTGGATCACCTCCATCAACATTCAGGTAGACGCGGCGGCCACAGAGGAGCCGCGGGCGGGCCTCACTTGGATGCCGCGGCGCCCTCACGCATGCCTGCCCCCGGTACGGTACCAGGACCACCGTCAGCTAGCTGCGACAGACCTGCAAGAGTGGTTGCAAGAGCAAGTGGCAGTACCCGCACGGGTGCACTACGGGCACTGGCTGGGGCTCAATTACCACCAAAGCTTGGGCCTGTCCCTGGACAACGACTTGTTTAGCGACCAACAGCGGCACACAATGGCCCGCCGCATGTGCAACCTTCCCAGCATGACGGTGTTGGTGGAGCGCGCACTACACCGCAACGTGCACATGCACGTGCAGTGCTTGCTATGTAGTACTGGCCTAGAAACAGCTCGACATTTGTGGGAATGTCCGGTGCAGTCCCACGAGTGGCGCCCGGCCAGGCAACGCCTGCACTTGTGGCTGAACACCTACATCGGGCTACAGTCCTCGTAGGTGCAGGGTGAGTTCTGGGACCCAGCCGTCTTGGAGCAGTGGGCGGCGGCCACCGCAATGCCGTGTGGCCCGCCTGGGACTGGCGGGACCACATGACATTGGGACGGTGTTCCTCAGACCACTTGTGACAGGGTCCCACAGAGTGTGGCTCTCCCACGTCAAGGCAAGAGAGGGCCTCATCAAGGCCCGACCAGGGCCACAGGGCACCATGGCGTGGGCAGTCTGTGAGTTGCAATTGCATCAACAAGCGGAGCGGCAAGGGTTCCCAGGACGGCGTTGAACTAAGCCTGCCAAACGCTCGGCCGAACCCAGCCGCCGCATAGGTGCGTAACAAAGCGCGCGCACACGCACACGCTCCTGCCCGTTTAGCTATGCCCGTAAGCAAGACATCCCAGCCGTTGCCTTCTGGTGACAGCGCCTTCAGCACACCACACCACACCACACCACACCACACCACACCACACCACACCACACCACACCACACCCTGAGTACTCCCCAGCTCTACCCATGAGTTGGGTGCCGGGTGCGAAGCCCCCGACGACAGGGCCCGGGCACTGCCCTTAGGCAGTGTACTAACAGTGTCGGGTGTGTGCACGTCACAGTGCCAAGCACCATCCCCAGGGACCCCGCGGCCCCTAGTACCGGACGCTTCGGCCCTGGGAACGGTCAGCGACCCCTAGCGAGGACGGCTGACCTAGCCTCCCCCTCCTCTCCCCCCTACGCGCCCGCCCACACACCGGGCCCTCAGTGGAGCCCACGCATGCGCCCCCCCCGCGCTCCTGCCTCTACCCCCCCCGCCGCCGCCCCCGCGAGCGCCCCGTTGCCCCCTCATGCACTACCTCCCCCAATCGCTCCCTGCCACCTCCCCTGCCCCGTGACCCCTCCCTGTCTCTGCCCTTTGCCCCCCCTCACAAGCTGGTGTCGCCCGAGCGGTGCGCCTCCAGGGCCCCGCATCGGCGGCCGGCCGCGTAAGCACAGGGCTTCGGCGACGCGGCGGGACCGGGACGGGTATGGAAGGTGTGTGCGTCGGTGACGGAGGCGTGAGAGTGAGGGGCCCCACATGCGCCGGGGCCAGAATTTCCCCCCAACTCCATCCCACACACCCCCATGCAGCCCACAGTGCCTCCCATGCGCTACCTCTCCCAGACGCTCCCTGCCACCTCCCCTGCCCAATGCACCCCCCACCCCTTCTACAGCCCATGCCCCTCTCACAGGCTGGCAGCGCCCGTGCGGCGCGCCCCCAGCCCCCGCGTCGGCGGCCGGCCGCGTGGGCAGCCGACGGGCAGGTATGCAGAGTGGGTGGGTGGGTTAGAGAGGTGTAAGAGTGAGGAACCCCGAGAAGCCTCTGGCTTAGACAAACACGGGGGGCCCAACCCAGACCCCCCGTGCTACTGTCCATACCCCCCTCCTTGCCCGAACTCTAAACAAAATGGCAGCCCGGAGGGCTGCCGCTGCTCGCTGCCATAGGGCGGCTAGAGCACTAAGGGACCCTACGTACCATGGTAGCCCGGAGGGCTGCCACAGCTCGCTGCCCCGGAGCAGCTAGAGCAATGCTACTGAAAGGGGAGGGGACCCCGCAACACCCGGAATGGGCGGCGTGGCCCCGCTGGTGGAGCGGTTCGAGGCCACGCCGCCCTTGCGCCGCCCGCCGCAGACCATGCAGTCCTGTTTTCTTGAGGAAACTGGATACTGGACCTATGTGATGTGTATGTATCAAGTAAGGTAGCTATATAAACAAACAACCTCAGTACTTGTATAATGTACGCCCCCGGCCAACAGCAAGGGAGGGCCGGGGGACTGGGTAAAAGCCCCGAACCCCCCAAAGGCAACCCCAATGGTGAGAATTTTTTTGTGGTAATATTTTGGTAATGTAGCACAGGGGACGGCATCCTTCCCTGCCACGATGCAACACAAAGCAACGGGAAACTCATGTGAGTCGCACCATAGATGGTTTTCATTAAACAACGGGGCAAATGGTTGTGGTGTGATCCAACCAAAAGCCATCACACACATATTCGGAGCAAGAGAGACACTTTCGTGCAGTCAAAGAACCACAGTCACAAGGGTGTTGTGTCTCTTCACAACGAAGCTTCTTGAGAACGTCGAACATCGGTTTGATAGAGGGCACATCTCCCCATAGGGCTCGCGGAATCCCAGTGGCATCCCATGAGCGGACAATGGAGTCCACTGGTAGGTCCTTAATGGCCCCTGCCAATAAAGCATATTTACGCTTTCGTAGTGTAGGCATGTGAGACACAGACATTTCAGCAATAGCCGTGTCCTTGGAATTCTTTACAAGGCACATGACCAGGGGGAAACCACAATTACCAAAACAACCTTAATTTTTTGTTAATTTTTTTGGGGTTAGGTGTTTTTTTTGGTAACATTTGCCTTTGGTAATCTTTGCTTAGACTTAGGCCCACAAACCATACGAATGGGAGGGCCGCCGTGGCCC
Source organism: Eutreptiella sp. 'Long Island Sound 2002' (assembly GCA_964036045.1). Classification (NCBI taxonomy): domain Eukaryota; phylum Euglenozoa; class Euglenophyceae; order Eutreptiales; family Eutreptiaceae; genus Eutreptiella; species Eutreptiella sp. 'Long Island Sound 2002'. The sequence continues at coordinate 10,525,289 of OZ038378.1, read as the reverse complement.
CTACGTGTGCTCCCTGCACTCCCTGTATCATGCCTTGGGGAATGCCCAGGTGCTGTTGTAGCATCCGGCTCTGTAGGGTTCTGAGGAGCATGGTGTACTTATACCCCTCCGTGTGGGCAGAGAGGTGGTCCGTGTGTGCCATGTGGCCATGTGGACATGCGTCATTGCCGTTGGTGTGGTAGGCTGCAGTCGACAAAGTTTTACTTCCGGCGCCTTCGGCACCAATGGCCATATCAGGCCACAGCATGGCCACGTGAGGCGACTGGCAGTATGGCCCAAGGCCAGGGAAAGGGGGGGGGGGGTCTGGCAGCTGAGGGTCGACCCCTCCCACCGACAAGATGTCCCAAGGCTTGAGGGTACTGCTACATGCAGCGCCATTCGTCGGCTGGGCAACTGCAAACGGGACCAACGGCACTCGTAACCGGGTCGTGCCAGGGTCCCTCCGCCTGCCGCACCCGCCTTACGCACTGGGGCCATCCAACCAGCAGTTGTCTGGGAGCAGAATGCGAGACCTGGCGTTCCACCCAAATGTGCGATGAGCCGGTCAGCAAACGGTTCTTGGGATGTGCCCCTCGGAAATTGACAACGGCCGACTGCCCAGGCATCACAGGGCCCTGGGGGACATCCTGCAGTATGTCTCCGAAATGTTGGGATGGGGGGAGCGCATCGTCGGGCACTGTGGCAAAGGAGCAACACAACACAATGCATCGGGACGAGGGTGGGCCACGATAGCACAACTTTTACGACGGCCGTCCCACCTGCATTTTACCCACAGTCACAGAAGCCCCGACACCGTGGACGACTGGGGCTGCCCGTCAGTTCACGCAGGGGGGGACCGCCGTCCACTACCGCCGTCACGCCCCAGACCACTGGTTCATGGATGGGGTTTCGCCAGAAACTCCCAACTGACATGAAACTGGGGATGAGCACCGCAGTAGTCACAGCAATAGCTCCGCCTGCTGTCACGGGCCGGTGAGCACACCACACTTTTTGGGGCTTCTGTTTTGGGGGTGGGCTTGGCCATAGCAAATGCAGACTGGGTCTGTTCCAAAGAGCTGCCCCCAACCAAAAAAATAGCGGGCCCCTTAAGGACACCCCTGCAGGGCACGGGAGACCCCTGGGCTGGGAACACCTCCACGGTGTCCTGAGTGGTTCCCCCATGTCTGAATTGCACTGCATGCCTCAGTACTCCCGAGGATGAACGGGATGGAAGTGATCGAGCCAGGAGCACCAAGGGTCTCCATCATTTTGTGCACAGCAAGCGGCAACAAGCGTCCAACATGTGCCATTCAGATATGTGTGTAGGCATGCATCATGCGTGCATGTTTTTGATGCATGGATGCAAGGATGGATGTATGGATGGATATGTGGACTTGGGATGGATGTGTGTGGTGGGGTGCGGGGGGGGGGGGGAGGCTATGGTGTTGGTTTGTTTGCCTTTGGCGGCGCCTATTGGCCTCTCGCCCTTGCACGTTTCGACCGTGTTTTGGTTGTGTCAACGGAGCCCCTGGATGACTTGTCCTGTTTGACTACTCCGGGGTCGACTGTCCCAGAGACAGGCTGTTGCCCGTGCCTTTGACCAGGTGCATCCAGATGCACACTCCAAGTCCATGCTGGCTGACTTGTGCGTGCTGATGCGTGCATCTGCAGGATCATTTTCCTGACAGGGGCTTCTAATGGGGACGGGGCGGGGGGGGTGCGCATGGGAGTGGGTGTGCTGGGAGTGGGTGTGCGCATGTTGTGTGCACTGGTGTGCTGGTTCATGCGCTGGTGTGCTGGTACGTGCGCGTGGGTGCATGGGCGTGCGTGCGTGCGTATGCATGTATGGATGGATGGATGCATGGATGTAGGTAGGTAGACATGTGGATATGTGCAGCCAGATAGATGAATGCGTTGGATAGATAGATGGTTGATGGATAAGTGGATGGACGGATCGGGGCAGGTTGCCTGTAACCATGCATCATCCTTGAGCATCAAACCAATCCTGTGGGTTGTTTGACAGCAAAGATGTCGGCCTTGGGCCCACAAAGCACACCTTGTGACCAGATGCCTCAGGATCAGGTGTCGGATGCCCTGGCTGCACTGCAGTAGAAAAAAGAAGAAGGAAGAGGCGAAGGCAAAAGCAAAGGAGAAGGAGAGCAACCATGATCAAAACCATGATAAGCATAAGCAGCAAGGGGGGCAGGAGAAGCCTTCAGCTTCACAGCATCACCAGCAGAAGGGGGAGCATCACAAAGAGCAGTCGCTCAAAGAGCAGCAGCAGCAGCAGCAGCAGCAGCAGCAAAAGGAGCACGGGCACCAGCAGCAAAGGAGCAGCAGCAGCAACAGAAGGAGCAGCATCACAGGGACCAGCAGCAGGGGCAGCAGCTAAAATAGCAACAGAAGGAGCAGCATCACAGGGACCAGCAGCACCAACAGCAGCAGCAGCAGCAGCACAAACAGCAGTCGCACAAGGATGCGTCACAGAAGGTGCAGCAGTACAAGAAGCAACCTGAGCAGGCGTCACCCCCAGCAAAAGCCAAGGCACAAAAGCCCTCCACATCACAGCAGGCAGTGTCTGAGCCCCCACACAGACCTGCCAAGCCCCAGGCGCAGATTGCATCGCCAGTCAAGCAGGTGGCCAAGCCTAAGCCTGCAGCAGCCCGGAGGCTCCAAGGATTTCACCACGAAGACGCAAATGCAGAAACCTGCAGTGCAGCACAGCACATCTCAACTTGCCTCTTGCTCTGCCTTCAGCTTTTTCCCCTTGGCGTTCAATTTCTCCTGCTGTTTCCTTAATAGCGTCTTTTGCTGCTTCTTGCGCATCTTCTCTTTTTCCCTCTCAGCTTCCACTCTGGAGAATATTACTATGGTGTGAAGCAAGAAAAATGGGAACAGCTGTTCCGAGGGCAAAAAGTGCCAAGAGGACAAAGAAAGAGCAAGGAAGGACAGCAGGAGGAAATTTTGAAAGTCAGCATGCCTTTGTCATGACTTTACACAAGCATCTGAATCCGAACATCGCACCATGCGCATGACTCCCACAAAAAAAAATCAAGCCCAGTTCTTGCATGTGTCCATTGTTTTCACTGGAAAGATACCCGGAGTGGTCACCCTTTCCTGACGCCGCAACACCACAGCAACACCGCACTTTCGCCACTTGTCTTCCTCTTTCCGTTCCTTGTTCAATCGCTCCTGTTCTTCCCTTCCCTGTCGCTCTAGCCGTGCCTCAAAGTCCTCCTCCTCCTTCTTCCCCTTGTCTGCATCTATGCCCCAAGCCTGACCCTGCAAGAATCACAAACGAGAGTTGCTGACGGTTTTACAGATAACATTGCTTGTGTGGAGGAGATGTATCAGATAGCATGAACTATCCGGAAAGAGGGAGGACATTCGTCTGGTACACATACGATAGCATATACAAAACAAAATTGGCAGCAATGGGGATTCAAAAAACGAGGGTGGCTTCTGGATTGCCCTTGGCAATTCACTAATGATGGGAGCCAGCGCACTTAATTGAAGGGGGAACAATACACCTCGAAGGAAAATGAACCCAGAAACGTTCAATTGCAACCACAAACACCCATTCATGCAACAATGGAATGGACAGGACCATACACTAGCAACAGCATCATGTGTAGGCAAACGTTCTGCCGCAACATTGCAGTGAGGTATGCAAAAGGCTGCACCATACTTGGCACTAACACCTGCCAAGGCAGGTGTTGGCAGGTGTCACAAAATTTTTTGGCAGGTGTCGGCAGGTGTCACAAATTTTACTGGCAGGTGTCAGCAGGTGTCAGGCAGTTTGGCAGCAGCACAGGGAAACACACACACAGACACAATCCACAGACTTACATGTAGCGGAAAACCAGGCCATGTTCTGCAGGAGAAAAGAAATATATCTTGGACTGATGGATTATGGATTACTGACTGCCAAGTCCATCCACCCTGTAGTACCGGTACCTCTGCGTAACCTGCTCTGTAGCTTCTGTAGGTTGGGAGGGACTGCTTGCTGGGGGCTGGTTATCCACCCGACGGTCCCTCTGAAAAATGGGCAACATGATTCAAAGTGCCTGTGACACCATGCAACCAAAAATCACCATTGACAAAGGGAAGACGACACTGACCCATGCACACATACACACCACACAAGTCACAAGAAGTCTTGGCAGGTGTCAGCAGGTGTCACAATAATTTCTGGCAGGTGTTGGCAGGTGTCACAAAAAGTTTTGGTAGGTGTTAGCACCAAGTATGGGCTGCACCGCTGTACAAAGGGATCCACTCCAGAGCATTAAATTGGATGCAACAGCAAATACCTTGCCACGACCACTGCAAATATCTTTTGCATTTTGTTTCCCGGCCTCTTCTTTCTGCTCCTGAACTTTTCTTGAGCTTGTTACTCTTCTCCCTCAACTTGAAGGAAGAAGGCAAGGAGACGAATGCTATTGTCATTTTAGACCCATATTCTGTACATAGAGCACAAATGCTTTCCAGATCGGATGAAGGCCAAATTGGCCTTGACGGTACTGAACCTCTGGTACATTCCAGGTTGCCAGTAGCAGTACACCCATTGAGGCTTTTGAAAACATAACGGTGCCCGCAGCAGCTGGTTCTTTTTTGCTTGTGATTGGCATGGCAGGGGTGAAATCCCTGGCAGAATGGCTGGCTATCCTGATCTATACAAAACTTGGACACAAGGAAAGGTACCCATTTCAACGATGATTGTTTGTATTCTTGCAGACAAGAAAAGAAAGAAAGCTTCCAGAGCAACAAAGAACTGACAGGGACCTTTGCGTAGAGGTTAGGTTCAGAAGGATGAGGCTTCTGTTGGTAAGAACCATCGTAGGCAGGTAACCAGCACATCAGCTGCGAACATCCTGGGTGAGAAACTCCCACTGCACGTCATCTTTCAGGGTAAAACCTGCAGGAGTCTGCCTGTCGTAACCAGTTTCCTCATGAGGCTGTTTGGTCTCCCTCCCATTGGTGCACCGACTCTACCTTCAAGCATGGCACTTCAGCGTTGCTTTCGTTACCACACGGAATGGTGCCTCGGCCGAAGCCTGGACAATATTCCTAACAAGCAACGCGCACGGGCCCTAAAATCCGAATACTCCTAAAAAAGCAACGACGCGTTCTCGGCAGAAATACTGTGTGCAACGCGGGTGGTATGTGCACGTGGTTTCTTTGGTTCTACACGACAGCGACCACTGCGGCACAGGACCAGGCTCGAGACACCAAGAACGCAGCACAACGCGAACAACACAAAGACACAACCCAACAGGGGGAAACCGCACCACAGCGGGCAGTTGGTCGTGGACACATTTACACGTTATCGACAGTGTGGGAAGTATTGGGAAGGAACACGCCGTCCCTGGTGGGTTCATGTTTGGTGTTGTGTTGGTGCACGGTGACCTTCTAGGCGCCTATTGTTGTATTGTGGTGCGGCGCGTCCAGTTATGCTGTGTTGCGCTGTGTTGCGTTGCCTTGTGTTGCATTGTGATATGTCGTGTGGTATTCTTTTCGATGTGTGGTGTCTTGTTGTGTGTTGTGTGTGGTTGCAGGTTATGATCACTTCTGTTGTGTTGCTTCCGGCTGTGTTGTGCTGTGGTGTTGGGTCGCTTTGTACTAGTAAAGGTTAGAGATAGCGCGCGCTCCTAACCAACCTGGTTGAGATCCTCACCGACAACGTCGATTTGACGCAAATAAGCTACCATGGTACATGTTACATGCCTCGGTGCTCCGGTACTTCCGAGAAAGGGAGTGCATATAAAGATCAGGGTCCCCAAAGAAAAGCCCATTAACATGCATGTAACTTATCAGGGAGCTGTTTCGTAATTGTTTTAATCTACCCTGCAGATGCAGTACAGTATTTGCCTCCAAAATTGGCGTCGAATGATTCCGCTGATTGTTGATGGTTCTAGACATTTGTGGGTGATTAATGGTGTCATAATGCTACAAAGAAGCAATTCATGCAGACATGACCAGTAGTGGCTGTAGCTCAATGGTAAGAGCGGCCGGCGCGATGTCGGAACTGTGGGTTCGATTCCTGCCGGTCACGGGGCTGAACAATCCCTCCGGGAGGCCCCGAAGGCCCGTACCTCCGGGCGCTGCAGACTACAGCAGGGCCTGTGGTACAGCAGAGCCTCTGGTCGGGCATTTTGTGTTTTCCTCCTTTTCTTTGCATTTACAATTGGTGCCCGGCTTCAGGTTGGTTTTGCCAACCAAGGCCAGCGCTTTTTCTGGCAGAACTTGTGCTGCTGAATTTTCATGTTTGACAAACCAATTGGTGTAATGTGGGCGGAATGCATGCAACACACCGACAATACTTGCAATTCTAAATTTGATGTCCTCTTCGGCGGGCAATGAGAAAGCAATAACGCTCACGCCCATAACAGCACACTGAAATGTGATAACACACTGAAATGTGATACGTGTGATCGCTTTCGGGCATCAAACAAAATTGAAAGTGAGTACAACAGTTCAAGATTTCATTTTGCAAAAGCAAGGAAATCACTCCACGGCTACGAGCCAGCTGTGGCAGCGCGAAGCGCAACTGGCTGGCGAGGAGGCCTTGAACGGGGCACTCATGAATTAGTACGATGCATACATGCATGCATGCCCCATGGAGTGTATGGATGGACCTGGACAGTGTAGACAAAATCGTGTGTACACCATCCACAATGGTGCTGTCGTCGTGCCTCGGAAGTCACAAAGAGTCTTGCCGTCTTTAGACGGTGTGGGGAGAGAGGAAAAAATCGGTTCTATAAATGACTGTTTTTGGAAATTAAGATGGTGACCTTGTTGCGGGAAGCCCAAAGGTAGGCGCCTAGAGCAAGCATCACTTCTCTAGCATCACTCATCACTAACGGTCTACAGTCTACGTTTTCGTCACTCACAAATGGTCGTTCCGGAACACCGCGTTCTTGGACAGCTAAATCATTGGACGAGAGGCAAATATCTGCAAGATTCAAAACAATTGCAAATTTGCTTTTTTTCCGGAAGAAGTTTGGCCGCATTTTTTCCGGTAGCAGCTTGGCCGCCAAAGTTAGCCCAAGATGTGGTTAGTCAACAACTTCTTAACAGTTACATGCATGCATTCCAAATCTAATGTCAACTACACTTCTAGGTTAGGGAGGGGCTTCACCCAAGACCGCAAAATCCAAAGTTAAACTTCTATAATGAGGCATTCCGAAACCTTGTATTGTGGCCTTACTAGTTACATTGACATTTGCAACACAACAAAGCAGCTGACAGGTATGAAGTCTACAATTGAACAATATGGCAGGGATTTGGATTTTCTGGAATGCCGTCTTCGCCCCCTTGACATTGATGATTTCATCAGAGTAAAAAGTGCAGTGTTGTCCCCTCCAGAGGGCTCATCTCATCCAGGTGATACCAGAAGGATGATAGACCCGTCGGCACCAAATGCACCTCGCATGCTGCAATCAGCGATGCCAAATATGGGTCGCATAGGTCCCCAAACGTCCCCATAGGTCCCCATAGGTCCCCTCCCCACAGGCCCCCATAGGCCCCCACAAGCCCGCAATAGGCCCCCACAAGCCCCCATAGGTCCCTTATGTTCCCAGAGGTCCCCATAGGTCCCCATAGGCCCCATAGGTCCCCATAGGTCCCCACAACCCCGCATAGATCCCATAGGTTCCCATAGGTGCCCATAGGTCCCCAAAGGTCGCCATAGGTCCCCATAGGTCCCCATACGTCCCCATACGTCCCCAGTCAGTTCTACAGAACCTCACTGTCTAGAGCCACAGCCAATTTTGCACAGATGGGAGGGGTTTTACACTGTAAGGGATTTGATCAGGGCCTGTGGGCACCAAAGCTGCGATATATGGCACGACGATGGGACATACCTACTCCTGCCCGGTGGGATCCTGCCCCGCTGGGACCTTGCTCCCAAATCCTTGTAAACTACCTCAGCGAGTCAGACCCCCGCGCCTGAGCGGGGGTCTTGCAACCATTTCACTCATCATTAATTCAAGGTGGTTCATTGTTTGTGTTTCTCGACTTGATCTCATGTGATTGGACCTTGCAAGTCTGTCTTTACCATGGCATAGGGAAGTTTACTAGCTAGAGCATGCTACTAAAACCCGGCTTGGTTTGATGGAAAAACTAATCGCTCCATGGTTATTGTATACCATTGCACTCTATTTGCATTGTGTACACCAAGCTTCGCGACCTTGCTTTCAGAAACCATTGGTTGCGCATCTTCTTTGTGCATGTCCTGCCGCTGAAGGTGCCAATTCGCCTGACGACGAGAGACAAGGGGTGCACATTCGTGCCATACTCCCTCCCCCCCGACAGTAGACCCACCAGCAAAAGACCATATAAGAGACCCAGTCGAATTTCGGAGCCGGCCCTGACCAAAGCGCTAAGAGACCCACTGCGAAAAGTACACTTTAAGAGACCCAGTTGCAAAAAGATACAAAGTCGAACCCCAACCAAAGCCCAAGCCCTATTGTGACAAGATACTTGTAACCGGATGCTCCAACATTGAATATTGTGGGACAGTCTCATAAACTTCAAGAAACGGGCCTTCAAATGACATATATAGCCTTAGTGAACACCTGACTGACACCTTAGTGAGTTCCTGACATATGTTATGGCCTCGTCCCGCATGGGTGACCATGGGAGGACCCATAAAGGGCAGGCGAATGAGATATGTGCCCGTGGGGTGCGGATTTTTTGCCGCTGCATGCGACCCCCAAAGTCGTGATGTTAGCGGGTTGGGCTTTGTCACGGTGGCATCACGAACGGGCTCCCAACCTCTCGCTATACTCTTGGTTGAAAGTAGAGTGCACATAGTGCCGTAAACTAAATTGCGAGATCTGGACGCACAGTCAGTGGCCCAGTAGCTCCGATGTGTGGTGTGTTTCCGACGTGGTGTATTATATTTGGGTTCCGACAAGAAGAACCCCACTTCAGGAGCTCCAAGATACCCGTAAGCTCTCTCTGAGAGCCGGTTGTGAGGTTTCTTGCTTGGTTTGGAATGATGTTATTTGTACGCTAAGAACATGTTCCCTACAGGACAAACACCGTGTGTTCATGCTGTTTCCTGGGAAAGTCTTAGTGGCAAACTAATTTTGTTCATTTCTTGAATTTCATGAATTTTCCGACCCCCGCCCTTGCGGTGGGGGTCTTGCACAGCCCTCATTCGGACCGGCTCGCACAGGTGCGAACGCCGGCCCTCACTCGGACGGTGCAAGTTTCTTTTGTCTTTTGTCTTTTGTTTTTTAAGTGGAGTGGTCGGGTGAAGCTATGGTACCCGGCGCCTTGGGTTGGCAACACCAATGTGCCACACTCTGCTGAGCGTAAGGGGGAGCTTGCTTGTGTTTCGTGATTCCTGACATATGTTATGGCCTCGTCCCGCATGGGTGACCATGGGAGGACCCATAAAGGGCAGGCGAATGAGATATGTGCCCGTGGGGTGCGGATTTTTTGCCGCTGCATGCGACCCCCAAAGTCGTGATGTTAGCGGGTTGGGCTTTGTCACGGTGGCATCACGAACGGGCTCCCAACCTCTCGCTATACTCTTGGTTGAAAGTAGAGTGCACATAGTGCCGTAAACTAAAAAACACTAACATTAGTGCCTCAGCCCAAGGCTTGTTGCGTGCGGCTTGTTTCGGTGGGTCCAGAAACAGGTCACAACAAGCTCTAGAATGACAATATAAGAGACCCACTTGAAAAAGTACACTTCAAGAGACCCAAGGCTTCGACTCCGGGTCAAAAAATTAAGAGACCCGGGTCTACTATCGGGGGGGAGGGAGTAAACTGAGAGACAAGTGAGCAGCGCTCAATAGATCAAGAACATGGAACCTATCATTCACAACAGTGTCTATTTTCTTTCGTCTATTGCGTGGGGAAGAGTGGGGGTTACACTGGCTAGTAGAGGCACAAAGTTATTTCACACTAATTTGGATACAACACAACTACCAATCACAAGCTGCAGGGGAAGTAGAGGATGAGCCTAAATATATTGAAACATGGGAAATGCCGTACGGGAGCACAACAACAACCGAGTGGGGCACCCGAAAGCATCCAACCGTTGTCAAGTGGACGTGCACAGGACAAGAATTGTGCCACAAGGACCTTTCTGGAAGAAGCATTTGGCAAAACCAAGTGGGTCACCCTTTCTTCTGATGGCTATGTCATCGCCCAACATAACAATTTTTCGGTTAAAATTGGTTTTTTGGGTTGATACGTGATGGTTCTGCAAAGTGGGCTCATAGAAACCCAGCATGAGAACCCATTTTTGTACCCCATGTTCACACACCCCATGTCGCAAGTGTGCTATCAATGGGTGCAAAATCGGTCCATTTTGGTCCAAAAAAGGCCTTCCGCCCGCAGCCGCCCGACTGGGAGCACCTCCTCAGCCTATGGCCAGCCATTGATGAATTTGGTGTATGCTCACTTGCTCATGACGAACCCATGTGTGGCACCTAGTGGATGCGCATCCATAATCTTGGAGGCAAAAGCACAGAGGTCCCAATGTCTATGTCCACCGTGGAAATTTTTTTTTAGCTTTTTGAGGTGTTACAAATTGCAGGGCAGCAGGGAGCATCACCAAAAACCGCATGAATTGTCTTTACTTCCATTGCTATATCCGTTATCGGTCTCACAATTCCTCGACGAAGAAATGTGATCACCGACCCCGCTGGCTGATAACGTTTCTTGGCGAAGAAATGTGAGTAGATAACATTTCTTGGCCAAGAAACGTTATCATGTCACGTTTCCTGTATATTGTCCATCAAACCTCCAAAGCAAAAATGAATGAAAATGCAAATATAACGTGTTTCTCATTATGCAACACAACCCATTAGCGAAAAGTTCGACAATTCCAGTTTGTTCTTCTTGTCCAATAGATATCTTGCACTTGCGTGCCCTTTTACAAGTAAGTGCACTCTATACCGCCACATGTGTAGGGATTAAAACCTTGCAAGTCCCCTTTTTTAGCGGCCTTTTTCTTGTCAACAAGGGACCGAGGTATAATGATGGTGTGATCCGCACCCCTCTCAGCGAGGAGATATGTTGATGGAAATGGGCACCTTGCCTGTATAGCAGGGGGCTCTGTCAGCTCAAACGTCTGCGAGGTTCTCAACGTGTGCAGCAAACCATATTTTCATGTCCAAGCACCCTGCTGCCGGGCTCAACAACAGTGCGTTCATACCTCGATTTACACCACCCAAGGATTGGGCACGCCCAAAACTAGCGGAGGAGGTTAGGACCCTGAAAACCGAGCCCCATTGTAGCACACAGTGAGGGTGGGAGGGACATTGTGGACAATGGAAAGAAGACGCTCCATGGGGTGACGGGTGCACGGTGCGTACACAGTGTACACCCTTTTGGGCAATAATGGGCACAGCTTTCACCCTCCAAATGGACCCTCACAGAAAGCCCCTTGATTAGCAACATGAGCATCAAGAAAACAGGGCAAAATGGGCATCTAATTAGGTTCTCACAGTATGAACTCACATTCCACAGTCAAAGTCTTGCACAATATAAAAACCGGCAGAGAATCTAGAGCATAGACAGCACAAGTAGTCCTGTAGAAGCTTGTTGTCCATCAGGTTTTGGGTGGGGGGACCGACCATCCGCTGAGGCATGCTGTTCTCGGGTTCAAGTGGAGAAGAGGTTGAGCCCTCTTTCTTACACATTTGTGTCCAGTCACTTTCTTGACCAAAAGTGTCCGAAAAACAACGGCCCGACGTGGGCCTGTGGGCTAAGAAAGAGTAACAAAGGGGAGAGCCCAAGGGACATGTGCCGAGGCCCATTCCTCGGAGTCCTACGGGGCACCAAACGCCCAAACCACCAAAGCCTATCATTCCAGAGCGACGCCCCTCCACCTCATCTATTGAGAGGGAGGTGTGACAAATACCCAGCCACACCAATTTCTGGGAGGGTCTTGAATTGTACATACTCGTGTTGGATGTAGTAGTGCAGCAGTCGCATGTGTGGATGTTTGTCATGACGTTACTGAGCATTGGGTGCAAGTGTCTATGCGGGGCCATCCAGCGTCAGAGACCGACCACGCTTGTGCCAAAACCCATCAGCAGCACGAGTATTGTGTCTGTCTGCGCCACCGCCCAATCGTTGTGCGACTGTTTTTTAGTGCCATGATGTGGTGTTGTTGAGACACGTCGGCGGTTCGCTGCCATGTGTAGCGGTGGGCGATCATGGCGGATAGGGCTGGCCTTGCTCCTCACTCTGTGCATTCATGTGGACTGCAACCCCCGTGTCCCTCGCGTGTCTGGTGCTGGAGGGGATGCACGGCGGGACGGGGTTGCCATGGAGGACCACCCTCAGCACCGCGCACCGCCCCCGCTGTGGGACGTGCACTCCCTGTCCTACCGGCAGTACTGTGGCAAGGCGCCAGAGACACCGGAGATCCCGGGCCTGCGCCCACCGGACCCGATGCAACGCATGCAAGCGGGTCTGCTGGTGCACAAAGACCCCATATTCTGCTCCAGGCGGCTGACCGCAGCGGTGGTGCTGGGCAACACCGTCCTCTTCGTGGTCATTATGGCGGCCAGTTGCTACGTGCATGGCAAGGCCCTGCTGCTGCTGCGTCAGCTGCGCCGGTGCCCGGCGCAGGCCGTGGAACTGGAGAGCCTTTACGAGAACACGCAGTGCACCCCGCAGACCATCACGTTCTCGCGCCTCTGTTACTATGTCAAGACAAGCTCGGGGAAGCGGAAGGCGATCTTGAGCGATGTGTCGGGCTACTGTGCGCCTGGCAGCCTCGTGTCGATCATGGGCCCATCGGGCTCAGGTATGCGTGGGACTTGTGGGACGTGTGGTGTGGGGGCGCTGTCCCCTGCGTCATCTTTCGTCAAAAGAATAAGCATTGGCACTGCCACACACCCCTGAGCCTGCCAACCCACGACCGTGGACAGATGTCGTCAAAGGGAGACCGGAGAATGGCAACGACCTGCGGGTATTGGGAAACAAAGCCATGCCACGTCGCAAGCACCCCTCTTCTCCCCTGGTTCGGGCACCCGGATTCTCCGAATCAGCCCGCATCCTGGGCCCTCATCCGTTGATATCTGGCTACAGCTATCAAGAGGGTGGCTGTTGGTTTGTGGTGGGACCAACCCCCTGTGCAGTGATTGGCAGTGGTCAAACGTGACGTGGACAAGCGTATTCCCCTTTGTGCACCGCAGCTGCGCATATCATTTGTGAAGCGAAAAAAACGGTCCTGTGCCCTTTTGTCTTTGCGTTATCAGCCTCTGGCGCGGGGCCTCGGGGGCCATCGCACGGTGTCGGACACGCAGCCAGCCCCACATCCCTGCCCTACTTTCTACCTGTGGTCCTAAAGTTGACCCTACGTCCCAATACTTGTCTCAAATCAGTGTGTGTAGCTTTACAGATGGCACAGATGCTTCTCCAGACGTGAAGCAAAGAAAACATGCAAACAAAAGGCTCGGAGGTGAGAGAAAATGTGAGGCATTGAGGGCACAATTACGGAGAAGCAGGGCCCAAGAAATCAATTTTCTCTCGCTTTTCCACATGGCATTTTCCTCATTTCCACCAACGCAAGTGCTGTTCCCACTGTGGCCCCAATACGGCGCATGTTTGGGAGATGCGGGTGGCACGTTCGTGCGCACACTGTCATTGTGAATGAAATACTTCATGGGATCGGATCCACCCACAGATTTGAGTTCTGTGGCACCTTCAGACTTGAGGATGGGCCATTTGGTGATGGGCACTGAAATCACAAACACAGGTCTGCAGACACCGTGAGACCACTTATCTTGAATAGAAGACCACCGGTTGGCCTTGTTTTCTGGGAGAATATTTGCCACGCGCACCTTTTGAGGTGGTTGTGCCGGCAACAGCCGGACTAGTACCCACTGTTACAGGCCGCCTTTGTTCTCTTGTGCTTGGGTGGGTATGCTTGGGTGTGCTTGGTGCGTATGCTCCGCAGGCAAGACCACGCTGCTTAATCTGCTGAGTGGCCGGGCCAAATTCGGAGAGTACTCCGGGCAGCTGAAGCTCAACGCCTGCACGTACCCTGTGAACAAGTATCGCGCATTGATGAAGCAACAGGGCTACGTACTGCAAACCGATTACTTCCTGGAGGATTTGACGGTCCGGCAGACTATGGACTTTGCAGCAGCCATGAAGCTCCCCTGCAAGAGCCCAGAAGCCCGGCATAGGCATGTTCTTCTGCAGGGGCCGAAGTGAGGTGAAGAATCTGTCTCCTCAAGTTCCCCTGGTTTGTGTCCATCTGGCTGTGGCCCATAGACTGCACTGCCAAGCCCCCCTTGCTGGTCACCAAAAAGGCGCACCACTGTTGTGTCTCACGTTGTGATCCGGACCTTGTTGGCCCTGTGTTGCATTTCCCATGTTTGATGTGCTGGAGAGCACTCTCCGAACCTTTACAGTCTTGGGAAAGATTCCATGTGAACACGGTCAGTGCTGGCAGTGGAGGGACAACTGTTGCACTCTCAGCTACCAAAACTAAGTTTCTTTGCTGTCTGCAGGCAAACAATTCAGACAATTCCCCCCCCAAAAAACCCCCAAATAAGTGCGCACACTTCGCGTTACCAACCAGCTCACTGACTGAGCTTTTATGTCACCCAGCCCTGTAAACCCCCCCCCGCCCCCCTTCCCACTGGTTGGCATTGTGAATTTCTTGTGGGTGGTGCCCGATGCTGGGCGGAATCCTCCAATGCTTGATGGTGGTGCCCTATGCTGGGCAGAACCATCCAGCGAGGCCTGCATGTGTGGACCCCCCAGCACAGCACGGGCACAGGACACCCACCACTGGGGGAGAGCACAGCGCTGCGATCCCCCGACCCACAACCCCCCCCACAGGACGCTGGACCGGGGAGACTGTGCGCCGCGGCCTCCGGTCTAGTGACCCCGGGCCCTGATCACGGGGAGCGTGAGGACGCGGCCCTGTGGTGGCCTCCAATACCGTAGGGCGAACCAAACCAAACAAACCAAACTTCTCCCCCTTCCCCCCTCCAAGATCTCCGGGGACAACTCCGAAACCCTGCAAAACTCGGGTCTCCCTGCCTGCCACTGCTCAGGTTAGACTGCCTGCCTGAGCTAGGATCTGGATGGTCCCATTTACACGGATATCAGGCACGAGCATACCCAGGAGCTCTAGAGACCAACAATGCTGCGTAGCCCAGCCTGGGGCCAGGGAGGGCAGAGGTGGGAGAATGACGGAGAGGCGGCGATAGGCGACACATGGGAGGCCCTAGCCGCCTAGAACATACACTCAAAGTGGTGTACCTGGCAACGTTGTGGTGAGGCAAGTACCGAGGAGTGCTGTCGCTACATCACCTCCACGCAAGGTGGCTAGGCATCTAAAGTAACCTCGCCCCCCCCCCCCCCCCTTGCGCAAACATGGCCGCGGTCCCACAAGTCGAGGCAAAACAGCGCCCACCTCGTGTTTAGACAAGTCCGTGCTTGCGCAGGACACAAATGACAGCAAACACAGTACGTGAAAGCCATGCTGGGAACAGCAATGTTAGCCATGGCCGATAATCACATCAAGACAAACAACATGGGGTTGCAATGTGTGGTACAATGTTGTTATGAACAGACTGCACAATCACAGACATGAATGAGCCCCCCCTTTCGTCTAAAAGTGCGTCTTAGGTTTAGGCAGGCCCTGGGTTGATGCAGGGACGGATTTGAGGATTTGGTACACCACATGGTCAAGCCAAGCATTGCAATGGAGCAACTCCAGGCAGACTATTGATATCAGGAGAAGTAGCAGAAGCAGAGCGTGAGGGACACTGACGTGAGCCCCTTGCAATGGGAGTCAGATTTGTTGCTGTTGGTAACAGTGTTTGTGCTAAACGCCCAATCCTGCATTCGGGACCACAAAAAACAGCGCCCCCAAAAAACCCTGAAAACAGCGGTTCAACGTCCACTCCAGGCTTGGACAAAGCCCATGCTAGCTAGGGAAGGGGGGTACTCCCACACATGCAGTCCCTATTGGCACCTCCAAAATGTTGGCCTAGAGAGGCAATGGTAGGGGAAGGCCCCAGGCTAGCAGACAGCACTCTAGCGATTTAAATACGCTGCTATGGTGTCGTGTGGGGCACTATCCGCCCTGCCTGAGTCTGTGCAGGGCCCTGAGGTACTGTGGATCTGGATCTGTCCAGTACACTGTCCTGATGAGTCCAGTGGTGAGTCCCAGCGTCACTTGTTTAAAGGGTTGAAGAAAAGGTGGCGGTAAAAATTTCTTCGTATTCATGCCGCACAACCGTTTCATGGCATGTTGAATAGAATATTCAAGAAAAAATGTACATGGGGTAGTTTACACAGCGTTGTGACACAAACCCTATTCTTTGTGCTGCATGCTGGAAAGGTAGCACGGGCGGGTGCTCAAAGGCACCAGCTGTGAACAAAAATGTTGCACAGAGAGGAGAAAGCAAATAGCAGTGGGGCTTTCCTGCCCCATTGTACCCTCATCTTTGGGGAAAAAAGGTGGAAAAGGGGGGGTGATCAGAGAAAAAGGTTGCAAAATTCTTCCTCTTCAGTTCAGTAGCAACATCCCCATGATGGGGTGGAGTTCCAGCCATCGCTGTTTTCCCCCACCATCACTTTCATCCACAGCATTGTGTGTCGCCTTCTCAATCGTTGCGGCCTCGAAAGCGCCGCGCACAATTTGATTGGTGGCGTAACGTTCAAGGGGATCAGTGGGGGGCAGCGGCGGCGGCTGTCGATTGCGGAGCAGCTTCTGGTGTCGCCGAGCATTCTGCTGTTGGACGAGCCCACCTCCGGTCTCGATGGGACGTCCAGTCTGAAGTTGGTCCGTCTTCTGAAGGGGTGTGTCCCCTATTTGAGACATAGGGTTGGAACCGCAGTTTAGGGGGGCACTGATTGCGCATTGCGTGCAGGCACTGCAGTTGTTCCAACCCATGACACACACATGAAAAATTGTGCCAGAAATTACCCTACAAATTGGACGAAAAATCGCAAATCGCCGCCCAAAGATTCACGTCTTAAGCCCTCTACCCCTACACCCCCCCCTTTTTGCAATCATGACGTCTTTGCAGCGGTGACTGTTTCCATATGTTCACACACTAGAGACTCTCTCTCTCATGCAGTGGCTATGGGTTTTTTGCGCCAGCTTGGCCTGAGGGCTGTCTCTCTCTGTAGGAGAGTGTGTGCGTGTGCGTGCGTGCGTGCGTGTGTGTGTTTGCGGTTCTCATCGTGTGTGTGTGTGTGTGTGTGTGTGTGTGTGTGTGTGTAATGGGCTGAGCATGTGCCCTGCCCATTGGCCGCCGGTATCCCCTTCTCGAGGGGAGTCTGGTTTCACCTGCGCCGGAATGAGGCTCTTCACCCTTCGGCATGAAAAGCGGTGCTCTACACCCGCACCCTCCCCCTTGTCCAGCGGTGCCGGGGTTGCTGCACCGCACGTCCGCCCCTCCACTGAACCCGAATGGGTGGATTGGGCACCCAAAAAAATTCAGGGGGCAGGCGTAAACACCAAGGGGCGGGCGGAAAATTCGGGGGGGGGGGGGGGCGGCCAGAACAACCACGGGGCCGCCAGAGACATCAACGGCCGGTCAGCAACGCCAAACAGCAGCCCCAAAATCCAGTGGGTGGCACAGAAAAGGTTTTTTTGTTTTTAGCAGAAAAAAATCCAGAGGGCAGCCAGCAACACCAAGAACACGCGATTTGGCCCTGATATTATTATGCTTAAGCGCATGCATCTCAACCAGCATACCGACCGTCGCTGTGCAAACGGTGTGCGAACAGGGAAATCGGGCCTTTCTGGCAGGCGTGCTTGCCCTAAACACGTGTTGCACATAGGCAGTGGATCCAGATGGGTGTCCCTGGTATTTGATCCAGATGGGTGGGCATTTTGGGTCTCCACCCCAACATGCAATTCTGGTGCTAGGGGTCTTGACCAAGACATGCCCTACATCAGAGTTTGGGCCCAAACTGCAACACAACAACTGCATCACAGATTCTACCCCTCATTTCACAGCAGGCTTGCTGGCTTGTTTGCATTTGATTGCTCTGTTCCGGACACCTCAAAAGGTTTGTGCAAATGCGAATGTCGGCTCAGGGGATCTACAATAATGGCCACTGGTGTCAAGCCTTCCAGCTGAATTTTGCTGTGTTGCTTTCAGCTTTGCGCGACGAGGCCACACAATAGTTACCACCATCCACCAGCCCCGTCCAGAAATCATGGCCATCTTCACACATTTGATGCTGCTTGCGACTGGAGGACACGTGGCATACTTCGGTGCAGCGGAGGATGCTGTGGGGTACTTGGTACGGGTATGACTGCTCTTCCTGCAGCTGCATTTCAGGCCACTGTATGACTGAGTGTAGGGGTTTAGCCGGTGAGAAGTGGCTGTGGTGGTCATGGAGGGCTACACCCCTGCGGTGCCTGCGGCGCGCCCTACGACACACCTGCAGCGCGCATTAGGACTAATTCTGACAGCAAACAAGACAGGCAATTTACTGTTATTGTATTCCCTACATTTTCACACTCCACCCCTCTACACTATGCAATGCGTCCATTGAGGACTCTTTTTCCTTTTTTGACCCCCCCCCCCCCGCCCCCCGCTTACCCGTGTGTGTGGGGGCTTGGGTTTGGGGTGATGGGGAATGTGGCTTTGGTCGGCATTGGATTACTTCCTTGATTGTGCTGACGAGTTAGTTTGGGCTGGTCGGTTGAACAAGTACAATCACCCCCCGTTGTACCTGTATCTCGTCACGGCGATTTACCCAATTGTACACGTGGGCAGTTTGTCGCGATGTGTCCACAAAGCTTGGGCTCGATTGGGAGGAGCGGATTCAACGTTTGTATCTCATGGTGTCAGGGCCGTAGTCTCTCCATTGTAGAGAGCGATGGTGTCAACAGATCAATGTGCACCCCTCTCCCTCCCCCCCAACCGCAACCCCCTCCCACTTAGTGGGTTTTGTATAGGCAGGTACTCCAAGTGGTCATGGAATGATGATTTGCTTCTTGTTGCAAGTTTCAAGTTCTGCAGTTTAGGAGGATTATTCCTGCCCTGCGGCGCGCGTGCGGCGCGCAGGTGTAGCCCTCATGTGCGCGTGGTTGTCCACATGAGCCATGACGGTGTTCTTGACTCGGCTTCTCAGAGAAGCTTGAGAAGCCGGTTGGGCCGGCACGGCGACTGGGTGTACCCTCCATGGCATAAGGCGACAGTTCAGTTGCGCAATCAGCGTGATTAGACGTGGGTTGTGGGTCTGCACGTTGGTCGATGTGGTGGTCTGGGCCAGTATGACGTGAGTGTGTCTGTTGCGGACGTGCGTGGGTGTTCTGTTGCCTTGATTCCACTCGGTAAAACTTAGTACCAGACAAGTTAAAACTTAGTAAAATTTGGTATAACTCAGTAGAAACGAGGTACAACTTAGTAAATTTTTTTGTAATTTTTTTATAACGAAAATTTTGTTTAATAGGTTTTACCTCGTTTCTACTAAGCCCCCCCCCCACCCGCCGTTTTAAACAAGGTAGTCAACACTTCGATGGTCCCCCCGCCCCCCCTCCAGGTTTTTGTCACCCTCTCTGTGCCTGGGAGAGCACCACATTTGCTCCACGCCTCTCGCTTCGCACGGTACACACAAAATCATCGGACATTGTGAGTTTGGGGCTCTCACAAAACGAGCACCATCACCTGTTCCGCAGAGGATGGTCATGGAGTAAAACCGCCTCACATGACATTCTGCACCAGCTCCTGGCGCAATGCACGAAGGCAAGCGCCCCGGGGCCTCTTGTGGGAAGAACAGCGCAATTTCTTGGGGATTACCTGTGTACACAACGAGAAGCAAACACGGGTGAGCTCACCAGGTGGGTTTCTTGTTGTCGTGTGGCAGCTAATCGATTGGCTTGATATGAGCTGTGCCATTTGATGGGTCTCTGTTTACATGACTTGTCGTTGGTGAGCACGGATGGGTCGGTTCCGACTCAGCAACTGTGGGAGAATAAAGTGAAATGTGTGTCATATTGGCGCTGTGCTGTGGCACCTGACGGGGTATCCGGGCCTGTCCTTCCCACTCTTGGAGTGCCGCAGCGAAAGCACATCTTGTGATTTGTCACTCAACGCAGCACGCACCATGACCCCTTACCACCGATGTAGTGCGCACCGCCAGAACAGAACGGGGCGGAAGCAAACAAAACACACGCAGATGTGGCAGAGCAGGGGCTCTAGCGAAGTCCAATGCATCACTGGATGTACTACGCCAAATGGAAATCAAGAACCGCTAAGAAAAACCAGCACCACTAAAGGGACAGCAACGAACCAATCACCATGAAATAAAATGGGCCCGAAAAATGAGATGCACAAAGGGAAATGCTTTTCTCTCAGCATCCTGAGAAGAAGCTGGTGCACTTGCTCGTGCACATGGGATTTCCTGCAACAACGAGGCATGAGGATGGGGAATCTATTTTTGGCACGGGTTTGTGCCATTTCAGGCTGGTGCTGCATCTCCCCCTGTTCCGCCGTTGCCTTTGGCAGACTGAGGCCGTCACTCCAGTGCCCGGGGCCAACCCTGGGGATGTCATCATCGATGCCCTGGATTTGGACCCCGAGAGCGACCGCCGGGGCGCAGAGCCCGTAGATCTGGCGGCCGTGTACTGCACCAGCCCCCAGGCGTCTGCCACAACCAGAGCGATCCGAACCCTCTGTGCAGACTTGGAGGAGAGGGGGTGTGTGCCTGTCAGGTGTGATTTGCACATCCAGTGCTGGTCAAGTGGGGGGCTGTGCACAGGGAAGGAGGATGGGATGGGAGTGTGTCTAGAACCAGTGTTGACAGCTCCTGAAGAGCTTTCCCCAAAGGTACTACGGCTGACCCATCAGGACGTCTCAGGTCCCTCCGCCTGGGGATTACAGGCCACCGCTGACTTTGAGCGACCCAGATGCATTGAAGCCCAACATTTGAAGTGGGAACCTTGTGTCTCTATTGGTCTCGCTGGTGTTGTTGTCTGCACTCCACCGCGACCCTTCTGGTGTCTTCCAGAAAGACCCGCCCGGTGGTGGTGGGGTAACTTGGGGTGCCTACAAGCCCGCTTGGGTGCCTCGTGGTTTGTCACGGTGGTGTGGGGCACATATTGGAGTTGGTTTGGGTGGGTGGATGGAGATTTGCGTTCCTTTGGTGCGCTGGGGTTCCTGAGGGTAGCTTGGGGTAACGCCATCCTGCTATCTTGCCATATTGCAACGCAAAAGTCCCTTTTTGCCCACAGTGTATAACACATGTGTTAGAGGGTAAATACATTTGATTTTGCCCCACTCCTCTTTCTGCCACACTCTGCCACAGGATTCGATTGCCACACAGAAGGGTGCCTGCCCACCTTCCATCCCATGATGTGCTTTTCCTGCATGGCGTCCTTGATGCACCGACTACCCAAAACCCTCCAGGAAGTAGCAGCAGTCATCCCATTGGATACCCCCCCACAACCACAGACCAAACCCCAACCTACGCCAATTGAGATGAGCGATTTTTTCAACGGGGTGCATGTCACCACCGCACACGCTGAGCCCGGCCCTGAGACAGCAGGGGTCATGCATCCAGAACTCCTGAATTTGTTTTCACTAGTGGTGAATGGGGAATGGGTCCCCCCCCCCCCCCGCCCACACTCGTGGATTGGACCAGGAATTCAAAAATGGCCCAAACCTCCGAAATCAATTTGAGCCCCCACCACTGTGCACATGTGGGGACCGGGTGGGGGGAAGGGGGAAACATGATGCGCTCGCCACCAGGAGGACTGAGCATGGGGAAGGGCAGGTTGAGTGCTTCCATTGGGGAAGTGACCCCGCAAGTAGACAACCCAAGGCCCAACAGTCGCTGTTCCCCCACCGCTGGTACTGGGTGTCTGCCTGGATGCACCTGGCAATTGGTGACAGCCTCCTCTATGCCGAGCCGACATAGAGCAGAAACAGGGACAATCAAGGGACTCTGTTGGCACAACCACTGGGGGGGGCGGCCGGGCCGGTCCTTGTATGCGACCCCCCCCCCCAGCCCCCCCCCCCCCGGGTTTTGAAAGATAGTGGTGCCGGATCGGCCACCAACAAGTGTCTCTAGAGAAAACTGTCCGGTGCCGAAGGCGCCAAATTTTTTTTCATACTATGTGTTTATACTGAAAATACTCAAAATTTTGTAGAGAATTCATGTTTGTGTCAAAACAACAAGAAAAAAATTTGACCTGAAGGAGGGCTACAGGAGGGCTGCAGGCCCTAACAGCAACCCTAGCCCTAACCCTAGCCCTAATCAAGACTTAATATTGGGACCGAGCTGGTGGGGGAGGGAACATCAGCTATGACTGGTGATGGACATCAAAAATAATTCACACATTGATGGCTCTTGACAAAGTGAAATCAGCTTGCAAGTGAACCCCATCACCACGAGGCCCACTTTCAAGGCGTTTTGGACCAACGAGGGGCCAAAATGCCCCAAAATGGGCTCCAAATGGGCTCATGTCACCCGTTGGTGCACCCCAAATGGTCTAGGATGACTTCTGGAAAAATGCGTTTTTGACCCATTTTTGACCCATTTTTGGTCCCAAAACAGCCCATTTTCAAGGCATTTTGGGATTTTCGGAGGACCAAAATGGGCCACCACAAGCTCAAAACGGTCCAAAAACACTTGTTTTAGCGTCGCACATGGTCTAGGATCATTTTTGAGAAAAGTCCTCTTTTCACCCCTATTGGACCTTGTTGACCCATTTGGGCACCCACTTGTTTGGGCTTGAGCTTGCAGCTTGCCGCAGCCTAGTGGGCCTAGGTATTGGGGTCTAGGCGTCCGTTTGGGCAATTTTGAGGGGTAGAAACCACAAAAAGTGGGGGGTTGCGGGTGCAGTAGGTGCCCTCGGAATCGCATTGTGAGCCATGTAGCCAACAATATGGCCTATTCTTGGTTTGTGGCTGTCGGCATTTGGAGCTTTTGGGGGCCTTTTTGGGCCGTTTTCGGGACATATCATGGAGTTAGAGGGCCGCAAAGAGCTCGTTGACACGGGGAAGTCAAGCTGCACGTGGAGTGTACCCACCGTTTCCCTTCATTTGGCTGTTTTGAATGTGTTCCAGGGCTTTTTTGGCCCAAAAATGGCTGTTTTTGGCCCTAAACTGCAGTTTTTGAAACCGAGGTCCGCCACTTGCGAATCCCGTTGCCGGCCGCCACCGTTGAGTTTTTCGCTCAAACTTTGTGTGATTGTACTTCACACCCATAGGTCTCATCCACCAAAATTTCACCCAAATCTGAAGCACCACGACGGATTTTTGATTTTTTCCCATTTCGTGTGTGCTGCTGCTTGCTTGCTGCTTGCTTGCTTGCTGCTTGCTGCTGCTGCTGCTGCTGCTAAACCTGGTAGGTCCACCCTAGACCCTAAAAAGGGTTATAAAACCAAGACTGGTTCCACTAGCTCGGTGACCCTAGCCCTAACCCTAGCGCCAACCCTAGGGCTAATCCTAACCCTAACCTTAATCAAGACTGAATATTGGGACCGAGCTCGTGGGGGAGGGAACATCAGCTATGATTGGTGATGGACATCAAAAATAATTCACACATTGATGGCTCTTGACAAATTGAAATCAGCTTGCAAGTGAACCCCATCACCACGAGGCCCACTTTCAAGGCTTTTTGGACTTCTGAGGGACCACAATGCCCCAAAATGGGCTCCAAATGGGCTCATGTCACCCGTTGGTGCACCCCAAATGGTCTAGGATGACTTCTGGAAAAATGCGTTTTTGACCCATTTTTGACCCATTTTTGGTCCCAAAACAGCCCATTTTCAAGGCATTTTGGGATTTTCGGAGGACCAAAATGGGCCACCGCAAGCTCAAAACGGTCCAAAAACACTTGTTTTAGCGTCGCACATGGTCTAGGATCATTTTTGAGAAAAGTCATCTTTTTGCCCCTATTGGACCCCGTTGACCCATTTGGGCACCCACTTGTTTGGGCTTGAGCTTGCAGCTTGCCGCAGCCTAGTGGGCCTAGGTATTGGGGTCTAGGCGTCCGTTTGGGCAATTTTGAGGGGTGGAAACCACAAAAAGTGGGGGGTTGCGGGTGGAGTAGGTGCCCTCGGAATCGCATTGTGAGCCATGTAGCCAACAATATGGCCTATTCTTGGTTTGTGGCTGTCGGCATTTGGAGCTTTTGGGGGCCTTTTTGGGCCGTTTTCGGGACATATCATGGAGTTAGAGGGCCGCAAAGAGCTCGTTGACACGGGGAAGTCAAGCTGCATGTGGAGTGTACCCACCGTTTCCCTTCATTTGGCTGTTTTGAATGTGTTCCAGGGCTTTTTTGGCCCAAAAATGGCTGTTTTTGGCCCTAAACTGCAGTTTTTGAAACCGAGGTCCGCCACTTGCGAATGCCGTTGCCGGCCGCCGCCGTTGAGTTTCTCGCTCAAACTTTGTGTGATTGTACTTCACACCCATAGGTCTCATCCACCAAAATTTCACCCAAATCTGAAGCACCACGACGGATTTTTTTATTTTTTCCCATTTCGCGCGTGCTGCTGCTTGCTTGCTGCTTGCTTGCTTGCTGCTTGCTGCTGCTGCTGCTGCTGCTAAACCTGGTAGGTCCACCCTAGACCCTAAAAAGGGTTATAAAACCAAGACTGGTTCCACCAGCTCGGTGACCCTAGCCCTAACCCTAGCGCCAACCCTAGAGCTAATCCTAACCCTAACCTTAATCAAGACTGAATATTGGGACCGAGCTGGTGGGGGAGGGAACATCAGCTATGATTGGTGATGGACATCAAAAATAATTCACACATTGATGGCTCTTGACAAATTGAAATCAGCTTGCAAGTGAACCCCATCACCACGAGGCCCACTTTCAAGGCTTTTTGGACTTCTGAGGGACCACAATGCCCCAAAATGGGCTCCAAATGGGCTCATGTCACCCGTTGGTGCACCCCAAATGGTCTAGGATGACTTCTGGAAAAATGCGTTTTTGACCCATTTTTGACCCATTTTTGGTCCCAAAACAGCCCATTTTCAAGGCATTTTGGGATTTTCGGAGGACCAAAATGGGCCACCACAAGCTCAAAACGGTCCAAAAACACTTGTTTTAGCGTCGCACATGGTCTAGGATCATTTTTGAGAAAAGTCCTCTTTTTGCCCCTATTGGACCCCGTTGACCCATTTGGGCACCCACTTGTTTGGGCTTGAGCTTGCAGCTTGCCGCAGCCTAGTGGGCCTAGGTATTGGGGTCTAGGCGTCCGTTTGGGCAATTTTGAGGGGTGGAAACCACAAAAAGTGGGGGGTTGCGGGTGGAGTAGGTGCCCTCGGAATCGCATTGTGAGCCATGTAGCCAACAATATGGCCTATTCTTGGTTTGTGGCTGTCGGCATTTGGAGCTTTTGGGGGCCTTTTTGGGCCGTTTTCGGGACATATCATGGAGTTAGAGGGCCGCAAAGAGCTCGTTGACACGGGGAAGTCAAGCTGCACGTGGAGTGTACCCACCGTTTCCCTTCATTTGGCTGTTTTGAATGTGTTCCAGGGCTTTTTTGGCCCAAAAATGGCTGTTTTTGGCCCTAAACTGCAGTTTTTGAAACCGAGGTCCGCCACTTGCGAATCCCGTTGCCGGCCGCCACCGTTGAGTTTCTCGCTCAAACTTTGTGTGATTGTACTTCACACCCATAGGTCTCATCCACCAAAATTTCACCCAAATCTGAAGCACCACGACCGATTTTTTTTTTTTCCCATTTCGCGCGTGCTGCTGCTTGCTTGTTGCTTGCTTGCTTGCTGCTTGCTGCTGCTGCTGCTGCTGCTAAACCTGGTAGGTCCACCCTAGACCCTAAAAAGGGTTATAAAACCAAGACTGGTTCCACCAGCTCGGTGACCCTAGCCCTAACCCTAGCGCCAACCCTAGAGCTAATCCTAACCCTAACCTTAATCAAGACTGAATATTGGGACCGAGCTGGTGGGGGAGGGAACATCAGCTATGATTGGTGATGGACATCAAAAATAATTCACACATTGATGGCTCTTGACAAAGTGAAATCAGCTTGCAAGTGAACCCCATCACCACGAGGCCCACTTTCAAGGCTTTTTGGACTTCTGAGGGACCACAATGCCCCAAAATGGGCTCCAAATGGGCTCATGTCACCCGTTGGTGCACCCCAAATGGTCTAGGATGACTTCTGGAAAAATGCGTTTTTGACCCATTTTTGACCCATTTTTGGTCCCAAAACAGCCCATTTTCAAGGCATTTTGGGATTTTCGGAGGACCAAAATGGGCCACCACAAGCTCAAAACGGTCCAAAAACACTTGTTTTAGCGTCGCACATGGTCTAGGATCATTTTTGAGAAAAGTCATCTTTTTGCCCCTATTGGACCCCGTTGACCCATTTGGGCACCCACTTGTTTGGGCTTGAGCTTGCAGCTTGCCGCAGCCTAGTGGGCCTAGGTATTGGGGTCTAGGCGTCCGTTTGGGCAATTTTGAGGGGTGGAAACCACAAAAAGTGGGGGGTTGCGGGTGGAGTAGGTGCCCTCGGAATCGCATTGTGAGCCATGTAGCCAACAATATGGCCTATTCTTGGTTTGTGGCTGTCGGCATTTGGAGCTTTTGGGGGCCTTTTTGGGCCGTTTTCGGGACATATCATGGAGTTAGAGGGCCGCAAAGAGCTCGTTGACACGGGGAAGTCAAGCTGCATGTGGAGTGTACCCACCGTTTCCCTTCATTTGGCTGTTTTGAATGTGTTCCAGGGCTTTTTTGGCCCAAAAATGGCTGTTTTTGGCCCTAAACTGCAGTTTTTGAAACCGAGGTCCGCCACTTGCGAATGCCGTTGCCGGCCGCCGCCGTTGAGTTTCTCGCTCAAACTTTGTGTGATTGTACTTCACACCCATAGGTCTCATCCACCAAAATTTCACCCAAATCTGAAGCACCACGACGGATTTTTGATTTTTTCCCATTTCGCGCGTGCTGCTGCTTGCTTGTTGCTTGCTTGCTTGCTGCTTGCTGCTGCTGCTGCTGCTGCTAAACCTGGTAGGTCCACCCTAGACCCTAAAAAGGGTTATAAAACCAAGACTGGTTCCACCAGCTCGGTGACCCTAACCCTAACCCCCCCCCCCCTCACCCCTAGGTGGACGCCCCCCTGACCCCCGGCCGGACCCCCCCCCCCGATCCCCGGTAGGAACAACCCCCCCCCGACCCCCGGCTAGACCCCCCCCAAGTGCCCCCCCCCCCAGTTTTGAAAGATAGTTGGGGGGTGGGTCGCATTAGGACCAGTTGTAGTCGCCCCCCCCCCCCCCCGTGGCACAACCTACCGGAGGAACAGAAGGTGGTGTGAGGTGAGGACAGGCAAAACCAGTAGATCAAGGGCACTAGGAGGTGAGAGGCCAATGGGCACCACTACCTATGGGGCGAAAGCGTCTAACGAAAGGATGAGGGTAAGTAGTCAGAGGCCAATAGGTGTCGCCAGCTGTGGATAGCAATCCTATCCATGGGGGAGGAGGGTGTGTCATCCAAGCCCACTTCCCCTGCTCACACCGTGGGTTGTTGGGGTCCAGATCTGAGCTACCCTGTTGGAGTCATGCAGTGCCCATCAAGAATTCACAACAATCATCCACCGCCTCTCATGAGTCACCATCAATCATCCACAACCCCCTAGCATTGATGTCACCCCCCCCGAGCCCCCGTACCACTCTGTACGACCCCCTTGCGAAACCCTTTCCCGCCCCCCTCAATCCAAGCAAAACATCCGAATACTGGTTCGAGAGAGAGAGAGAGAGCGATATTCGGGAGCTCGGGATGCCTCCTTTGACAGTGCAAGAAGAAGGACTTACCATGGGGGTGACCACCCCTCCCACTGCCCTATGTTAGATGCCCCACAAAGCTGCTCCCGCATGTGTCTTGGGAAGGCAATATTGCGGCCACCCGGTTCACATGTCCCGGGTGGGAGGATGTCCCCACATGTGTTACCATGGTAGGTCATATTGCACACATGCGTCCTCCTTTGGGGGACAGTTCTACAGACTTCCCAGCCGTGTGGAGGTTCTCCTACCACAACGGGTATAGTTGCCGCGTCTGCGGTAACATTGCCTCACCCCTATGGTTCAAGTTGGAGTCACTCTAGCTTGCAAGTTACTCCCTCCTAGGTTGTGTATCGGCACTCGTGGTAGTGGTTGTTGCCTTGACTCTGCGTGATGTTTGCCGAGGTCCCCATCTCAACCTGACCAGTCTTAGCCTGCGTGCTGTGGGGGACCGCCCCTGCCCGTGGCCCGGTGGACGGTGTGGGTCACCCCATTTGTCACCGTCCGGGTGTGTGTGTGTGTGGTTTGGGTGTGTGGTGTGGTTTGTGCTTGCGCCCATGGCACTTGGGCTCTTGTTCACCGTGTGGTGCGTGTTGTGAAGTGTTTAGTGTGTGGGGTGTGGGCGTTCATGGCACGAGGGCCCTTGTTCGCCATGTTCTGAGTGGTGTGAGTGTGTGGCGCGTGGTGTGCGGTCGTCGGTGGCACTAGGGCCATGTTCGCTTGCCTTTGTGTTGGTGTGTGTGTGAGTTTCATCCCGTCTTGCCTTGGCTCCTTGGTTACTCTTTGCCTGTCTATCGTTACTTTCGGTTGTACAAGGAAAAAAATACGCTTGCCTATGGTGTTTTCCCATTGGTACTAGTCTGCTGTCTCCATTGCGTCCTAGTGTCGAGTGAAAAGGGACCGCCATAACAACAAAAGAAACTGGCTTTCCGCACCCTGCCCTCTGGCCCTTATCGTTCCACCCTGCCTGGCACACCAGTACGTGTGTGCACTAGCTTTCTTTGCTAGCCATGTGTGCTGTTGGTTATGGGTTTGGTCGTGGTTATGCCCCATGGGTACAGTGCTCTCCTAGTGCTTGTGGTCCCAGTGTGTGTGGGTTGTGTTGTGCTGCAATGTTCGTTGTCGTTGTGCGGTGCAGTACCGCTAGGTTAGGTTAGGTCGGCCGCTGGGCTCGTGGTGGTGTGTGCTCCTTTGTTGGGTGGTGGTTCACTGCTTTACTGGTGTTGTGTACAGTGGTGCTCGGCAGTGTGTTCGGTAGATGCACCCGGTGTTTCTTTCTTTCTTTCTTTCTTTGGTGCGCTTGAGGTTAGTTTGGTCATTAGCTCTATGGTTTGGGGTCGGCAGCTCGGTGGTTTGGTTCCTTGGGGCTTAGCTGTGTAGTTTGAGGGGTCAAAACGGGTGAGGTTGCTTGTTGTTCTGTTAGCATGGCATGGGGGGTTTGATGATGGTTTGTGCCTTGTTGTGTGGTGGTGGTTCGGTCTGTGTTGTGTGCAGTGGTTTTTGGCGGTGCGTCTTGTGGGTTGTTGGCGTGTTTGAGGTTAGCTTGGTCTTTGGCTCTATGGGCATGGGTCAACGGTGCAGCGGCTTGGCTTCACGGGGTTCAGGAATGGTGGTTCCAGGGGCTAGAACGGGTGCGGTTGGTCGCCGGCTTGCTATGGTATGGGCGGTGTGATTGTGCAGCCTAGATTCGGGGTTGGGGAGATGGCGGGGCAATGGAGTTCGTTGGTGGTGGTTCGGTAGTTCAGGTGCTGGTGGCCCTTGATGAGTGGGCTTTGTGGTGGTGGCCTGTTTGCCTTGTGTTGCGTCCAACGTTGGTGCTGTTTGTGCCGTGTCGTGGGCTAGTCCGGTTGGGTGATGGTGTTTTTGGTGGTATGGGTGTGCTTTTTGTGGGCTGTGGTTGGGGGTTTGGCTTGGCGTTCATGGGGTCTAGTGCTCACGGTTTTCGGCTGGGTGGTGAGGTTGGTGGCCGGTGGTGTTGCTAGTCCAGGTGGTCACTTGCGCCTGGCTTCCGGCGTGGTGGTGGTTGGAGGCATGGTTGCGAGCCGCTGATGTTCTTGTTCCGCCTGGGTGGGGGCATGGTCGGGCGTGGGGATGCCGGGTGTGGGCCAGTGGGTTGTGCGTACAGGAAGGTACGGGCGTAACTTTTACCTGTGGCAGGGCTGCGCGGGAGTGTGGATGGGGGACCAGGTTGGCAGCATTTTGCTTGGCACTTGGGTCATCAGTGGCGGTGCACTTGTGTTGGTGTGTGTGCGTGCACACGCGCGTGTGTGTGTTTGTGTTGTTCGGGTGGTTTCAAGACTTGGCGGATGACGGGCGGTATGTGGCGATGTGGTGAGGATGCACGAGGCCAAGCGGGGATGGTCGTTGGGTGCAAACTAGGGTGGCTATGTGCGGCCGGGGTTGGGTGGCTGTGGTGTGGGGATGGGAGTTGGTTTCCGAGTGGCCGTGTCCGTGTGTGTGGTTTTGGACCGTCTTTGGTTGTGCCGTGGGGGTGTCGGTTGTTTTGGAAAAACGTATCCTCATGTGGGTGTGTGTTTTTAGTGTATTTTGCTATGCCCATACTTGCTATGCCGCGCCGCCGCATATATCCCAAGAAGGCCATTTGTTGTCCTATATGCCTAGTATGCGCCTCCAATGGGATTTGAACCCACCGCACGGTCTTGTTGGACAAGTATGCTGTCCGTTCGGTTAGGTTGCGATGTTGCCTTTTTGCTCCTTACTTGCGCTTTTCCATCTGTGCTCGGATTGAGTTCCGTACTTGTGGTGTGGTTGGTGGCACCGTCGTACCCTCCGTTGGTTGCAAGGTGGGGCTGTGGTGGTGGGCTAGGCCGGCGGTGGTCTGGCTGTTGCTTACGTGCCGCGGCATCCCCCCCCTGCGCAAGCATGGGCCTGTCCAAGTGGATGTTTTCACAATTTTTTTGGGACCACTGTTTTTTGTCGTTTGAATGCAAGATTGGGCATTTGTGATGCATTTGTAGAGGGAAAGGGGGGCTCATTCATGTCTGTGATTGTGCATTCTGTTGATAGCAAAATTGTACCACACATTGCAACCCCATGCTGTTTGTTTGGATTTGATTCTCGGCCCGGGCTAACATTGCTCTTCCTAGCATGGCTTCACATACCGCGCTTTGTTGTATATTACGGCGTGTGTACCATCGTCGGTACTGGGTGAGCATGGGTAGCTGTTTGAGGGCAAGTTTGAGCCGCAGTTTTCGCAGGTGTGCTAGGAGGCTGTCAGGCTGGAGGGTGGCGTAATAGAGGGGGGTGCCTGCAGAGTCCTCTAGTCTCTTTATGAGTTTTGTGTCCCTGGGTTTGCTGAGTATTGTGGCTTGCTGCTGGATGGGGGTCAAGTATTCGTAGTGTTTGTCTTTCTCCGTATATGGTGTGTCGTCTAGCATCTACAGTGGAGGAATGGACGCGCATCCTGTGGTGGGGGTGAGCTGCGTGTTCCCGGATGCGATGTTGCTGGGGGGGGGGGGGGTTAGGCGTGCAATTGTGGTGGGGTGGTAAATGTAGATGGGGTTGCCTTGAGGCGCTTGGGTAGTGGGGTGTGTGGGTTGTAGTATCAGGATTGCGTACACGCCGATTCCTTGGGTGATGATCGTCTTGGCCCAAGGTGTGAGGCGCAAGAGTCCATGGTCGGGGCCGCCTTACGTGATGTAGGCGTA
The DNA here is from genome assembly GCA_964036045.1 of Eutreptiella sp. 'Long Island Sound 2002'. Taxonomy (NCBI): domain Eukaryota; phylum Euglenozoa; class Euglenophyceae; order Eutreptiales; family Eutreptiaceae; genus Eutreptiella; species Eutreptiella sp. 'Long Island Sound 2002'. The sequence goes on along the minus strand of OZ038378.1, from coordinate 10,493,935 downwards.
CATTATGTGGGAGATGTACCCTTGTTGGGGTGGAACCGGTGGCATGTGATTGTTTGCCTATGTTTCCGGTAGCCGCGCAGCGTGGCGCACTTGTGGTTGCTCGGGCCCACCCGTGGCTCGTGAGGGCTGGCCCAGTGTGGATTGGAGTGGTTATACCGGATTGCTACGTCGGGGTTGGCCGTTTGTCCGCCAGTGTATGTCCATTCGGCCATGGATGGTGTGGCCCATGCCACATGTGCCGGTTGGTCCGCGGGGACTATGTGAGCTAGAGTGCGAGCGATGCATGCTGGCTTAGGTGCAGCTGTCGGGGTGTAGTGGTGTGTTGCGACAAGGTGTAGCAAGGGCCATGGGGTGCCTAGTGCCTGGTTTCCGCAGTGTCAGTAGATTCTGGTGTGCCGTGCTTGATGTAGTAGACGGGTTGTATGTCAGTTGTCGTGGTGTTGTGTTTGGGTATTATCCAGTGTGTGTGTGGTGTGGTGTACGACGGTGCAGGTGGCGTGCTTGTGGGTGTTGGGGGCCAGTAATAGGATGGTCGGCAGGGTCCAACTTGTGCCGGGTTGGGTGGGTTCGTCACGTGTGGTGCCCCCATTGTTGGGCACTTCCTCCTCCGCTGGGCGTGGGCATGGGTACTGTTGGCTGAAGGCTTTGTACGATGATGGTGTTGGCCTCCGCCATGTTGTGGCCCGTGGTTGTGGCATAGGCCCTCGGGTACGCCCAGAATACGTCTTTTGCTGGCCATTCGCGGTCGCTGAGGAATGGGGCGTGGTGGGACCCGCACCGGGCCATGGTGCCCATTTAAGTGGGCGTGATGTACACGATGGTGATGGTGGCCTCCACAAGTTGTAGGTTGTCCATCGTTCCTACTAGGTGCCGGTGGATGTCCCTGTGAGTGGCCACGACGGGCCTGTGTTGGTTGCGGTGGTGCTTGGTGAGGATGGTGTGTGTGTGGCCGGGGAGGAGGAGTTGTAGCTAGTTCCAGATGCTGGCGCCCACGTTGGTGGGTTACCAGGATCCATTTGGGGCAGGTGTTGTGGGCCTCTTGTGCTGCTTGAATGTGGATCGCTGCCGCCTCCTTGACAGTGGGTTGGTGGTTGTGCGTCATGCGGTGGAGGAGGTGGGCGGCGTGCTTGGCATATGCGGTGTCAACTCGGGCGCCTGTGCGGTCGCTGTAGCACCGCCAGTGGGCCATCATTGCCTCCTTGGGGAACGAGATTCCTTCTGTTGTTGGGTTAATTTTTACAAAGTTGGTCTGAAAACACTTAAACAGGCGCTCTTTGGGCAAAGGGGTGGGGGTCTGGCAAAAGGGCTCTTTCGGCAGCTGGCGCAAAGAGCCCCTGCCAAGGGAAGGGGGTTACCAAAAGGAAAAGGGGCTCCTCATAGTTGCCTCAAGACCCCCAAGCTAATATACGGATGGTCTGTGTTGATGTCCCACACCAGCGCACATGCCACGCCCTGCCCTGCTGCCCCTGTGACAGTATCCGTTTGTTGTCCAGTGCAAAACGGCAGCAGCACCTGTGCAATGCCATGGTGGTGTTGCTGGCTCGGCGGCTGGCTCGTAAGTACAGCCCTCAGAACCGCATCAAGGCCCTGCTCAACGGCGGGCAAGTGGTGCTCGTCAGCGCCGTACTTGCTCTATGCTTCATGTACGACTGCAGCAACAAGTTTGGGGAGGTGCACTAGATTGTTTTCTTGCTTCCACTGTTGTCCTCTCCACCTTTCCTCTCTGCACTGACGGCCTCTCCACTGACCCCCCTCTCCACTGTACCCACAGAACATAGGGCACTGACGTGTAGCATCGATGGGCCATTTAAAAACGAGATTTTTTATATTCACTAAGACCTCTGGGCGGCGGTCAACCGCCAACCGCTGCCGTCTCACCGCCAATCACCGGCGGTGAATGGCCAATTCAGTCATGGAATACCGGCTGACAACGCAGACGTCTTCCGTTGACGAACGACTAACCTTTAGATGGATGTATCACAAAGACACTTTGAAACTTGCTGTGTGAATTTTTGGGTAAGGCGAACATCAACGAGATTTTTTTGTTTGCGTCAAGGACCCCAGCAATGGGCAGGGTCTGGCATACTGAGTTTTCTTGCATATTTTGCACTTGCTTGCACCTGCAGATGCCAGGTGTATTTGCATTTTTTTTTGCTGCCCCACAGCAGTTGCACCGGGGCACAAGCTGTTACCCAGTTACCAAAGATGCTGTCGAAGGTGTTGAGCTGCCCCAGATTTCAGTCCTGCGCCCAAAGTGCCGTGCATTGCATTGCTTCCTTAATGCATCTTTGTAGGTGCACTTTTTTGCCACCGCTTTTTCCATTTGCGCACTCCCCTGCTACCATTGGGTATTTTGTCCATCACTAAAGACTGATCACAGGGTATTGTAAATGTAGGTGCGGCAATTCCAAGAACCTGCATGTAGCATGGAAACAGGAGGTTGAGCCCCCTTGTGTATTGGCTCATTGAAGGCAGGACTGGTCCTGGTAGACAACAGTAGGGTCTTGGTGCTGTGGTCTCGCGCTGTGGTATGGTGCTGTGCTGTAGTGTTCTGGTGTATGGGACTGGCGTCATGTTGTGCGAGACGGGGTGTGGATGGCAAGTTACGCCGCTACATGCTTGTGAGTTTTTGCTGATTCGGGTGCTTTTAGCGCATTCATTGGTGATGAATGAGTGAATTAGTGAAGTAGTGCCAATGGTTGCGTTTCCGAGGGCCAGTGGGGGGCGGCATTTTGCAGAATGACATACAGATGTCTGGGAATTTCCAGGGATTTCGAGTGGTGGGGGATTTGGCGACGGGCACGCCTGTGCACATTACCCGGCAGTCGGGGGCGGAATAGCCACCCGCAGCGCCCAGGTAGGCTGGCCCCATCGATGCCGTCACCCCATCGAGGCCGCAACAAGCCGGGCCATGTCTCCTTGATACGTCCGCGACGTGGCACCCTAGATCTGGGGGATCTAGGTATTCGAAGGCCTGAATTCTTATTCAAGAGCAGACAGGGGGGACGGGGATGCCAGTGCGAGGGCGCCCCAAAAGGGCAGTGGTCCTTTCTGTTTGAGGTCGCTGGATGCAATGCGATGGTGTGGCTGGCCACACATGGGGCATCAAGGCGTGAGTGTGTCTCGTGGCGATCTCGGGTAAGGGTCTCTTGTGTGGTGTATGGGAGCGGTCGTGTTTAGGTTTTTGGGTGGTGCGGGGGGGGGTCCCCCCCCACTTCGTCTGTCCCCAAGCCCGTCTCCCTCCCCCTTACCCCCTTTCCCCTTCCCACCCTGCAACGTCCTCTGCTCCACAGGCCTACAAACAGATGATGTTCATCATCTTGGCTGCATCGTACGTCTGTATTGTGCAGTACCTGATCTCTGTCCCTGAGCTCTTCTCGGAACGGCAGGTCCTCAACAAGGTGCTGTGCGTCTTCCCCGGACTGTGTGCCCCTCCCAGCGGCGGTCTGAAGGAGATACGTGGGCGGTGGCCGCTTCACTGCAATCACATATGGCAGACTGCAGGTTCCACAGCGCGGCCCAGGCTGAGGCATGCCACAGACGTCTCATGCGGCACCTCGTTTGACGCGCAGCACAAGTAATAGGGCAACCGGGGACAACCTGGCAGGGGTGGAAAGTGTGAAATCATGGCGTGAAATGATCCGAGGTTTCTGGGTTGCCCCGCTCAAAAAGTATGTCATTCAGGCTGTCACCGACACAAGCGGATGAGAGCAAGGGATTGCCTGTTCTCGCGCCAACGGGTGGACTGCTTCGCGTGGACTGCGTCTAAAACATCCCCCCTAGGAACGAAGCCAGGGGCGCCACCCACGCCTTGACGGGTCAGAGATTGCTTGTGAGTAGCCCCACTCAAACAGTGGCATTGCGCAGCCTGCCAAGTGCCCAGCCAACATGCCCAACCGGCACCCGACAGCACCCTGCACCGGGTGCCGAAGTCCCCAGACCCTGCGCAGGCACCGCCTCGGGCACTGCAATTGCATGAATTGCAGTTGCGGCGTCGAGTCGCACCGGGCCACAAAGACGTGCATTGCCGGTGACGCATGTGGCCCGGGCGTGGCTGGCCACTGGCGGCATCCCTCCCCGCCATTTCGCTGGTACAGGCCTCCAGAACGGTGTGGGCCCCGTACGCCTCTTCAGTTGGAGCACCATAGGTCAGGCGGCGCGTGCGGCGTTCATCGGCGGCACTCGATTCTTGTGCTGGTCTTTGCCCGCAGGAACGTGAGAGTGGGGACTACCGATTCGTTTCATATTTGCTGATGACAATGTCCACGGAGTCCCCCCGGGCCGTGCTACACACGGTCATTGTACTGGCGATGGGGTGGCTGTTGGTTGGGATAGACTCAGGTGTGCCAAGCGCCGGTGGGATGGTTTTTCCACGGATGTCAGTGACAGGGTGAGGGACAGGGCGCTGGGGGCAGCGTCACTGCGAGTGTGGGACACGGACTATGGTACGGATGTCAGTGACAACTGACGGCGGTAGGGCAGGAGGGTAATCGAGAATGCTTCTGACGTGGCCTAAATGCACGATTCTGACCTGAAACCCAATCTTGGCTGGGCCTCACGGCGCGTTGCTGGACTCATGAACTTTTTGTGGTGGCGCCGGACGGCGCATTGCTGAACAATCTGGACACCAGAGTGATTCTGGAGGATGACGACCATCGTGGGTCTATGGCCAAGCGCCGGTGGTACACCGATTGATGTGTCACGCACCCCTGACGGCACACGAAACACATCTGCTACGGTGTGACGCACGTCTGCGGTTGTTCCTCAGACGTCTAATGCGGTTCAACACGCACCTGATTTTGTGTGAAAGATGCTCCGCGCTGCGTGAGACACCCCAAACGTTGTGCGACAGATGCCTGCTGTTGTGGGCACGGGACTCTTGCTTCAGGCAACCCAAGCCCCCCGCGCTGAAGGCCCTCCGCGCTATGACAGTGCCACTTGCCACCTTCGTGCCACCTCTTCCCCAATGTGGGCACCCTGTGACAGCAGGGGTTATGTAGCCGCCAGGACCCCCGCCCCCCCCAAAACACACACACACACACACACACACACACCGCCGGTATGGGGTGTCCACTTGGACGTCTGGCCAACGGCGAGGGCCGTTGCCCTCCTCTGTATTCACCCGACACGGAGCAGTGAAACAGGGACAGTCCGGGGGCTAGGGCACAAGGGGATGAGAGGCCGACGGGCGCCGCCGCCTATGGAGGGAAAGGGTCCAAGGAAAGGACAGCGCTAAGTGGCGAGAGGCCAATCGGCACCGCCAGCCGCAGACAGCAACACAAGCAGGCGTCATGCCCCCCACCCCCCCCCACCCCCCCCCCACCCCCCGAAAGCCCTCCGGGCCCTAGGCAGCTGGGTCTCCATCTGCTGAGAGTCCCGGGGCTGTGTGACCTAACGATCTGTGACACGCACTCAGGGCGGTGTGACACGCGCCTCCTGTTGTGCACCCCTGTAAGGGCGGGTGATGCGCGCCCAGTCATGTGCGACAGATGCCCGAGGGTGTGCGACACACACCCAAGGGGGTGCGCCGGGACACGCACAGGATATGCTGCGACGCACACCCCTATTGCCGCACACACCCCTTTATTATTGTGCGACGGGTGCGGAGCACTTGTCGTGCGACAGACGCCTCAAGTGGCGTGGCACACACGTCATGTCGTTTGACACGCACGTGCGACAGCCCTCCGACGTTGTGTTGCACACGCCTGATGTGCACGTGAGGGTTTGGAAAAGTTCTGGTCTGTGTCCCATGCCGTGTGCCGCTGTGTACCTGCGGTGGAAGCCGCCAGCCGCTTCCCCAGCGACGTCTGTGATGTGCAAACCACTCTGGACCTCGACCCTGTCCTTCTGCCCGCAGATGGCCCGAAGGTGCTGGCTCAGACGGCGATGTTCGTGTGGACCGCCATGTCATTTCAGGCGCTCATGTGCTTCATCAGCTTCTGCACGGACAACTCTGGCCTTGCGTACTCCGTCATTTTTTTGGTGGTCGGGGTATGTGTCAGGGGATGGGCAGCGTGCGGGAGGTATCGCTGGAGCGCACCTGGTCCGCGGGCAGAGATAATGTCGAGCAACTTTTCGACGTCAGAAGCGTTCGCATTGGAAAAGGGCGCAACAGTTGTCTCATCCACCGCAGGCCATTAGACGCCGTGGCTGAACCGCAACCGACCCCTGTCTCTCGGCACCTGCCGCTCCCTCAAGGGCAGGACAGCGAGGGGCAGCAGTAGCAGCTTCCTGGAGGACGGGTGGACACCAGCGCCCAGCGCTGGTGGACGCGGAGGCTCCGGTGCACGGGAAACAGGTGCCCCGACGCTCCCCCACACCACCCGAACACATCAGAGGGCGCTACCCTCGTGCAACATGAGGTGGCGCTTCGTGCCAGCCCCAGCACCGCGGCAAAGCCCAGCATCGGATCTTTCGTACTTCGAAACGCCTGCGCGAGCCTCGGTCGTTGAGGCGTCACTGCACGCCAGCCTCTGCCGCCTCCCGGCCATTTGGGTCCCCACACAGAGCCCTGGGTGTACCCCCCGCGGTATGGGCAAGGCGCCTGGGCTGGCTTTTCCCCTGGGCCCGACCGGCACATCGGGTCTGCTTTGGGCCCCAACAAAGGGGCTTGCAATGCCTTGCAGGGCAGTGGTCTCTCCACAATTTCATTGAGGTTCCCAACAGAAAGTAGCACTGTTTGAACCACTATGGCTGCCACTGTGTGTTGCAATGGGCACCTGCCAAAGGGACATCCCAGTGGTATGACAGTTCACGAAATAGAACAGTCAACGAAACGTAGGCAGCAGAAGCAGGATCATGCTCATGGTGTTAGTGCAAGTGGACCAGGTCCCCTCTTTCTTCCAATGAACCACGCCTCTGCGTGGGATCCTGCCCCTGTTTCTCCTGATAAAGCATGCTCTTGCGCGTGAACCAGTCCTGGAGGTAGAGTGTATCCCAAAACTTATAATTATTGTATCCGACTGTATCCCAGGCTTTAGAAGTGTGTGTCCAATGTGTATCCCAACTTTCAAGTGTGTGTATCACATGTATATGTTACAGGGTGCATGTTACCATAGCATGTATCCTGTGGGGGATGGCCAAGATTTCTCTCTTTTTTTTCATGGTTTGCATGTATCACATGTGCATCCCAGGGTTCTCGAGTGTGTATCCTGTGTGTATCCCAAAAACAAAAAGTGTGTATCCCGTGCCGGTGTGGATACACTCTATCTCCAGGTCTGGCGTGAACCCCTCCCCTTTGTCTCCCGACAAACCACCCTGTTGATCTTGATCCTCCCTCCATTTCTTCCACCTAGCCACACCTCCCATGTTCCATCTGCAGATTGGCTGCGTGACTAACGGACTTCTGATTGAGTATGAGAACGTCTTCTTTGCCATTCAGTGGGCGTATTACGGGTGCATCCAGTCGTACCTCCTCAGGTCCGCCACGCCCATAAAGCGGCGTGACGTCGCGCGGATTGGATTGTGGTGCTGCGCTGCGTCAACCAGGCAAACCCCCTCGGGTCCGGGGTCCCGGCCAGCAGAGCTGATGTCCTGGGGAGGTCTTAGGGGTGGGTGCGTCCATGAAGGCTGTACCGGCGGCACCGGCGATCACCGAGGGCCGAATGAAGAGCTCAACCTGAGACCGCACCAATCGCCTCTGCCTGAGACCGCTGTTGTGGAGGGGTAAGGAAGGAATCAAGGATGCTCAATCCGCAGCGCTGTGCGTATACTGCTGAGGCACTAGACACTAGACTACTCTGCTTAATACCTGCTTATGGGTGGCATAGATTCCATTGACGATTGCCATTACTATTCACTAGTCTGCCCGAACTAGCGCGCACGGATGCACGTACTGTCACACCGTCCCCCCTACTGCCTTGGGACATGCAACCTGTAAAGCCAAAAGAGAGCAATCGTAATCGTCATTGCGTCATCACCGCCTCCTGGCTCAGCAGGTGCGCTTGTTGAAGGGGAACAGGCTTTTGCGCTGCATGACGATTCGACTCCGGCCTGCTGCAAAGCGGAGTGATGCATGCAGTCGTCCAGTGAATACCCCGTCCCCGCTTCCCCAAACGTCCTGCTTGTTTAGGGTGAGTGTTCTGATAAACATGTTATCGAATCCTGCGCTGCAGATCGATTGCAATGAGTTGTCCACCGTGATTCAGACACTTCGCCACAGGTGTGGACTCTAGTAGCGTGTGAGGACAGTGCGGGTTTTGGAGGCAACCACGGGGATCGTGATGGCGGCGGCCCGCGCGCTCTTTGCACAGTCCTGTTCCCCAGGAACCACCTGCATTGACCCAGTGCTGCTTTTTGAACCCCAGCCCCTCATTTCTGGACATGTCTTACCAACCACCGTGCGCCGCCCAGGTTGCCTGGGGACTGCGGCCTGCATCCACCCGCACAGCCCGGACAGCCATTTCCGTGCCTCCTCGCTGCTGCTGGGGCCAAACATTCTGTCAACAGCCCTGCAGGTTATGGACGGAAGGGGTGCCGCATTCCTGGACGACTTTTGCGGGTCCACGCTCAGAGCAACACGAGGCACCAACTGTCTGCTGCCTGCTTCCATGGCCCCCATGATGATGCATGAGGGTTTCTCGGCCACTGGAATGGGCATGGTGCGGGTGGATCACAGGCTCCAGGGCCAGGCATTCGGGTGCAGCCGATGATTGGCAGGGAGCAGGGCGTCGGACGCAGATCGTTCATGGGGGCTGAAATGCAGGCAGTTACCCGGGAAATGGGATGCAGGGGATGCCCAGGCAACTGGATTCGGCGGCATGCGCATGATTCTTTGCACGCTGGGCTGCAGGGGTCCCCTAGGGGCTGCAGCCGGCCTTTGTGTAGTTTCAAGGGACCGTGATTCTAGAGGGTTTGTGAGGTCGGAGTTGCATTTTCCTGCGAGGGAGGTCTGCACCTGCAAAGCCATGGAGTACAGTCCGCGGCATTCCAAGCCCGGCATCCTCATTCCGCACTGGTGAATCCAGGGTAAAACCCCCTGAACCTCCCGTATCCAAGTTCTGGTCTGAAGGGGTTGGACCGCGTTAGACGATTTTTGGGGACCCCTCATCCCACCCTGCCTCAATCGATGACCCGTGCACATCACCTCATCCCCCTCTCCCCCTCCAGCCGAAGCCCCTGCCAAGCCCCCCCCCCCCCCCAGCCCCCACCCTCCTGCAACGCCCCCCTGAAGGCACATATCGCATGAAGTCGCCCGCGAAGCTTGTGAGAGTATGCATCGTCTGCGATTTATAGACATTATTTGCCACAAGTAGACGCGGCTGCCATTTGTAGACGCCGACCAGATGTTTCTTTAGCTGTGGGGCACCGATCCCGGAACGGCAATTGTTTTTGGGGGGGGGGGGGGCGGTGGACGACTTCGTGCACATTGTATGACTGGCACCCTCACACTATGCCGCTCCCTGTGTGTGCGGTGTTCTATGCCCGCCCCCCGCCTCTGTGTCACTGCGCTGACCGGCCATGTGCAGGACAAACAGGACCCACGCCTTACAAGAGGCAACCGTGTGGCATGACGTGTGCTTTGCAGAGGGCGGGGACCGCAAGTCTTTTGATGCAGGTGAACGCCCGCTCTATGCCCTATGCACTGCATCGTGGTGACAAGGCGCGGCCCGCATTGTGGCTGCAGAGGCTGGTAGTTGGCAAGAAAGACACATTTCTCGTTTAAGGTCTGATGATGGCATCAAGTGACAAACAGCGGGGCTCACACTCAGATATAGGAAGGCCACACATCAGGTCGCACTGACGTCGGTGGGTCTTACCGAGTCATACCAGATGCGGGTCAAGGTGTGCGGTCCGACGGAGTCCGACGTGCACTGAGTCGCCCATGATCACACATCGTGCGGTTGGGCCCAACCGCTGCACACCTCCGATGAGTCGCACCGATGAGTCGCACCACGTGGGGATGGGGAGACCAGTCCAAGCACCCGACGCCCCACTTGCTCCCCGCTCTCAAAAGATATCGCGCCGGCCGGGCCAAAGGCTTTTTTGCGGTGACTATTGTTTGGGGCATGCCAATCGGCAGTTCTTGTCCATTTTCTTGCCCCATTTATCCGTTGTTCTTTGGCTATGGGTCATAGTTGGTTGCCTGCTGCATGCTCCAGCAGCCACACGTGTCGACTGCTTCACCGCAGACTCTCTGAAACATGACCGAAACACAGATACGCAAGCGGCTGCTTGCAAGCGCATCTGCATGATGTTCAAAGAAGGCCGCCATGATGTGCGTTCGCAATGTTTGGTCACATATCGTTCACATTGTAAGAATACATGTCCCTGGATACCCAACAGTTTGCAGGTGCCCTCGGCCCGCCGTAGCCAGACTGAGTTCTGCAGACCTCCCTGCGCCCCCCCAAGGCAAGGTTAAGGTTAGGGTACGTTTTGAAAGTCACTTCTACGGTAGGTCACCGGTCGACCGGGTCTTGCCCCCGTGAGTCGCACATCAGTCACGCTGGTGCGCGCTTGAGATGGTTTGCAGATCATGTTGAGCGCTCGAAGGGCCGGGCCAGGGATTGCGGGGTAGCACGTGACACAGGGGTGGGCAGCCCCATGCTGCACACACAGTGACCTGTCCCTTCATTCTGGTCAGCCCCGATGCTTCGTCCTGCTGCACTGCTCGGTGTGCAAGGGGCCTTTTTCATGCCTCCTCCTGCTGCTGCGACCAAACATGATGCCCACAGCCCACAGCCGATACCGCTCCTTGTCACATGCTTGGGCTACGCATGCGGATCTAACACGAGTCTTCACGTCTGTGTCGCCGCGTGCGTGGCGCACACAAGGATGCTTTGTCGCCATTGCAATCCCTGCCCCGACTGCGCTACTCAGGAGCCCTCACCCTGGCGATGATGGGGTGGTCTGATGGCTGGTTTGTGACATCGTTCCTGATTGTGGGTGTGCATCTGGTTGTCTGCCGCGCCCTCACGTTGCTGCTGATGTCACTGAGGACCTATTTGTCATTTAAGCTGCATGAGATCCCCAGAGATGTTGAGGAGGGTTCACGGTCACCGGCGCATGTTGAGGTGTGCCTGGGGGTGGGTGCGCATGTGGCAGTATTCTACATGCGGCGATGGGTTCGGAGGATTTTGGGGGTCGCTTCTTCGTCAATTTGTTGGTGGGGTGTCAAGGGCTCTTCAGAGGGTCGTTGAAGGGTCAGGACGGTGGTTCCCGGGTGTTGACGTTGGTTAGAATATGTAACACAAATACGGAGGTACGCCCACACATGCGTGCGTGTATACGTTCAAAAAGACCTACAAGAAGACGCGTTAGATTACAAATGCGTAAAACACATTCGTATTCGTATTCGTGTGTGTACACGTGAACGTAGACGCCCCCCCCCCCCGAAAAAAAAAGGTATGGCATCCCGGGATAAATCATTTGGGTGGGCCGGACCGGGTTTGGGGTGTATCTATTATTTCTGTAGAGGCGCTGCTTTGCTGCTTTGTGTGTTATCATGAACAAGGGATTGAGAAAGACACGCGTGCGTGCGGTGCGTATGTTTTTGACGTGTGTGGCCGATTAGGCTTCATAGCCCCGTTTCCCAAGCCGAAGAAGCACGAGATGTTTGCCAGGAAACGTGCCCATTCCCATGCTGCAGCCGTGTTGTATCATTTCTTGTTTCGGTGTTCACAACATCAGCTACGCTCCTCCTCCTCCTCAACAGACGCAAGCAACGAGCCCGAGGAATCGTAATTGCAGGCACGACGCCTTGTGCCCTTGGGCTGCCCATAAATGCCACTTAAGAAATGGTCTCATGGGCCATAGGGCTCATAGCGCACATTCTGCACATTCCAATGTTGCTGGATGTGCACAACAGCATGCATCATCCAGTGTGGATACGATTCAGAAGATATTTACTGTGCCTGTGCCTGGAGTACATGTTACAACAGACACCCCAACAGTACAACTGTGTGAGCACGTACTCCGAACGCGCTTACAACAAGCTAGCAAGCGCGTGTCCAGATAACAGGACGCTTCTCGTTCGCTGTCCCGGAGACAGGTCGGGGCAGTGCGCACGCACGGGTGGGTCTGCGCGTCCGTGTGCTTTTGTCTGCCCCGTTGCGCATCCGGGCCCGTGCGTGTGCCACGTGGTGTGTGCTTTTTCCCGTATGTCACGCCTTGTTCCTTAGGAGGGCCCCAGCGCCGCCCCCGGCGCATCTGCCGATCAGGTCCTGTTGACCATGGAGGCGCGTTCTCCGCCGTCTCCGATCTCCGAGACACCTCCGACGAGTCCCTAATGTGTCTCCAAATCTGGGCTCAGGGATCCGTCTGTGTGTAAGGCGGAATGGTTGGGGTCAAAATGGTAGAAACGAGTCGAGGTGGATGTTGCGGTTGCGGTCGGAACAGGGACTGGAATGTAGATGGTTCCGAGGGAGATGGGGCTGGCATGCATGCGGGTGGCTCGTACCTTCCAGGCGCTGGCATGCACATTGTTCCTACACAACCGGTGATTCGCAGGGAACAGAGTGGGGTTACGCACGCGGCTCGTAGGGGATGGGCGCTGATGTGTAGGTAGTTCCTCGGTAGCTTGCATGCAGGTGATTCCTATTGAGGGTCGGGGGTTGCTGCCGTAGGAACCTCCGAGCCCTGCGGACTGAGGGGGGGGGGGGGCGAGTGGTATTCCAGGCACTGCTCAGCCCCCAAATTGCCTTCCCACCTGCGATCTCTGAACCGACAGTGCGCAAGGGACCGTAACGCCCCGTTCTCGGGTCACAGAGGATTGCACAGGGAACGAAGGGCTTCGTTCAATGCTCCGCTTATCACGCCCTCCGTTTCCTCACTGCATCTGCACAAGGGCACAAGCCCAAGGGCAGAGGCTTTTTGAGGGAGACGCACGCGCGGTGCGCGCGGTGCACCACGCGGTGCGCGCGCGGTGCATTCGTTTTCCACGTGCGCGTACAACCTTTTCTTTCCCCTTGTGCTGTTTTCTGCACCTCACCACTATTTGCCCCTCCCTTGTGGTGAGCCCGTGTGCCGTGGCTGCGGGATAGGGCGCCAAGCCAGGTTGCGATGGCTGTCGCGATGGCGGACAATTGCCACGGGTGCCTCGCCCCTCCCTGTGGGGCACTAGGCTCTTCGGTCGAGCGGCCGTACCGGAGAGTTCTACATCCTCTTCTTCCTCGTCCTACGGCCCTCCCCTGGCAGGGGGTGTGGGCGGCCACAACCACCATTGGTGAGGAGGATGGAGTGGAGGCCTCCGTTGTTGTGTGCTTACCCCTTAGGCCACCGCGTCCTTGCCACCCTGAAAACATGTGAAAAATGCAGGAAAGGGTTGGTAGAAACGCACGCGCGGTGCGCGCGCGGTGCACAACGCGGTGCGCGCGGTGCGTATATCTCCCTCTTTGTGTAAGCGCATGGTCTCTGTCTGACCGTTGCTTTGGCTGAGGAGGGGCGAGATGGCAAGGAACTGAGTGTGACGTGACGTGGAGTACACACCCAGGCACACCCACAGCGATGGTCTGTCTGTCAGCCTGCCAAAGATGGCACGTTGGCCGAAGCCCTTTCGACGGTGCGCTACGCCCTGGGGCTTGTGACGGTGCGGATGAAGGTGATATACACGACAGCGTGACTGGTGCGGAATGTGGGGGAAGAAGAGTGGGTGAGGGGTAAGGCGTGGGGGATTGGGAAGCAGCGGTCGGAGGAGGGGTCAGAGAGGAGGGTCGGGGGGTAAGGGAGATTGGCGGGCTGAAGGCTGCGCCGATGCGGTGCGGGGTGTCAAAGGGCAAGGCACAAGGGTGCGTGGTTCCCATTGCTGAGCCCCTAGGTAAGTGGCGTGCATACGGCTTGCCCATGTCCCTGTGGTGGTCAGCATTTGTGGTAGTGCAGTTGCCAATCCCCTGGCACAAAGTGCCTGCTGCTCTAAGGGCAGGAACAAAAGGACTCGGTGGCTTCCCACATCTCCGTGCCCCCTCTTGAGTTCGGCCACATGCAACATCATTTCCAGTGGTGCCTAAGAGGATGTGCGCCTCCTTTTTTAGGGTCAATTCTGGTTTGGATGCGGTAAGGCACCCACGACTGTTCCTGCTCCCCATTCTGCAAGGGGGGGGGGGGTGAAGGGCCGCGAGCGAAGGGCTCCAGCAGCCCCTTCGCGTCAGCCACTCGTGGGTCACGACCCTCCCACTCGTCTACTCTGCGACAACGCCCCCAGTACAGTCGCCTGCTGTGCATTGCACGTGGATCTGATGGACCGGGGGGGGGGGGGGGACTGTCGCTGCGCTGGATGTGCGCCGGGGGGCCTCTGACGACTCTTCTGGGCCCCTTCCCAGAGACGGCTTTGCGATGCTGACTTCGAACCTGGCGATGCTTCGTCAGTGCCGATCCCCCCAGTGTTGGGGCTTTCAGGTTTCGGGTGTGCGGGGTGTGTGGCTGAGCCCACTCTCACAAAGGCGCGTTGCTGTTGATACCCGGGTTTATCCAGGTCCCCAGGGGAACGTGTTGCCGGTCCCTGTTGGTGCTATCCCTTTGAACTCGGATCTGGGAGCCTGGCACGCTCCGGCGACGCAGGTGCCCCACTTGACCTTGTGGCAATAGACCCGCAGGTTGCAGGGTATCGCCATCCTCCCCGCCTCTGGCACCCCCCCCCCCCTCCCCCGAACGCCTTCGTCCTCGCAGACCCAAACATCGGGTTTGGCCTTGACCTTTATATATGACGGCACGGTACCCCGTGTTGCGGGCTGGGGTCGAGACGCTGGCCCAGGGGTGTCGGGGGTGTACAAGCCACAGGGAGGCCTGGGTCTCCATCCGAGATCCACGCAGAGCCCAAGTCGAGGGCAACAGCCAGCCCCTCGGGAGCATGACTGACCCCCAAGAGGCGGCCTCCGAATGGTGTGAAGCGTGTCAGGGATCAGGGCAATGCCTAGCAGCGGCCTAACACGCGCCAATCAAGCCGGACCGCCGACCCATAGAACATGTCGTTGACTTGTAAATTTGTGGGGCCCTGCAAAATCGCCCGTGACAATTTTTAGCTCGAGGTGGTGCTGTGGCTCGTGCTGTCGTGCTGACGTGGCTTTCCCCTGTCTCGTTGTCTGGTCAATGGTCTTGGGATACTATGGGGCGGCAGAAAAAAAGGGCGACCGAGAGCCCCGAGCCACAAACCTTGCCCTGACCATTCCGGTTACACGTTGGTGATCTCCTGTTCTGTTTGGCATACAGTCAAGCTCGCTGTATTTACCTTTTTTGCCAATTGTCAGATTGACTTCGTTGCTAGAAGCTAGTCCCTGCTGACTGGGGTGGGGATGGGGGCAGGTCAGAGCTGGTTCCCAGCTCTGAGAATGGGGCTGGGTCCTACTCCACTGCCCAACAGTTGGGGCTGAGTCAGGGTTCCCCCCCCCCCCCCGCCTCCCCGCCTGCATTTCCCTCTCCAGTACGCAAAGCCCTGCAGTGAAGTAGGATGTTGACCTGAATGAGGCGGTGCCGCCTTTGCCTGCAGGCTCGGAATCGTAGTTTGCAGTTTGGGGCAGCAATTCGAGTGTGTAGTCACCGCACATGCCTCAAAGGGCCTGAGGACTGACTTTAATCCGTTCTCCAACCCGATTCCTTTGATTAGGCACAAGCAGAGGGACCAGAGGCACCGAAGAGGTGTTCGTTGGAAGCGGGAGCACACTGATATGCTCGCTCATTTCGGACGCACGACCAAGTCCAGCCGAGACACAGCCACACACATGGCGGGTGTTCAGACTCAGATCCTGACCCCCCTTCCCCCCTCTCACCCCCTTGGGTGGTCCAAAATTTGAGGAGATTCGGTCCACATTTGGCCCAAACCTAGCGCCGAAGGCGCCGGAATTTTTTTTTTGGCATCCGGTGGGGGGTAAAAATTGACTTCACCCTCTGTGTGTATGCTCAAAATGCTCAGAATCGCATGGGGAATTCAAATATGCATGCAAAACAGGGAAAAAGTTTTCACCCTGACCCCCCCCCCCCCACGGGGCCCGAAAAGTTTTCAGGGGGGGTTGGGGTCAGGATTTGAGTCTGAACGCCCCCTGTGGCCACACAGAGCCACACACACCCACCTGCAGCCACAGAGAGCCAGCAGTTGCCCATGAGGCGCCTGCCCTACGGAGCTCGGGACATGGCACAATGGACAATGTTTTGCTGCTGCTTTGAGAATGCAGGCATGCTCGAATGGGTTCCATCACTAGTCCGGCCATAGACAGCCCCACCACGCAACGGAGGGGAGGTGGACGACGAGGGCGCAGCAATGCTGCAACGAGCAGGACAAGCACGCCACTCCTTGGGGTGCACTATTCGTGTACTTCCCGGGAGTGCCATGCGCGCACTGAGCACATTTTCACCCCTTTTTGTGTCCCAGGGTCCCTACCCCCCTTTTTCACCAATATGCTTGACACTAGGCCAATTTGTTAACGGCGGAAGCGCCGTAAAGTTCAGGGGCACACGGGGGGGAACAAGTGCAGCGAAGAATGTTAAGAATTTTACGGCTGAAGCGCCGTAAAATTTACAGCCCAAAAATGAAATCTGCCACAACCAAGGACTCCAACCTTTTCACCCTATGCAGCAAAAACAGTAGTTCAGACTGGATCTTCCAGTAGAAATGTTGCCCAACCAGTCGTTTAAAACGCCGTCTGCCGTGCGCAACACGCTGTGTGACGTCAACCATCTTACCCTTAACACGGCAACCATTTTTTGACCGCCGAAATTTTTCTGCACCAGCAAATCGCTTTGGAAAAAAGAAATTTGTTTGCTGGTCCGGACCCTAGTGTACCATTTGTCAAACTGTAAAACACATACCAGAAATCACGGCAACTTTACAAGCTTTGACCAGTCGTGCAGACCAAAAACTGGTGGTCTCCGTTTCTCCGTTTTTACCCGACCAGTAAACATCCTGTATGACACGTTAATGACGCAAAAATTTTACGGCGGAGGCGCTGTAAAATTTTACAGCGCTTCTGCCGTAAAAAATTTACAGATAAAGCGCCAGACATTGGACCACAGGCTGTGGCCCATGTTGCAAAATGTTGTGCTACAAACGTTTGGCTGTGCATAAGCCACCGTACAGCCAACAAGGGCACACGAGCGTTTGTACCTATCATGCACCATGTAAGCATACATCATGGGAGATCTGAGGGAGACCTCACAACGGTTTGCCCACATTCACACTGGTATCCAGATGTTATACTCACTGATTTTGGAGTGGTTTGAAGCGGGCAGCAGCAGCCTGGAATCGCCCCAAGTGGGGATCCCCCCCAGTCTCAGTGCAGTGCCCAACATTCCTAAATCTCTTGTGTCTGGCGGGTGTCACCACAATGGGGTTTTCGTGGCCCTGCCTGTCACCGGCCCCAACGAGAAAACGTCTCTCCACCGCCATGGGCCACGAAAACCCCATTGTGGTGACACCCGCCAGACACAAGAGATTTAGGAATGTTGGGCACTGCACTGAGACTGGGGGGGATCCCCACTTGGGGCGATTCCAGGCTGCTGCTGCCCGCTTCAAACCACTCCAAAATCAGTGAGTATAACATCTGGATACCAGTGTGAATGTGGGCAAACCGTTGTGAGGTCTCCCTCAGATCTCCCATGATGTATGCTTACATGGTGCATGATAGGTACAAACGCTCGTGTGCCCTTGTTGGCTGTACGGTGGCTTATGCACAGCCAAACGTTTGTAGCACAACATTTTGCAACATGGGCCACAGCCTGTGGTCCAATGTCTGGCGCTTTATCTGTAAATTTTTTACGGCAGAAGCGCTGTAAAATTTTACAGCGCCTCCGCCGTAAAATTTTTGCGTCATTAACGTGTCATACAGGATGTTTACTGGTCGGGTAAAAACGGAGAAACGGAGACCACCAGTTTTTGGGCTGCTGTACCGGTCGTTCCGTTTTGCGTTTTCATGATTTTTGCGGTGTATTTTACTGCTGTACAAGTGTCACACTGGGCTACGGACAGGCAAACAAGTTTCTTTTTTCCAATGAGCTTTCCTGGTGCACAAAATTTTCAGATGGGAAAAAAAGGTTGCAGTGATAAGGGTACAATGTTGAGTGGCACACAACGTGTTGCGCACGGTACCTGTTGCGTTCAATTACAGAATTGGGCCATGTTTCACTATGCCAGTTCGTTTTCCAGTGCTGTTTTTGACAGGTACAGTGAAAAGGAGAGCGTCCTGGATTGTGGCATTTTTCATTTCTGGACCGTAAATTTTACGGCGGATCCGCCGTAAATTTCATGATGTCGTCGACAGGCCTGCTACCCCCCTGGATCAGACGTGTTGCACGCCATTCAGGCGGTTTTTTTCAAATTTACGGCGCCCCCCTTTTTGGGGGGACTCCCGGGAAGTATGCGAGTAGTGCACCCCAAGCACTCTGACCCACCAAACTGCAGTTGTTCCCTCCGCCACTCCTGATGGACAGCAACACCCTCCATCAATAAAAGAAGGTCACACAAAAGACATTGCACTGGACACTGGTGGCATGGTAACCAACCGGCTTTGGCAGGTAGGCTGCTCGCTTCGCCATGACTGTCGGCGAAGTCTAAACTTTCCCCCCTGGATGCCTGGCCACCGCACCACCACAACTGACAATGAATTTCGAAGGAGAAACTCGCAACTATCATTGATTGCCAATTTTAAAATGGCCCAGAGCCTTGCTTAAAGCAAACGTACAACAGTCCTGCCACTCTCACAGATGGTTCAGTGGCTCAGGGAGTGTAATATGCTGCACCAAAGAAAAATAAGTCGGCGAACTGCACAGCAGCTCTCCCTGCCATGGTACAGAACCGGACAACAGGGGGCATCAGGGAGAATGGTAGTGGGAACATGAAACAGAGGGGACTCTGCAAGCGGCGCATGAAAATTTTGAAACATCTGCTGCCACAGCACACAACGCGTCCTGTTGCAGTCCTTGGCGGTACTGCATCACAGAACCATCATTTGTGGAAGGATCGGTCTGAAATCAGCCCCCCCCCCCCCCACAAAAACCCTAAATACAAAGCTGATGCATCTCTCCCAACACATCATATCGACCAAATGCTGTCCATAGAAGCTCACGGAAAACACCCATGAGATTTTTCATCAAGGTAGTCCCCCGACATTTTTTGCGCTTGACCATCCTGCATGCCGGGGACACACCTTAACACCTTCGTTGGAATAAGAATGGTGGTGAGTTGTTGGTATGTGTTGAGTATGCAGTGTTTGCCCTGCCTAAGGAACAGTGCATTGTGCTATCAATGGCATCCATAGCATTTGGTCTCATCCAATATTGGCCATTGATGATGGTGACATTGACATAATGGTATTGTTGTTGCTGATGATGAGGCTGATCAGGATAGGGCACCGTGCAAAAGGACACACAGTAAATTTGCTCAAGGAAGGTGTCCAACATGATGTTCTTCAATACTAGACCTACACATAGACCAATGCAGCTACTTTGAATACTTGGAAGATGCATCTTGAAATGCAACACTCAGTTCCAACATGGCTACATGTCATCGTTGAATTGTCGATTAGAATTTGAGTGTTTTAAGTAGCAGGCATGGAAAAAGTTTTGGGGGCCATTGGCGCTAGAACCCCCAGAGCAGTATTTGCAAAAAAAACTATGCTGGCAGTTTTGGGGAGAATGCACACAAGGACCCCCCACCCACCCACCCACCTCCACCCCCGAAATTATGCAATCCAACACTGTAGGCAAAATCCATGCATTTATTGTATCCATGTAAAACACAAGAAGTCAAATGCATTTGATTTTTTTGCAGGGAGTATTTGCCCTGCACGCCACTTTGAGCTCAGTTATGCGGGAAATGCCCAAAACAGGATGAAACGAAAAAGGTAGCCTGCACGTGGCACAAGACATGCATACCCTTTTATGGTGGCATTTTTTTCCACTTGGCATGCCTGCATATTGTTGCTGGGGTTCCATCAAGAGGAGGTGGAAATTTGCAGTGTGCAGGGTCGTTGACACACATTGCGGGTGTCTGGGGAGAAGGGGCACCAATACTAATGCTGCATTGAGTTTGCACCAGGCCCTGTCCCACGTTTCTTGGCTTGGATACTGGTCAGGTTCCAGCCTCCCGCTCCCTCCCTGTAGCTTATTTGCTGTTCGGGCTAAAGAACCACCGCAGATGTCCACCAGTGATACTGGGTGCTGTTAGTCTCCCTCCAAGCTGTTCAGCTGTGATGAAGCCACTACCAATGATACCAGTGTGAGTGGTGAGCCTGCCATTGCCGTCCTCAATTCATACCCTCATATCTTTGCAGTGCCCAAAAGCCCCCACGCCATGGGTGCAATGGACAAGCGAAAGTTGATTCCATTGTTGGTGTCCAGCACTGGCTCCCGTCCAGAACATCAATTCTGCTCCTTAGGTGGCAGCAGTAGCGACACTTCAGATACCAATTCTGAAGCCTTGCGACCATCCATGGAGGCACAAGAGGTACAACGCTGTGACCGTTATACTTTGTAGGGGGCAGTTGTTGTGATGTGTTGGCTTTCATGCAGTCCCCCCACCCGCTTTTTGGGGCTGATGTTGGACACGGGGTTCGGCCAGCTTCGAGTGACTAGTGTTTGCAACAACAAGGGTGCGTGGATACTCTGGGACCAGACCTTTGCTTAAGGGTGGTGCCACTGGAGTGGGGGTGGGTGGGTCCGTGGCCTGTGGGTGGGTGGGTTAGTTTGGTTTTGGGCAATTTGGCCCAACGTGCCTACTCCCCCCCCCCCGGGGGGGGGGGGGGGGTGGGGTCTGGGTGGGTGGGTGGGTGGGTGGGTGGGCGGGCAACTGGGTAGGGGCTGGGTAGGGCTTGACTCTCCCAAAACTATCCGGGTAGCCAGGATGGACCAGACATCTGAGCAGTGTGCAGCATATGAGCAGTGTGCTGCTGTGACGCCTGGTGGTCCAGTGGTTAATACTCTGCGCTGTGAACGTGCAGGCGGTGGTTCAAATCATGGTTCTTACTTTTTTGAACTTTAGGTCCCTGACCTTTTGTCAAAATCACCTCGAAGAGAGGTTGTTAGATCAAGCGCAGGCGCGGGCGTCATATACCCCCCTTTTTTGGGGTCATTCGCGTAGCATACCCCAAGGCATGATATTGGATGTCCAACCCCTTGTAAAATCATTATTTTGCCGAATAAGACCATCCCCCAATGGATTTTTTGATTTTCAGGCCTCTACCCCCTAAAACTGGATATCACTTTTTTGAGGGGGGGGTGGGGGTGGGGGTGGGGGGGGGGGGTCAAAAGTTTTGCTTAATAGGCTACAAGCAGTGGGGACGCACGGCACTGGTACCACGGTCAGCGGTCCAATGGCAACGCAGCTGACGCCGTGTTTGCAGGCGTCAGTTCGAATCTTGGTCTGCTGGCTTTTAGCGTCGCCGCCGGCGGCAGCATCAAAGTGGGCAGACAGGGGTTCGTACCACCGGCCGTACGGGTGCAGGTCGGCTGCATTACTGCTCGGCCACTGCTTAGATTGTAACATTGTATCGAATGGTCTCCCTGGTCCTTGGGGCCGCATCTGCCACTGATAAAAAACCCAAACTGTGTGTATCTGTCTGACTGCCTGCTTGCTGGCTCAGGGACTGATTGGCTGACTGTCAACCTCTCTTCGAGGTGCACTGCCGAAGGCAATAGAATTTTCAGTATGCAATGGACATACGATGCGGGATGAAATATCCCTCCCCCCTACTGGGGGAGTAGGGGGGGGTTCTGGGTGGGCGGGTGGGTGGGTCAGCTTGGGTGGGTGGGCGGGTTGGCCAGTCCTGAGGCAGCCCCAAAATGCCCCCCCCCCCTCCCCCCCCCAGTGGATAAGCAAACCTCTGTCTGGGACACAGGGGATGGGGTGAGTGGAGTCGGTTGTTCCGTATTTGTATCAGGCTTCGGGGTGGTCTTGTGCCACTGGTACAAGACAGTTGTTGTTGGCAGGTGTGTGTGCTGTTTGAGCAAAGAGGTGCAGCATCAGGTGCGGGGCATGGGTCACACCCTAGGACACACAGTGTGCGCACGGCTTTAAATTGTGTGAGGTCCAGATGTGCAATCAGTTGTAGTACACCACCCGCCCTCCCAGAGGGATCTGGCACCACAGCGGAGGGTGTGCCATTGAAGTCAAGAAAGAGGGGCTACTTGCCCTATGCACGCCCTGTGTGCCGTGGTTTGGCCATTGCGGCTCCAGCGCATATGGGCATGGGGCTGCCATCCCATGAGTGCGTACATCACAATTCCACCTACTTTTGGGTCTCCAAGAGGGCAGGGGTTATGCAGCCACAGAGAGCGGCATCCTGAAAAAAGGCATTGTGCAGCCACAGAGAGCGGCATCCTGAAAAAAGGCATGGTTCAGCCTGGGTGGGGCGCCACTGGCAAGGTGCCCTTGAACACAAATACCACCCATATCGGCTAAAATATCAATGGAGACCTTGGAAAGTATCCTATTTGTACCTTCCAAATTCAAAGGGGTGGGGTAGATTTCAAAAGTTCTGAGATTTTTGGACCCGAAAATTGAAATTGAAATTTTTCGCACATATTTTTGTACCCCCCCCCCACCCCTCCGGGGGTACCCAGTAAAAACAAATGCCACGGTGGTACCTGGAATTTTATTTCTACCGGCCTCCACGGGGGCCGCCGCCAGCCAATGTGTGACCCCGAGGGGTGTGTGACAGTTTTGGGGGCTGTAGGGGGGGGGGGACCCCCCCCCCCCCCTTGGTTGACCCAAACCTTGGGGGTCGGCGGGTCGGGCGGTCAGCCGCCGGACCCCCCGGGGGGGGTCGGTGGGTACCCCAACATACATACCTCAAAATGATCCCCATGACACACTGATCATTTTGAATATGCACAAGTGGGGTGAACAAAATTTCAAAAAATGTTGCCCATCAATTCAGGCTCCCATCAGCCAAGGTCCGACCCAGAGGCCGGGTCAGGGTGAAAATCTTTTTTTGTGCTTTTCAGCCACTTTTGAATTCTCCACAAAATTCTGAGTACAGACACATCGGGTCGAACAAAAAAATATCCCCCTGGCGTATGCCTAAAACAAAATCTCCGGCGCCCACAAAACCCATTCGGTCTGTTCCACCATTTTGGGGTCTGTAGAGCCCCCCCCCCCCCCCCCTTTGGGGTCGGGTCCTGACCAGGATCGGCCCCCGTGCCGGCCCCCTACGTATACCTATGCACGTATACTAACACCATGTCTTTATACGGAGTTTGTGTATATGTGTATGCACGCACTGGTGTTTATGCGCACATGATGTCCATGTAGGGATTTTATGTATGGGCGTGGCACCTATGAATCCTTTGCATGTTATCGTATTGGCGGCCAACCTAACAAATCTTGAAGATCGCGGGGCCCCAGAGCTTGGTCCGGTTGAGCCGCGCTCTGCTGACCTGGGGTTTTCCGTCGTTGTCAGCAACAATTTGTCCGGTTCAGACATTATGCAGCCCGTCACTTCGGGGGCTATGGGCGGCATCCGCGTAGATGGACCCGCAGCGGAGCTACCGGTGGTGGAGGCCTGCTCTGGTGGTGTCATAGCGGAGAGGGCTCTGCGTCCATTCACGGGAGGAGAGTTGAAGGGGAAGTTAGGAGGGAAGGACCCAGAGGGACAGGCCCCAATGGCCCAGGCCTATGGTGCCATGGGAAGAGGTGTGTGTGAAGCGGCGGAATGGGTCGGTAGTTTGGGTGACATCAAGGGCATCACACCTGACAACTCAATCGCATTGGGGGGTCCCTACCTGGGTGGGTTGGGGGGGATTGGTTGGACCCCTAACTGCGGTGAATGTTGGTTCTCCTTTCCGGGGGTGTTGCTTCGCTTCTAGGGGGAGCACATGACGCAGCGGGCGGGCAGCGCGGAGATTTACCCTTTTTGCCCAACCAAGGAGCTGTAGATCACCTTCTGGCTAGGCCGGAAGAGCTAGAATTTCCGTATGCTATTTGGACAAGGGTGGGGCGAAATTGACAATTCAGCCAGGAGCCAAGGTGGTGGTTGCACCCAAGGGCCATCTTTTGCATCTGTACATTGGGAAGGACCGGATAGGGCAAGGCGAAGGGATGTTTCCTCAAGTCTTGTACCTGAGGATTTGCTCTCCTTCGGGGGCATTTTGTGAGGGTGTAAACGTTGACCAAATTTGGGGAACCCCAGCCCACGCCCCTCCCCCGGCCCCAACCGGTGGCATATGGCTGCGAGCGCACGTGGCTGTCGGTGGTTGACGTGTGCGTGCGAGGACAACCTCTCGCAGGCTCGAGCGTGTCGGGGTGTGGGATGATGGGGTGATGGGTCAAGGCAAGAGGCCGCATGTGGCGGAGGGGCACTAGTTTAATGGAGGAGGGGTCTCGCACAACAGTGCGAATCCGTGGGGTTGGGGGGATGCATCCCGAGTTTACGTCACCGAATGAATTGGCGGATTTCGAACACGAGGCCATGCATTGTGCGAGGGCCGCGCGTGGAGAGGATTCTCGTGGCGCTAGTCTTTGAGCTGTTGGAGGAGGGGTTGTAGCAGTATCACAAAGTACCAAGGGGAAGCCAAGTGTGAAGGGGAAGCTAAGTGCGAAGCATCTTAATGCAACTGCAGGCAACCACATTGGTCATACGAGAAACCCTGCACCGGAATCCCGTGGGCACACCAATCCTCCAAAACTGTCGTCACCACACAAAACAAGCGGACACACCCCACTCACTAGTCTCACTGAGGGGTGCCCACCTCCATGGTCAAGGCCGTCACTTGCTCCTCCACTTAAAACGCGGCAAAAGGGGAAGCGCAAGTTGTTGTCCTTCAAGAAGCACACGCGTTCCGGCCTAGGCCCTCATTGAAGTTTGGTTGCCCCCGCCCCCCGTTCGGGATTTCATGTGCTTGTGAATGGAAATTTGAACTACCATGTATGAGGTGGCCGACAAGCCACTCATAACTGAGGCTATCAAAGCATACAATTTGGATGTCACGGCTACAGAGCTGGTGGAGTACACAGCTTCGTATTGCCTATTGGAGGACTTTCGGTTCGACGTATCCTCGGGTGCTTTTTCGCATTCGTCTTTGGCTGACGATGCGACTTCTAGTCAGGGCATCGCGGCGGTGTTGATGAAGCCGGAGAACTTGGAGTACCTCTTCCAGGAAGTGACCATTCACCGAGACACTTCCAGGACGGGTCGTAGGATACTGCTGCTTTCGTTCAAAGAGGTGGCTGCATTGATGGAGGTGGTCACAAATCGCAATGGGTGTGCAAACTTGTCCTTTTCTTCAAGGTAGTACTCGAGGGTCATAGTGTGGATGGAAACATCATGGAGTGTGTGGCAAATTGGAAGTTAGCCGGCCTACAAGAGGAATCGATCATCCTGCCGGAGAAGGCCAAGTCGGTGGAGGTATTGAGTGTCGTAAAGCAGCGCCTTTGTTATGGCTACATGCACCATGCGCCCACCATTTTCCTGTGTTGGCCGGGTTCCTGGGGAACATAAACCTTGACATGTGGTTAGCCGCATTGACTCGGTCTTCCAAGGGGATTTTAGGCGGGTGTAGTTGGACGCGGAGTTGCGCTTGCACTGAGCGATGTGGGGCTGCGGGTTCTTGTCCAGCAAGTGTGGACGCAAGGTGTGCCCTTAATCAACATTTGTAGGGGCATGTCCAGGTACAGCTTTGGTGTCGCCAGTAGGTGTTGGTCTGTTTCTCAGACTTTGAGTGTTGCGTGTCGGTTTCCATCCTGCCTCTGGGGTAGGGTACATGGAATTATTACTATGTCACATGTTATGTGTTGTATGCGGTATGTTTTCATGTGTTCGCCTTGCCCTTCAGCGCCCTGTTGTTCGCATGACACATATTGTGTTAGGATGTCAGGACATGACAGGTATCGTTGCTCACATACTATGTGCTGCCCTTGTGGCGCCGTGTAGGGAGTGGCAGGACGAGTGGGGCCACTAGCTTGTTGCGCGCTCACTTGGAGGTGCGCATGCACTTGGTACCCGGGGTTTGCTCTTGGACACGTGCGCTTTCGGTGCGCGTGCGTGGGCCCTGCACTTTGGGCAGCGTGGCCTCCACACGCTTCTGCATGCCCCGGCACACTGGCGTTGCCGAACATTTTTATGGGGGCCTTCAAGTTCTTTGTCGGTGCGGGCGCTGATCGGCCTATTGCTACCATTTGGCACTGCATCGGCGGGGTTGGCAATTGCCATACCGGCGCTTAGAGAGGTGCTGAGATGGCGCTATCCAGGAAGGGGCATGGCAGCGCGGAGGGTGCCGCAGTTGCACCAGGGGGCAGGGGGGGCGCGGCTGGTGGATCTCATAGCGTCATGGTGGGGTTTGGGGTATTTTGGGCTCAGGGGAGAGAATCAGTGGGCCCCGGAGGAAGGATATGGTGCGCCCGATAGGCGTGTGATAATTTTTGAGGGGAGGAGTGTAGTTGTCAGGACGGCGGATTCGACCCACACAGTGGGCGTCACGTGGGAGGGTTGTGCGAGGTTCGGGCAGTTGACAGTGAGGGGAGGGTTTTGGACTTGGCACATGATGTGCTGCGGCGGCTGCACAGCGTGTGGTAGGTTTGGTGTTTTGTGCTTTTAGACGTCCCGGCAGGGGAGCTCCACCCAGGCTAGGGTTGGCGTGGCACCACGGTCTCGGGGCTGAGCGAAGGTCACTGCCGTATGGATCCTTAATGTCCTGACCACCACAACCCGCCGCCATGGGAAAACATAAATGGCGGGTTCAAGACAGCAGCTTGGGGGACCTTCAAGAGAATGGGGGACCTTCAAGAGAAGATCGACACCGCATCATGCTGTGAGGAATACACCGGCGATTGTGCAGGCCCCGTAAAGAAACCACAAATGGACTATATGTCACACAGGGGGATCACCCATGCGCGATGTGGGCCTCTGTGCACACGGAGGGACAAAAAGCGCCGCTGTATCAACAGCAGCCAATGTACTCCCACCAAGGTAGTGGCAGGACTAGACATGGCTGCGGCGTTGGGCGTGGTGCCCAGCGGCTATGGAGGATGGTCCATGCGAAAAGCTCTTCTCTTCCCAAAACAACCATTGGGAAACAGCTCCCTGGCCTAGCCGTCTTTGGGTTGGCCGCCCCGCTCCGGTCTCTATGTTCCCCTACCTTGCTGTGCTGCGCTGCCAGGCTTGGTCGAGCACAGGGACTCACGCAAAAGCCCGCGGCGGTGTAGGGGATGGTTACCGCCCATGGTTGCCGGGAGCCGGGCACCGCTGTGATCAGTTGAGTTGACCTGCCTGGGTCCTCCTGATAGGGTTGAGCAGACCCTGGTGGTGAGTGCCAGATTTCGCTCGAGAGAACTGGTGTTGAGTCTCTTCGCTTAGACCAACGCGCCAACATGCCAAATTTGAGAAAGCCCCCAAAGCCCCAGAAATTCCACGAATATGAATCACATGCCATGGAACTGAGAAGACCCGCCCTCTACCTCCCCCCCCCCAAGACCCACAGAAAGGTGGAATCGTGGCTATGACATGCCGGAGCTCGTGACACAGTGCGCGTACACTTGCAGACTCCTCCTCTGCATTGCACCCAGCCCCCCCAGCCCTCCGTACATGCTTCTCAGGACCTCCCAGGGCCCTGTATCTCCGACCCCAACGCCCCCTATTCCTCGATCTGGGGCAGAGAGTCCGTGGTCTGTCTGCAGCGCAGCCCCTCGTTGGGCGAACTCTTCTCCGCACGCACGTCCTACAGCCCGACGTCGTGGACCACCGGCTGCATCTCAGCCCTGCAAACAGCCCCGCCCCACAAGAACCGCTTGGCCGCCCCACCCCTCAGCCCCCGCAGCCCCCGCAGCCCCCGCAGCCCCTGCGGCGCCCCCACCCCCAGTCCAGAGCCCCGCAACTACCCCACCTCCACGCCCTTGACCACCCACAAAATGCGGCCCCTGAACACCCCCGGCTCTGCAAGGCCCTTCCCGTCGACGAGTGGCCCACGGCCCGAGTCGGGCAGTGAGCCCCCCGCTGCACGTGACCGCACCGTACCTGAACCGCGGCCCCCTCTGCTGCCGCCCGTGCGGGAGCGGGCGCAGGGCCGGCGGCGCCTGAAGGTCATCTTCTACACCGGCAAGCAGCCGGTCGCACAGGACCGCAGCAGCGCCCGAGACACTCCTGTTGTCCCCGATCTTAACGACCCCCAGAGCCTCCTCAGTCTGCTCCCTCCTCCCTCCTCAGACTCCTGCTTCAGACGACTCTGAGGACTGGGCATGGGTGGCTCATGGTGCACTGCCTTTTGCAGCGCCTCATGTCTCAAGCCTGCGGGCAGGCGCACCCACGCCGTCGCCCAGACCCTGGGGTCCCCCCCTCACCGATTGTCCCCGATCCACACAACCCTCACTGAGTGCGGTGGGTCTGCCGGCGCCGTTTGTGGGGGGGCGGTGCTAAACAGGGGGCATGTAGCGGAAGGTCCGCTGTCCTCATACACTTGCGCCCCCTCTTCCCTAGTCTTCAAGGCACAGCAGATGTATGGCTCGTATGCGTTTGTTGTGGATTCCGGAGCCCAACGCCGGGTCTTGGGTCTGGGCTGTACAGTTTGTGGCGTGTTGCCATGTGCCGTGGGTGGATCCGCGATGAGCACTTTCGGAGGGCGTTGGTGTCAGCCGTTTCTGTGGGTCCAGCCCCCGTCGCGCCGTCACCCTCTTCAGCGCGGTCCTGAGTCTATGGGCTCGGACACGTACATGACACGTGCGCGCAGCTTTTCAGGCGGTCAGATGACAGCAGTTAGGGGCGTTCTGTGCCTCAGCTCCACACACAAAGCCGGCGTTCTGAGCCTGGGCATCCGCTTCATTTTTCGCAGCCGTGCGCGTCCTGTCGAAGTTGCCTGGGCGCTTTCCGAAACCTCGCCCTTTATCCCCCGCAGCGTCCCATCCGCCCGGGACGGTGCTGTCCTGCATATGCCCCACCGAGGGCTCTCACCCGGTTCTAGTTCATCGGAGGCATGGCGAGCCCCCAGAGTCAATATGGTCCAACCGCCAGTTCCGCGTGTTCTTGCCAAACGCCATGTGGCCACGATAGATGTGACACCCCGGCTTCGACCCCCAACAGTCATTACCAGGTACCGCCTGCTGTATTCCATGCTTCGCCACCGCCACGGAATTTGTACACACCTCCCACCGCCCGAAGGGTCCGTCCGGCAGTTCTCCGGACCGATTCTCATGGGCACCACCTCCATCGTCAGCCCATTTACGTACTTCCACTTCATCTTAACTGATTTCCTGTATCTTTCCTTCTTCGTCTGCATGCCTGCGCTTGGACTTGCACCAACGCCTTGTGTTATGGGGAGTGACTTGTGCCGCCCGGTACTGTGGCTGTTGTCTGCTGGCGCTGTGTAGGGCCGCCCGTCAGCAGAGGCTCACTGCAACCCTCCTGCCCAGGGCATGCGGCCGCAGCCTACTGCCCCCATGTGTGTATCAGTTGTATGGAGAGCCAAAACCGCCTGAAAAAATGTAGGAAAGGTGTGCAGTGCAACGTGGTCTACTTGGGGGGCTGCTCCATGAGAGGGTAAATCTGGGGCTGAAGTCGGGATGTTTAGTAGAAAAGTAGCGCGCCAGGCGCGCGCCGGGCAAACATTCCCCCAGCAGCTGCATTTTTATGATCTCTTCCCCCAAGCCCCACGCCCCTGGAAAGAGCATTTGCGAGCAAAGTGCACCTGTGCTCTGCCCATCCAGACGTGCAACAAAAGCAATTCCAGGAAGTACTCACCAAAGAGCGCTACACAGTGCTCATGCCTCATATGGTGGAGCAAAGCAGTACCATCGCATGCCACAGTGGGTGTGCTGGGAGGCAGCGAAACAGCGTTGCGCAGCCGATGTCCGCTATCTTACCGCAGTTGTGCAAAGAGGCTACAGAAAACAATAGCACAGCACATACGAAACTCTGGGCCCGGCCTTCCTCCACGAGCCAACGTGCATGACGCATGATGCACACCCTGGTGGGGGTGTTGAGGTGGGTGCTCCCTCTCCTGCTGCTTTTCCCCCACAAAGCTCTGAGGTGCGGTGTTTTGGTCCAGTAAACAACCCCAGACAGGGCGGGAAGGTGGGTCTTCTGTACTGTGCAAACCTGGGTCCATGCACCATCAGTTCCAGGATCATATATAGCACGGTGTAACGCAGGCATACACCCTTGCAGAGCAGCAGAAAAAAAACGAGAAAAGCAGAGATCATCATCCGTTGACAAAAACGCAACCTCCACTTTTGTGCATCATGTACAGGCTGGGAAGCCTACACGGGGGTGGCATTTTCCCACTGCATCATCTGGCATCAGAGTCCGCTCATCTTCACCATGTGTCGGATTCGCCACCAAACTCCTTTGTAGGATCATTGTAGAACTGTACAGCTGTTCACCTTGATCCTGAGGGAAATCTCCAGTACCATGCAGTGAGCAGGCTATGCCACCTCACCTTGGTCTGCGCCCTCCCCCACACCCACCACCACCAAGACAAAAGGGTACATGGCAACCCCCACCGAGTGCGACGATGCACATGGTACCCATACAGTTGCCTTTGTGGCTGAAACTCCTCTGCCAGACTGAGTCCGTTTGCACGGTTGGCGATCTGTGCATAACTGAGCTAGAGTGTTGCTCTACCCAGGCCTGCAACAGAGAACGATTGCAGGAATGAAACGGTGGTTAGCGTAGCCTAGCCCTTGCAGCACTCTGGCAGGGTCCGGGGTCCAGGGTTTGGCAGGGTTGAGAATAATGACCGTGCCTTCTGTGGGTTATGCACCATGCAGCACGTGTCAGCACCTTTGAGCACTCCGCAAATGGGTATGGATCATGGGGACATTTTCTGGATTGGTTGTTACCTTACGCACCGCCTGGTGCGTACTACGTGCCACAGCATCTCTAAGGGACTGATTAGTGTCCCTCTAGTGTCCCTAGAGGCGGCCCTACAGCACTAGCAGGCATTAAGGCCTCAGCCATGCCCTGCGGATGATCAGGTTTTTAGGTTGCCTGGTGCAATATCAGGTCGCAGTAGCAAATTATCCTGCACCTAGTTTCAGCAAACTGTGCATGACTGGAGTTCCCGCCTGCTGCATCGCGATACTGGAAGGCGTCCAGTTGGAACTGGAGGCTTGAAGAATTCCGATCCAACCCACAGACCTCTGTGTCATGCTTCCGCCGCCAGGGTTTTGTTGCAACATTGGGGACGGTGGGTTGCGGGCGGGTGGACCATCCTATTCCTAAGGAGGTTTTGCTGGAGGTGGCCCTTCATCTGAGATCATGGCGGGGGAACCAAGTGCGGCCGACACCGCGGATGGAGGGGGCCCCTGCCATTCACATGCCACTGTGCTGCCCGGTGGAGCCCTGGTGCGCCGCCTCTCTGCCACTATGACACATCCCCACCCCCTCTGGCCACCTGCTGTCCCCACCCGCCCATGCAACCCCCGGGTGTGGCCTTGGAGGCAGGCGACTTCGGCTGCTGGGCCTGGCTTCGGAGTGGCCGGAACTGCTTCCGTGTTTGCCTTTCGTTGTGGGTATTGCCAGCGCCCAAGTACCAGATGGGAGGGCAGGCGGGGCTTGTGCGTGCGATGATTCGCCCAGCACCGTGCCAATTTAGGTTAGTTTAAGGGGGAGAGGGTGGATGGCGCATGCAAGCAACGCAGGTGATGATCACGGTAGTGACCCTGCACTGCAACATGGGAGCTACGTCAAAATTCGTGAAATTGTAGTTTGGAGCCGCACAATGCAAGCATGAAGATGTAAGTTTCAGCCAAATTACTGAGTGCATTGCAACATTCACGTCTTTTCAGGGGGCGCCACCTCCATAACAGTATTCAACAACATTCTTTTGGTTGATGGCCAGAATTTCAGTAGCGGTAGTCGAACAATGCTCGATGGCACCAGACAGTTTATAAAAAAAAATTAAAAAGGTAAATTAAAGTGTTTAAATTTTTTTTTGGCTGATTGTCAGCATTTCAGTAGAGGTTCCGTTGCTCACAGGCCCCGACAGACATCTGTTCAATCCTCGTTTCACACCTCCATTTTTGTTGTTTCATAAACCTCTTGCGCCAATACACTGTACAGCGTGCAACGCCCAACATCACCCCCCCCCCCCCCGGGGCACATTCCCACTCAGGGACCCCTCAAGACCTGCAGGACCTATGTGGTTGTGAAGTTTGTTGCAAACATTGTTCAAAGATAGCTGAAAAAAGAGTGCAAGTCTTCGCAGTGAAGGCACATGCACAATGCCGAAAGTAGGGCAGTTTCAAGGAGACCACCAGAGGCAACAGGCCGCCCTCCATATTTCTTGTCGTTTCACACAGCTCTTGAGCAGCTGCATTTTTATCATCTCGTCTCGTAACAGTGCTTGCACATGTGATGGTGCTCTGTGAGCACCAATGTATGAGAGGGGCTTGAGCCGTCTTTCTTCACCCTCGGGCACCTTTTGCTGGACACTAAAAAGTGCTTTTTGTGCTGAAAGGGCTGTTTCACTATGAATTGTAGGGATTCCTGTGTATGCCAATGCAATGCATTCGTTGTTGAGGAGATGGCTGAGTTGGCCAGCAGTTGGGTGCTGGCGAGTCACGTCGTCTTGTGCTTTGCATGTTGTGATGAAACAGAATCTCCTTCGCCGACCTCAGTATATCTGCGGAATCGACATACACATTGACAAGGGAGTGGCTTTTCCACGGCTCGTTTTCGGTACCGGTTTTGGGGAGGCGTATTTTGGGGACCCCACCAGCGACGGGCATATACTGACCCAGGAACACCTTAATTTGCCTCTCTGTGAGGTGAGGGTCGGTCGAGGGAAGTGCCTTTATGACCTCAGGCTACATGTTCGATGTGCAGGTGCACGGTCATTACCGTGTCTCAGTCCAATGGACAGTATCCAAAAAGACACCAAAACAAAAGGGTACCCCCCCCCCCTTGTATAAGCTACGCCCTTGTCCAAGCTACAGTAGGCCTAGGGACTGTAATAGTTGTGTACGTAATTTTAATTGCGTACGAAATGTAGTGTGGCCACATGAGACATGGGTTTGTCGTCACATTTGCCAATTACATGGAGCCATGCACAGATGCAACATGCCATATCCAAGAATTTGAAGTTGCCCGAGCCCAAACCAGCCCCTAAACCTCAGCCAAAGGCATCTTCAAGTGGTGAGCATGTGCAATTATTCCGCATGGTGTATGATCGCAAGAAGGGTTTCCAAGCTGAACATTTGTAGGCTTCGCATCCTTCATTGCTTGTGCCAACATGGGTGTGAACCTGAAATTTTCATGTTCCCAAGGCTTCCTTGCGTTTGCATACACTTGGAAATGTGGACAGAGGTCAAGGTGCACTCATACCATGCGCGCGTACGTGTGTGTCGGTGATTGTATGTGTTGTGCGAAAGCTACGCCCTTGTCCAAACTACAGTGGGCGTAGGGACCGTAATAATTCCGTACATTGGCGTAGCTTATACAAGGGGGGGGGGGTAAATGCAAACCCCCCCCACACCCACCACCCCCAAAACAAAAGGGTACATGGCAACCCCCACCGAGTGCGACGATGCACACGGTACCCATACAGTTGCCTTTGTGGCTGAATCTCCTTTGCCAGACTGAGTCCGTTTGCACGATTGGCGATCTGTGCATAACTGAGCTAGAGTGAGCAGCTGCATTTTTATCATCTCGTCTCGTAACAGCGCTTGCACATGTGATGGTGCTCTGTGAGCACCAATGTATAAGAGGGGCTTGAGCCGTCTTTCTTCACCCTCGGGCACCTTTTGCTGGACACTAAAAAGTGCTTTTTGTGCTGAAAGGGCTGTTTCACTATGAATTGTAGGGATTCCTGTGTATGCCAATGCAATGCATTCGTTGTTGAGGAGATGGCTGAGTTGGCCAGCAGTTGGGTGCTGGCGAGTCACGTCGTCTTGTGCTTTGCATGTTGTGATGAAACAGAATCTCCTTCGCCGACCTCAGTATATCTGCGGAATCGACATACACATTGACAAGGGAGTGGCTTTTCCACGGCTCGTTTTCGGTACCGGTTTTGGGGAGGCGTATTTTGGGGACCCCACCAGCGACGGGCATATACTGACCCAGGAACACCTTAATTTGCCTCTCTGTGAGGTGAGGGTCGGTCGAGGGAAGTGCCTTTATGACCTCAGGCTACATGTTCGATGTGCAGGTGCACGGTCATTACCGTGTCTCAGTCCAATGGACAGTATCCAAAAAGAAACGAAGTTTAGGCAGGTGGAATGTGGCTCTGCCACGCACGCCTTGTTTCAGCAGCAGAGACACATCTGCACCATCTTCAGCTCCGGAGCAGTGGAACACAGCTCATTGATCTGTCGGCACAACCCCTCAGGGTCCAGTGTTCCTCTTGGATCCCCAGCATCCTCTCCTGGTGCCTCTGCTTTGCCACTGATGCAGCCCTTCATCTGAGATTGTGGCTGGGGAACCCGCCACAGCTTCCGATGGAGGGCCTGGTCTCCCCTGTCATCCATTTACAAGTGTGCGACTCGGCAGACACCTGCTGCACTGTCTTTTTTCCGCTATGACACACATCTGTGCCTGAGGAGGGTCGCAGGAACGCTGGAGTAAAAGGTATCGCCTTTCGCCGCTCATGGGGTCGCGACAGACATCTGTTCAATCCCTGTTCCAGACCTACATTTTCGTTGTCGTTTCATAAACCTCTTGAGCGGGGGTGGCGCGCGCCGGGCATCTTTTGTGACCCGTACCCCACCGGTGGCCTTCTAGGGGGTGCACTAAGGGGGCGCACTTTGAGATACAGGAGCATCATGGTGACCCCTAGCGTAGGTTTTGACTTATGAGTTTGTCCCCTTTGTTGGGGACCCCGGAGAATGCAGAGGATGAGGCAGAAGTGTGTGTGTTGCTTTGTAGGGAAGGTGTGCAGTGCAACGTGGTCTACTTGGGGAGCTTCTCCATGAGAGGGTAAATCTGGGGCTGAAGTCGGGATGGTTAGTAGAAAAGTAGCGCGCCAGGCGCGCGCCGGGCAAACATTCCCCCAGCAGCTGCATTTTTATGATCTCTTCCCCCAAGCTCCATGCCCCTGGAAAGAGCACAGAGCATTGGCGAGCAAAGTGCACCTGTGCTCTGCCCATCCAGACGTGCAACAAAAGCAATTCCAGGAAGTACTCACCAAAGAGTGCTACACAGTGCTCATGCCTCATATGGTGGAGCAAAGCAGTACCATCGCATGCCACAGTGGGTGTGCTGGGAGGCAGCGAAACAGCGTTGCGCAGCCGATGTCCGCTCTCTTACCGCAGTTGTGCAAAGAGGCTACAGAAAACAATAGCACAGCACATACGAAACTCTGGGCCCGGCCTTCCTCCACGAGCCAACGTGCATGACGCATGATGCACACCCTGGTGGGGGTGTTGAGATGGGTGCTCCCTCTCCTGCTGCTTTTCTCCCACAAAGCTCTGAGTTGCGGTGTTTTGGTCCAGTAAACAACCCCAGACAGGGCGGGAAGGTGGGTCTTCCGTACTGTGCAAACCTGGGTCCATGCACCATCAGTTCCAGGATCATATATAGCACGGTGTAACGCAGGCATACACCCTTGCAGAGCAGCAGAAAAAAAACGAGAAAAGCAGAGATCATCATCCGTTGACAAAAACGCAACCTCCACTTTTGTGCATCATGTACAGGCTGGGAAGCCTACACGGGGGTGGCATTTTCCCACTGCATCATCTGGCATCAGAGTCCGCTCATCTTCACCATGTGTCGGATTCGCCACCAAACTCCTTTGTAGGATCATTGTAGAACTGTACAGCTGTTCACCTTGATCCTGAGGGAAGTCTCCAGTACCATGCAGTGAGCAGGCTCACCTTGGTCTGCGCCCTCCCCACACCCACCACCACCAAAACAAAAGGGTACATGGCAACCCCCACCGAGTGCGACGATGCACATGGTACCCATACAGTTGCCTTTGTGGCTGAAACTCCTCTGCCAGACTGAGTCCGTTTGCACGATTGGCGATCTGTGCATAACTGAGCTAGAGTGTTGCTCTACCCAGGCCTGCAACAGACAACGATTGCAGGAATGAAATGGTGGTTAGCGTAGCCTAGCCCTTGCAGCACTCTGGCAGGGTCCAGTGTTCCTCTTGGACTCCCTTGTGTCTTTTTTCAGTGGGGGCAATGCGGTCCTTCGCAGTTTAGTCGTCCATAGGGGCGCACCGGAAAGTTTTCCAAACACCGCAATCGCTCCATGAAAATGGTTGAGAATAATGACCGTGCCTACTGTGGGTTATGCACCATGCAGCACGTGTCAGCACCTTTGAGCACTCCGCAAATGGGTATGGATCATGGGGACATTTTCTGGATTGGTTGTTACCTTACGCACCGCCTGGTGTGCACTACGTGCCACAGCATCTCGAAGGGACTGATTAGTGTCCCTCTAGTGTCCCTAGAGGCAGCCCTACAGCACTAGCAGGCATTAAAGCATCAGCCATGCCCTGCGGATGATCAGGTTTTTAGGTTGCCTGGTGCAATATCAGGTCGCAGTGGCAAATTATCCTGCACCTAGTTTCAGCAAACTGTGCATGACTGGAGTTCCCGCCTGCTGCATCGCGATACTGGAAGGCGTCCAGTTGGAACTGGAGGCTTGAAGAATCCCGATCCAACCCACAGACCTCTGTGTCATGCTTCCGCCGCCAGGGTTTTGTTGCAACATTGGGGACGGTGGGTTGCGGGCGGGTGGACCATCCTATTCCTAAGGAGGTTTTGCTGGAGGTGGCCCTTCATCTGAGATCATGGCGGGGGAACCAAGTGCGGCCGACACCGCGGATGGAGGGGGCCCCTGCCATTCACATGCCACTGTGCTGCCCGGTGGAGCCCTGGTGCGCCGCCTCTCTGCCACTATGACACATCCCCACCCCCTCTGGCCACCTGCTGTCCCCACCCGCCCATGCAACCCCCGGGTGTGGCCTTGGAGGCAGGCGACTTCGGCTGCTGGGCCTGGCTTCGGAGTGGCCGGAACTGCTTCCGTGTTTGCCTTTCGTTGTGGGTATTGCCAGCGCCCAAGTACCAGATGGGAGGGCAGGCGGGGCTTGTGCGTGCGATGATTCGCCCAGCACCGTGCCAATTTAGGTTAGTTTAAGGGGGAGAGGGTGGATGGCGCATGCAAGCAACGCAGGTGATGATCACGGTAGTGACCCTGCACTGCAACATGGGAGCTACGTCAAAATTCGTGAAATTGTAGTTTGGAGCCGCACAATGCAAGCATGAAGATGTAAGTTTCAGCCAAATTACTGAGTGCATTGCAACATTCACGTCTTTTCAGGGGGCGCCACCTCCATAACAGTATTCAACAACATTCTTTTGGTTGATGGCCAGAATTTCAGTAGCGGTAGTCGAACAATGCTCGATGGCACCAGACAGTTTATAAAAAAAAATTAAAAAGGTAAATTAAAGTGTTTAAATTTTTTTTTGGCTGATTGTCAGCATTTCAGTAGAGGTTCCGTTGCTCACAGGCCCCGACAGACATCTGTTCAATCCTCGTTCCACACCTCCATTTTTGTTGTCTCATAAACCTCTTGCGCCAATACACTGTACAGCGTGCAACGCCCAACATCCCCCCCCCCCCCCCCCCGGGGCACATTCCCACTCAGGGACCCCTCAAGACCTGCAGGACCTATGTGGTTGTGAAATTTGTTGCAAACATTGTTCAAAGATAGCTGAAAAAAGAGTGCAAGTCTTCGCAGTGAAGGCACATGCACAATGCCGAAAGTAGGGCAGTTTCAAGGAGACCACCAGAGGCAACAGGCCGCCCTCCATATTTCTTGTCGTTTCACACAGCTCTTGAGCAGCTGCATTTTTATCATCCCGTCTCGTAACAGCGCTTGCACATGTGATGGTGCTCTGTGAGCACCAATGTATGAGAGGGGCTTGAGCCGTCTTTCTTCACCCTCGGGCACCTTTTGCTGGACACTAAAAAGTGCTTTTTGTGCTGAAAGGGCTGTTTCACTATGAATTGTAGGGATTCCTGTGTATGCCAATGCAATGCATTCGTTGTTGAGGAGATGGCTGAGTTGGCCAGCAGTTGGGTGCTGGCGAGTCACGTCGTCTTGTGCTTTGCATGTTGTGATGAAACAGAATCTCCTTCGCCGACCTCAGTATATCTGCGGAATCGACATACACATTGACAAGGGAGTGGCTTTTCCACGGCTCGTTTTCGGTACCGGTTTTGGGGAGGCGTATTTTGGGGACCCCACCAGCGACGGGCATATACTGACCCAGGAACACCTTAATTTGCCTCTCTGTGAGGTGAGGGTCGGTCGAGGGAAGTGCCTTTATGACCTCAGGCTACATGTTCGATGTGCAGGTGCACGGTCATTACCGTGTCTCAGTCCAATGGACAGTATCCAAAAAGACACCAAAACAAAAGGGTACCCCCCCCCCCCCCTTGTATAAGCTACGCCCTTGTCCAAGCTACAGTAGGCCTAGGGACTGTAATAGTTGTGTACGTAATTTTAATTGCGTACGAAATGTAGTGTGGCCACATGAGACATGGGTTTGTCGTCACATTTGCCAATTACATGGAGCCATGCACAGATGCAACATGCCATATCCAAGAATTTGAAGTTGCCCGAGCCCAAACCAGCCCCTAAACCTCAGCCAAAGGCATCTTCAAGTGGTGAGCATGTGCAATTATTCCGCATGGTGTATGATCGCAAGAAGGGTTTCCAAGCTGAACATTTGTAGGCTTCGCATCCTTCATTGCTTGTGCCAACATGGGTGTGAACCTGAAATTTTCATGTTCCCAAGGCTTCCTTGCGTTTGCATACACTTGGAAATGTGGACAGAGGTCAAGGTGCACTCATACCATGCGCGCGTACGTGTGTGTCGGTGATTGTATGTGTTGTGCGAAAGCTACGCCCTTGTCCAAACTACAGTGGGCGTAGGGACCGTAATAATTCCGTACATTGGCGTAGCTTATACAAGGGGGGGGGGGTAAATGCAAACCCCCCCCACACCCACCACCCCCAAAACAAAAGGGTACATGGCAACCCCCACCGAGTGCGACGATGCACACGGTACCCATACAGTTGCCTTTGTGGCTGAATCTCCTTTGCCAGACTGAGTCCGTTTGCACGATTGGCGATCTGTGCATAACTGAGCTAGAGTGAGCAGCTGCATTTTTATCATCTCGTCTCGTAACAGCGCTTGCACATGTGATGGTGCTCTGTGAGCACCAATGTATGAGAGGGGCTTGAGCCGTCTTTCTTCACCCTCGGGCACCTTTTGCTGGACACTAAAAAGTGCTTTTTGTGCTGAAAGGGCTGTTTCACTATGAATTGTAGGGATTCCTGTGTATGCCAATGCAATGCATTCGTTGTTGAGGAGATGGCTGAGTTGGCCAGCAGTTGGGTGCTGGCGAGTCACGTCGTCTTGTGCTTTGCATGTTGTGATGAAACAGAATCTCCTTCGCCGACCTCAGTATATCTGCGGAATCGACATACACATTGACAAGGGAGTGGCTTTTCCACGGCTCGTTTTCGGTACCGCTTTTGGGGAGGCGTATTTTGGGGACCCCACCAGCGACGGGCATATACTGACCCAGGAACACCTTGATTTGCCTCTCTGTGAGGTGAGGGTCGGTCGAGGGAAGTGCCTTTATGACCTCAGGCTACATGTTCGATGTGCAGGTGCACGGTCATTACCGTGTCTCAGTCCAATGGACAGTATCCAAAAAGAAACGAAGTTTAGGCAGGTGGAATGTGGCTCTGCCACGCACGCCTTGTTTCAGCAGCAGAGACACATCTGCACCATCTTCAGCTCCGGAGCAGTGGAACACAGCTCATTGATCTGTCGTCACTCCGTCAGGGTCCAGTGTTCCTCTTGGATCCCCAGCATCCTCTCCTGGTGCCTCTGCTTTGCCACTGAGGCAGCCCTTCATCTGAGATTGTGGCTGGGGAACCCGCCACAGCTGCCGATGGAGGGCCTGGTCTCCCCTGTCATCCATTTACAAGTGTGCGACTCGGCAGACACCTGCTGCACTGTCTTTTTTCCGCTATGACACACGTCTGTGCCTGAGGAGGGTCGCAGGAAGGCTGGAGTAAAAGGTATCGCCTTTCGCCGCTCATGGGGTCGCGACAGACATCTGTTCAATCCCTGTTCCAGACCTGCATTTTCGTTGTCGTTTCATAAACCTCTTGAGCGGGGGAACGTTAGCGCGCCAGGCGCGCACCGGGCATCTTTTGTGACCCGTACCCCACCGGTGGCCTTCTAGGGGGTGCACTAAGGGGGCGCACTTTGAGATACAGGAGCATCATGGTGACCCCTAGCGTAGGTTTTGACTTATGAGTTTGTCCCCTTTGTTGGGGACCCCGGAGAATGCAGAGGATGAGGCAGAAGTGTGTGTGTTGCTTTGTAGGGAAGGTGTGCAGTGCAATGTGGTCTACTTGGGGGGCTTCTCCATGAGAGGGTAAATCTGGGGCTGAAGTCGGGATGTTTAGTAGAAAAGTAGCGCGCCAGGCGCGCGCCGGGCAAACATTCCCCCAGCAGCTGCATTTTTATGATCTCTTCCCCCAAGCCCCACGCCCCTGGAAAGAGCACAGAGCATTTGCGAGCAAAGTGCACCTGTGCTCTGCCCATCCAGACGTGCAACAAAAGCAATTCCAGGAAGTACTCACCAAAGAGTGCTACACAGTGCTCATGCCTCATATGGTGGAGCAAAGCAGTACCATCACATGCCGCAGTGGGTGTGCTGGGAGGCAGCGAAACAGCGTTGCGCAGCCGATGTCCGCTCTCTTACCGCAGTTGTGCAAAGAGGCTACAGAAAACAATAGCACAGCACACACCCCCCCCCCCCCCCTGTATAAGCTACGCCCTTGTCCAAGCTAGTAGGCGTAGGGACCCTAATAACTGTGTACGTAATTTTAATTACCTACGAGATGTAGTGCGGCCACATAAGACATGGGTTTGTCGTCACGTTTGCCAATTACATGGAGCCATGAACACATTTGTTGTGAGTCTTTGCCTACTTCAACCCACATGGCTCAAAATGTGGGAATATTTGTGTTTTATATTCCCCTTTCTTGCATCAGCTCACCATGCAATCTCCTCTTTTTGAACCTTGGTGTCCAGTTATTTTCACATGTTCCACCGGTGACCTTGTGGATGCTACAATGAAGGGACCATCGGAGAAGGGGACCAATTTGCGGTGTTGGAGTACATGAAGAGTGGGCAGATGGTCACACACCCTCGTGCCCCCCTCCCAAGAATCGAGTTAAGGCATCTTCAAGTGGTGAGCATGTGCAATTGTTCGGCATGGTGTATGATCGCAAGAAGGGTTTCTAAGCTGAACATTTGTAGGCTTCGCATCCTTCATTGCTTGTGCCAACATGGGTGCGAACCTGAAATTTTCATGTTCCCAAGGCTTCCTTGCGTTTGCATACACTTGGAAATGTGGACAGAGGTCAAGGTGCACTCATACCATGCGCGCGCACGTGTGTGCCAGTAGTTGTATGTGTTGCGCGCCAGCTACGCCCTTGTCCAAACTACAGTGGGCGTAGGGATTGTAATAATTCCGTACATTGGCGTAGCTTATACAAGAGGGGGGGGTAAATGATTTCCAGACAGCACGAGAGTGCGGCTCAGGAACATGTGCACAAGTCATGGGTTGTGGCCTTCGGGCGGTGGGTTTCACAGAGCATTTGCGAGCAAAGTGCACCTGTGCTCTGCCCACCCAGACGTGCAACAAAAGCAATTCCAGGAAGTACTCACCAAAGAGCGCTACACAGTGCTCATGCCTCATATGGTGGAGCAAAGCAGTACCATCACATGCCGCAGTGGGTGTGCTGGAAGGCAGCGAAACAGCGTTGCGCAGCCGATGTCCGCTCTCTTACCGCAATTGTGCAAAGAGGCTACAGAAAACAATAGCACAGCACATACGAAACTCTGGGCCCGGCCTTCCTCCACGAGCCAACGTGCATGACGCATGATGCACACCCTGGTGGGGTTGTTGAGGTGGGTACTCCCTCTCCTGCTGCTTTTCCCCCACAAAGCTCTGAGTTGCGGTGTTTTGGTCCAGTAAACAACCCCAGACAGGGCAGGAAGGTGGGTCTTCTGCACTGTGCAAACCTGGGTCATGCACCATCAGTTCCAGGATCATATATAGCACGGTGTAACGCAGGCATACACCCTTCCAGAGCAGCAGAAAAAAAAACGAGAAAAGCAGAGATCATCATACGTTGACAAAGGGGGAACGTTAGTGCGCCGGGCGCGCGCCGGGCATCTTTTGTGACCCGTGCCCCACCGGTGGACTGTTGCTGTTGATATGTTGGGCAACATTATATGGATTTGCCCCTTGGCCCCTGGGACATCAGCATATTTTTTTTATTTGGGATGGGTATGGACCTTCTCGTACCCGAGGTGATTTCTTTGATTTCGAAGTTGGGGGCCATGATGGTGCTTATAAAGGCCGGAATCATGTCATTGTGCCATTCATTGGAAGAAAGAATGGCACTTTGACAGCCCGCCAACAATATTATAATGACGTGCACGGGTGGTATAGGGCACGCATTGAGCAGCTGTTTGCTCGGTTGTGGCACGCAAGATGAGGCAGAGGATGAGGCAGATGTGTGTGTGTTGTGTTGCCAGAAGAGCTCCACCGTCGCAGTTTGTGATGAGTGTAAGGAGCACTATTGTACTGAATGTATTGACACCCACACTTGTGGGACCAATGTTGTTTGTTAAGTACAATACAGATGACACTTGGAGTTGCTGAATTCACAGATATTGCTTTATTTTGCAATGTGCTTTGCAGGGTAGAAGCCCCATGGACTATTGCTCCTGAATATGATTTCCTTCCTTTGCAATGTGCTTTGCAGGGTAGAAGCCCCATGGACTATTGCTCCTGAATATGATTTCCTTCCTTTGCAATGTGCTTTGCAGGGAAGGTGCGCAGTCCATCATGGTCTATTTGGGGGGCCGTCTCCATCAGAGGGTAAATCTCGGGCTGAAGTCAGGATAGTGAATAGAAAGGTAGCGCGCCGGGCGCGCGCCGGGCAAACATTCCCCCAAAAACGCAACCCCCACTTTTGTGCATCATGTACAGGCTGGGAAGCCTACACGGGGGTGGCATTTTCCCACTGCATCATCTGGCATCAGAGTCCGCTCATCTTCACCATGTGTCGGATTCGCCACCAAACTCCTTTGTAGGATCATTGTAGAACTGTACAGCTGTTCACCTTGATCCTGAGGGAAATCTCCAGTACCATGCAGTGAGCAGGCTATGCCACCTCACCTTGGTCTGCGCCCCCCCCCCACCCACCACCACCAAAACAAAAGGGTACATGGCAACCCCCACCGAGTGCGACGATGCACATGGTACCCATACAGTCGCCTTTGTGGCTGAAACTCCTTTGCCAGACTGAGTCCGTTTGCACGATTGGCGATCTGTGCATAACTGAGCTAGAGTGTTGCTCTACCCAGGCCTGCAACAGAGAACGATTGCAGGAATGAAATGGTGGTTAGCGTAGCCTAGCCCTTGCAGCACTCTGGCAGGGTCCAGTGTTCCTCTTGGACTCCCTTGTGTCTTTTTTCAGTGGGGGCAATGCGGTCCTTCGCAGTTTAGTCGTCCATAGGGGCGCACCGGAAATTTTTCCAAACACCGCAATCGCTCCATGAAAATGGTTGAGAATAATGACCGTGCCTTCTGTGGGTTATGCACCATGCAGCACGTGTCAGCACCTTTGAGCACTCCGCAAATGGGTATGGATCATGGGGACATTTTCTGGATTGGTTGTTACCTTACGCACCGCCTGGTGCCACAGCATCTCGAAGGGACTGATTAGTGTCCCTCTAGTGTCCCTAGAGGCGGCCCTACAGCACTAGCAGGCATTAAAGCATCAGCCATGCCCTGCGGATGATCAGGTTTTTAGGTTGCCTGGTGCAATATCAGGTCGCAGTGGCAAATTATCCTGCACCTAGTTTCAGCAAACTGTGCATGACTGGAGTTCCCGCCTGCTGCATCGAGATACTGGAAGGCGTCCAGTTGGAACTGGAGGCTTGAAGAATCCCGATCCAACCCACAGACCTCTGTGTCATGCTTCCGCCGCCATGGTTTTGTTGCAACATTGGGGACGGTGGGTTGCGGGCGGGTGGACCATCCTATTCCTAAGGAGGTTTTGCTGGAGGTGGCCCTTCATCTGAGATCATGGCGGGGGAACCAAGTGCGGCCGACACCGCGGATGGAGGGGGCCCCTGCCATTCACATGCCACTGTGCTGCCCGGTGGAGCCCTGGTGCGCCGCCTCTCTGCCACTATGACACATCCCCACCCCCTCTGGCCACCTGCTGTCCCCACCCGCCCATGCAACCCCCGGGTGTGGCCTTGGAGGCAGGCGACTTCGGCTGCTGGGCCTGGCTTCGGAGTGGCCGGAACTGCTTCCGTGTTTGCCTTTCGTTGTGGGTATTGCCAGCGCCCAAGTACCAGATGGTAGGGCAGGCGGGGCTTGTGCGTGCGATGATTCGCCCAGCACCGTGCCAATTTAGGTTAGTTTAACGGGGAGAGGGTTTTTAAGTAGTTATCTCGCTCCACATTGCGAGTAATCTCCTCAGGTACCTCTATATTTCCACAATGTAGGTTCCACCCCAGCATCCTGTTGGTCGGCGCTACATTGCACTGTGCAGTTGCTCCCGGATAGCCGTCTACAAGGTACTGCGTCCTTTGACTTGTGTTCATCCATCAATACCTTCATGAAATTATATTTCATCTTGTTGGCTTCAATCACGGTACAGGCCTTGCAAGGGAACAAAGGGGGTGTGTGAAGTT
Source organism: Eutreptiella sp. 'Long Island Sound 2002' (assembly GCA_964036045.1). NCBI lineage: Eukaryota > Euglenozoa > Euglenophyceae > Eutreptiales > Eutreptiaceae > Eutreptiella > Eutreptiella sp. 'Long Island Sound 2002'. Next base: position 10,449,333 of record OZ038378.1, on the reverse strand, counting down.
CTGCATGTCTGTATGATTGTGCCGGCAGACAGAAAGCGCGATGCCTGGCTGGCGAGGAGTGCTGGCGAGGAGTCGCTCTCCGTGCCGCCACCAGTTTTTAGCACACAGGGACAAGCCGTGCTCCGTTTGACACTTGGGGGCGGGGGGTTGGTGCGGTAGAACGTGGACACGTCCCATGTCATCAATAGATCGTTGCGCTCTGGTCCGTGCCAGGCAGCCAAGTTGTCAGGCACACTGCTAGAGGCGGTGGAAATGGCTGCATGTTGACGTTGACGGGGAGCTGGGCTCTACACCGTTAGGTTGTGCTGTGTCTTGTATGTTATGTTGTTAGGTTTGGTTCTTGTTTTTGGGAGTTTTGATGACGGGAAGCTTCGCTCCGCTCCGTTGTTGTTGCGAGTTGTGCCAGAATGTTCCTGTAGTTATGTTCGTTGTAGGGGTTTGGTTGTCGTCCCAGGGTGTTTAGGTGACGGGGAGCTCTGCTCCGCGCCGTCAGTAGGCGTTGTACCGCAATATGGGGAGGCGGGTTCTCAATTAGACCCTCAAAGGAGGCGATAGGGGGCGCCTTAAGCGCACTGCAACTATTTGGGCGTCTGGCCGTACTCGAAACCCATACTTTTTGGTACTTTGGGCATCAGTGTAGTTTGGTAGTAGGTTTTGATGCATTGGGGATGCATTGGCATTTTTGGATGTTCACCCTGTTTCACCCATTTCTACTTTTTTGCACACATTTTTTGCCCATTTCCACCACATCTACTCTTTTTCTCGGTTGATTGATATGGTGATACACTTTCAGGGTGCCTGCTACAGCACATCATACTTTCCCCCTCTTTTTTGAGGCCCACTTTCTCCATGGATCTCAGTATGGGGGATAGGGTGTTCTACACCCGCTCCAATGGCTTGCGACCTCTGCCACGGTTGTTGGCACGGCTGAAGACGGACTCCTCCACTTAGTGGTGAATCGGCAATGCAAGATGGAGTCCATCTCCTTTGCCATCCCAAGTTGAGACTGGCCACTTGACTGCTCTCCATCTCCGCTGCCCAACACACAGTCAAGTTCCCCCCCAAGGCCCCTGGTCCTTCACCACTGCCACAAGAACCGGGAAGGTCCCCTCAAGGTCGCCTCCAGTCCAGTTTGGGTCGCCTAATTCCAAGGGTGTTTTCAAGGGGCGTGCCTAGGGGCTCTTCGGGGGGAACGTAGCAGCGCACAGTGCTCGCGGATGTGTTCGCGCAGTGCGCGCGCGTGCAAGGATTCCCCCATCGCCTCATCGGCAAGAGCATCGGTCATTGCCAATGCATCATCCGGGTCGGCAATGTGGGATTGTCATTTCTCGACAGGGCCCTCGCCAGTCACGATGGGCTGCACGTAGTAGCGGAACATCAAGAGCATAGCAAGGCGGCCGTTCCCGATCTCCTTCACCTTCAACTCGACGGACGTGTCCGGGTCGTCAGCCAATCCCAGAGGATCAAATGCTTCCCTCGGGTGCAGCAAATTCAAATCCTCACTCAGAGCACCCCTGTTCACACGGTAAGCCTCAACGGCACCCATCAGCACAACCTTGTAGGCCGGGATGGCAACGATGGACAGGACGTGCACCAAATGGTCGCCGCCGATAGTACAGACCACCCTCAGAGAAGAGCCGAGCACTAGCCTTGAACTAAACGGACTCGCCGAAGTTGCGCATGAATGTTACGCTTGCTCTGGACCCAATTCCCTTAAATTTCATGATTTTGTCCGTGTACAGCGCATCAGCCGCCAGGTCTCGTAAGACATCTTGATCATTGAACCCGAGGTCCTCCGACACGGTCGGGATATGTTCCCTCACAATGAACTTCTCAACCCCAATGTTTGCCATCCTGAAGCCCACATCTGCTGCTGTTTTGGCCAGCAGCAAAGCCTCCACAGTTGACAGGAACACCTCAAAAGCTACAGCGACAAAATTTGACATTTCCCTAATTAAATCTTGATCTTCGCGGTGGACCTCCCACAACCAAAACAACCTTGAACTCCCCAAACCTGATATCGATTGTTTGCATATGTGCCGCCTTATACGCCGAGATTGCCTCCAACATTTCTGAGTTATCTCCGGTAAAGCCATTGGCCTCTCGCAATTGTCTTAGTCACTCCTCTTTGTCCAAAAGTGCCTGTTTAATCCTGCCAAGTACCTCCACTGCTGCCGTGGCTACCCAGTGGATACCCTTGCTATTGAGGGGGAATCCTTGCACTGCGCGCGCGTTGCGCCACACTGTGTGCTACTTTTAGAATGTGTTTTTCCCGAAGAGCCCCCATGCACGCCCCTTGGAAACACCCTCGAAATTAGGCGACCCAAACTGGGCTGGAGGCGACCTTGAGGGGGACCGTCCCGGTTCTTGTGGCATGGTGAAGGACCAAGGGCCTTCGGGTGGGAACTTGAATGTGTGTTGGGCGGTGGAGATGGAGGGCAGTGAGGTGGCGAATTTGAACTTGGGATGACAAAGGAGATCGACTCCATCTTGCATTGCCGATTCACCACTCTCAACCCATCTTGGTAGTATTCCAAGTGGAGGAGGTTGTCTTCAGGCGTCCCAACCACCGTGGTAGAGGTCGCAGGCCATTCGAGCGGGTATAGAACACCCTATCCCCAATGCAGAAATGCATGGAGAAAGTGGGCCTTAGAAATGAGGCAGGAAGTATGATGTCCTGTAGCACGCACCCTGAAAGTGTATCACCATATCAATCAACCGAGAAAAAGAGTATGTGTGCTAGAAATGGGTAACAGACACGTGCAAAAAGGTAGAAATGGGTGAAACAGGGTGAACATCCAAAAATGCCATATCCCCAATGCATCAAAACCTACTACCAAACTACAATGATGCCCAAAGTACCACAAAGAATGGGTTTCTACTATGGCCAAAGTACCAAATAGTTGCAACGGGCGCGCATTGCTCTTAAGACGCCCCCTGATGACAGTCTGCATCTCGTGCGTGAGCACAAATCGCATAAACGTCGGGACTGCCCCATTTTCCATGATACTGATAGCGGGGGGAGGGGCGGGCAGTGATCACCCAAATATGGAAACATTCTGAGATCCAAAATGAAGAAATGAACGGGAAATTTGGCGTTTCCCTCCCGTGATCCCCTAAATCATGGGTCTCATTGGGGGACCCTTAAGCGCAGTGCGCGCGCAGTGCAACTATTTGGGCGTCTAGTCGTATTAGAGACCCATACTTTGAGATACTAGGGGCCCCTAAGGGCATCATGGTGACCCCTAGCGTAAGTTTTGCCTTCTTACTTTGTCCCCCTTTGTTGAGGACCCCCGAGAATGCAGGGCTGGTAGACCTGAATGAAGTTCAGGTGGAGTTGTTCGCGAGTTAGGAGTAGCACATGATGCAGCTCTACTGTTCGCGATACCTGAATAACGCCTATCGCTTCTACTGGAGATCGATGGGGTTGTGCTATGCTAACTCCCCATTCTCCCAACTTGCTAAGGTGTTGACCAAGATCGCCCTTCAAGGAGCGAGAGTGGTACTGTGTACCCCAGTTTGCAACTTTCTTGAGCCGGGGCAGTTTGCGTCACCTAATTCTAAGGGCGTTTCCAAGGGGTGTGCTTGGGGGCTCTTCCGGCTCTTCCGCAAGGATAGAAGTGCGGATCTGGAATACTATGAAAAATGAAAAACGGAAAAGTGGAAGAATGTTGAGCCGGAGTGGTGATGTTTTTATTTTAAAAACAGAGGTTTTGAGCGACTAACGTAATTTGTCTGCATGGTTTGCACTGCCTGTCTGAGATGTGCTGTTTCCTCTGTACAATAGTGCAATACATGTTTTAGTGCATTTTTGATTTTCATCCATGGGTGATGGTACTCTTGCGCTGGAAGTCCTGCTTGATTTTGCTAAGCAGGGATTTGATTTGTGGTCGGAGTACCTGGGGTCCAACATCCTGGAGAGGGCAGCCAACACCACGTGGAAACGAATGACCAACATGGAGGGTGGTGCTGGCAGAGTGACTGAAGCCCTGACTCGAATATTCACGGAGCAAATCGGAGACCACCAAAAGTTATGGAACCTGCTGACATCGTATGAGCTGTGGTCTGGTCACATTTTGACGTCGCCGGCTCTGGTGTTTGTCCAGGATGGTTTAAGCTCTGTGCTGGAGCCAGGATGGGAAGTACAGCTGCAGCAGTACAGGAATGGCTTCGTTGAGAAGGTCAGAGCTGGGAGGGACCATCACACTGGTGGTCAGACGGCGACTCAGTCTGGAAAGAGTGGTACTAAGCCGCCAGTGGACAGCTTTTCGACCGAGCCATCCCAAACAGATGACGACCAGCATATGGCAAACCCGGAGAGAGGCCAGCTGAACCTGGAGGGGGTGGCAGAGGTGGTGAATCAAGCGAAGGTCCTCTCGAAAAGGAACATGAAGATGTTGCGCAAGAGGCTTGGGGCTCCCAAGTATGTTCGCCACTTTGTGAACTTAATCAATGAACTCGCGGAGGAACATGATGGGGCAGCGGAATTTGGCCCAGTGGAGGTGAAAATTTGGGAGGTGCTGCTGAAATGCGACCAGAAGGGGAAAAAGCACTTGAAAGATGAAGAAAAGGTCCGGAGGTCAAAGGAAAAAGAACGCAAAAAGAAGGAGAGGCGGCGGGCCAAGAAGAAGAGTGAGACGGCGCGCAAGAACAAGAAAAAGAAATCTTCCAGTCTGGGAGGTGGAGTGATTCGAGCTCTGATAGCTCTTCGACGTCGGATTCGTCGTCATGATCCAGCTCTAATGATAGTTCGATTACGCACAACTCCAGTAGTGGAGGTGGGAAACATAGGACAAGCAGTGGTGCTGATCGCCGATCAAGGCCTAGCCAATTTGAGTTTCGTTGGATCAACGGCAAGAAACACTTCAGAATGCGGAATGGCCAGTGGCAAGACTGCTATGCACCGCCGAGTAAGGAATGCAGGTACTGTGGGAAGAGGCTCTGGGCGTTCCAGGCCCAGAAGTTCGGTTGCCGATGACATGCAGGCTCGGGGAGGGGGGGGGGGGGGGGGCGAGGTCCGAAATGCGGAGGCGGCGAGATTACGAAATGGCCTTGAAGAATTCGTGGCAGCAGAAGGAGAACCATTCGGATCATCATATGCGTCCGTTCTCTGGGGGAGGTTGGAGCCAGGCACCAGACTGGGGTATGTGGCAGCACTGCGGCAGTTCCTCAGGTACTCGCGCGTCCATGGCCGGTTATCCCCGAGGGAGGCCCTGGAGGGGCAATTGCTAGAGATTGCAAGGGATGGGTACTTCGAAGGGCCGGTCAAGGAGGTCCTATCTGGACTCAGGATGGCGGAGAAAGCAGCAGTCATTCAGTCCCCGGTACGAGGATCGGATTGGATTTTCTTCGAAGTCCCTGGAGAAGCTTCGACAGAAAAAGAACAGCAGGCGGATACAGTGGTCACCGTCAGGGATCCTGTATAAGGTGGCAGCCGGCAAGGGAACGTTCACATGGCCGGAAATGGAATGCATTGCATTGGCAGCATTGTCACTATGCAACCTGCTACGCATTGGAGAGGCATGGACGGCCCACCGGAGCGGGTTGGGTCAGCTGGTATTCCGCGGACAAAAGAGCCGCCCAGGCATCCAAGTGCAGGACGTGGGGCCGTGGGCCGACAAGTGGCTCCGCTTCCTCGACGAGGAGAGACGCCGGAGAGGGGGAAATGGTGCAGTGGCATACACTAGTTGAACCTCGTTTCAACTTTTGTTTGCGCTTCCTTTCCTAGGCAGTTTTTCTGTCTTTAATTTGTAGGGGGGGGGGGGGTAGTGTTTTGCCCTCTCCCCATGGGCCCGAGGGCCGGTGCCGGCGGGTCAGCATGCTGAGGCGACAAGCGGGTGCTGCGGCTCCTTTTTGGACCGCATAAAGCAGATCGAGGGGGTTGAGAAGGGGCTGGTTGACCGCAGCCTGGCCACCGTCGAGAGTGCGGTGCTCTTGGGCCTGACCCCCGCCATCGCCGAGGTCAAGGCCCTGGCGAACGCGGGGCGGGGCCCGGCGCTGCTGCCGGCGGTCGTGCACAATGTCGAGTGCGCTGTGGACATGGTTCTGCGGCTCAAGCCGCTCCTCCGAGGTCACCACGCTGGTCGCAGACATTGTGGCAGTCCTGCAGCTCACGGCCAACGGCACGACGGAGGTTGTGGCGCAGTCGTCGGCGGCCTTCAAGACGGAGGTGGACATGCACGCCCAGGCCTTCTCGACAACGGACCTGCAGGAGCTCAACAACGGGCTCGACGCTGCGGTGCAGTGCGTGCAGTGCGGCCTGCTTGCGTCGCTGCAGAGGGCCCCTGCGCTGGAGGCGCTTGCGCACGACGGTTTGACGCTGCGCTCGGTCGGGTCCTTCACCACCGCCGCCGGGGCAGTGACACTGGCAGCACCAGCACCCGCGGTGGCAGCTCTGCAGCAGCGGCGGCAACAGTGGTGTTGCCTCTCTATCGCCGTCACCATGTGCAGTGGTAGGAGCATCAACACCCGATGTTGGCGGCAGCGGGACCAGCAGCGGTGAAACTGGCACCAGCAACACCAGCAGCTCTGGCAGCCGCGGCAGCAGCAGTGGTTTTCCCTCTGTATCGCCATCACCATCTGCAGGTATTGAGCCATCAGACTCTGGCATTGGCGGCAGTCGGACCAGCAGCGGTGACGCTGGCGGCAGCAGCAGCGGCACCAGCAGTTCTGGCGGTGGCAACAGCGGTGTGGTTGCCTTTATGTTGCCACATCACCTGCAGGCGTGGAACTTCGAGCACTGGCATTGGCAACAGCGGGAACATGAGCAGCGGCACTGGCAGCGACAGCGCTGAAGGACTGGCGCAGATGTTGCTCGCCGCCGCCCTCTCGATGCGCGACGCGATCCACACGCCCTCTAAAGTCGTGGATGCTTCGAGCACTGGCGTTGATAGCAACGGGACCAACAGCAATGACGGTCGCGGCACCATCACCGCCAACGTAAGCACTTTGTTGAGCCAAAGCCCCATCTGGCTACCTGCAGTGTTGGCCCTAAGGCCGGTGTTATGGATCTTGGTTCGTTGCTGAGTTGCTGAGTGAGCCTCGGCTTGGCCGAGTTGCGCCCGGCGCCGTGGCCGTTTGGCTGCAGAGCAGCCGGGCGCCCACCTGCAGCCCTACTCGGCGCTGACGGATCCGATGCTGTTGCCGCTGTGTCGCCATCACCGTGTGTGGGTCCGGGAGCATACAGCCCGTATCGCCCGTCGCTTTGGCTGTCTTGACTTGCGGTGTCGGCCCTAAGGCCCATGGGGAGTTTTATGGGTTGGGGGGGGGGTTTAGGAATCAGAGGGGTTTTAGGACTCAGTTTCAACCCTTCAGGTTCCCCAGCGGCGCTATGCCCAGCGGGTTCCTGATGGCACCAGTGCGTGGGTAGGGCTGGGGGGGGGGGGGGGCAGGGAGGGTTGCGGCGGAGAATGAATACCCAAGTTCTGTGCAGTGTTCTTGTGCTCCGCCTTTGCAAACACTAGTTGAACCTCGTTTCAACTTTTGTTTGCGCTTCCTTTCTTAGGCAGTTTTTCTGTCTTTTCCCGCCCACCCACCCACGGCGGCCGCACCGCTTCTGGGCTCGGCCGTCCGCCCACCGGACCCCAACCGTGTCTCGTTTTGTTTGGGGGGGTTGCATGCTGCACCCCGCCCTTTATTGGGTACCATGGTTGCGTGTGGTTGGGTCCAGCATGATCACCGTCTCAGGTGGCGGCAGTCTGACATGTTGAGGGGGTGACTTTTTCGTTCCCAGGTACTTGTGTAGTGTCAGTCTCGTCCGTTGACCGCTGTGCGCTGGGACTACGTCCGCTTTATATGCGGGCAGCCATGGCTCTCTTGGAGGGCAGGGTCAGGGCAGCCCCAAGTTCTGTGCAGTGTTCTTGTGCTCCGCCTTTGCAAACAATTTCTCATCCCCGAGCGAATTGGAAGCCCAGTGGGTCGAGTTGGTCGCTAGAACGGGCCACAGGTCGTTGCGCTGGCATGGGCACCGACGTGGAGGCGCAGCACATGCATGGGCAGCTCGGGCTCGAGGTCCCCTCTTGCAACTCATGGGAGGGTGGTGTACGCCATCAGTGGCGGTCTCGTATGCAACGTCCACTCGCGCCTCGGAATTCGAGAGTAGATGCCAACAGCCAGTCCCAGTGCGTGAAGGAGGGGCACTCAAAGTCGCGTTTGGGGAGTGGTCAGCCCTTCAGTGGTGGGGTACGTGGGACCAAAGAGAAATCCGTGAACTCGGCCGTGGTTCGGCCGAGAATGGCGCGATACTGGGAAGCGTTGACGTGGCGAGAAAGCGGAGAAGGGCGAACTTGGCAGGACCTGGAGCATTCAGGTTTGACCCGGAGGCAGTGGAAGATTCGACTGATGAGGGAGAAGGTATTGCAGATGCAGGAAACTAGTGATTTGGAAATTGGAGGGGTACTGAAAAAATTGGTGGCTTCGAGCCCGAAGCCGTTGGAGAACGACTGGGAGGAAGCTTTGTTGGTCTTGTTATCGGGGGTAATGGAGGTGGCGGGCTCCCAGGCTTTGGGAGCTCTGACCTCTGTGCTGCAGGCTCTGGACGCGATGCCGGGGGGTGAATGGGAAGATGAAGATGAGGAGAGCTATTTTTCTAATGAGGACGGAGAGGAGGACGTCAGCCCCGACCTGGCGGGCAGAGGCATTGGAGAGTGTGGAAGAGTATAGCTCAGTGAGTCGCTGTGGGGCAGAGCAGTGCCGGACGACTTGTTGGAGACATATCGAAAATGGGTAAAAGAGACGGCGGGGGGGTTGGCGACAGCAAAGGAGTGGGAGTGACAGAGATGCTTGAGAGCCTGGTGGAGGGGGGTTCTTTGCGTCGGGTACCACGGTCGCTGGGTGCATCGGGCAAGGCCCGTATCATTCTGAAGAATAGTGAAAAGTGCAGCTTCATCATGAATTGCATGAAACGAAATGCTTGAGACTGTCGCCCTCCCCCCAAATTTGTGCTGCCCCAGCTGGACACATTGCGTGACTGTTTGTTGCTGCGGAAGCGCAAGAGGGTTTATATGCTTAAATTTGATGTTTCCAATTGCTATTGGAGCATTTTGATGCCCAAGCGTTGGAGAGATATTTTCCAGGTGTCTCCGTGCTACTCAAACGAGCAACCGCCAACCGGAACGTCCCTGTACTCCGATGGCAGCCTTCAAACAGTTCAGATTGCGGGCTCGGAATACCAGGCGGCGGGCGCAGCAGTGACAAAGGGGCCTCTTCGCATCCTTGCCCGGGTGGCGGGCCCACAGCAGTCCTACAGGGCTGAAATGTACGGAGCAGCCATTGGCGCAGCCATCGCATCTGACGGTGACACTCAATATATCGACAACATGGCCGTCACCAAATGCGCACACCGCCGACCCACGCACGAATGTTCCGACGCCGACATCCGCCACAAAGTGTGCGACCAGGTGGCACAAAGTGTGCGACCAGGTGGAACACAAACACGTCGCCGCGGAATGGATCCCCAGCCACCGCCTTGAGACGGAGGCCCGTAACGCGCAGGAACGCGAACGAATTCGGCGCAATGGGGAAGTAGACCTGCTCGCCAAGATGGCCACGCGCCTACCCGTGCCGGATTACGACCCCCGGCGCCCCGAAGATATTGCAATGTGCGGCGGGCCCGCCCCCACTCCGGCGCGGAAATGGATCCTCCAACGGAGGCGAATTGTCACTTTCGATGGTGCGCACTGGGTATCTTGGCTGCCGATGCGCGGGGACCGACGTATGCTGTGGGTTAAATGGCTCTGGGGCCAGGTACGATGGGATGGGACGGGCGCGCCGTGGGACCATACCACCCCCAAGTGCCCCATATGTCCCCTCCATCACGGTACCACTGTCCACAAGCGCCTCATCCACTGCATGCGTTGGAAGGTCGCATTTCGCAACATGTGGCTTAGCACCTGGGGACCATGGCAAGATACGGTCACGGAATGGTGGAACAGGGTGTCGGCGGCGGACCTACACCATGTTTCGTGCCTTCGCATACCACAGTCCCTATGGGACCACATCCCCCGAACAATGCGGGTAGACCTCAGGGAGCGTGTGGCCTGGCACCAGTAGCACGCCCTACATGGCGTGTGCCAACTGCGCGGCCAACTCACCATGCCCCCCCGCGACCCACAGGTGTCGCCCACGCTATCCACAGCGGTGCCGGCATGGTACACAAAGCTGCGCCCAAGAGCTGTACGACCAAACCCCACGGACTCTGGCCTCCGCAATCAAGTAGGGTACACAGGGCCCCGGGAGAGAACATCGCGGCGGGATGGCTGCGTCTCTCAAGAGACGTCCCACCGTAGAGCGGTGCGCACATGGGACCGGCCCCAGTCGTACCATACCAGGTCATGGGCGGTGAAATATCTCGACTAGTGCCTCTGTCCCATTGCCGCTGACCCAGAGGCACAACAGGTAGCTTCGGCAATGCAGTATCTGGCTCAACCTTGGTTTCTGCATCAGCGTGCCTTTCTCGGGGCCTCACTGATGGATTCATACCGCGACGTGCTAGATGATCTGGTGCGGCAATCACGGCACTGGCACACCCTTCTGCGACGTGCTAGAGTGTGGACCACCTCCGCAGACCAGCACTACCAGCGGCATAACCGAAGGATTCAGCTCTTTTCGGTGATGAGCCAATTGTGGGCATCTGAGCGCGCCGCCCACCGGGTGGAGTCGCCTCTGCCTAAACGTCAGTGCCGCAAAAGGCCCGGCATCCTGGGCCAACGCCCGCCACCGGTCATGGACCCTGCAAAGCGACGAAAGCTTGTCTCTCTTGAGGACCTGTGGGGAATGGCACACACGTGATCCAGCATGTCTTAACCTCCTTAAAACTTACGCATTATAGGCTTGCCATATGGCGTGGCGGTTCGCCTACCGCATCAGAGAGCCCTCTGGTATACGCATGTGAACCCTGGGTCTTTGCCATGTGCCCCGCGTTGCGGGGATCCACTGTATCATATGCTGGAGACGCCCACTTTGCCAAGCACAGTCTTGAGTACTCTTTGAACTTCTGGAGTCAGCCAAAAAAAAAGATATTTTCCAGGTGTCACTCTCAGGACAAAGCTATGCTTGGTCTTCCCTGCCTTTTGGCTCGAAATATTCCCCCGTGATCTGCTAGCGATTGATGGGAGCCCTGGCAAAAAATTCTGTTTTTGATCTGCAGGTGCTCCCGTTTACTTATCTTGATGATATTTTAGCGGCAGGGGCGCGCAGAGATCTGAAAAGGGCAGTGCGTAGGCTGAGGGGCAGGCTGCAGAGGGCCCAGTTTGTGGTCAGCCCGAAGTCCAGCTTGGAGCCTACTAGAGTGCTCGATTTTGTGGGGAAAAATTTTGACACTAAGAGGAGACGCATGGAGAATAGGAAAGGAATGGTGATTGCTTTACTGCGAGGTTGGCTCAGGCTGAGGTTGGGTCTTATGCGCAAAAAGGGGTTTGAGAGATTTTTGGGGAGGTTGGAGTGGGCTTTGCGTCCGCAGGGAGGAAGTGCCCCGTTTTTGGCGGGGGCGTACAGGTGGAAGTTGTCTGGTGAACAAAAGGTTCCGCTGAGCCTGGTGAGGCTGTTGCTTACGGCAATGGTGTTTGCTGTTTTGCCCCAGTGTTATGCTGGCCAGCCATTCGTGTGGCGAGGGCCTCCATGTTCAATGCAGAAACCTGTTATTTTTGCTGACCCCGCTCCTAGGTCCAAACGCGGCTTCCGTTATGGGTTTTTCGTGCCTGGTAGTGGAATCAGGTGCTATAAGTGCCCTGCTTGGGTTGACTCGCTTCAGCAGGCAGAATTATTGGCTTCGGTGCAAGCGTTCAAGATAGCAAGATATAAAGGTTGGCGTAGGGTGGCGGTAGGTTCGGACAGTTTGGTAGCTAGAAGTCAGGTTTTGGCATTGCGCTGTGGAACGGCTTTGCCTGTCCACAACCGTATTTTGCGCCAGCTATTTTGGTGGCGGTACTGGAGCAGGGTGCAGTTAGCTGTTTTTTATGTCCCGTCAGATAAAAATCCAGCGGATCCGCCAAGCCGCACGCCTCGATTCGTTGACAGAGAGGCATGCAGGACGGCGGCAGAGGACAGGTATGTGGTGTGCAAAGAGCTGCCTAGACTGTTTCCGTATTTTGGATCGGTAGCTCCTTTTCCCTGGCCTGCAAGCTAGTGATTGGGGGGGGGGGAGGGTTGCTGGACGCCGGTTTCTAGTTGGCTGCCCGGATGGTCCCTCTAGCCTTTGTAGCTGTTGATGGGGCTTGAAGGGTGCAACAGGAGGTGGCATACAGTGCTGATGCTTTATTATGAGTGATCTGGGGACGTTCGTCCTGCTTTTTAGCTATGTGCTTTCCGGCTTGGATGCTTGGGCGGACAGCTGGTGCGGCTGTGACTACGACAGTGACTGTCTTTAGAAATATCCATTTCTGTGAGGTAGGAGTATGCCTGAGTGGCATTGACTGTCGTCTGGTTATCAATAAGCACTGGATTTCGTCGTGCACGTTTGTAGATTGTTTGGAGTTAGTATAAAAGTGATTTTTTTATTGTAAAAACAGAGGTTTTGGGCGACTAACGTAATTTGTCTGCATAGTTTGCACTGCCTTTGCACTGTCTGAGATGTGCTGTTGAGATGTGCTGTTGCCTATGTACAATAGTGCAATACATGTTTTAGTGCATTTTTGATTTTCATCCATGGGTGATGGGCCCACTTGCCCACCCTTATGTTTCTTTACCCATCTTGGAGTGGGTCTTCAGGACTCTGCATTCATTGTATTGCTGGAGTATGCCCGAGTGGCATTGACTGTCGTCTGGTTATCAGTAAGCACTGGATTCTGTCGTGCACGTTTGCAGATTGTTTGGAGTTAGTGTAAAACCGTGGCATGTGCTCATTTGTGCTACAAAGTACCCCAAAAAAAAACAAAACACAATGGGAAACGGACAAAAATGAGACAAACTGCCGAAATTGGCATTTTTTCCCCATGTTCCGGGTGGCACGGCCGTTACTTAAGGCAAGCTTGTGTCCTTGCTCTCTCCGCTATGTGGACGGCTTGTGATGAAGTATGCTCTTCAACCCCTTCCGACATTTCCACAAAGGCATAATCTAGAACCGTGGCTGACAAAGGGTCATAGGACACACTCAAATAAGGGAACGGGTTGCAAAACGTTGAATGAGATGCTTCTTATTTTGATCTCCGCTCTAGGGGGGCACCTCAAGCGTAGTGCGCGTGCACTGTGCGCGCAATGCAACTATTTGGGTGTGTCGCCGTAGTAGAAACCCATATTTTGTGGTACTTTGGGCATCATTGTTGTTTGCTAGTAGGTTTTGATGCATTGGCATTTTTGGCTGTTCACCTTGTTTCACCCATTTCTGCTTTTTTTGCACACATTTTTCCCCCATTTCCGCCACATCTACTCTTTTTCTCGGTTGATTGATATGGTGGTACACTTTGAGGGTGCCTGCTAGAGGACATCATACTTCCCTCCTCATTTCTTAGGCCCATCTTCTCCATGGATCTCAGTATTGGGGATAGGGTGTTCTGCACCCGCTCCAATGGCTTGCGACCTCTGCCACAATTGTTGGGACGGCTGAAGACGGACTCCTCCACTTGGAATACTACCAAGATGGGTTGAGAGTGGTGAATCGGCAATGCAAGATGGAGTCCATCTCCTTTGCCATCCCACGTTGAGGCTCGCCATCTGATTGCCCTCCATCTCCGCTGCCCAACACACATTCAAGTTCCCACCCAAAGGCCCCTGGTCCTTCACCATACCACAAGAACCGGGACGGTCCCCCTCAAGGTCGCCTCCAGTCTAGTTTGGGTCGCCTAATTTTGAGGGTGTTTCCAAGGGCCGTGCCTAGGGGCTGTTCGGAGGGAGCATAATCTAAAAGTAGCGCGTAGTGCGCGCGCGGTGCAAGGATTCCCCCTCGGGAGCACCGGATGATTGAACCAAAGCGGTAGAGATAGCATCATGGTCTGATGCACATGGCAACAAGCGGCGGTCAAAGTCACCCAGCTCCGATGATATAGCCATAGGGGCCTGAGAGTCGCCATCGTGTACAGACACGGCCTCATGCCGGGGGGGGACTCATGCTCGTGAACATCGTCACCCACAAAAGTAGCAGTGCGCACGTCTGGGCGGACAATTGCACCAAATGCAGGGGGGGCGGTCATCACTTTCACCGTCGCCATCCGGAGGTTCAGGTGCGGCAGCTGCACGGGGGCGGTCCCTCTGGGCACACACACCTTGGGGGGGCGTTGCAGTACATGCGTATCTAGCGTGGTCATTACCTCTGGATCAACATTCATGGGCTTCGCAAGTGTTTGCAATGTCTTAAGACCTAATTGCTATAATGCTGTACAGGGAGCGCACTGCCGAGGGGGCATGGTCTCACACGAGGTTTTCGAACGCTCCCCTCAGCCCCTCAAGCCAGGATCATAGCCATTGCAGAGTTTGGCAAGTTCATAGGATACAGATTGTAGAGTCACGGGTGCAAGATGCTAGCACATTGGCGGCCTGCTATGTCTGTGACCTGTTGTTTCCTATTGGCCCTCCCCACATGTCCCCATGTGCCCCCTGAAAGGCCACAAATGCCTTGTCGTGAAGGAGCAGCTACACTCTGGTAAGGTGGGCTGATAATCACGACAAAGTTAGCGCTGTTGGCGGAAGAGAGAAGCACACCGAAGGGGCATGGGAAGTCCATTGTAGAAGCATCCCACTTGTCCTAGACAATGCTGGTCTTTTGATTCGGCCAACAGAGGGGTGGCGGTCACACCAACCTCAAGGCTTTGCATTGGCCTATTGTACCGCTACCCAACGAGCTGTTGCAACCCCTTAGGAACAATAACGTATTGCCTGTCCTTTGGGGACTAGTCTGCAACAAGATTACGCATAAAAAGGTTTTGAACCTGCTGTAATGTGTAGTTGTTTGAGGGTTGTGCCATTAGGTGAACAACACCACTCAACAGAGCCTCACTGAGTTCCTCACTATGGCACGCACTAGGTAACCAGGCGAAGCACTGTGACCACGGCAACCTGGCAACAACACTTGTGTGAACGTACTCAACCTTGTCCTCGTAACCCAATGTGAGTCTCATGAGAAAATGGAGGCAGCATCTCAACAACGGCCCTGTAGTGTGTCCCTCTCCCCGTGGTCACCAGCGGCAATCCCTAACTTGTGAACCAATGATAAACAAAGCCGGAACGTATCCCTACAACAGAGTTACTAAACTCTGGACCTCTTTAAGCACTATTGCATGGCTACCATTACCAAGCCCATGTGACCGTCAAAGGGTCTACAACTTATGTTCTAATGGTTGCCGCCCTCTTTAAAGATATAATAATTGACCATTGACGGCCATTCACGGGTCTCCATGGTCGCCGGATGAACGAAATCTTGCTGGAGGCAAAGATCAATGGGTTGCATGCCAAGGCAAGAATGCTCACGCGCGACAGACTCTGGGAAATATTGTTCCTTCATCCACAGAATCCAATTGGTACATCCATCCAGGCGTATGGTCGTGTCCCTTGGCCAGTTGATTGTCCCCCCCCCCCACCTAGTGTAGGCGTCCTTCTGTATGTTGATGACCTTCTAATCATCATATCGGGCTCCCCTGAGCACACGGCATCGCTACTTCGGCGGTGTTGGGAAGTGATGACTGAGTTCCAAGTCGTCACTGGAGTTAAGGTGAATCCTTCAAAATCAGCGATACTCGTAGTAGGCGCATGGTCCGGAGCAGCGGTCCAAACGGTTGCGATGGTCCCGCTCCCCATCAAGAAATGGTACAAATACCTAGGGGTAAAGCTAGGGGACATCTCCCCCTACGAAGCCTACCAACCAGCCTTGCAAAAGGCCATTGGCAGAGCCTACGCCATGCAAAAGTGGGATCTCTCCCTGGATGAACGGGTTGCACTTCTCCAGCAATGGATCCTACCCCTGCTGGTATTCCCCGCTAGGGTAGTCTATCCAACAGAACAGGTCATCTCCTCGTTACGCACTGTCTACCACATCGCTCTCAGACTCAACTCCTGGAGTCTGACAGTGGATATTTTGTGTCTTCCAAAAGTCGAAGGAGGATGCTGCCTCCCCACTCCAAGATCCTTCTTGCTCTGGCAGCACGCCTCCTCATACGTGCATTTTCTGCAACATCCTGAAGCCTTTTCATCTGTAGTTAGCAATCATTTCACCAGGTGGGCAAACAAGATTGGGCTGGTCCCGTCAATGCGTTTCCTGCCCTATTTTCAAATGGGTTCGAATGTCGTTTGGCAAACCATGCCCTTTTTGGGTGGCTGTGCCAGGGCGTTGTCTCTGATCCGACAGCCACATATGGTACCTACACCTGAGGTCATGCCATATGACCTCCCGCTCTGGCATTCAATCCTTTTTCGAAATGAGCATCAACAATCCTATTTTTGCCCCCGATTAATCAGAGATGGAGTGCTTACCTGGGGGGGATTCTTGGAGGATGACACCTCACAAGCGCTTATCGCCCCTTCCTGGAGATCCATCTACAATGTGCCCAAGCTACAGAGTCACGACGGTGACCCGAATCTCCTAAACCTTGATTTCTGGATCCTCTGGACCAAATCAGGGGTGGGAGCACGCATGCCATACCCCATACACATCAAAAACAGACAACCCCCGGAAGTGTGGGTCAAATTCTGCATTTCTAGGATACCTCTAAATGTGAAAGACTTTGTGCGGAAAGCGCTGTGGAAGAAATTGCTGGTTGGAGCACGGCTGTCTAAATGGATGCCAACAGTGTTGCACTGCCCTCTTGATGGTGCGGTGGAAACAATAGATCACGCATTGTCAACTTGCAGGTTTTTACCTGTCGCATTTAATACCATTTCTAAATGCTTCCTCCCACTGTCCATTGACGGTGTGACAGTTTCCAGTGTACAGCACCTCATGTCCTCGTACTTAGACACCACTTTCGAGGTGCCAGCAGGGATCATGGCCTGGCTAGCCATCATGGTTAACTGGGAATGTCGCTGCATTGCTCGTACTAAAGTCCCTACATGGCATCAGTTTATGCACCTGTGGATTTCTTTACTCACTGCCTGGACTAAACTCCCTCACCCGCCCATCCCGGTCAATGATATTTCGCTTTTGGCAAAGTCTCTCTCTTCACTCTTGAATGAAGGGAAACTGGTTCACCCCAATCTGAACCCTGCCCCACCCACCCCCCCTATTTCGAAAGCACAACGAAGACAACAAAACAAACTTGACAGAGCTATGCGAGACTCTGCCAAACTTGAAGCCCTCATATGTGAACTCGAGGACCAGGGGTTTCACATTATCTACACTGATGGTTCTTCTGAAAAGGTGGCCAAAATTGGCTATGTTGGAGGATATGGCATTTATGCCCCGGGCCTGCATGCCATAGGTGCCCATCTCCCCCCAGGTCTGCGACAGACTAACAATACCGCCGAACTCTACGCAGCAATCCAGGCTATCAAGCTTTTCCCGTCAGGAAAAATCGCCATCTGCACTGACTCCTCTCTTGTTTTTCTGGGGGCAACTGGGAAAGCCAAGAAGTGGGAACTAAATAACTGGGTGGGCTCCAATGGCCCGCTCAGCAACGTAGAACTTTGGAAACAGCTCCTCGCAGAGGTTGACAAATCGGATCGAGAGATACAGTGGATCAAAGTTCCGTCACATGTCGGGATTGTAGGTAACGAGGAGGCGGACACACTTGCTGAGACGGGCCGATTGTCCAGCCCACTACTCATGCAGTCCAGCGTACCCATGGCACACCATATCAGGCGCTCTGTGCCACCACAGCGTATCGCTGTGAGATGCTCCACTGAGCCCAGCAGACAGGACCACAATCACATTGTGGTCTCGGATTCCGAATCTGAGTCTGAATCGGACACAGAGGACACAGAGCCATCCCCACCACCTGTAATTTTTGACACCTTTGCTCCTGATCACATACCGGTTACACCTGCCACACCTGTTCTGCCTACAAGGGACCCCCGACCATCTCCTGCACACTCTCCCGGAGTGATCCCCTTGGGCACCAGCCCAGCCACACAGCTACTCACTGCACTGGACCTGCAGCTGTTGCATACCCCTTGTGACAGGTCCCTTCCTGAGGGTTTTTCCACGCCTACGGGCTCAGATACGAGTGTTGCCCCACTGAGATTTGACTCCGATGACGAAACTATCTCTATGGGCAGTGATTCTGACTCCTCTGCGAGTACAGACGTGTCAGTCCCCAGGCGGAAACGCCGTAAACACCTGTTTCCATCAGACTAGCGCATAGGCCCCCTGCACCTCAGTACTATGCTGCCCCTACTTGGCACGATGAATGGCACGATCCCCGCCCCTGAGAGAGTTTTCGTATACGGTATATGCGAAATTCGCGTCATTTAGGGTAAGAGACATGGATGGTCTAGTGGTATGCGCCATGGCTGGCGCTCGTCGTGGTCGGGGGTTCGAACCCCGGTTCGTCTGTCCGTCCAGGGGCCCGTTGGTGAGGCCTCCGCCACCGCCCCCTTCAGCATCCCGCTCCACCACCGGTACCGCCGGTGCGACGGGTGGCGTGTCTCGTCCTCATAGCTTTTGACACTCAGTTATGTCACAGATCAGTGTCAGTTATACCTGAGAGTGCAACAAAAAGGCATCCGCCACCACACACCTGCAGCAGCGCGCTCCACCACCGGTGCCACCTTGCGGCTCCGGAATCGCATCTCCTCCTCGTATTCCCCCTCAGCTCGCCTGACTCGCCTCACTGACCACAGCACCATGAGACAGCAACAGCAATGGAACACACAGACACACGGCAGAACACACCATAGGACTACCACAGCAACTGAGAGCCGAAGGAGTGCTTGATCACGGTAGCAGCGGGAGGTAAGACACACAGTATGTAGCATGAAGGCAGCAGATGCCGATATATAAGTCATCAGGTGAACAAGCACGATAGTTGCAGTTTGATTGTAGATATGGATGCAGTTTTATGACGGATGAATACGTTGTGCTTCATCTAGATTGTCCATAGCATATCCTCTCGAACACAAGAACTGTTGCAGTTTGAATGATGATTGCGCCCCTAGTGTAGGCGGCAGATATCGCGCGCGCTTTTACAACTTTCTTGCAGGGGGTGATTACCGATCCGGGGTCACCACGAAGCAATGTTTAGATTGGACGGATACCCTACCAATCCCGTTGAAGGTGCGCAATGCATTGCCCCTCATGATGCAGCCCCTATCTTTGAAGCTGGTGGTGGATGCCTTAGATAAGCCTAAGCGGGGGTCGGCACCAGGTGCAGACGGTATCCCAGCAGAGGTATACAAGTCATTTCCGCAAATTTTTGCAGAACCAATGTTGTGGGCCATGAGAATGTTCCTACAGAGAGGGTGCCGTGTGACTGTTAGCTTTGCTAACTGGGGTTTTACTAGCCTAGTTTACTTGTTCCACATTGTTTTTGAAACTTTGCCTGGGGAAGATGGCAGAATGTATGGAATTCCATGATTACCTTGAGGCCGGAGTGAAGGGCTCAGTGCGAGAGAGAACTCTAGCCGCGTCCTGGGCTAAGGCAAAAATCAGGTTAATCAAGTCCCTTCGCCATCTGGGGGACTCGAGATCACAGTGGCACCCGACTTTTGCCAAAGCCTCGGGATTTAGGGGGACAGAAAAAGCACTCGTCGAGAACCTGGTTGGGTACACCATGATTGACAAGGTACAACTCAACGCTACCTCAGGGGCTTTTGAAAAGACCTGTGTGCCTTCAGAGGATACAGGTAAGGCTACTGACCCCGCTCTGCCGACTCTCTTGGACGGACAGGCCGCCCTTATCAAGTCCCTCTCCGACAAGGTCATGACCTGGCCCTGGTGTGGAACCGCCCCCAAGTGGGTACACGAGTGCTCCATTACCTGGAGTGTGCGGTGTCTAAGGAATCCCAGCCCTTAGATTCCATGCGAATGACCCCCCAATGGGATGATGCAGCACAGAAGCCGCTGTTGTTCAACCTGTCGGAGGAGTAGAAAAAAGACACCACAGTATGGACTGAGGTGGTGGGGGCTAGAGGAGCTTCAGGGGATACCCCCATGGAAGGCAGCCCGGAAACGCCCCCTGCGGTACTGTCCTTTAATAGTTCGGTGGTCTCCCTCTGGATGCTGGTTGGGTCGTCCGTCCACTGTTATAAAGAGAGGTATGAAATTGAGTCAAGTTCCTCTAAGCAGGCATCAGCGGACCCGGATTTCACGGCAGGCCTGAGCCCCCGGGGGGGGGGGACTTAAAACAGCCATGCGGCGTCGGTTTAAGGTAGTAGATGGAGTCCAATTCTTCGAGATGCACAAAGGATAATGGGTCCGATTAGACTCCGCCCCAGTGGGACCGTGCAAGACCTGTAAGGGACACGGGCTCATCGAGCGGCACTGGGTGTGGAATTGCCCGCGGCCGGAGTGACGGGATCTGGCGGTCTGTCCGTTGGACACATCGAAAATGCTACAACGACGTTTTGCTTTACTTTTGTTTGTGTCTTCCCGAAAAACTCTCTCAGTTCAGGTGTGGACCCCAGGGTCGTGGCAAGTCTCACCTCCTGCATATAATGTGCAGTATTAAATGGGCAGGCGCCCCCGGTGGATTCCCTGAGTCCCAGGGACATACCTCATCCGTATCCACTCCAGTGGCAAAGCCTTTCTGACTGTACATACTCCTAGGCCATGGTGCCTACGCACACCATTGCCTTTTGGCAGAACTTACCAGTGTCGGAATACAAAAAAAGAAAAAAGAAAATGCTACAACGACCGGACCGCTTCGCGGGGAAGGGCTCCGAGTTCACGCAAACCCTTGTGGCTTCCCAAGGCCTCATCGACTGGCTGGCGGTGGTGGACGCATGGCAGATCCTGGGTGAGACCGACCCCACGGAGTGCCCATCAGCGTGCATGGTGTCGACTTGGAGGCCACCAAGCAGAAGGACGTATGCCAACCACTTAAGGCGATTTGCCTACTTCGGGGGCTCCGTCCCGGCGACCGACATGCAGACATTGGCTGAAAAGGTCCTCCTCTCCATGTTTGCCCAGGGCTAGAAAGCCGGAGCGGCCAGGGGCTGTATTTCAGCCCTCAAGGCGGTGGCCACCCTAGGTTGGATCCCACAGTTACAGTGGGACAAGCTGTGGCGCCTATCACAAGCATCAGTGGATTCCCCGGGCGAGTTGGAGGACCTGACCTCCTCCAACTCATGGGTGAAGCCTGCTCCAAACTAGGGGACAGGAAGATCTATGCAGCGGCGGTTCTGTCATTTGCTACCCTGTGCAGGGTGGGAGAAATCTCATCTCTCCCGTGATCTTACATCTCCAAAACGGGTATCACGTTCCAAGGGATCAAACGGGACCAGCGCCAAGTCACATGTCGTCTCGGACCCTACGCTCAGGCCCATGCCTGGGCCCCATTGGGTGGGTGTGGTTGAGTGTGCTGCCAGCGAAGGGCAGAGCAACTGTTGTTGCCGTTTGGGTTTGGTTGGAAGGGGGAGAGAACAAAACTTGGTTTGCAGGTGTGTGATGTGCTGCAGCATTTTGCAATTTTTGTTTTCGCCAACCAGATCTCGAGCGGGGGATGTCCCCAAGTGCTAGTACATTCTGCTTGTGACTAGGCCAAAGGTGCGGTGTTATAGGTGAAATGAAATGCAAGCTGGGGTAATTGAGGATGACCTGTGGTTCTATCCTCACATCCAAGCCCAGAAACATTCGATACTGTAGACATTGTAGGAATCTTAAGGATAGTTACATCGAAGGATGGCACATGTCAAAATTTAGGAGCCCAAAAAAAATAACAAAGGCCCAAATTTTAATTTAATGTGGCCCGATGATCGTACAAGGACGCAAAAATATATTAAACTGCGAAAAATTATTTAATTCTGGGTGTTTTGTTGGTACTGTCGAATAGAGGAGTGGCAGTTCCCGCTGAATCTTCTGGTTTCAGATTTAGCTCGCCCTACCTACTTGTCATGTCTACTACCACACTGAGCTGTGGGACAATCCTAGCACTGGACTGCTCTGATTCCTGATTCCGAGAACTCTCTCGAGTACCGTTTGCCAAGAGGGCTTTGCCAGCTTACCCAGGTCTGAACGAAAAATAACCTGAAATAGATAAAAATGAATAAATAAAATAATTTATTTATTTATCTATGAATGAATAAATAAATTAAAATAGAGGAGTCATTACTGACTGGCAATTGAGGATTTTTGTCAAGGATTCATGATGTGACTGCTGTTGATGTAGCAACACAAAGACAACCTACATCCCTTCCCCAAAGGAGGCAAGGATGCATCATTTCAGTCAACACAATAACACATGTCGACCGTTGATGAACAATGTCGTGTATTCTCACCATGCCAAGGCGTCTTCATGCTGAGGTGTTAGTACCATGTAGAGGTCACCCAGCAACCCCAGGAAGTAACAACAACAAGTCTGAAGGCACCATGCATTAACTGCAATCACTCAGAGTGCAACAGGAATAAACAGCAAGCATGTAGGATGTCCACATTGGCCAAAGTCACAACAATGGCCAAAAAAAAATCATTCTTGGAACCGCTCGTGTAGTTTTTCCAAGTTTTGGGTGCACAAATATGACAGAAATTGCAGAAAAAAAAGGCTATCAACGGGGCTCATCACAAAAATGACAATTTCACAAATTCTTAAAAATTTGCATGGTAGGGCGTGGCTCCCACTTAAGGCAACTGTATTCAGTGAATGGTTCATAGCCCTTGCCCCCTAACCTCCCTGAGATGCCGCACCCCCCTGGCTGCCCGCAACATGTTTCAGAGACCCTACACCTTACCAGACTTTCTTCTAGTGCGTATCCCGAAACTTTTTCGTGTTCCAGGTGCGTATCCAAAAAAAAAAGTGTGTATCCGGGCGTCACAGGATATGCCCGAGAAGAAAGGGTGCACCTTACATGTGGTGGGCATGTTGAATAAAAAAAAAAGGAGGAGATCAATGATGGGTGCAATGTAGCATTTGTAGATGTGTCAAGTTGTCAAACCATGAGGGGTTGAGCATGCATGATTTGGTGTTTGGTGTGCAAACAGTGATAATTGTAACACACAGTTGCTGGTCTCTTTGAATGAGCGCCACTCCATGACGAGAGTGGAGCTCAGAGGAGCTTTACAGCTGTTGTAGTTGCAACATGCAGGTGTGAAGTTACACTTGATAACGGACTTGGAGTTGGTGTATTTGGTTTTTTTGGGCAAGTGCACTTAGTGGGCACGGCATGGTTAGTGGGGCCCAGGCGCCGCATGTTGATTTGTGGGTCGACAGTTGGGCCGATGGCAGTTGCTGAAGGATAGTGTCAGTGGGCATTGCGTCCCCTCCCATGTAGAGGTGAGGGCAATGAGCAGGTAGACGTGAGGGCAGGGAAAGGAGTCAGGGTGTCACTGCAAGAAGGCACGGAACATACAGAAATGTGCAAATACATGTGCAGATTTGGGGTTGGAGGAGATGTCTGGCAGCCCCTCCGAAGAAGCGATGAGTGCATGGTCCACGTTGAGTGACAGCAATAGCACACAGTGACCATAAATGGGGAGTCTAGGCTCACTGACAGTGACAGCCACGGCAACAGCAACAGCGACGTTGAGCCGTCAGGCAAACAGGCATGACAGCTCTGACCTGGCCCTAACCAAATCAGCTGGTCCAGGAAGCATTCGTTCGACCGTAGGGCGGATTCCAGGCAACATTCAGAACTGGTAGGATGCGATTGCCGCCATGTCTGTGTCATCGGGACATTCAGGAGCTCATTATCCGTTGCTTCATTCCCCGCCGTCCCCCTGCACCCAGGTTTTCGACAAATACTTGGGGTGGTAGACCAACTCCAACCGCCGCCCCCCCCTCCCCCCCTCTCACCACCGCAGATGCCCAGGGCTCTGTCAGTCTCCCTCTAAGCTGGTCAGCTGTGATGAAGCCACTACCAATGATACCAATGTGAGTGGTGAGCCTGCCATTGCTCTCCCAATGCATACCCTCATATCCTTTGCAGTGCACAAAACTCCCCACGCCATGGCTCCATTGCTCCCGTCCGGAATGTGTTCAATGTTCCAGCGAAAGTTCATTCCGTTGTTGGTGTCCAGCACCGGCTCCCGTCCAGAACATCAATTCTGCTCCTTAGGTGGCAGCAACCCTTCAGCTGGTAGCAACACTTCAGATACCAATTCTGAAGCCTTGCAACCGTCCATGGAGGGACATGAGGTACAACGCCCTGACCATTATACTTTGTAGGGGGCAGTTGTTGTGATGTGCTGGCTTTCATGCAGTCCCCCCACCCGCTTTTCGGGGCTGATGTTGGACACGGGGTTCGGCCAGCTTCGAGTGACTAGTGCTTGCAACAACGAGGGTGCGTGGATACTCTGGGACGCAGGGGATGGAGTGAGTGGAGTAGGTTGTTCCGTATTTGTATCAGGCTTCAGGATGGTGTGTCTCTGGCACAAGGCGGCGTATTGCGCGCTGTACCCTCGCTGTGCACAAGGTTTGCATAACAACATACACACACTGGATAGTACTGCCTAGTATCCTGACCTATTACCCTTGTGCTGCATTTTTCTGCATTTACATGAGTTGCATGTGTGTTTCCCCCTCATTTCTCATCCATTCCTGTGTATTGTTGTGCATACCATTGAAAAAGGGTACCCCGTTTTGGTAATATGGTGATCCATTCAGGGTACCCCATTCAGGGGTCTCCAATACTGTGCCATCTTTGAGAACCTCATCCCCACATTACCCCCCCTCCCTTGCATAGTAGTTCTTTGGTGCGACCATCCGCAGTTTTTCAATAGAGGAGCATAGCATGTAAAATGGTGGCAATGAGAGGAATCTTGTGGTGCGACCATCCGCGGTTTTGCATTAGGGGCGCACAACATTGAAAGTAGTGGCATTGAGAGGACTCCTGTGGTGCGACCATCCGCGGTTTTGCTATGGAGCAACATAGCATTTAAAGTAGTGGTAATCTGAAGACTCTTGTTGCAGAACATCCGCAGCTTTTCATTAGAGGCATATAGCATTTGCAGCAGTGGCAGTGAGAGGATAGAGGCGCAAGCATTTAAAATAGTGGCAATGAGAGGACTCTTGTGGTGTGACCATCCGCAATTTTTCATCAGAGGCGGATAACGTTTAAAGTAATGGCAATGTGGTGTGACCATCCGCATCTTTTCATTAGAGGTGCAAAGCATTTAAAGTAGTCGCAATGAGAGGACTGTTGTGGTACGGCCATCGGCAGTTTTTCAATAGAGCACCATACCTTGTGCTGTGCCCTATGTCGAATTGTTTCTATGTCGCGCCACCGCCTTCTGTAGTACCCTCTTCTTATAGTACAGTTGGTCATGCACTTGTCAAGTAAACACTAGTATATGGTTCGAATCCCACGGCCTCTTTGGAGTCGTCTAGGATAATCCTCCACCAAAGGGTCCAATATAGCAAGAAGCCCGTTTTCCTCTCCACATCCTCTACTCCCTTTTGCAGTACCCCTAAAGCACAATTTGTTTCAGACCCCCTCAACAGCATGACATCTGCTATTTGGTCCCACAAGTTTGTGGTGGATGGCCCGGCCTTCTGCGTCCCCGGCTCCTTGAGCCGCATTGAAGGCTTTCCTCCTCGTCACCTCCATCCCCGCCACTGAGACCTGGGTGAATACTTTCATCACCCACTTCCCCTTAGACCGGGCCCTCTCCGCCAAAAGATAGGGTGGAGGAGCAAGGAGCAACAACAAAGGCCCTCAAGGCCGGAGACAAGGCAGCAGCGGCAGTTATGAAGGACCAGGAGCGGCATGATGAGGACTATGACCCGGACGAGCACAACGAGAATAACACTAGTCAGAGCAGCAGCACCAGCAGCAACAATAGTAGTAGCGGCAGCAGCAGCGGCAGCAGCAACAGTAAAACCAACGAACATAGTACTATTGGTAGTAGTAGCACGGACGAGAAGAAGAAGAAGAGGAAAAGGAACAAGAAGAAGAAGAAGTTGAAAAGCAAACCCGTAGTAGCCAAGGGCAACACAAGGCAAAAGCGACCCGCAGCTTCCCAAGGTGGGAGGCCCAAAAAGCGGTAAGCACCTGCAGTGATGGGGTGACTGCCTAGTGCCACTCAAAACGCCAAACGACTCGAAACGGCCTCACGGGACTGGGCAACCCGTTCGTTGGGCGAAAGGATGGCATGCCATTTAAGGTCGGCAGGACGTGTGGCTAGTGAGGGGAGATCCGGACAATCAATGTGCGCGCGGTACAGCGATAATGGCGCGGTTCGTGATGCTTGATTTGCAAGAAATTAGCCATGTAAAAAAATTTTCCGCATTGTGCATGCAAGCGCTGCGTAGTGCGACAATGTGCACCATCCACATACAAACATACACACCATCACGCTAACACACAAACCGCAGTCCCACTGAGAACCAACCTTCTTTGGCAAGCAAATGTGGCACAGCGGTGAGCAGCCAGCATGCTATGAGATAGCGGGGACATGACATTGTGGGGTCCACGATTGGCTTGGGCAACCTATAGAACGGCCAAAGTGGACATTCGTCACCCTTGTCCTTCA
Source organism: Eutreptiella sp. 'Long Island Sound 2002' (assembly GCA_964036045.1). Taxonomy (NCBI): domain Eukaryota; phylum Euglenozoa; class Euglenophyceae; order Eutreptiales; family Eutreptiaceae; genus Eutreptiella; species Eutreptiella sp. 'Long Island Sound 2002'. The sequence continues at coordinate 10,422,851 of OZ038378.1, read as the reverse complement.
ATGCCGCTGGTTCGGTTTCTCGCCCCAAATGAGGTGCATTAGCTCATTTGGGGACTCTTTCCTGCCGATAAAAGGCCAGGGTGGGCCGCTGCAGTGCAGGCGGAACAGACCGGGGGTCTTCATGCCCTTAAACACAAAAACCACCCATATCGGCTAAAATCTGAATGAATACCTTGAAAGGTATCCTCCTTGCACCTTCCACGTTCAAAAAAGTGCGATAAAAGTCAAAAAAATTCAGTTTTTGGGGCCCCGAAAGAATTTTCGCGAGAATTTTTTTCTCGTATCCCCCTCCCCCTCCGGGGCCACCCTGTATGCACCAGCACACACACAGACTGCACATGCAGGCGCCCAGGCGCTGCCCACACCCCTCCCCTGTATGGCTGTATGTTGACCTCCGAAAAGCCAGTACCCACTGGGGTTTTTAAATCCTAAGGACCTAAATAGCCCAGGGCCGGTGGCAGCGGCCCACAAGGGTGACCTCTGACCGCCCCACCCCCCACGACCAGGTGACCCGGAAACACAGGTGTGTGGCCGAAGAGGGGCCAGCGCAAGCGAGCATGCCAGTGCGACGGAGGGAGCCAAAGTGGGACACAACAAACGCTACGCCCCAAACTCAGTCCGAAGGCGACAATGCCCTGAACCCTGTAGAAGCAGCCCGACTCTTACCCCATCCAGGGACGAGGGAAGGGACGAACTGCAAAGCACTGTCTGCGTGACACGGACAATCATGGAACTGAGAAGGCGATGAAGGTCGTGAGGCAGGCGCGGCTGGAGCTAAGTGGCGGGTCCACACCTGACCAATTGAGGCCCTCCGGGGGTACCCCCCGAAAAAAAATCCCACGGTGGTATCAGGAATTTTTTTTCTGGGGGCCCCCTGGGCGGCACCTGCTCCTCCACCTCCCAAGAAGAAGTTTCGCCGATCGGCAGTGCGTGGCACTCAGCCGGCCGTCTCTGCAGCCATTGATGTGGATGCATCCAGTTGTGCCCCACCACCCACTTCTTGAGTGAGGGTGATTTCTTTCCAACGGACACAGAGGTGGCACTGCGAATAAAGGAGGAATCGTGAACTAACCATGGCCATGCCATGGACCCTAACCACAACCCTGATTAGGCTAACCAAAACTAACCGTGACCCTGCCCATGACCGCTGCTGACCAGCAACATTCGCGATGGAGGGCTAACCTGCTAACCTGCTAACGTGTCCCACGATCGGGGACATGTGATTGGCCACGCGTGGCCTTGGTAGCCGGGGCAGCTTCCCTTTGGGGAGTGGCGGAGCACTGTACATATTACTCACGGGGGTCCATTATAACAGAAGTTTTTGGTTTTTTGGTTTTTGTGAAATTTCGCATCAAAAAATTGTTGCCCGGAAGAAAGTAGCCGGTGCCCTAGCGGGAGCCCGGAAAAATTAGCCTGCTTTTTGCATCCCGAAGGAGCCCCCGATGCCGGGTCCGATGTGTGGGCCGGCTTTGGACCCCAAAGCGAATAGCTGGCAGTCCGTGTCGGTCCCCGAATCCGTGGACGAAATGCAACCCCTGGGAAAAAATTGGGGGCGGGAGTGTTGCACTTATCGGAGGATAATGACATTCTATGCTAGGCGTCCAGGCTACATGTGTTGGTACCCGCGGCAGACGCCATGTGCACTAACATGACAACCGACACGTGTCGTCACTTGTCTCCATAGACGTCCTTTTGTGGACATGCATAACCTACATGAATGTGGCTATGGTTTCTACGGTTGTACATACGCTAGGCCATCGCCTAAGTGCGTCTTCTTTGTTCATAGCTCATCTGCGAACTCTCAACTCCTGTGGCGCCGCAACACACAAAAAAAAACAATGATGTGCACGGGTGGTATAGGGCAAGGATTGAACAGTTGTTTTGCCATTTGTAACATAGGGCTTTGGTGAGGAACGTTTGGCGTGGCAATGCAGATCAGTTGCACCAAAGTGTGCGGGTGTTGTTGCATGTCACACAGCTTTGCATCAGGAGGCAAGTACGGTATAAGCCTTCTAGTCCATGGGACCATGTGCCACCACATGTTTGGGCTATTGTTGATGATTCAAGCCCTGCCTCACGAGATGATTGTGATGAAGATGATGAAGACGTTTGTGCTCTGTGTTGTCACAAACGCACCACCACAGTTTGTGGGCAGTGCAATGAGAGGTATTGCGCTGAATGTATTGACCCTCACACTTGTGGGGATGAAGTTGTGCATGTTGCACCATAATTTTGCAATGTTTCCTGACATCAGTGACCTTCCCATGTTACAATACACCCCATATTATTTCCTTGGAACACAATCCTAGGCAGGTATTACGGTTGTGAAATTATAATGCTTGACAGGTTCCTTGTTCCCTGCAGTTGTGCTTTGTTGTGTCATTCGTGCTTAGGGTTACTGGGCTAGAGGGGGGAGTGATATTTAGTGGTAAAGCATTGGGATGGATGACCGGGGCATTGATTCGGATGCCGGGCGCGCAGGGCAAACGTACCCTCAAAGTAATCATTCCGCGTACCTGAAAATTGTCAACCTGTGACCACTGGAAGTTGGGTTGGTGGGGAACTGATGGGGGTTGGATGAACAATGTTTTCTGATGCACACCGCAGAGCAGGCACAATTGTCTGTTATGCAGCCCCAGAAGGACTTCTATCTGCGTGTTTTTCAGAGTTCCAATGCACCTCCGCAGCGCTTGCCCCCAGTTCCGAGGCAGGCTGCCGCCAGGACCACCAGACCCTGAGGAGGGCGCTGGTGAGGACGGGGACAGTGGCCCAACGGTGTTTGCAGTGTGGCACCGCAGGCTGGCCTTAGAGCAGCTGCTGGCGGATTGCGAGGAGGCCAACAAGACGGCCTTGGCCCGGCTTCTGCTGAAGCAGTACTCCAGCATTACGCGGCAGCTGCAGGCCATGGGTTGTCCAGACCCGCCCTGGCACAGCTCTGAGCCTCCATGCCCCAATCCGCAGGCCTCGGCATGGCACGCCCAGCACACCCAACGCACCGACACTTGGCCCACGCCCCACGGATGCCCGGGCCCTCACAGCCCTCCCGGTCACCCCAGCAGTGGTCTACAAATGTCCTCTGAATCAGGCGGTTTTGCAGCCACATCTCTCGGTCCACCGGAGCTTCGGGTGCGCGGCGCATGCGCTGGTGCGGACCGCCAATGCCTCCTATGGCACGAGGGCAGCACGTGGCCGGCGGGGGCACGGGGGCCGCATGCGCCAAGCAGCACGTACCCAAAGACGCCGTTCAGGGCCGGCAAAGGGGTGCCACGCACTGCCACGGGGCAGTGCGTGCCACAACGTGTGCGTGTGGCGGGCGTAGGTGGACCCAGGCCGCCTTCGGGCTCCAAAGACGCACAGAGTCCCTTTTACGTTTACTGTGGCAGGCCACGGCCTCCACGCGCAACTCCCGGCACACAGCCTCTCGTGGGGGCTTTTGGTGCCCGTGGTCGAAGGCCAAAGCCGACTCAGAGGGGCAACAAGTGCAGTTGTAAGAGGAACGGTCGGCGACGTGACATTCTGCCGGAAGATGAAGGTGAGCCCCTCTCTCGCGCTGGCACAGCCCTAGCAACCCCCGCCTGACGGGCGCTGTTCTGGGCGCTGTTCTGCCCCCCACTTCCATTTCTTGTGGTGTGACTGCCCCCGAACGGTGCTGCAACGGGGCCCATGCCCCCCACGAACCGTGTGCCTGTGCGGTGCGCGTCAGCACGGCCTTGTCTAAGGGTTGTCACACGAGCGAACAGGTGGACCATTCGTTGGGGCCGGCTGCGGCGTACTGCTGGGGTCACCATGGCCGTCGGACGCTGGGCGGTATGCGGTGCGGGGGGTGCCCCGGCATCGTCAGGTTATCGCTGACCACCGGTTCTCCGTCGGACTGTCATTTTCAGTGACGTGCTTTCAGTGCTTTTCAAAAGGGGGCCTGGGGTACGGTCCGCTGCATCTATGTCTCGCTCACGCTAGCCTGAAAGGAATGGGATGCCCAGCCCCCCCCTTTTTTTGTGGCCACAAGGTGCAGAGCCGACAGCAGTTGGTTGACTGACAGTGCTCTGTAGTTCTGGAAGGCATGACCACATGTGCATGCCATGCCCGCTTGTCAAGTAAGTTGCGTCGTTTTTTTTTTTTTTTGCTGTAGGTCATGTGCACTTTTTTTGGGTGGCGGAAGTCGGTTGTGGAAGAAAAAAACTGAAAATATTGTGGATACGCAACCTACGCCAACAAAAATACGTGATTTGCGATTTTTTTTAAAGCAACCTACATCCAACAAAATAAGTGCACGCTACCTACAGCCAACAAAAAGTGCACACGAGTTACGCTTGTTTTATTGCCTACATCCAAAAAAGGTACACCCTACCTATACCCAAAAACAAAAGCACATGCAACCCCCATCCTCCCAAACCGGGGCCGATCTCCCTAGTTTGCCCCGATTTTGTGCCCCAATTTGTTGGATTCTTGGTGCCCTGTCAAGTATTGACAGTTCTTTGTGTCCAAGTGTCTTACTTCTTGTGTGAACAGGCTGCTTTTACCCCCATGGCCTGTCATATTTGTGGCGCAAACACTCCCACTTATGGCAGGCTTTGTGTGTGCATGGAAAACATTTTTTTCAGCAGGCTGACCACTTTAAGGCAGGCGATAAAGATACTCACAGAGGGTTTTGAACTAGCATGCTGCATCTGCAAGACCGACCACTGATACATGCTTTTTCACAGACTACCACTTCTCAAGGACCATGAACAGAGTGGAGGGTGAAAAGTTTTTTGGGCAGAACGAGCGAGAATTTGGTTTCCCATGTGACTGTGCTGCAACCAAAAGCCAGGTGTGTTTGGGGCCTGCGACCGAGATCTAGGTCACTGGGGAGCTGTGTTGCCAAGAACCATGCTGAAAACCTGCTGAAAGTGGTCCCCTGATTTGCTGCCCCAATTTGTTGGAAAATTTCCCCGGATGTGGGGGCTGGCTTGCACATGCAACCTACAGCAAAAAACAAAAATGAATGCGGCCAACCATTCTCTCTTTTTAGAGGCCTATGCCGCCACTTTAAATCCTCGCTGCTTTGGGGATGCTAGACAGCACAAGTTTCGAAGCGATTTGGATTTCCCCTTGTCGGGGGTCCTTGAGACAGCACGGGTTATGTAGCCGCTTCGCCCACATTTGGGCCCTGATGACAGCAGGGGTTATGTAGCCCCTTTAATTTCCTCCCCAAATTGGGGACCCTGTGGACGGCATGTAGCCTATTTGCCCACATGTGGGCCCTCAAGACGGCAAGGGTTTTGTAGCCACTTCTGATTTTGTCCCCCCTTGGGGACCCCCAATAAGGCAGAACCTGCCCGCATCTACTTCGCCCCCCCGTTGTTGAAGGTGAGGATCCTCTTTTAGAGCCCAAGGACAACATTGCCGCCATCCCCTCCTTGGAGCCCAAAGTTGGAGAGTCTCCTCCCTCACGAGCCTCCAACTCCGAGGCCCTGCTCCCATCTAGTTCAGCCCCCGTGGTTGAAGGTGAGGATCTTGTCTTAGGGCCCAAGGAGAATGTTGCACCCACCCGCTCCTCAGGGCCGAAAGCCAGAGAGTCTTCTCTAGCCCACCTCCACTTGCCCGCATTGAGCCGGTTGGTGAAGGACAATATTGATCCATCCACCCCCGCCACCCCGACACCAAGGCAAGGTTGCCTCCTCTAATCCCACCACAGGTGAGGCTACCCGTTAGTATGTGTGCATGCATAAGAAGCGAGTCTAGGTCACTGAGCAGTATCCCAAGGACGCATAGGGTAAGTTGGCTGACCAAGGACATCAAACGGAATCTATATATGAGGCTTGTGCACAAGGCACCAATCCGCATCTACGTCTATGTCATCAGCCACTCGATAGTATCTCCAAACCTATATTCGCCAACTTCTTGTAGTTGGTGCATGTTTTGTAGCACATTCTCCTCCTCTTTTCCCTTGGGCACCTCTTCTCTCCTCATGTGTCATCCTCTTTTTGTTCATTGGTTTGCACATGTCGAATGTCACATGGCAATGCCATCACCTTGTCGGGATGACACCATAAACTAAGTCAAGAGCACACACAAAGCAAATGATATATTTTTGGTGGAGAAGACTGAAGCGTCTTGAGAGGTTTCTTGCGATGGCTTGGAATTGGTTCGAGAAAAAACAACCACCGCTTGGTTCAAACCCAATGTGGCGAGTACCATGCGTTGAGATGACGTATGTGACCAATTCTTCGTTCACAACTATTTGCCATGAGTCTCATAAGTCAACCAATACTTGTTCCACGTCCTCGGTGCCCACAAGTCCTTGTCCCTCTCAACCGGCATCTACCACATGTCCACTGGTGCATGTACGGTGAGCACTTGATTATGTGTCGCGGCCCGCTCAAGAGTGTGTCCAAAGCAGGGTGCCCCTCGAACGCTATCCTAGAAACATATCAAGGAGTTCGTGGCGTGTGTCTGTGGGAAGGGTGTTGCACTGCGCACATGCGGCGTGGGCAAAGCGCGGGCCGGGCCGGCGTTGGCTTGCGGCTGAAATGTCCGAACACAACCCTCCCCTGTCAGCAGCTATGCTGAGCCCCCTTCATCAGCCGAAAAAGGCACACAAAGGCCGCGGTCACACACATGCACTCGTGTTGAGGATGTGTGGGCACCACCACGACCCCTTATTCCCCTTGGTCCATTGTGTGGATGCAATTGAAGATGGGGGTCTGACTGCCATTGGTTGCCAGAGTGCCCGTGCCTTGAGGCCCATGAAGATCGCTTTCTTCTTCTTCTTAGGTACCCGGCCGCTCCTTGTAATAGCCACGCCCTTGTCCAAGCTACAGGAGGCGCAGTGACCATAGTAATTTGATACCTAATTTTAATTCGGTACCAAATGAAGTGCAGCCACATGAGACATGGGTTTGGTGACGAATTTGGTAGTTACATAGGGTCATGGACCATTTGTTGTGAGTGTTTGCCCACTGCGCACTTCAGCCCACATCGGTCTGATTTTGGGGATATTTCTCCACTACATCCCCTTTCTTGCACCAGCTCATCATGCAATCTTCTCTTTTTCTCTTTTTCTAGGTTGAAAAAGAGAAGATTGGATGATGAGTTGTCCGCTTATTTTCACATGTTCCACCGGTGTTTACAGCTAATGGGGCCCCTACCCACATGCATGCATCCGTTGCCCTTGCTTTTAAGAATACCAAATTGTGGCTTAACATCAGTGCCCCGAACTGCACACCATACATTCAAGGTGTGTGATAAACAAATGGTCAATGGTGCATTCAAATCCTCATTGGAGGAGAGCTATGCAGAGTGGGTAGAAGATAATTCGATGAGGGAAAAAAAAAAGAAACGTGGGCCGGTCCCCGTTCCTTCACGGGTTCCTTCAAACACTTTCTTGTGTTTACATGCCTTTGAGAACGTGGACGGAGGTTAAGGTGCACTCATACCGTGCACTCACTCACGTGTGTGTCGGTAGTGGTATGTGTTGTGCGCAAGCCACGCCCTTGTCCAAGCTACACTAGGCGTAGGGACTGTATTAATTTGGTACTTTTGCGTACCTATTACGGGGGGGGGGGGGGTTACCCACAATGGTCGGTGGGACATGGTGGTGGGGGTCCCTGCAAATCCTCAGTCTTGGACCTCAGCGCTGATTGATAATCAGAGGTGCACCATTTGAGGGGCAACCAACACCGGGCAGCTAATAACCGACAGCAGCCGCTGATTGGCCACTGCTCTGTTGATGCCCAGGCCTTTTGAAGCCTGGCTTGGTTTTGTCCATCACGAGGCACTGTGCAGACACGGAGAAAAGCGGAGGGAAAATCGTACAAGAGAACAACAAGAACCACCCAACAACCGCCATTGCAACTGGAGGTGAAGCATATCGTCCTCACGGACATTTTGGGTACCTCCAGCTTGAGTAAAGCAATGGAGCCGTGGCATGAAGGGTGACTTGACAGCAGAACATGGCGGCAATTTTTGAACGCCAATGGAATCATTTTGGGGAGTTCACTGGTGCCAAACTTTGGCACACCACATTTCACCTGCCCCCCGTTCCCCTGTTAACAGATCGGGGGGGGGGGGATATTTTTGCGAAAATGTGGACTTTGAAACTGTGAAAATGTCAACCCCCATTCCAGACCCGGCAGTACTGACCGGCACACTCCATCAGTCCCCCCTTCCCACCGCCCAAAAGCCTGTGAGTTGCTTGACGTTCTGGCCGTGCTTCAACCCGCTGGATGACGCTCCCTCCGATTGCCTCAGGTGTCAACGTGGACCCGTGGCCCACTACCTGCGACGCCCGCTTCCCACTCCCGGACGCCTTTGACCTCCTCAGCCAACAGGAACGCTGTCGCAAGCGCACGCCCTCCCCTGACTATGACGCACAGTGGCATGTGGATGCCTTTGCCCAGACCCTCGAGCTTGAGCACCAGGAGCAGGGATGCCGACTGCGGATGTTGGCAGAGTGCCTCGGCCAGAGGGATGAGCTGCTGGAGGAGTGCGGGTGGCTGGACCGGGATCAGCGGCATGGGTTTCATGTCCATGGATGGGACCTGCCGCGCACACCAAAGGCCCGGCAGAAGCCACGGGAGCGACCCAACGACGGACGTGGTCGCACGCACGGAGGAGAGCCGTCTGCATGCGCGAGAGGACCGGCAGCGATGCTCCCGCGCAGCCAGAGCTGCAATTTCAGTCAACCGCAGAGCGCCGCAGAGGCGCTGCCACACCGCAAGCGCAGCAAGAGTCTGGATGACAGCTTCATGGCACTGTCCATGGCCTCGCATGATGTGCCATGCCACAAGAATGTGGTCCAGGACTCTGTGGCCGCAGCACACGATGTTGGCAGTGCGGGTGATGCCAAGAGCCCAGCCCCTAAGGATGATATCTTCGACGCGGAATCATCGGCAGCGGATTCGGGCACCGACGACGACCGGTATTCCGCGGGTTCCTCCGCCATGTCCAACACTTCCTCATCGACCTCATAGCCCCCCCACCCCCCCCCCGCGCACACCATTTGGGGGGCATCTGAATGTCCACCGGTTGCATGGCACTCCCTGCCCACTCCCAAGACACCATAGGCCCCTCTGAGGGTGCCACACACCCATGGGGCGCACGGCCCAGCCCAAAGGCACCACAGCTGAGTTCCGAGCACTCCCCCGCCGCCCCCCGCCGAGGCAGCACAGGTACGTGGTGTGCCCCCCTTCTTCGGTGCTTCAGGACGGCTCGTTCACGACTGCCCGTTGAAGAGGGGCTGTTCACGACTGCGCGCCGCAGAACACTTTTTCCCCGCTTCCCTTCGCTGTTCTCCGGTTCCCTTCAGCGGGAGTATGGCGCATGCTGCGTGGTCCGAAGGGCATTCGCCGAACAAAAAGGGCGTCATGCAACGCTGTTGGATACTCATAAAAGGCCGCGGGCAGCAAAGCGCCCATGGAAGGCTGCAGCTGCTCCACACTGGTGTCCAGGGCTCCCCAATACAAATGGCTCACACTGCCTATCACACTGGTGTCCAGGGCTCCCCAATACAAATGGCTCACACTGCCTATCACGTCAGGGTGCAGACACCTGGTGAGCACCACCGACTGCTTTGGCCATGAACTTGCACAGGCGACAGACGGTTGCCGCAGATGACAAAGGGGGTGCATGGGTACATTGAGAAAGCCTCGGAGGGCATTTGGCGTTTGGCATACACAGTGACACACACTTAAGCACAACAAATCAACACAATCAACTTCACATAACCCACAAATCTGACCAGCACCCATGGAACTGTAGAAACTGTGTGTTCATTAATGAGCCACACACCTCTACAAACACACACAGGCTCTGGCCTAGGCGAGGGTGACGACACTCAAAGGGGGGCCAGTGCAGTCATGATGGTTTCTCATCAGACATCCTTTTTGGCACAGGCCCCCTCCACTGGGCGCCCACCCCTGGACCCATGCAGGCCTTCCTCTTTAATATGGCATTCCCCCCTCTACAAACACACACATACACACACACGTACAAAATCTCTCTCTCTCTCTCTCTCTCTCTCTCTCTCTCTCTCACTCACTCACTCTTGCGCAACCGGAGAGAATGGCAGGCAGATAGCTTTGGTACCGCATGGCTGACCAATAGATGTGAATAGTTCTCGCTGCCAACAAAAGTGTAAATATACGAAGAGCACACAACCACTATGGGCACCAAATAAATGCACTCAATGTGCTGGTTGACAGGGCTGGGAGGGTTGAACAACACAAACCAAGTTCGGATCTTACCCATCAGGCACAGGCAGAAAGGTACTTGTCTTCATCGCGTGCTTTGGTCACTTATTCTCATGGTCCATCAGTAAACATGCATAAAGAGTGTGTCTCGCATTTCTTGGTTTCGGGATTTGTGCTCAGGTTGTGCTTATTGTGGTCCTGATTCCACCCAAGTGGTGCCACCAGTCAGACGAGCAAGGTTGTTGCTGCGAAAGGTAAGGGATTGATGTGGGTAGTTGAAGGCGGACTCTGGAAGTTCATGTCGTTTTGCCGATCACCAGTCAAATGAATGGTGTGTCTGTAGCCTCTTAGTATGTCAGGCTGCATACATCGGGCTGTGGAAAGGAGGTTTCTGTTGGCTTCCTGAGGGTCTGTGGAAAAACTAGTAATTAGTAATAAAATTTTTGAACAAAAATTTCCACTGCATTTTGAAAACCAATTAAAAAATGTTTTGTGACGAAGCCTTCCCTCTGCGGGTGGGTTTTAACTAAGTTCCAACATTTAGTAGAAAAGAAAAAAAGATGTTGGTAAGTAAAGTTTTTCGTAGAAAAGAAAAATTGTCAATAAGTTACGGGAAAACGGAGCTATGTACCCACTTTTGCCCACTTTTGGGCCTTGAAGATAGCATAGGTGAGGTAGCCAATTGTGATTTTGCCCCCGCATTGAGTGTTGGGGACCCCTAAGAAGGCAATAGCGATGTAGCCAGTTGGCCATATTTGGGCCTCCTAGACGGCAGGGGTTTGGTAGCCATTCCTGCTGCCTCCAACCCAAGATATGGTAGGGGTTCCGTCGCTATTTTCCTCTTTAATGGGTCCCCAATAGGGCGGGGGTTGGGTAGTTGATTCTGTGTCCGCATTGCATATTGGGAACCACTGAAAGGGCATGGGTTGTGGAGGCATTTTGACATTTTTTGGGCTCCGGATATGGAGAGGCTGGATAGGCTATTCTGCTTCTCTCCCCGGGCTGAGCATTGAGACCGCCGAGACCATAGAGGTTATGTAGCCATTTGTTTTTGTGCCACTACGTAGTCACTGTGAGGTACATGTGTTGGGGTGCACTAAGCGTCAAGTGCTCATATGTTGACACAATTGTTTTGCGCAAATGAGGTGTGGCCAGCAGTTTTTATTTGGGCTAAAGAATATCTTGTTCTAGGCCCCTATCCCAAGAGGTCTCGATGTTGTACAATAACAAGCGATTGCACAATGGGATAGCCAGTCTCTTTCCAACGCGTTCTTTGATTTCATTATTTTTCACAAAACACAGCGGGCCGAGTACACGTTTTTCACAATATAACGAAAACGGTGTTCATAACAGATGAGCAAGCCAATGATGCAGGGACTCCAATGCAAACTTGATGTTTGTAAAACCAGTGGTGTTTTCTTAGCATTCTTCAAAACAACCCCTACAACTAGCCGATTGGGATAAGGACTTGGTCCTCACCCCGGACGCTAGTAATTGGGCGGTGGGGGTGGCCCTACAGTAGGAAGGTCCCGATGGCGCCCTGCGCCCTCTTGCCTTTTTCTCACGTAAATTGTCAGGCAGCGAATTGAATTGGAGCCCGCGGGAAAAAGAGTGCTATGCCATAGTGGCGGCACTTCTCAAATGGCATGGTTGGGTGGGGAACAAGCAAATGGAGGTCCGTACGGACCACCGTAGCTTTGAAAATTGGGCGACGGAGGACCTCAAAACTGTGGGGGGGTCCCTCTCCACGCCAAGCAAGTTGGCATGAATTGTTTTCTAAATTTGACCTCCACGTGGTGTACACCCCTGGACCCGTGAACCCTGTAGGTGATTTCTTGTCCCGTTGGGCGTACCCTGCTAACCCAGTTTTGGACGATGTGTCCATACATGGGACGGCCAAAGCGGACGGGGACGTGCAGGACATTATGGCGGCCGAGAAGAACGAACTCCTCGCCAGTCCACTTATGTTTGGGGCAATTTTGGCGCCCGTTATTACCAGGTCCCGCGCTAAAGCGGCGCTGCGGGCTACTGGGGTGCTCCCGTGTGTTCCACCCCCTCAGGATTCGGCTTCAGTGGGGGGGGGGGGGGTGAAGCAAAATAAAATGCTTCGAAGACTGGAGCGAATCGTCAAGATAAGAAAATCGTGGAAGTCCCACAAAAGGGCAACACTTATACAAAATACATCGGGAGGATGCTCCCAATGTATTTGAGATAAATTGGGCACTACCCACATTGTGATCGTTACAAAAAAATGTGGCAAGATGCCTTGAATGGGAATTTCTCTGACGGAGTGAGGTTGGTGGACGACAAGTCCCTACGCCTCTGGTGCACCGTTTCGTTACCGAATACCATGATACACTTCACCTAACTACTTCCAGTGTGGAGAAACACCGAAAAGAGGTAAACCATGGCGTGGAAGGTGAGGGATTGTACAAAGCAGTGGAACTGCAATGTCAAACGTGTCCCTCATGTGCCATTCACAAGCATGACACCAAGCGCAAAAATGGGTATATGACTCCTATGCCCATACCTATGGAGCCGATGGACTCTATAGCGCTTGATGTGTTTCACTATCCCTCTACCTCTCACGATGGAGACGAGTATGATCGAATGCTCCTATCTGTATGCCGGCTTTCCGGCTATCTCATCGCGCTCCCTATTCCTAACCCTCGCCACGAAGACAAGGATGAGGGGCTAACGGGGAAAAGGGCAGCCCATTTGATAATGGACTGTTGGGTAGATAGGTTCGGAGCCCCTCGTGAGATATGCTCCGACCGCGGCCCACAATTTGTGAGCCAATATTTCCAAACCCTTTGTTCCAAAATTGGTGCCCGCTCGACTATGTGTCTTGCGGGTAGGCACCAAGGCAAGGGTAAAGCCGAGAGTACTGGCAAGCAGCTAAGGCATGCCGTTGCTAAAGCCCTCACCTTGAAAGAGGGCACTAATTGGGTCGAGGTTTTGCCCGCCGTGGTACGGGCGTGGCATGAGACTACAGGTCTTTCAGGTTATACGCCCAATGAAATGGTTTTTGGTACGCACAACCATACTAAAGGACCTCCTCTTGCAGAACTAAAGGCGGTTGCCCAAGACGCTGTGCATTATTTCGAGAGACGTGAGCAGCTTCATCCTCTTGCACGTAGGGCTATGACTCACGTGCAAGAGACAATGGCCCATAAGTACAATAAACGGAGAAGAATGTCTCCGAATTTCTCAACGGGGGCCCGTATGTCGGTCCCTCGCCAACGTAAAAATCTTGGCGATAAAATGTGCCCTTATTGGGATGGGCCCTATGAGGTGGTGGCCAAGAAGGCACACGACCTCTATGTCATTCAAGTGGACCAACAGAGGTTGGTTGAAGTCTACGTTGATTGTCTAATGAAAAAAGTCCACTCGCCCCGATCCCCCGTGCCTCTAACATACACGGAGGATGTTGCACGGGTGCCTTCGCAGCTTGAGGAGGACACCTACATGGTGAAAAAAATATTGGGGCATCGTAAACAGCGCAATAGACTTCTCTTTAAAGTGCGGTCCCAGGGCTACACTAAGGATTGAGATACCAAGGAGCATGTTGAGACCTTCTTACCTTCCTACAATAAGGTGTACAATAAGGTTTGTTGCTACACTTTGGGCGGGAAACCGCCATGCCCAAAAAAAATGGTGTGGCGAGAGTATCTGAGGACACATAACCTCACTCAAGCCATTGACCTCCTCGCCCACCTTGGTAGACCGCCCTCTTGAGCGTGCTAGGAAAAAGAGCAAAACAATATGTGACTGTATTATTGTGTGGAGAAAGGAGGAGAGAGCAAGAAGCGGTGGGAGACAGGTACAATAGGGTGCATGCACGGCGCGCCCTTCGATTACAACAGTCCCCACCGGAGCAGGGCAGTGGGTACCACATGTTTACCCCACTTTCTACCTCTCTCACCGCTTGGCTTGAGAGTCCTTGGGGTGGGGTGGCGTGGCGTATAGCCTGGGGTGGAAGTGGGGCGTGCTATTTTTGGGGGTCTTAATGCCATTCAAACCCCTAACCCGGGTCTTACTGGAGCGCTCCCACCACCACTAGGACTAGGTCTTGCCCACGATGACGCCCCCCATCAAGGGTGCTAACAATGTGGCAAGCGATTCCCGAAGGCTCGGCGGGGTCTTGCATGTGGTGGTGTTTAGAAGGAGTGGGAGTGCCGCCCAATCTACCGAAGCTACGACCCCAGGACCATCCCTAACCCTTGAGCCAAGCCAGTGAGCTACAATATGTGCTCAAACATTGGTGAGGGTTTGAAAACTTGAGTAGGTTGGCGTCGTTCAGCGGAAATGCATGGGACCATGAATGCATCGGACACACGTTCAAATCCTGCTGGTAGTACTTTTTTATTAGGTAATTCGGGCGCTGCGCTGCGCGATGTTTGCGGCGCGCTTCGCAGCGGGATTTCTGATTAAATGATCAATATGATGGCGTTTTTTTAAAAATAACCGATTCAATGCAATTTTTTCAAAAATTATCGACGATAGTTGCCGATTAACCGATTAATGGGTTAATCGCCAAAACCGGTTACAAACCTTACTCAAGTTATTATTACATGGTCAACTCATGTGTCTATTGAAGTGTGTCTACTCAAACCCACAGCCCACGCCGTACCTACATCCTTTACCCTCTACGTCATGCATCACGTGTAGCACACATGCTACAATTAAATCAGGGTTGGGTCACGGCCCTTGGTTGAGCCGCGCCCATTGTAAGCACAAACATGCAAGCCACGGCCCTTGGCTCATCTTCGGTCCGGGCGCCCGGCTGGCGACTTGCATCACAAATTGTGTTTGGCTTGTCGGTTTCAATTGGGCCTTTGGCTAGGCCTTGTTTCTGGCTTTTCAATAAAGAGGTTAAACAAGCATTACATCTCACAAGCAAGAGCTCACTCGTTGCTGCAAGGTTACAGCAAGACATCAAGGACATCAAGCACATACAAGCTCTCATAAACTCTCTGAAGCACGAAGATTGAAGGGGTGGGCATCGTGCTTGTTTTTTGCTTTTTGCCTAGTGTTTAGTGCCTAGTGATCACTTACCCTTGGGCCATCGTGGCCTCTTCCCTCTAATTTGTGTAGCTACTGCGCGCACTGTGGGGCCATCGTGGGAGTGTTTGTTAACTGGCAGTAGCACGGCACAAGACAGTGACAAGACACGGGTCATCACGTTAGTTGTCTCTATTCCTAACCTCCTACGTGTTCGCTGTTGCAAGCAAGGTCCTATGCTACGAGCGCACTCGTGTGTGAATGTTTGTGGTTACCTTTTGTCAAAAGGTAAAATTTTGGCACTGTCGCATTGCGCCCTTTTGCAGGTACCATTACTTTCTTAATTGGTTACTAGTGTGATTTCACTTTGCCTTTAGTTTTAATTCTCAATAAAGCTACCAATTTACTTACTGGCCCCCACAATGCCATTGGTGACACACGGGGACCAAACTCTGCGTGCAACAGCTCGTCATTCCGCCGACTACTTATCGGGTGTCTGCGGGATTTCGCTATGAAATTTTACTATTTTGGCGGTGGTTCGATTACGGTTACTTCAGCGGCCGTGCGGCCGATGCGCAAATGGCCAGCGTGGGTTCGAATCCCACTATGACAGATCATGTGACATGCTGGCATTTGATGCACTTTGTAGTTTTGTGACTGCTGCATTCCTCTTGGGCATGTACTTCCTGCCCGTGGCTGTCATTTTAAATAGGGGGGTGAAGCAGGTTACCTTACCCTAGCACATTGCCCCTCAGGGATCATTATTTGACCCTATATATGGGACTTTGTATTTTACATTCCATTTCTTTGTTAGGAACATAGGATGTGAGATAGATAAGGCAATCTTGGATCCTTTGTTTTTATAAAACTTATTGGATGATAGGTTTAATATCCCATATGTGCATATCAGGTATTGCTAGGGCTATTTGCACCTCATCTGTTTGCAGCATACTATCAGCCTTCTATCATTGCTATGTCTGAGCTATGTTGCTGCCCTTACCACTACGACCTCTGCTCTTGACCCCTTGGGCCGGTTTCAAAGGAAACATCAATTTTCAGAACTGAAATCGGAAATGGTCTTGGGAACGAGTTTGTAACAGTGTAAACCATCAGAAAGTGCCCAATACAGGTATCGTAAGCACATTTTGCTAGGTAAGTCAGCAAAACAGCGAGCAAAGAATGGGAAAAAAATGTTTTGCGCCGCTTTCTACGGGCCCAAAATGGAGGTAATCACGGTTTTGTACCCTCAAGATGACCCGCTACACTAGAGGTACAAAGATACTAGTTGTAGAGCTGGTTGAAAATACCTTCAGCTAAATCGGTCCAAAGTACGCCGTATTGAGCGGACCCAAGGTACTTATAGTTCACCTAATCCAAGGTAAACATACCCAATAGGACTTACTTTCACATCATTTTGATGGAGGGACCTTGGCTCCGCTGAAGTGTAGTTACCTTGGACCTGCCCATATGGTGCCAAGTTTGACCAAGTCAATTGCAGGTACTTTAGACCCGCTCTGTTGCGTTACCATGGACGAGGTCAACTGCAGGCATCTTGGAGCTGCTCAACACAACATATCTTGAACGCACTTAGCCGGAGGTACCTTGCCGCTGCTAAACTGGAAATGCATTGCGTACCTTGAACCGGCTCAATTGGAGGTAGCTTGGACCCGCTCAACGGGATGTACAGTGCACTGTACCTTGGACCGGCTGAGTTGAATGTACCCCAAACCAACCCACTCAACTAGAAATACTTGCTGCCGGATATCACACATACAAAAACAACACTACCACAACAACACCAAGCAAGCAAAAGGCAACGGAACACGGGCAGCTCAGCCACTGACCGCCTAACCTGCCAAAACCCAACCACGATGAAACACACCACACACAGAACACAGAAGTACGGAATCGTCAACGGCACCGGCATGGCAACACAAGCAAACACACAACTGTGTAGTAGGCCACATGAGCGGCACATTCAACGGGGGAGACCACAAAACACCAACCAGAATCGCAATATGAAAGCATCTTACCCGCCCAGTACTATGCATTGCAAGATGGGGACAAGCTACAAAGAGCGGCGTGCAGGGAACCAAGCGCCGGGTGGTTCCCGTTTTATTAATTTAAACTGCCCCCCCCCCCCTTTTTTCTGTTTTCATATCTTGGCGGATGGGTGGGTAATATTAGACAAAGGCAAAAATGAAAAACATGCCTGAATGGAGTGGGCACACACTACCAGCCAATGAAAATGGCAAACAATACGGGACCAAACATGGTGAACATAAGCCCAAGTGCCACGGGCACTACAACACACACCAAACCCAGCAGCCTCCACAGGGACTTGCACGACACCAAAAAACACGATCACGCTGAGCGCCACACGGCCACCACCCGGTGAACGAGAACCCAAGTGCCATGGACACCAACACGCCACGCCGCACAGCAACCACGCGGCGCCTGATGGCCCATCGATGAAAAAGTTACTTTTGGTTTCATCCACAACACAATGTCATCGATGTCAATCAAAAATGAACATAATTCCGAAACAATCATTGTCAAACAAATATCACCTTGCATTGTTTTCGATCCCTTGCGGGTTGGCATTCCATGCTTTGTGTTTTCCATCCTGTTTCAAAACTTGCTCAACAACAATGAAAATTTTCTTGCGGCAGAATGAACAATCGCACTAACATGCATGCATAGGTCGGGGATCGCACGGGGTATGATCAATAGTGGGTGTCGTGCCCCGGTTCGCCGGAGCTGCACTAGGGAAAACTGATTCTGGTGATTGTATACATGGGTTGTAATGTTTCGTGACAATGTAGGTTGTAATGTTTCGTAATCATTCGTGACAAAATAACAATGAATCCACCGGAACACCTTGTAAAAAAATGGAACTTTGTGCCGATAGCCTTGGGTTTCTGATTTCAGATTCTTGCCACGAGATGCAGATTTGACAGAACAGCTAAGAGCACCATATCTTCTGGTTGGTAACATTTCTCACATGCAAGCACAGGCAAGCAGAGATCGGCATTGGTTGTATTTGAGACGCAACACGGTTGCAGAGAAAGAGTTTGTATGTCAGTACATGGCTTTCAGAAGGACGTTTTGCTATTGTGTGCCTAGTATGGAGTGCTGACAAGCACTAGACACAGCAGCTGCTGTCGAGGATATTGACAAAGAAAGACAGGAGAGGAAAAGCAATAGATGTGGCGTGCCTACTGACAACTGCGATCCTGGACAGCAAAGTGGTGTCCTGAACCACTCAGTGCCTGTGCTTGTATAAATGCACATGAATCTGCTTGCGAATGCATGTGCATGCCTGTGTGTACCTGTGCATGTGCCTGTGCAAGCGCCTGCACGTGTGAATATGTTATACTTTCATGCTGTGGCATCATTTTTTCATGCTTACACGTGCGATGCATGTGTGTGCACGCCCGCACCTGTATGTTGGATTCCACTCATCAATTTGTTGAGAAGTGCAAAGGAGGCAGCAACAAATGATGCTACACGTGGGAACCAATGTGCGTTTGGCACATATCGTGAGGCTCGTCCTTGTACACGTCAACTGTTGGCAATGTAGTGGACGGCCCACACAACTCTGGGACGCCTCCTCGGTGGTTGCCAGAGGTATCCATGGTTAAGCCCGTGAACAAGAACACTGGCGGCCACTGAAACCAAGTTCGAGTGGTGAGCCAACACTTCAAGAAATTTCTCGAAAACCATGACACCAAAACTAAGCACTAACATGTGTATTGACAGTGTTTGATGGAACCCCATAAAGACTCATAGACTAAAGACCACAGTCGCTAACGGCCGCTCGTGACCCGGGGAACATCGCAGAAGCGTCCGACCAACGAGAGGTAGGTCTGCAAAGGGAAACTCGCATGGAAGCAACAGTGGGTGTTGACCATGCATGACTGCATTGGGTGGGTCAAGCGGGGCAGGAAGGGGGGGACTTGGCTCTATCTTCGATCCGGCTGTTCACGATCGCTCGCGATCACTCGCGATCACTCGCCACAACTGTGGACCTCTAGTTGAAAAACAAAAGGAACCGCGCTTGCATGAGACGCTGGTTAGGAACTTGGCAAATAACTTGCCGTATCATACACCTCCAGTCAATGATTGCCAAAACCAATTTGTCACAAACCCTCAAATCGCCAGTGGCTGTGCCCATGGCGACCCGTGTATATCAGACGAGGAGTGTGAAAAAGGCCTGACAGCTACTGAACTGGTTGGTAACACTCCATAGGATAGACTTCGGGTCCTGCAAAAAAGGGATCCGGAAGCATGCCGAACTGGTCAGGCACCATGCCAAAGTGTGGCGCCTGGGGCATAACGGGATTCATGGGATACATGGGGTAACCCTGGGGAATATAAAAGGAAGATGGGAACAGAGTCATCTCCGGCGGATAATTCAGATGCACGAAGGGGTCGTGCACGCCCAAGATTGCCTGCTGCTCGAACTCTTCTGGGTCGTGCTCCCAAGGCGCTTGCCCGGGTTGTGTCATCAACCTGACGGCGGGCGCTGTGATGGCTGTATAAGGAGAGTGCGTATACTGAGCGGTACTGGACTTGCTCGCGGCTGCCTCTGCAACCTGCGACAATGTGTGCATTGGGTGAGGTATTGCAGGAACTACCCTGAAATGAACGTGGCAAGGGGCCTCCCTCTCCCACAGACGTGGCCCAACACCCCCCCGCACTGACCTTCTCCCACAGCCCCCGCCGTGCACATCCCACACGTGCACTTCCCTCTGCGATGCACTTCCTTCTCAAGGGCCTCAGCGAGGGATGAGGCAGAAGATACATGGGCACATATCCACGTTGTACAGGGTTGAAAAGGGATGCGAAAATGCATAGGCTTGGAGTTTGGGGGTAGCAATTGTGTGCCGTGGCTAAATACACCAAATACTCGCACCTATGGAGCACGCTTTGCTTGATGAGGTTTCATTTTCCCTCCTTTTGTAAAAATCCAACCTCCCTACCATGAATGCCTTGGATGAAAGGATGCCTTGTGACATGCAAAGGGCGCACCTCCTCTTCCTCTTTCTGTTCTTCCTCATCTTCGAGGTGATCATTCTCTTCCTCCTCCTCGTGCTGTTGATGAGGGTGCACGGTCGCCTCGGTCTCGTGTGGTTGCCCAAGGGGACTTGGGGTTTCCGTCCTTTGTGGTACTTTCACACACACAGTGTCGCTTTCTGAAGCGAAAGGGACTGGCATAAATGGAGGGAAGTGGCCTAGAGTGTAGAATGCACGCTCGGGGGCCTCGGTGATGGCGGCGGAGTGGATTGCATTGTTGTTGGTGGTGTACGTCCGCATATCTCGAGCTCCATGGGCAAATAAACATCGCGGGCCATAAGGACACTTCTCTGATTGTTGCCAGTTCTTGCAAATCTTCGTTTTGTATCTGACCGGATCGAGTGCCGCGTTTCCCATCTTCTCTTTGCTCTTCTTGTTGCGTTTGGATCGCTTGAGTTTGCCAGCCTCGGTGCAGGACTCTGTGCGCTGGGTAGCATCCAAGTCCTCGGTTGACGATGCGGCCACTTCGGAATCGGACATCGTCATTCCGCACTCGCTCCCATTGGAATTGAACCGCACCCGACACCCCTTTTCCTCGTCACTCAAGAAAACTTCTTCCTCCGAAGGGGGTGTTCGGTTTTCCTTGCGTCCTTTGTGGCGGACGTAAACACCGGGCAACGCGGAAGTGTCGTCACTCTTGTCTTCAATTTGGATGACCGGACACGGTGAGGCCGTAGGGCCTTGGACCTCTTTCGCTTGAATTTGCGCGGACTTGTTTGCACATCTTCCAAATTCAAATTGCGTTACAGCACCACGGTTGTCCATGGCCACTGCAATTGCGGTCGTGAAAAATTCTACAAGATGTAACAAACATGTTTCCCATGACGTCGCGGGCCTTTGACGAACCGCAAACCCTATTTGAAATAAACGCCGTTGCTCTTAATTTGTACTTCCACATTCACTCATCCGGAGGTTTAAAATGCGAACGTACTACGTAGCCGACGCGGTCAAATCAAAATCAATCTTGCAATCAAGAAGAAACTATATTTGGCGGAGGAAAGGATAGTATTCGCAATGCAATGGAGGAAAGGATGTCCTCAACAAAGGCAACCTATTGTGCAATGGACTTCCACCGAAACTAAAGCAATGGCAAAGTAGCATCGATTACGACACCGGGGTCGATGCATTGAGGAAGTGTGGAGGTCCTGCAAAAGACATGGATGGCACTTGAGACTACATGTTTCGAACGTTCGGTCAATGTCCGAGCATGTTTGAACACCATCTTTTTTCATTGTGGTGACGCATCGGCAACAAAGAATTTCAGGGCAAACCTATTCGCCATGTTTGGTTGTACTGATTGTTTCAAAGGGAGCGTTCAAAGAATGTAGCGGGGTGGGATTGGCGGTTCTGTTTGTAGTACCACATCTAGCTTTTGCAAGCCACCGGGATGGTGATTGTTCAGCTTCGTTCCAATTGGAAGTTTGGCAGGCGAATTGATTAGGCCAAGGTAATCGAAGTACAATTGCTCATCGCTCAAGGAGAACGCAAGACGAACCGTCGTGTTTGTTTTGAGAATTTGGCGTTGACGTAGTTTAACAATGCTCTCAAGACTACATTCATGCGTTTTGTAGCCTTGCCGTGCTTGTAACGACGCTTCGAACACACTGTAACGACACTTTGACACCGAGGTGCGACTTGGTCGAAGTGAAGTATCTCAAAAAAAAAATAGGCACTTTAATAACATGGCCAACCAACCAACCAACCAAGAGTAAGCCGGAGACACGCCGGTCAACCGGGTGTGTTCACGAATGCAACACCGTGAGAAGTCCCGAGAACCCTTTCGTTCATACATGTTGAATGTGTGCTCCATACCTAAGATCTTGACTTTCCGATGCACCGAATCACCGAAGGCGGATCACACAAATCCGTACGTCGTGACCGCACGACCACACATCCTTTTAGTGTGTCTCGAAGCACGACACTACGGTGCGAAATGCTAGGCACACACAACACAGAGGTGCATCAAGTGGTGAAAACACGTAAGAGGAACATGTGGAAAAGAAATTTTGCTGAGCTTGGGGGCTTGCAGTTCCTCGCAAGTGCCTCGTTTTACAAATGTCCCCTCCCGTCCGCATACTCGATCGCAAAGGCCGTTCTAAACGAGCGAAAGGGGAACGTTAGAACACACTTCTTTGTGCTTTTGTTGTTTTCCCGTCGTTTATCCACTTTGTTTCAACAGTTATTGGTTGCCTTGCCCTGGTGTTTGTTTGGTTCGTGAGTTTCATGTCGTGTTCTGCTTCTCCTTCTTTACTAACGGGGCCATGGATGTCCACGCTGTGTTCGTTCTACTTTTATATTCACGACGTTCTGACCAACGTTGTCTGAATTCGGACAGTGCGAAGACACTGGGGAGACACTGTTCATGGACCTGTTGTCACAATGTGCGCGGGCGCCAGCTCAATTGCTCATGCGCACAGCTCCTACCAGCGTTATTCTTAGCAACTGAAAAGATTTGCGACCTAGATTGCAGAAGACCGTAGGAATACTCTCCCACGCTCCGGAAGCATAAATGTAGCTTTGCGCCTACAACTGCGAGAGTGACACAATGTGTAATTCATGGATGATAACCGACAAGTTCATCCTTGATGGCACCAATACATAAGTAACCTCACAAACATTACAGGTCTGTGTACCCTCGCCTTCCCCCCCACCTACTGTACCCCACCTACGACTCCCAGCTTTCAAATTGGCGTATGCATGCTCAATTCTCATTCTTTCTCAAGAGCCCCTCCCCTTCAAAAATGAGTATCAAGGCGACAATCTGAGAAATTCTTTCAAAGCAACTTGGTCATCTTCACGTGGCACGAAAAGACTACGTGGTCGTTCGAGACATGCTGTTCAAGGGTTCTCTTTGGTGGTAATGATGGGCGAAGGGACTTTCTCAAACGCAAACGGGTGATGATCCAACGCAATCGAGGGCCCTCATGAAAGGAGTTGGAATGGAACTTTCACGCGGAGGGGGAAAGGTGGTGTGAGGCCAAGCGGGGTTAGCGATGGTGCCGCATGAACCGTCAATCCGCCCCGGCATATTTTGAGTCCCCCTACATTCTATGGCTTCCTTTTGGTTTCCTTCCCGGTCACCGATACTGTGTTTTTGTTAGGTCTGTGGGATATGGTCCTCCGCAACTCCCTTCACAATGGCATTGACAAAGGCAAAGGCATGGCTTTGCACAACAAAGACAAGACCAAGGACAAAGTGGTTCATGGCAAAGACGTAGTAAAGGACACGCTCCGCTGGGTGGCTTCCCCGCGGCCGGCTTCCCACTCACATCGTCAAGATTCAAACTCGTCCTCGCCTCCCCCCTCACCCCCGCGCGGTTCGCACGGGCATGACACGACGAGACCACCGCCGACAACCGAAGAGAATCACTCTACGGTGGTAATGTCATCTTTGAATTGCCAAGACCTTCCGGGGGTGCACTTCGATCCAGTTGAGGGGAAAACGTCCCATCCGTACTGCGAAGTGAGAGTAGGTTTGCGTGACACGTGACGGTGTGGGGCACGCAGGATTCAAAAAAGCTCCGAGCCCCGAGCTGGTTTTCGTGTGCTCGCTATTGCATTTCATGGGTGGGGCAAACGAAAGCACATCCACCGCTCATTAGGTACCATCCGGTTTTCACCCGGGGCGGGGTAAGTGATCATCTTGTGTTGTGAGACATTTTTCAACTTGATCGGGTGAAAAAGGCGTGGACGGTTATTGTACGTGGCAAACCTTTGCATGCCATGCAAAATGAACGGCTCCTAGTGGGGTTGAGGAAGGCTCAATTGCCAAAATGAAACGTGCGGACGCTTTGGGTGGGTGTGCAAAGAGGTGAGTCCGAAAGACAAGATGCACTATCATTGACACGTGCATCAAAGTCGCCTTCTTGGAGGCTGGTTTTGGGTTGACCCGGGTCTCTTAATTTTTTTACCCGAGGCCTTGGGTTTCTTGTCGTGTACTTTTCGAAACCGGGTCTCTTACATGTCAATCTTGGAATTTGTTGCGACCTATTTTCAAACTCGGTGAAACATTCCGCTTCCATGCTTTTGAAGCACGTGAGCGCGATCGCCCCATGTTGCGAAGTGTCGGGCTTAGAGACTAATGCGATCTTGTGGCCCATTTCTTGGAATTGTGTGGGACAATCCATGAATGTTTAATGTCGGAGCATCCAGTGACTATCTTGTCACATTATGGCTTGGACTTCGGGTGGTGGATTTGGGTTCACATTTGTACCCTTCCGCGCCCAACCTAGGTGGGTCTCTTAACTGTATTTTTTCAAAGTGGTCCTCCTTATTCGGGAAAAGAATTAAAGAATTAAAGAAGAAAAAAATTAGGCTTGGTGCCTTTTTCTTGTGTCTACTCTCCGGGGGGGGGGGGGTAATTTACTACCATGTACAATCGTTGACACACACAATGAATGAAGATCACCTCAGTAGACAACAAACCATACCTCTCACCCAATGTCACCTCGGGTGTGTTGAAACTCGGGTTTAGGAAAAGCACACAATCCACTGCACCGCACAGGAAGGCGCATTTAGAGTATGTGCCACGTCGTTGCATCTTTGTTGGGAGCTCATGATTTTTCGGCCGTTTTGGCATACGACAAGTGGAAAAAACCGATTGGCACGTAACTACAGATCGATGATTTCCATCGTACCACTATGATGGGCTTGTGCCAAATGCGCTTGCAACCATAGTCTTCACGAGAAAGGTGACCCACATGGCCAAGATGAGGGCCCTATGAAGGGAGGATAGGAAACCGAGGTGTTACATAGGATGCCGCGGGGGCCCCAAGAGGATCGCGGAGGATCTAGGCGGACACGGAAGGTGTCCTCCCCGCATCCAACATGTGTGGTCCGAGCCCGCCCCCTTCTTGTTATACGTGAGAGGGACTCGTGTTGAGAAAACCTTTGGGTAGTGAGGGGACCAGGCATGGGGACGGGGGGAAGTTTGCTTCTTCCTCATCACACCACATCATTCGGTGCACTTTTTGATGAGGAATACAGGATGCGTCGTTTTGTTTGCTTTGGTTTTGCATGCCCCATGACGGGCGGGACGATGCTTTGTGGCGCAATCCTTTCACTCACTGCATTTTGTTTGGTACATGGACACGATCCCATGGCATGTGCAAATCCAAGGTATCATCAAATGTGGTATTGTGGTTCAAGGCCCACTTCAAGGGAGAGTGTGACAGTGTGCCGGCATAGGTTCAAGGCACTGACAAGGGGGTCATGGTAGCAAGGACTTGGCATTGTGATCCATGCGCAAAGGAGGAGGCCCAAAACCCCCCAAGGACCGGGCACTGCTGCAAATTTCACACTGTGGCGGGCATTTTCCATGTCTTTGCACACAAACCATGCAAAATACACACCTTGTGCACACATCTTCCTTTTTGTTGCATTTTGCAGCAACAAAGAGCACCATCATTGTGCAAAACGCACTGTCCCTAGTGCAAATTACATCATGCCTGTGTGCAAAACCTAAGTTGCTCCACTGGCCCCTCCCTTGTGTGTACAACATTTGAAAACCTCGGAATTCACAAAAATTCCTACAATCAGATCGGCACCCGGGGTCTTCAGAAAACGATCCTCCGCCATAGGTTTTCCCAAGTGCGGATGCCCACGAGGAGGAGGAGGAGTTGTGTAATCCCCCGCCCATCTTTTGAGAAATTTGGTGTCGCTTTTTTCCCATTTATTCTCGGCTCCCCTAATTGTGGTAGCACATATTTTCCCCCTCCTACACAAGGGAACAATGGTGCACATGGACCTCTCCATGGTTCTTGTTGATTAATTCCTCGTGTGCCTGCACTACATGCCAACAACAAACACCCCAAGGACGACCACTCCTCTACTATGGTTGAGGTGTCGGGCCTTGAAAAGCTTTGACTTGTCTGCCACCTGTTTAGGCGGCGTGTTTCGTGGCTCGGGTGGCAATTTGCTAATTCCATCATCACAATGCTCACATTGGTGCTCGCCACCTCTTGGGACACAGTTTCTCGAGGGATTTGGCTGCAGGGCACGGTGTGCCAGCGTTCCTCGGCCATAGCTGCCCGCCGGATGACCTCACGAGGCGGCCGCGGCGGCGCCGGTTGGTCCTTCCCGGTCGCCGCGAGCCATTGGTAGGTCAT
The DNA here is from genome assembly GCA_964036045.1 of Eutreptiella sp. 'Long Island Sound 2002'. Taxonomy (NCBI): domain Eukaryota; phylum Euglenozoa; class Euglenophyceae; order Eutreptiales; family Eutreptiaceae; genus Eutreptiella; species Eutreptiella sp. 'Long Island Sound 2002'. The sequence continues at coordinate 10,396,489 of OZ038378.1, read as the reverse complement.
GCTCTCGAGAATGGGGGGCACGCCCGCATTGCACTACTCCACTTTTGGTTTTCACGGAATTTCTTTCTTGGAACTAGGCAGCGCGCACAGAAATCAAAAGGTAGTTTGTAAGAAATTTCCTGTTGCAGGACATGCTGCGCTTGCCAAGCCGTGATTGGAGTACGAGCAGCTCATTAACAGCAGAAAAGAGAAGGAATGACAGAAAAAGAGGGGTAGCTTCTACAACAGGGGTATTTTTCCCAACGGAACCCCCCCCCCTCCAATCTCTGATATCTGCTCTGCAACCCAACTTTGTTTCGTTTGTCTTGTTTGCTGTCGCATTGTCTATAGGGGAGACCACTCAGCGCACGAAGGTGCTCAAGAGAAATCTTAACCCGCGGTGGCCGGCAATTTTTGTGCTGTTAGTTCCTTCAGGTCTGTGTCAAAGGTGGTTGATCTGACTGTGGGTGTGTCAATGTGTGCAATGGTGCAGGAGGCATCAGTGTGCAGATGGGCACTCCGCAGCATATATTCACGCACGTATTCTGTGCCATGCAGTGGGGTGCACAGCGCACGCAGGACATGTTGCAACGACTGCAGCATTGGTGCAGCGCCTGCACCACACCATGCACAAGGCCCATGTCCACAGCACACAAGCCACCAAACAGCCGAAATACCAGAGGCCACAACCCACGAACGCGCGTCTCCTGCACTGCACTGCACTGCACTGCACGCCATACATACGCGCGCACTGGCACACACACGCGCGCACACACGCACATTGCATGCAGAGCGCGTGACGTTGTCCAGTGCACGATGCAGCACGGTACAGTCTGCCAAACACAAAACGGTTTTGCTGTTCAGGTGTCAAGACAATCTTAATCACTGTCAATAATTTGAATGCGCTGAAGAAGGATCTGCCACTGGGTCAGCACGTTCTGCAAATGTCAGGTATTTTGCTGTGCAGCTCTTTTTCCAAGATCGTTCATTGAGCTTTACATACGACCGCACGCATGCGTTACGTGCAGTCGTATTGGGGACAGCTATTTATCCTTTTTCGAACGGAACAGTGTCTCCTTGAGGGAAAGGCCATTCTAATTTGAGCTGCTCAGGGCCCATTCATGGAGCTGGATATCATCTTTCAGGGGCATGCACCTCCCTTGCCTATGCTGCTGCTGAACCCCCCCCGCCTCCCCATCGTATGGTTGAGCATTCGGCGGTCAAAGCCCGTTTGTGGGGGGAGCCCATGAAGTGCAAGTAGCAATGGGCATCTTTTGTATTGGTTGGGTCAGGTACTACTCACCCAGCCCACAGATCCCCCGGGTACAGTCTGAGAACTGCAGACAGCGCCAGCCCCATTCAAGTCCCAGCCCCGGCCCGACCAGCAATGAGCCTTGACGCTATCCTCAGCCCCAGCCCCAGCCCCTAGGCTGATCCTCCTGCAGCCCCATCCGCAGGCGCCTCTGTACGATGCCCAGTGCCAGCCCTGCTGCTAGCCCCAGCCCCAGCCCCAGCCCCAAGCCCAAGCCCAGCGCCTGCCCCTGCTCCAACCCTAGCACTCCCCCAGCCTCAGCCCAAGTGACATCGGACAACTTTCGTTGGTTCCCTTTGCCCTGGGAACCCTGGGAAATGGAATGCCCTTTCCCATTGAAATGTTTAGTCGACGAAAAAAAAGAGTGTTTGTGTGCTCCATTGTGGCCACCATGTGAGTGCTCTTCTTGCATTTGTATGTCCACTAGAGCCTGATTATTGGCCTTGAGGGTGGTGGTATTGGCCTCCACCTCTTCGCGCAATGGGGCGGGGGGTTATTGCTGGGATTGGTAGGGATTTAGTGCTGGGGATGGGGATGGGGCAAGATTTAGGACTGGGACTGGGGCTGCGCTGCATGATCAGGGGCAGACCGCGGGGCCGCAACGGGGTCAGGCTGGGGCGCTGGTGTCAGGTCTTGACAATTGCCTCAGACACGCTTGCGGAACGTCACAATCGAAGTGCTGCACCAATTGTGCACTCGCCATGGTGCTTTTGGTACTCGGAAACCTGCACCAGACTTGCCGCCAGTGGCCGGTATTAGTATTGAGATGCCCCTGGAATCAGTTCTATCCCACCACAATCTACTCAGTGATACCCAGAAGTCAGTACGAACCATCTGTGTCACGTGCACGATGCAGTACGTCCTAGCTCTCACTGATCATGTCTAGCCTGACAAATGCTTGTGGTAAGTCTGGGGTGCCTTGGTTGTAAAGCTTCTTCATGAACGGCTCTGGCGACATGAGGGAGAAGCAGATGACTTGGAGGAAAGGCGAGGGTGGGATTATTATAGAAGGTAGGATTTCATTGGACGCCAGGTTGACAGTGATTGCAGTGGCATCATTAAAGCCGAAATCTCTGCTACAGGTATCCATTCTTGAAAAATCTGCCGATCTGTCCATTGTTGTGGTCGTGGTTCCTCTCTTCATTTCTTTGGTGCTTCCCGACAATTCCCTTGCCGCTTCCCAACACATGCTGTTTCAGATGTCAAGCATGGCCAGCCAAATCACTTTGAAGTCCCGCTGCAGCCTCAGCCAGGACAGACAGTATCCTGTCAGGGCACTATTGGGTTCCATTGCTCAATAGTAGGGACGTTCGGAAAGGATGGTCATGAGGTGGCCGCTGGTCTGTTGAAGGAAAGAGAGGACCTTCTCAAGGGATCCACGGGTCGGCGGACCCCAAAGTTGCTGGAAAAGCTTGGGCTGCGGCCCTCGTTCATGCAGCTGAATCTGGAGTCTCCGGCCGACAGGTTGGTATCTGCAAACGAGCGGACCACACCCACAGGTCGCCTCTCTGTCTTTTGTCTCTCCGCTTCTTCCCACCCCATTGCATCCTCCTCCTCCTCATCCTCCTATTCTCTCTTTCTCTCTGTGTATGTGTCTGTTTGTGGTGTGGTGTGGTGTGGTGTGGTGTGGTGTGGTGTGGTGTGGTGTGGTGTGGTGTGGTGTGGTGTGGTGTGGTGTGGTGTGGTGTGGTGTGGTGTGGTGTGGTGTGGTGTGGTGTGGTGTGGTGTGGTGTGGTGTGGTGTGGTGTAGCGGTGTAGCGGTGTAGCGGTGAAGCGCCTGTTCTTTCTCGCGCGGCTGCGCGTCCTCCCCCAGGAAGACACAGCACAATCCTCAGAACGCTGTTTGTCCCTTGGACCCAAACAGCGACGCTACACCGTCTCCTCGCAGCTCACCTTGTGCCATGGATGCATGCCAGTTGGTGGCTTTGGGTCGACATTGGTGTAGGTCACTGAGGCCAGCCGCCTCGGTGCATAGCCTTTGACCTTGGTGCACAAGCGGCACTGCAAGGGCTCTCGAACAACACGTCATAGCCGAGCTTTCTCGACCAAGCGCACGGTATCGCTGATGATGCCGTCGTGGATCCCCGTCGCTTGCTGTGCACATCTCGACCTCGAGTTTCTCAGATCGGGCCTCATGCTATAGCATGGGCACAGTGTGCAATACACTGGCAGCCTGTTGGTCACACCTCGGTTACATCATGTGCAAGACCTTGCTGTTGAATTTTTTCTGGTCTGTTGCTTGCACATGCTGATCACATCGCGACCTCGAGTTTCCTGGATGAGGCCTTGATCCCAACAAAGGCCTGCCATTCACACCTCGGATCCGCGGGAGGCAAGAGGGCCTTACGCCGCTGGACAGAGCTACTATCTCCACTCTTCTATAGCCCTACCAGCAACCGTAAGGGTGCTGTGTCCCTAGGCAGGGATGGTGTGGTGTGGCGTGGCGTGGCGTGGCGTGGCGTGGCGTGGCGTGGCGTGGCGTGGCGTGGCGTGGCGTGGCGTGGCGTGGCGTGGGTGTATGCCGGGTTGAGGGGTCGAGGGTCGAGGGGTCGAGGTCTTCAGAGTAAGTAAGGGTCCCCTCTTCCAATCTTCCAAGGCCCTCATCTTTGCTGTGATTAGGGTTTGCTGATTCAAATTCTCATGGGCAAGTGTTGTCATATTGGCCTCATTTTGTTGTCAGCCGTGCAAGAGAGCAGTGACGGTAGAAGGAAGCTCTAGAAGCAAACCAGGAACGTAGGATGCTCTTATCGCCTGAGGGAGGCATATCCCATCATACCCTTGGATAGCCAGAGGGCATTCCTACTGCAGTTTGTGTCTGGCCCCACCCCGTTTGAGGGCGAGAAGCTTAAACCCATGGGATGAATGTGTCGGCATCCCTGCTGCATTTATGGACTGGAGGTGAGGGGCATCTCGTGGGCTGTGTTGCCCTGGTGGGTTCGAGACTTTGCTGAGCTGCAAGTTGGAGCCTGGGCCAAGCCGAGGCCGAGGCCAAGGTCATGGTGCAAGATGTGTCCATTGGCCAATGCTTGTGCCACGTTGTTGGGACGGAGGCCTTTGGTGATGAAAGAAGGCATGGCTCAGAAAGCGCCAAAGGTTCTGCACGGGGTCGGCTTTCCACAGTTGCCGGCCGGTGTCCTGTTCCTCTAAGGAGCAGGGCATGAGTAGGGTTGACAGCTCTGTTGGCTCCGGGGGACTCCCAAAAGCAATGACCTCCTGGTTTGTGTGTGTGTGTGTGTGTATGTGTGTGTGTGTGTTGTAAGGATTGGCATAAGGCCATACAATGTGAGGATACTGCAGAGTGTACAACATATAGACTATAGACTGCTTGGCAACCCAAACCTGTGCTTTGAGCGCAACAGCCCTCCTCAACAGGCCAAGAATCTACGAATGTTGAAGTGCTTCCGTTGTGGCACATGTGGCACACCGTAGGTGTGCTGGAAGACCAATAGTGATTGTGGGAGGCTTCAGGAGCTGTATGAACAATTTTTCCACGACATTTAAAGCCACATGGAAACGTGTGTGAGGCAATTCACATTTGACAGAAATGCAACGAAGGGGGTTACACTCCCTGCTGCTATTTTCTCACACCTACCACAGTTGATACTGTACAATGTTTGTGTTGCCACCATTTAGGCCTTTTCTTTCCACACTGCTTTGAATGATCCAATAATGAGGCAGGCCATGTATGCATCAAACAAACTCTGACTCTGCTTTTCAGTGGAGCCACATGCGGCATTGAAGACCACTGCATGTGTGCCCGAATGATCCAATAATGAGGCAGGCCATGTATGCATCAAACAAACTCTGACTCTGCTTTTCAGTGGAGCCACATGCGGCATTGAAGACCACTGCATGTGTGCCAAACACCTCAGCCATCCGCGTGAGCGAAATCAAAGGACAGGTGGCTCTAACTGGACGACGAAGGCAAAACTCACCTTTCTTACATCGCTCCAAGATGCACTGGAGTTCTATGTTGTCTGAGATGTGGCACGGAAGATTACACCGCAGATGTGACTGTAGCTCCTCGAAACCATGAGAATTATTTTTTAACGAGTCTTTGTAAATGAGGGTTCATGGGGTCTACCACCAGTGTGATTCAGGGCCATAGGGGCATGTGTGAAGGCTATGTGTGCCAGACCCCAATGATACCACCTGCAAACATTGCTGCTGGAGGCTGCAGGGGAATATTGTGTGGTTGAAGACATTTGTGTGAAATGTAGAGCAGGCGAAGATAACGGGTGAATCCTTGGTGTCTAAGCAACATTTTGCTTCAAGAAATGATTGCCTTTCTTCTAATGGTAGCCAGGTGCTCATTTCCAATACTGCAATTACTAGAATGGCAAAATGATGAAGACAACCGACACAAGGGCTTGGGAGAAGTATGCACCAACAGAGTGATGTGATGACAATGATGAGAGTGATGTGTGCTATTCCCAATGACTTTCTCATTGTGCTCATAGTAGGACAAGTAGTAGATAGGCTGCCACCTTTGTAGAAGTATTTATCGAACCATAGTTTTTGCGAATTGGAGACAAAAGACGCACATGAACTAGCTCAACATTTTAGTATGAGCAACGTGGATGAAGATTGAGTGGGATTGTGGTTGTTTTACAAGTGGTGGCTGTGGGATATGGTAGAAATTTTTTGGAGAAACATACAATCCCCAACATGGTAGAGAGGAGGAAGTGTTGCAGGAGGGAGTGGGTGTGATCAAAAGAGGTCATTGATGCATGTTGTTGTTGAGAGTAGAGTCCGAAGATTTTACATGAAGCGCATTGGCTTTGGTGCCATGTTGTTGTGTACCCAAAGTTGTAGGCAACAAAGAATTGCTAACCTAAAGATGGGGCGAAGGGGTTTGTCTTATTCATCCCGGCCAAGGTACACACATCATTTCACAAAAGGACCATTTGCGATGTGGCACAAACGCAATGGAACAATTTAACAAAGTGTAGCCACACTTGATACTCATACATTTGCTAGAAGGTACAAAAACAACAATGGGAGTCGCCGAAGGTGATAGGCAGCATACACCATGGTGTAAATACGGACAGTGTGGCAAAGGGATGCCGTTGAGAGTTTATCTATGTGTCACACTCCTTGGTCAGGTGTGCACAGCCATGGGTTTTTCGTTGTGAGGACGTATGAGGCTACAGGGATGTGCAATGTGCAGCCGTCCGCTGTGTCAGCGCAATGGTGTCCGCCATGACAGGGCAATGGCACTTTAAACTCCCACCCTCTTTATCAATGTTATGGTATTGTTGCAGCGGATGCCTAGGTTACAAAGGTGGTATTTGTAGAGGGCCTGTGATGAATACTGAAAGGTGGACTGTCACATGGGTATGCGGAATCCTCTTTTCTTTGGCTTGGGTGCAAGTTGTGGGATTGAGTAGGAACAGCAAAGAGAATTTTTTGCCTGTAATGCACAAGCAATGCACTCAATATATGGTGCATGGCAACATACCCTCGTGGTGACCAACAAGGTGATGCACAATATGTCGTATTCAATATGAGCACCAAGGGTGCACATGATGGAGGCAGCATTAGGGACAAGGTTGTGTGCATCGGAGACGGTCTAGATTGAAGACTGAAGGGCAGTAGAAGTATTGAGAGAGACATGCATTCACAATCTGACCAGTGCATACACTGCTCGTGCCTTGCTGTCACCCATTGCTCTACGTCCATCCTATATGCGTGATCGGAACTTGTGACAAAAGATGTCCAATTTTGATAGATGACATCTATTCATACTACCTGTCATGGGGTGGGCAGACACAATGGCGTGTGCGTACACACACAAGCCAAGTTTTTCATGTTCAGAGCCTGTTGGTTTGTCTGGAGGCTGTGGTACAGGCCCTCAGGCCAGGGCCCATGAGGGAAGTGCATCAAGCCAATCAGTCATGCGCTTATTTTTCTGGGGCTGGAGGACAGCAGGTGACGGATATCTGCTTCTGCTGTCCACACAGCAGGCAGGCAGTAAGACAACAAAAGGGGTGTTGTCGCAGTAAGCATGATACTGGTCGTGATTGGGTGTTGGTGTCAGGTGCAGGGAAGAGGATGGGGCCCAGCTACCGCATTTGCATTTCTGTTGGCATTCGCGTACAGATTTGTCTATGCTGGCGTGTGTGTTTTGTGCTTGTGCATGTCTTTGTGCTTATTCTTATGTTTGCACTTATTTGCACCATGCTTGCATGTTTCTATTCCTGTATGCCACCAGACCACCGGACTGGATTCCACCACATCCTTGTTTCTGTTGCAGGGAAGCTGATCCTGCGGTACCTTTCTGTCACGGGCCTTCAGCCCATTGAAAAGGATCCTGTCCACGGCCATTTTTCAGGTATCGCCTGGCGAAGTTTTTCTGCCCTGCTGCAATACCTTGTTCCGCACATTATTAGTGGTGTGGGTTGTGCTGTTGTAGTGCAGGCATATGCGTGGATGCAGGGGCAAATGCAGGTGCACATGCAGTGACCGATGCAAGGGACCATGCCCTGGGCGCACAGGTATAGGGGCGGATGTACAGGGCCCCTAATTTCCCGCTGTTGGAAATGAGCGGGTAATGTCGTCAAAACAGCCCCATGTAGGAAAAATGGGGGGAAATGGGTCCTTCTCTGCTGTTCTGTGGAAAATGGGGGCAAGGTTGCACCAGAAGCCCAGAAAACCACTTTTTGTGGGTCTGGGGGGGTGGTGTGTGTGGGGTGTAGTGAGCAAAATGCCTGAGGGAAAATGGGGGGGAAATGGGGGGAAATGGGGGGAAATGGGGGGAAATGGGGGGGAATGGGGAAAAACACAGGAAAAATGAGTTACAATGCTTGCAATTTCACTGGGAACCCTTCCCCTGCGGCGCCTGCGGCACGCAATTTGAAGAATTATCCCATGATACAAGTGGAATAGTGCCCCATACACACACAAATTTTCTACGTACCGTTTACCCCCCACACATAATTTTTTCTCCTATTTTATTACTGCATTTTCCTTTTTGGGATTCTTCCTTTCACAGGGTTTACATTTCCCTCCCCTTCTTGTTGGTCAATTACTGGTTTCCCCCTCTAGCACTCTTCAACACACATGAGTGACTCCTCCTCAGACGAGCCCGCGTGGTGCCAAAAGCAAATCCAGGAAAGCACCGCGGCACGCAACATCTCTTTCACCCCTGGTCTAGACCAAGTACTGGAAGCTATAGCGTGGGTCAATGACAATGCGCGCAGCGAGGATGGTACAGTGGGATGGAAGAAAGTTGTGGACCACTTCATCACCCATTGGGAGACGTGCCGCCAAACACACCCCATTGGTCAGCCTTGGCCAGGGGGGTCCTTAAGGGACAAGATTTTTTTTTGTTAAGGACCCCCCCTTAAGGACCGCCCCTAGAGGCCTTTTTGCCCCGGCCCAACGTGGGCCATGTCTTTCCGCCCTTTTTGGGGATCGCCGAGAAAGCAGGAGTTACGTAGCAATTCCGCCCTCTTTTGGGCACCACTTCTGATTCTGCCCCCCGCTCTGAAGCGGTGGGGATCCCCGAGGCGGCAGGGGTTACGTAGCCACCTTGCCCACAAGTGGGCCACTTCTGATTCTTCCCCCCGCTCTGAAGCAGTGGGGATCCCTGAGGCGGCAGGGGTTACGTAGCCACCTTGCCCACAAGTGGGCCACTTCTGATTTTGTCCCCCACCCTGAAGCGGAGGGGATCCCCGAGGCGGCAGGGGTTACGTAGCCACCTTGCCCACAAGTGGGCCACTTCTGATTTTGTCCCCCGCTCTGAAGCGGAGGGGGTCCCTGAGGCGGCAGGGGTTACGTAGCCACCTTGCCCACAAGTGGGCCACTTCTGATTTTGTCCCCCCGCTCTGAAGCGGTGGGGATCCCTGAGGCGGCAGGGGTTACGTAGCCACCTTGCCCACAAGTGGGCCACTTCTGATTCTGCCCCCCCGCCCTGAAGCGGTGGGGATCCCCGAGGCGGCAGGGGTTACGTAGCCACCTTGCCCACAAGTGGGCCACTTCTGATTCTGCCCCCCGCTCTGAAGCGGTCGGGATCCCCGAGGCGGCAGGGGTTACGTAGCCACCTTGCCCACAAGTGGGCCACTTCTGATTCCGCCCCCCGCTCTGAAGCGGAGGGGATCCCCGAGGCGGCAGGGGTTACGTAGCCACCTTGCCCACAAGTGGGCCACTTCTGATTCTGCCCCCCGCTCTGAAGCGGTCGGGATCCCCGAGACGGCAGGGGTTACGTAGCCACCTTTATGCGATGTTTTTGTTGTGGTTTGTGCCACAAGCAAGAAAGTTCAAGTGACCAAGGGGGCACGGGTCGCCGCCGTCCAGGGTTTGATGAACGTGATGTGCACATAGCTGTTGCACACCATGCGTCATGTCATTCCAGGGGTGTGGGAGGAACTGTTGGGTGTTGACGAAGGGAGTAGCCTCATCAAGGGTAGCCGGATGAAGTTTCTTCGCAGTTTGATTGAATACGTGCAAACACGATTCAAGGGAACTGCGTGGGATGGTAGTGCTACACTGGAGGATTGGGTTGAGGCAAGCTCGTGTTCGTGTGAGAGAGTGTTTAGCTACGTGACGGCTACGGACTTTGGCCAAAGCACGGATCGCATGTGTGAGACGCTGTGGGTAAGGTGCAATGGGGAGGCACCAGAGGATTGGGGGCCCTTTGAGGTTTTTGATGATCTGCGCAAGACCCCTTTCCGCCCGCGCAAACGGAAGCAAGGGCATGCGGTTGAGGTGGAAGATGGTGGTTTGCTTGGGTTTGCTGCTTTCAAGGATTTGCCAATTTCTTTGGAAGAGGATGGTCAGGCAGAGGTTCAGTTGGACATTCAAGATTTGTGGGTTGTCCCCAAGAGGGCAACACTTCACGCCGACATTGGCGATGTGTATGGGGTTGGGTTGGAGGGTGAGGACGAAGACAGTGAGGACGAGGATTTGGAGCAGCCAGGTGAAGTTGCCAGTAGCTCCTCTTCTGACCTTCGTAACCCATCAGCTGTCCCCTCTACCTCTTCTAACCCTGCCGCGCAGTTGGTGTTTGCGTATGATGTGGACGAGGCGGTGTTGAAGGCAATGGAGAGGGGGAAGTTGCATGAGTGGACTAAAGTTGAGTTCAAAGCCATTTCTAGGAAGCATGGTTTGAGTGTCAGCGGGGGGAAGGGTGAGCTTATGGAGCGTGTCAGGGTGCACTTCCAGAGGTTGTACCAGCTGTAGGAGGTTTGTTATCAGCTGTGCCACCGGCGATGGAACATTTGGGTGGTCGAACGCTGCGTCACTGGATTTGATTGAAAAAAGCATTGCTCTTGTTCATGTTGAATTGTGCAGGGTGTGAGGTAGGGTTCGGATGCTATCATGCAACACATGTGGGGCTAGGATCATATGGTTGTGTGCTTATACAAATTTGGGCTAGGGACTCAGGGTTGAACAATTGGGAACACCGGGGTGAAGGCATGTACTGTCCGCGGGCTCTTTTGAAAATACCAGGTCCTGGAACATTTTTTTTTTTTGCGTTAAGGACCCCCGTGGCCTTGGCCACAAAGTTGGGTAACACAGTCTCTCACTCTATAGAGATGGAACTTTTTTGTTCCATTGTAAATTTCTTGGACAATGCACACTAAAGGTAATTAACCTTTCCCTTCGGTGCGCAGGAAGGATTCCCACTTCCTTCCGGCATCTTTGGGCCCTCTTGCCCTTGTTCTGTCTATGGCTGACCAAGTGCACCCCTTTAAGGGTGTGCGTTATGTCCCCATCAAGACCATCTGGGATATGAACCCAGGACTAAGGTTGGTGTCTGTGTTTGCAAGATTTTTGCCACCTAGGTGGACAACTGTATATTTTTTCCACGTTCCTCCACCAATTTCCCTCCATTCTCCCCTGGTCTCCCCTGCTTTACCCATTCCCCGCCATTTCCCCCCAGTTTCCCCCAGTTTCCCCCACTCCCCCCATTTTACCTTTCGGAGCGGGATTTAGAGCGGAAAACTGAGGTGCCACCCTCAGCAGGTAATCAGGGGCCCTGAATGTGGAGGTGGAAGTACACAAGATTCCAAGAGTAGATATCTGCCACGCTTTTGTGAGCGCATATACACCATGGTGCACATAAAGCTGTGGACGCTCAGTAGGAATCCATCACCCAAATGGGCGTGAAGCGCTGAGGTAGCACTTACTGCATAGTTGATACAAGCTCTGGCTGGTCACCTGGGCAAAACAGGTGGCTGTGTCCCGTTGATTGCAATACAAGTGTGTAGTGACTAGGCCAACCCCATATTAATTGCAAATATGGTGCCCACATGTCATCCACCAAACATGTTAGACACATGACCCAGATATTATGCACAGTCTTGCTTGTGTGTGTATGCAAGTCTGGATGCAGTGGCAGACAGGGAAAGGCGCAATGCAAGGGCATGCATGTGCAGATGCTTGTGCAGATGTCCCTTCAGACGCAGCGGCAGCTGCAGGGGTAGATGCACAGGTACCTGTGGGTGCAGGCAGGTACAGCTGTACGGGCAGATGCAGTGGCAGAAGTATGAGTAGGTCCGGTGGAAAAAGCATTTGCAGAGATATATGCAGTGGAACACGCCTGCATCTGCACTTATATGCCCAGGAACCTGCACCCAAATGTTCATCAGTACCTGCATCTGCCACTGCATCCGCTTCCGCATCTGCATATCCGCCTGTGCATATATCCATTTCTGGTGGCTTGCTCAGTCCGCACCCCTACCCTTGCGCTGTCCTTGCATGTAAATTGCCCCTGCTTAATACCCCTTCATCCACACCTGCATCTGCACCTCCATATCAGCGCGTACATGTGACCCTGTGTGTGTGTCATGTGCCATTGAATCTGAATGTGTCCTGCATCTTCACACACATCTGCCACTGCCCAGGTGCAGGCATCTGCACAAATATCTGCCCCTAGACACCTGCAGCTGCCCACACATCTGCACGTGCCTGCACTTGGCTTGTGCTGGATGAACATGAAGCCGCAGATGCACGAGCAAATATTCTGGCGCACTGTTATGCCGAAGCCGCTACAGGGGATCACTCTGTGCAAGGGATGAGCAGGAGCAGGAGCAGGGGCAGCCATCGTCCCCCAGTGGGTTGGCTTTGACTTCTTAGGCCTGTGGTAGTTGGTGCTGTGCCTTTTCTCTTTACCCCCTGTTGCTCAACTTGGGTTAGTCCCTTGCACTTTGTAACATTTCTGACAGATCCTTACCTCTGTGTCGCAATACACAGCAGTAGAGGATGCGACGAAGTATTCACACCTGTGCTCAAGCGGGAACTCAATCCCATTTGGCCCACACCATTGACACTTGATGTTTGGGAGCCAGGTTGCCCTGCCCTGCAATCTAATGCATGCATAGTTGCACCAGTTGTGCATGTGCCTGCACACAGTGTTGTAGCCATAGCTTGCATGAACGCATGTCTGCCTGTCTCTCTGCTACACACTGTGGTGTGTGTAGGGTGTACAGTGTACAGGGTGTGCATAGAGTGCAGAGTGCAGAGTGTATAGTGTGCAAACCTTTTGCCAACCAGTGCAGTCTCAATGCTCAGTCCTGCATGTCTGTCAGTGCGTCCATCCGTCCATCCCTCCGTCCATCTCTCTGGCTGTACAGGGGTGGGGAGGGGGACAGAATTCCGCACGGGTTTTTTCCACAGGGGAAATACCGTATTTCAAACGCAGAATTTTCCACACTTTTTTTCAGTGTAGGTGCGGAATATTCCCTGTGTGGACAAACAAAACCCCAGCAGCAATCACCTCACATATGGTGAAGTCCAATTCTTTGACAATTCAGACACTTGAAGAATTATTGCTGGCTGCTTTGCTGTGTTGTGTGTTTTTTGCGGATTGCAATCCCAGGATCCTTTTCCTTCCAATGCACTCAAGATTTAGGAGGTGCGGAATTTCCCCCTTAACTTTTTGGGATAGGTGTGGAATATTCCCTGTGCAGAATTTTCGCCTACGGAAAAATCCCGGCCCCCTGTATGTGTGTATGTATGGATGGCATTTGCAGTGTATCTGCCAAGGGGCCAGGGTACTCGGTGGGCTTTGGGAGGCAAGTGGGGTCCCCCGCCATATTTTGAGGGTGGGGAAGAATTCAAAAACTCTTGTTGAAAGCATTTAGATGGCCGGGGTTGAGTACCGGAGGGAGGAAATTTTGGAATAGGCGAAATTTGGAATGCCGAAATTTGGCACAACAAAATTGTACCAAATTTTGCCATGGTATTTGAGAATTTGTGCCAATTTTTGCCCGCACCAAATTTCGCCATGCCGGGACAAAATTTCCCTGTGAAATTTTTTTTGCGCAATTTGGGGAATTTCCTGCTCTTGTGCCTTGTCGGCGTTCTGTTGTGGTATGCGGTCCCGTGTCCCGTGTCTGATGGTGGCAAGAGTCTGCATGTTACCCTAGGACCTATGGCAAGTTTCCTGGTATGCTATGGACCCTATTTTTTACAATTTATGCAGGTTGTGCTGGTAGGTGAGCTGGTGAGGCATTGCGTCATCAAATGAAAACTCTTTGGTTCAATTCCCAGTGTAACAATTTTCCCCTGGCCACAATCTAGAAATTTTGTACCAAATTTCGCCACGGTATTTCAGAATTTGTGCCAAATTTCGCCCGCACCAAAATTTCGCCATTCCAAATTTCGGCTAATCCAAAAATTCCCCCCTCCGGTATTGGGGCCCACCAAGGGAGGGGCTAACAATATGGTATGGCATCATTGATGATAGGATCCCAACAGAACCTAGGAAAGGACGGAACCTAGAATCCTGCGGTATGCGGCGCCGTATCCCTCTGACATGGTGGACACCATGAAGCGCCCCAATGCGGCGGTATGGGAGGTGGCCATACATGTCCAATGTAGTGCCGCGGTCCCCCCATGGCCTTGATCGCTGGGACGTGGTGGAGGTGTGTTGTGACGCTGTGGTGTTGACTGTTGCGCAGCTGTCTTGCCACAGGTCACAGGTGGTACGCGGGAAGTTGCAGACACTGCTTGAGAAGATTCACTGGGATACCGTGTACAGTCAGTTCAGACATCACAGGCCGCTCTGGAGCAACGTGGGCGGAAAAGCTATCATGGGCTTTGTCGTAGGGGGGGGTGGGGCTCCTGATGCCAAGTGCGCATGGCTGCCCACACGCCCATGGAATCCGCAGGCCCCAGTATGCGCTTCGTACCGCCGGCGTCCCCCATGTTTCTACTGGGGGATCTCTTTGCGGGCTTCCGATGGCATGCGGGAGACGGCATGGCGGGCATGCTCATGCACCTCCCTGGGGCTAACCACCTACCCCCGCCGCTATGGGTGATGTGTGACGGGGAAGTGTGGAGCACATATGGTCGGAAGCTCATCCATACGAGGATTGAGCGGTGGTGCACCTGATGCCGGGGGTGGATGTGGGAGCGCCGGTGCAGACGTGTCAGTACAAGGTCCTCAGGCTGGATGGGGTTCCCCATGATTACCACTGTGCCGTCACACTGCTCTGGGTTCCGATGGCCCGGCAGAGCATGCTGTGGTTTTGTATATCAACCTAGGCACTTGTCGCGGGTGAGGAGCATGGAATACATGACGGCGCTGGAGTGTATCACAGTCATACACCCGACCCTCTGCATCTCATGGACGGCCCACCTCGCGTGCTAGCCGGCGGTCAGACTCCACCCAGTACTCACGGCCGCCATGGCACACACAGTGGGGCAGTGCTGGATACACCCGGAGTCCGACGTTGCGTGGGTTGAGTCACAGAGGTTCTACTGTGTTTCTAAGAGAGTCTGAATCACCTTGTCCGACGCCTTGCGGAGATGCATACATTGTCCCACCTTTATGCACATATTGCCTCTCCTGTCATACGTACATACACACACACACACACACACACACACACACACACACACACACACACACACACACACACACACACACACACACACACACACACACACACCTTATGGAAACTCACATTGCCACTTCTGTGTGCCCACAACATAGCCCCATGCCTACCTTGGCCTCTGACACCCCGTAGCCTATGCTGCCTGCGCTCAGCTTGAGCCAGCACAGCGCGCGAGTCAGCCTTGAGTGAGTGAAGCGGGCAACGAAGCCCCAAGGAAGACACTAGTGCACACATGGGGCCCTCCTCCGTCTTGGGGGGCACACTCTGCCACTCTCCAAACTCGTGGGGCCGAAAAGAAACAAAAAAGAGCTTGAGTGAGCGCAGCTAGTGAGTACGCCTCTTGGGCGAGTGGAGCGAGCAAGCAAGCCCCAAGGAAGGCTTCAGTGCACACATGGGGGCATGTGGTAGGTGGATACGTGTGCATGCATAGGGGTATGCATGCATACATGGGGGATCTGTGTGCCTGCATACGGGAATCTGTCTCCAGATCCACACACAGCAGAAACAGCCTCAGCAGCTTTCTGCAGTGACCCTGTCATCCCCCAAATTTGGCGGCCTCGCCCCCCCCCCCCCCACTGGTTGGTTGGCCTCGTAACCTTTGTTAATGCGCAACCCGTGTTAAAAATGGGGATGGGAGCTTGACGGCTACACACTGGGCCGCCACTGGCCTCGACCTCTTGGTGCACAACTGGCGGCTATGCCGTATGTATGGAAATACTACGTAGAGCTTGTGCCCAAACCTAGGGTGGGACATATGCTGGGAGCTAGCTCCGTAATACCGAGAGCTTTGAGGTGCGCTGTTTACCGGGATGCCTGAACAGAAGATGCAAAAGGCCCAAACTCAGCAAATTGGGCAGTATTGGGTTCCAGGCAGTGTGTGCTCATCTGCTTTTTTGCCCACTCGGCCATATTTGACGTTGGTTTGGTCATGGAAAGCAAGGCAAATTGTGTGTGTGTGTGTGTGTGTGTGTGTGTGTGTGTATGTGTGTTTTCGTGTGGAGGTCCCCAGAATTTGGAAAGAGAACGTCAAGTGCAGAGGTCCAATGATACTTGGGGGGCCGCGCCCGGAAGTATGATGGTCATCAGCATTTTGTACCAGTACCGGTGTTGTGCAGAGTGCACTGAGTGCATTTGCTATGCAGCTGCCCCCGCCATTAGCCATATAGACTTTGCTGGTGTTTGCAGGTTCATTGATGCAGATTACTGTGTATCATTGGCATCCTGTTTCGGACCGAATATTGGGTCAGTGCCTCATGACCTTAGGTATGCATGTGCACGTTTATCTTGATGTGGGCTGACGCTGGTGGTATTCGGAGGGACGTAGTGTTTTTCCGAGCCTGGTCTGAGGGGCTCATATCGCAAAGGCCTTCGTTTTGAACACATCTTACTTCTCTCGGCTCACACAGTGTTGTGGCCGTTGGTGTGGATTCGGATGGTAGTCTGAATTTTTGTGTTATCCATGACCTCTACCAGGCCGTATATGCGAGGCGTAGCATAACAGAATGCTTCAGTCAGATCCCTTCGACCCTACTGCTGCCCTCCTGGCAAGGTCAACTGTCGTTTAGCCCGATCATAATTTCTTATCCTCGGACATTGTGACCTGACTATATGCCAGCCCCCTCTGAGCCCTGTGCCCAGGGGGGTTCCACCCACACCTATGAGCCAGGTTTGAGCCTTTTCGCTGAAATTTCGGCAAAAATGTGGTCTCCGTGGTGAGGTGAATGAAGGGGGGGGGGTTACCTTTTTGAAATCCGTGCGAAAAGCGCATTGTTTTGTGCTCTTTGAATGAGATTTCCTGCTCACCAACAAGGTAAATTTCTGCTCTCCTCATGGTCCGGACCCTTGGTCACCAGCTTGGCTGTGTGTAGTGTCCAGCGCACATATTGCCGCAGTTTGCAACTTGGAGTCTGTGTACCACTGAAAACCCAATTCTTTGGAAGACTACCGCAACTTGTACCCAAATGTCTCCTCTTCTTCGGGAAGTTTTTTGCAGATTCGCTTGGGTGGTCTCCCACTCGCCATAGTGGGCCGCATTTGGGCAAGAAGTTCTGGCACCATGCAAGTCACACTTGTACCAGTATGGTGGATACCTACGCCCCTTCAAGCGACCCACCTTGTTTATCAACTGCCAACGATCTCCTGTTCTTGGGATGGTCATTGCACCTGGAGGGTGCAAATCAGCTTCTTTCATGAGCACTAACCTGTGTTGGGTGGTTCTTCGTAATGCTGGACAACACAGCAGCCAGTGTGCATTGCCTTTTGCAGCACTTCCTGGGCGCATCTCCATCGGAGCAATTGATGACCAGTGCGACCACAGCCTTCAGCACCTCTCCAAAGTGCTGCTGGTCAAGGTCTCACTGTGGTCCTTGCTCCAAAGCCGATCTCAAGGTGCCAATGGCCCATTTGTGCCAGAAAATCCGATTTCTTGCAAGTTCAGCCTCATTTTCCTCTTGGTGAAGGAGTGCTGCTGTAAGAAGAAGGGTGTCAAGTCTTCCTTGAAAGTGGTGACCCACAGAGCGGCTGAAACATGGTACAAAATGACAGAAATCGAGAAAGTCGGAAAATAGGACATTAGGACAGATGGACCCCTCCCCTCAAAATGGGGGGCAAGGGGCCCTGCTCATTCTGTGACACCCCAAGCCCTTGACGGTTTGACTGCTCGTGGATGTCCTCGGTGGGGCAGACGGAATCCTGAGGGCAGGGGGCTACCCCCCCCCCCCTCCCCAAAGCAAAAATGCCCATATACTTGCTGAGAGCGGATTCCGGTGCAGCCAAGAGAGATGTGCATGCTCCCGCCCGCGTTGGACCCATTCTAGCCAGGCCGGATTTGCTGCGGCCCCGTGGCACTCGCTCACCGGCCTAGTGGGTACTACACCTTTCATTTGGGGCCCTCCTCGGAACCTCCGATGGTGAGCATGTGGTGATCTGGGTTTCTATTTTCCGGTGGTATACAACGCACTTGGGCGGTGGGGCCAGCGTCACTAACCACGTAATACGCACACTCCATCCGGCCAGGGTAGCCAGCGTACAGGAAACAGGTACAGGTGAATTACGGGTGCGACTATTTTGCATCATTCTTGGCATTCTGTGTTCGTAGGAAGCCATGAATCGCCGCATCAGCACGTGGGGCGTTGGGGCCACAGTTAAAATTGCGTTGGTTCCTTCAAGACGTTTGAAGACAAACTCCACATGGGCACATGGGGGGGGCATTGGTGCACTTCGAGCACGAACCCAAAACTCAAAGTACAACAGGCCGCCTCAGAGGGCCCGAAGGGCAGTATGCATCGCTCAGGTAACAAGGAGGGACGTGGGCCATCTTGTACTTCTCAGCCCCTCTCGAATGCGCTACCCTCGGATCGGTCCCCATACTCTTGGAGCCCCCGCATGGTGTGGCAGTGCCTCATCTTTGTGGGCTGTTGCTCAGGGCATACAAAGCTGGACACCGATATTCACACGGAACTCCAGCCCCCCTGCAAACAGAAGCATCATCGCGGGGGGCACGGGATATTGTATTGCAAAGTGGATTACAAACCTCCCAAAATCACTATGCAGCAGTCCATGTGTCAGAGCGTACGCTATGGCCCACCTGCGAGGTATGCGTTGCCACCTCTGACGCGAACCCCTGTGCACTGGCCTGGTTCATCCCTTGCATTCCCTCCCTAGTCCCACCTTCATTCCTAAATATGACTCCCGGACCCCAGCTAAAATTTCCAAGTGGTGCTGTCAGTTGACCCCTGTGTTTAACTGATGTTTGTTTGTTTCCTTGACTGTGGCTGGTTGTTTATCAAAGGTTCGGGGAAGGGGTCGAGAGCAGGGGGAGGGGTTTAGGGGGTTTGTTGGCCTGTGACTGCCTGATATCGCCTGCTGCGTGGGGACCCATAGCAAAGAGTGCCGCCCCCCCCCCAACCGGAGTCCACAGTATCTGTCGTTATTGTGGGGGAAATTTTTGCAGAAGCTCCTGGATTTCGTGTGGGAAATTGTGCGGGAAATTGTTTCCCACACGAAGTTGACTGATCCCGAGCCCCCCCCCCCCTTGTACATCCTTTCCTTTGCCGAGAGTAATGGTGTCAACAAATCAACGTGCACATGCTTCCGCTTGCTTTGGCGACATGTTCTCTTGATAGCACACAACACAGCAAATCACCGTACGAATTGCCTGGCAAGAAGAGAGCCGCGATACTGCATTTCCTCGCAACATCTTTGATCTTTCAGCCACTGCGGGTCCACCCAACCCATGCAGAATTGGCCTCTGAATCATCTATCACTAAGACTGTGGGGACGGACGAGGCTTCATGGAGATAGTATAGCAACGGTTGATTGCTGCGACAGGGTCAAGGACAATGTCACAACACAGCTCAACAATGCACAGTCCCATGTACGGCGTCAACTGTCAATCACCCAAATTTGCACACCGTAGGGCGCAGGGGCAGAAATGCTCTCAAAAGCTGGCCTGCTGAAATCCTTCCTATTTTCCAGTGCGGCTTGACTCCTTCCAGCATTTTATATGCCGCTCCGAGGTTGTTTGTTGACCCCACTCAACGGTCATTGGATTTGCTTTACGCTTGGGACACCTGTGAGAGCTTTGTGGCAGGCTTTGGGACTGCTGTGCCCAGACGTCGCCATTGTGTTGCTGTTCGTGAGCCCCGCAGGCCACGACCTGTCCAAACCGCATCACGTGCGGTGATCAGGACAAGGGAAGGATGGGGTACACTGCAGCCCCAAGCCCGTGCTTGTATGGGCTGCTGAACCCGGGTACAAAGCGGGTACTGGTCGTTGGAAAGCAGTTCAGGGGCAAATCTGGCAGTTGCAAAACGGTAGGAGGGCACTTGGGGGCGGCCCGGAAGCGGCTGCAGCGGGATGGTCAATCGCTCTGGGAAGGGGGCGGGGGAGGAGGGTGCAATATCCCGAAGGGCACCGCCCTACAGCCAGCATGACTGTTTGCTGGTTCCACGGGCTCCAGCATCGAAAAAAGATTGCTAAAGCCCTGCGAAAGTCAGCATGATATGCGCTCTGTTTTTCAGTTTTGGCAGATTTGTGATCCGGGGACTGCAAGTTACGAAGCTCTTTTCTATAAAGAAGCACGACTTTGCATGTTATCTGCGGGTGACGCTGAGGTATGCCCTGCATCACTCGACACCTCAGCCACAACGTCAAGAACGCAACATATTGCTGGACCGAAAGAAAAGTCTCAGAAGCAGGCATTGGTGAAGCCACGAATGTCTGCCTTGCCAGTGGCAGAGAAACAGACTGACGGTGGCGTTCGCAGTATCGTTTGGGCTCGCTCAATGCTCTCAGGAAATTTGCCCCCCGCCGCCCCAAATCACTGCAATCCACGATGCGCAGGCAGAATGCATGCTCCGTTTGCCCATGTGCATGCTTCCAGCAACCTTTCACAACAGTAAGAGGATGAGACCGAATCCAACAGCGAACACGAGGCACAGTGCAAGGAACCTGTGAGCAAGCATGTGGCCACTGAGAGCAAGCGCGATGTAGTCGTGATACCCTGCCTGAGAGCAGGCCCGAGTCCGAATGACTCGAATATCACACCAAACACCAAGTACCAAACACCAAGCCTGATGCCACATCCAAGACCGAGCCTGACAGCAGATTTGCGGTGCCATGGCCAGAAGCTGAGAGGTCACATGAGGCCCAACGGCAAGATTCCAAGCACAGGCATTCAAGCTCAATGCCTCGAACCTGAGAGCGAAGGGAAGCAAGACACGCTCTTCCTTGCGTTGGCTCCCCCGCTTACTCTCAGCTCGCGGGTATTTCGCCTTGCGCTTGTTCTGAAATTCTGTCCTTTGGAGCCTCAACCATTGTCAGTGCTGTTGCAGCGTTTGGTCCACAAGAGAGCCTAGATTGCTGTAGCGAGCACAGGCACATATGACACTCACCCTACCTGTTGCACAGGGGGTCTTCAGGACGCCAGAACCTTGAAACACAAATTTTCAAGGATGTATCACCACCCATTCAATGGACGGAGTTCTTGACCTTTGATATTTACCAGAGGTATGATCGATGGAGGGAGGTGTGATCGAAGGAGGGAGAGTAGGCTGATCCTAGAGCGTGAGCTTATCTGGTTTAGACCCGGGGCCCTCCCAAAAGTAGGTATCGACACCATTTGCTTGGACTATTAAAGTAGTGAACATTGCCAACAGCTGGCAGAGGGAGAACGGATTGCTAGCTTGGTTGGCAGGTGCCCTCCCAGATTGGCGCATTTTTTCGGCCAAAAAGCGCCATTTTCGGCCCAAAACAGCCCTAACACCGCCAAAGCTAGATAAATGGTGGGGATTTTGCAGAGCTAGCTTATTTTGCCTGCGTCAACAAAGTTTGTCGGCATGCCCTAAGTCATGCCCCAGAACAGGTGCAGACAGCCCAGAATCTGCACATTTTGGCTTAGGTCACAAGGGAGGGGTCAACGATTGGCCAGAAACGACTTTCTCAAAGTTGTTCCTGCACCTCTTGGGATGCGAAAAACGGTGTTCTGAGGCCTATTTTGAGCCCGTTTGGTCTGTTTTGGACCACGTGAAAGGCCAAAAGCCTTGAAAACCGGCCATTTGGCGACCAGGTATTGGTCAAAAATGCTTTAAAAATGCCCTTTCCCCAAGACGACCCTAGACCGCATGTAGATCCTCTGAGCTCCAAGCTGTGGCCCTGCTCGCTGCGGCTATGCTCTCTACAGACCACTTCACCCCACCGGCACTTGGCACCCAAAACAGCCTCAAAGAATTTCCGTAGATCAAAAATGGCCAAACGAAGCGCTGGGGCCTCCCAAGGGGCTGAGTTTCACTTGGAAAATCGCCTTTTTGACGCATTTTGGACCAATTGTTGGTCCCAAAATGGCCCACGCCCAAGGCCTGCTGGGATTTGTGGGGCTCAAATGGGCTAAAATGACTCAAAAAGGGGCAAAACAAAATTGAACGATATCATTTTTTGAGAGCATATACGTACACATACGCACATATGTATGAAGACATGCCTTTGTGTATGTATATGCATGGGCACCGGCGTACGGGAGTGACACGGACATCACGCACACATTGCATTGAGTCTCACGTGGCATGCATATGCGTATATTCTGCTGCTGGAGGTGTGCATCGAGCTGCTCTTGTGTTGCACAGGGGTCTGGAGGCGTGCATCGAGGTCATTGAGGTCAGTGTTATTCTCCCAGACAAAGTGGCTGCAACGTGCAGATTTCAAATCCCAGACGAGGTGTGCTGCGCGTGGGGCATCAGGGCTGTCGACTGAACTTGCTTGGAAGACAGTGGCATGGTCTGATTTGTTTGTCAAGTGCCGCTGCGGGTGATGAACACCGGTGGCCATTCCGCAGTTCCGCCACGGCTACTTTCCTCAGGACTTCTCAGAGTCGCTCACAGTGAACATGCTGTCGGGCGCCCATCGAGACTCAACAGTCGTCGGAGAGTTAGAATGCACCATTTCTGCGGTGTATGACGAGGGCACGGAGTTGTGGGTGTGCCCGTCTTCGCCTGTTGTGGTGTAAAGTTTTGGGCATGGCTTTGCGTGACCGTTGCACAGCGGTGTATGACCGTTGCCGTTGCATTGCTGTCGCACAGCATTGCGTGACCGTCACACACAGTATTTGAAGCCTAGCGATCTGTGGGGGAGATGGGGAGGATGTGAAGGTTCCTGGGCGTCAGGGTCCCGTGGGATTTTCCAGAGATTGTTGAGGGTTGTGGTGGGGACCTGCTTGAGGGACATTGGCTCTGCAGTGGCTGTGCAGTGGCAGCCACAAAAGCGGTTTCAGCTGCGCAGCAATGCGCGGGAAGCAGTTTGCAGCGGTCAAGAAAGCGGTTGGCAGAGGTTGGGGATTTAGACAATTGCCGAGAATGGTGTCGGGGTGGGTTGCAGGGAATGGGGAAGGGGTATTTCCTCCTTCAAGTGACTCCCTGGGACTGTGAACGAGTGAACGTTGCCATTGCATTAGTCAGTTGGGGAGTGGCTAAGCGTCTCCTTGACTACTCCCGCCCCCCATTCCTGAAGCTGAGGTGGGTGGGCTCTTCGCTCGGGCTCCAGGGTCCATGGACCCTGAGGACGGAATTGCCTGGCCGATGGCACAGGGGGCACACACGACAAGGGACACCCTGGGCACAATGCTTCACAATGCAGCGCACCACTTTCGCTGGTGTATCACATGCCCCTCATCATCGGTGGCGGAGACCAACATCTGAATTTCACCGTCAGGGAAGGATTGGATGTGCAGCTCTGCTGGCGCTGGCAGGAGAGTGGACGCCATGGGGGCAGAACAGACCTGCCACTGTGACCCACAAAACTGCAAACCCCTGATATACACCCTCAATCTACAAAAGCAGGTCACACAGAAGAGATAGCACTGGATATCGGTTGTGCTGCATGCTGCACTGCCGACTTTGATGCCCTGCCCCCACTTGGGGGGGGCAGGTGCCCCTTGAATTTTGCCCCTTTCCTCAGAGTTCAGTCCCAAGTGGGTTTCAAATCTCAAGCCTAAACGAAACCACATACACAAATCACCTTGAAGCGAGGTTGTTGAATCAAGTGCAGGCTTGAGCGCCACAGAGCCCCCCCCCCCCCCGTTCTTGGAGGTATTTGCGTAGCATACCCCAATGATGATGACATGATATGACGTATGATATCGGATGTGTAACCCCTTGTAAAGCCGTCATTTTGGGAGACGGAATTCCATTGCCTTCGGCAAGTCCACCTTGCAAAGAATCTGCCCTAAGCAATAAACCTCCAAGTGGCTGATTTTGCAATCATCCATCAGATCCATCAACATCATGGCCATGTGTTTATACGCACTCCCATTGTCACCAAATGATCACCCCAACAACAGCCCAAGGGTCCCCAGGGGTTGTCGGAGGTCACCAAGGAATCGCTGTTTTTCAGCCAACACATGCCGGCTAGAATGCCGGTAGGGCCCCATCGGGGGGCCAATCTGGAAAGGTTGGAGATAGTACCCGAGACCCTGGTCATTGGTTTGGGGGTCCATGTAGAAGAATAAAGTGGAATGGGACAACGTGTGAGTCGACACACACTGGCCGTTATAGATGAACCAAATTTTGCACACAATAGTGCAAACCCGCCCAAAACGGCACATTTGAGGGCCAATAAGCCGCAATATGAGGGCCTAGTTGGTGCTGCTCCCCATGGGTTTCTATGTACTCGCATTGTCACCAAACGCTCACCTAACAATAGCCCAAGGGTCCCTAGGGGTTGTCAGAGGGCACCCAAGAATCACCATTTTTTGGCAAGCCCATGCCGGCTTGACAACGGCAAGTCCTCACCGGTTGGGCCCTATAAGGGGGTGGATCTGGGAAGGTTAGAACCTGGGCCCTTGTCATTAGTTAAGGATTCATATAGAAGAAAAAAGTGGAGTGGGACCTAGGTTTGAATGGGATGCACAACCATAGGCACACCAACTTTTACCCACGAAAGTGCACACAAGCCCAAAACGGCACATTAGAGGGCCAATAAGCCGCACTAAGAGTGCCTAGTTGGTGCTCCGTGGCTCCCCATGGGTTTATATGTACTCCCCTTGTCACCAAATGATCACCTCCATTGTTGGGCCCCAAATGAACACACCCAAAAATGGCCCAACTATCCTTGAGGACTGTCAGGGGTCGCCGAAAAATGGACAGTTTTCATCCAACACATGTAGGCCATTTTCAGCGGGAACAACCATTTGGCGTCTTTCACATGGGCCATGACTAGCCCTGGGCAAGACTACAGGCCACCAAAAACGCTTCGTGGCCTGCTCCTTTGCCTCGTCCGTTGGCGGCCGGTGGTGTAGGAGGTGGTCGCGCGGCCCCAAAGGGCGGTAGCTTTCCCCACCGCCTCGGCCGTGGCCGAGCTCCCAGACCCTGTCCAGTAAGCGCGTATCCTTGGCTAGCAACGTGGCCCCGGTCTAGCCCAGCGCGATGCCCTCCAGCTCCAAGTTGAACACTGGGCGGGCCAAGGAGGTGAATGACAGCTTGGTGCAGCGGCGGACCCAAATTGGGGCCGCGTCCCCGAAGACCTCCTGCGCCGCCCGCCACAGCTAGGCGTACCCGTCAGTGGCCAACACAAAGGGCGGGGGTACCCCCGCAGGCGGATGGAGGTAGGGGCACTGAGGAGTTGCGCCGCACAGGCCACCGCGTCCGGGTCACTCGGCTTGGTGCTCTACAGACGGTTGCCAATGTGCCCCGGGGAGTCGCCCTCCACCAGCCCCGCAAACAGCGGCTTGAGATCGTTGTTCGCCATCAGGGCGGACCAGGCCTCGGGTAGAGGGCCCAATGCCACCGGTGCCGCCGCTGCATGATTTGTACGGGGGCCCCGCTCGCGAAGCAAGTCCCGTGCGGCACCCTCGTATCGCCGCTGGGGCTGGAATGTAGTCATCGACGGGAGGAGCAGGTGCAAGGCCACTATAGAGGGCTGCACCGACTGCAGTAGCGCCACTTTGCGCCTAGGGGCGGCGACCACTTGCACCCAGCCGCAACGGGAATTAGAGGGCAAGTGGGACACCGCTGCAGCAGCATAGGCGGTCTGCTATGCTTGCTAGGTGGGGCTATGCTGGCTTGGCTGCGGTCTTGCGGGGGCCCGCCACCCACCACTCCGTGGGTGAGCGCGCGAGAGCCCCGGTGCGGCCGGCAGCCCACTCCGCCGCCTCCGCAGCAAAGTTGGCCGCAGCAAATTCAGCAGCACTCTTGCCGAAGTGTCCCATGCCGTAGAGGGTGATATTCCCCTGGGCCGACTTGATGTCCTCGGCAGCCCACGTGGGGTTGACGCGGCGAAGGGGTGGGTCGGCAAGACAACGACTAGCACAGGCATCCCTTGTGGTGTTCGAGGTGGCGGTAGCCCGTGCCCGAGCCCGAGGTCTGGGCGGCCGGGGCCACCGAGGCCGCTGGGGCTGGGTGGCAGGCAGCAACCCGCACCGGCGCCGGGGCCGGGTCCCCCCGTGCCTTGGCTAGCTCTTTGCGAAGCGTGTTGATGATGTCCTCTAGTGGCTAAAGCAATCTGTTGCTGGAGTGACGTGAGCATGGAGTCCTTGGCTGTGGGGGGGGGGGGGGGCAGGCAAGCCGCCCCCTTTCCGCCCCCGGGAGCGACCGCGTGTTGCCCCCACGTGCGCTGGGGCCGGGGCCATGGTGGCAAGGAAGGGGGCCATCTCAGCTGCAAAAGCAGCCAAGACCTCCGGCCGTTGCAAGGAAGCGGTGCATGCTGCTACCAAGTCGCCGTTAGGCGTACGGGTAAGGGGGCAGGGCCCTAAGAATAGGCTCTCTCCAGCCTTCCCATGCTCCTCCCCACGTCCCGAAGGTCAACCGCATCTTCGTTCATGGTGCGTTACGTTCAGTGCAACTCCTCCGTGTACGTCTTGTATTGCAGCGGTGTTTTGATGCCCAAGCACAGAAGCAAGTTGCCGATGCCTTCCATGAACAGTCCTCTAAACAGCGGCCCAAATTCAGTACCTCTGTGGTGCAAGGCTCGGGCATGCAGCTGATGAACTTCACTACTGTGCCCCTCTTGTGCCTCTACCAGTGGTTCCAGGACATAACGTCGTGGAAGCGCCCACTGTGGTCGTTTCCAATATTTTTGATTTTAATGACCGTCTGCTGGAAGTATGATACCATGCCCGAAAGGAGGAGGGCAGAGAGGGGGGCGTCTGATGGGGAAAACGTCCCACACGGTTTCTGACCCCCCCCCTCTTTTTTTTGACGCAACCGAGAATTAATCACACTGAGTTTTTTGAGTCTTTTTGTGCTTTCCTTTGCATTACCAGTGTATTTGGTTGGTGTTCGGTTCCAAATACCTTTCTAAATGGGTCCTTTGTTGTGTTTGCCTGTTTGCATGTCCAATACGCTGCGCATACCAAATAAGCCTTATTGGTAAGCTTTGGCTGGTGCTGCTTGGCTCTCTAATGCCACCACAAGCGGGGCACAGGGCTACCTGCACTGCTTGCTGCCATGGTCTTCCTCATCTCTTGACCATGTATGGCCTACCAGACCTCTGTGTCAGGGCCGATGGCGTTGTAGAACACGGCGATGGAGGTGCTGTGCAGGGAAAACAAGCCTCTAGGTCCTATTTCTTGCCTGGCTCGTCGGAAGAAAGCTGCAGCCCGTCTGCTTGTGGGGCATCTGCCATTTTGCTTTGGCTGGGGGGTTGGGGGGCTCCATTCTAACAATCTTTCGTTTTTTTTGGGGGGGGACTCTCATTGGGGGGGGTATTGGCGTGAGATGGGAAGAGGTTGAAGCTTTGAAATGTCCACTCAGGAGGGGGCAGTGTGGCATGGGATGGGAAGAACTGCACGATACCCTAGTGAGGCTTGTTGTTTGTAGCAGACTGAGATGGCTGCCGCAACCTGTTGAAGCATGCTTTTGCCACGGGGGCCTATTGCAAGCCTGTCTCCTAATGCATCGTGCAGCAGGTGGGATTTCTAGTGATGCACACTTTTGCTAAAACCAGGTACAAGCTTTTTGCTACTGCCACCCCATATTACACCATGCAACCTAATATCACGGTAATGTGCAGGGCACAGCTAATGCTATTTCATGCCTGCTACTGCTGTAGGACCGTCTCTAGGGACATTAGAGGGACACTAATCAGTCCCTTCGAGATGCTGTGGCACGTAATGCACACCAGGCGGTGCGTAAGGTAACAACCAATCCAGAAAATGTCCCCATGATCCATGACCATTTGCGGAGTGCTCAAATGTGCTGATACGTGTTGCATGGTGCATTACCCACACAGCCATTATTCTCCACCATTTTCATGGAGCGATTACTTATTTGGGAAGTCTCCCAGTGATACCGAACCGGCCCCATCTGAAAACGGTTTATATGGGGGCGGGGGGAGGTTAGCATCAGATGGGAACCCCCGCCCCCCCCAGGCCCAAGTGAAACAGTGGATGGCCCTGCTCGACCGTGGCCCCAAGACTGAGGCAGCTTTTGGCCCTGTAGGGACTTCTCCATGCCATGGGTGCACGCCCCCTCCCCGCATGGTAATGGGTTGACTTATATTCTCCCTCTCGTTGTGGGAGTACTGTGGAAGAGGAAGTCCGCTAGCACATTAATGGATCACGTATCCTTGCGATTCCTTGCGAGCGCAGGGAGAGGTAGGCAATTCCTGCTGCATTTGGCAGGACACCCTCACCTGCTGGTGTGTGTGTGTGTGGAGTTTGTGGGTGTGTGGGTGGGTGTGCGACAGGGGCTGGGAGGCGGCAAAATAAGTTGTGGCTGGGAGTCCTTTTCCAGCCCCTACCGGGGGCCTGCAACATATTAAGGGGTCCACACAATGGCTGCCGACTCATCAGATCTCATTGGGTCAAAAATAGACGGATTGAAATGCATACGTCAGAAAATTGGTACAATGCACCCAAACTCATTCATGGGGGTTTTCAGGAAAGACCAGGGCGGTCCTTTGGGACCGAGATTTTTTTTTGTTAAGGACCGCCCCAAGGGACCATCAACGGCCAACCACCAACCGCCACCAACCGCCAACCGCCACCAACCGCCAACTGCCAGCGGCGACCAACCGCCAACCGCCAACCACTGCCAACCGCCATCAACCACCAATCTCCAACCACCAATTGCCACCAACCGCCACCAACCGCCAGTCGCCAACCGCCAACCGCCCACCGCCAAGATATGGTGTGCCCGGGGGCATTTTTGGGAAACCTGGGTGCAGGAACACCTTTTTTTTTCTTCCCTAAGGACTGCCCTGGGAAAAACCATTGTGTGCACTGGGAAGTATCCACAACATCCTACCGGGGGGGGGGGGTCATACAAGCTAGAATTTCTGCTTTCCAAATTCTGTACAAAAATTTTGTACGCAATTTCTTTGGTGTTTTTAAGGATTTGTGCAGGTAATACCAGCAAGCGCCCACTGTTTCTCATGAGCAATTATTGAGAACCATACATAATTTGTTCGCTCATTTTTAAGAAGAGGCACAGATTTTGTCGCGCCAGAATTTGTAGATTCATATTTTCCCCCGCACGGAATATCCCCCCCCCCCCCCGGGTACCGGTACCATTCACCTTGTTGTCAGGGAGAGAGCGCCGCCCCTGGTCCCAGGATTTGACTGTGACATGACATTTTCGTCTGTAGTCCAGATTATTACGGCCTTCTGACCCTCAAAAAGCCCAGTCGGAAGAGGTCCTTATGCTTGGACAAACCCACAAGCCCACCACCGAGCGCCATGGGTGTGTGCGGGCAAGCGGCGGACGCCGCCAGATGGAACGGGACCGGTCAACCAGCCTTGTTTGGTGCAATCAATGGATCGGGTGTCTGCCCTCCGCGCTTCCTGCGCGGAGCACAGTTGGGAGCACAATAGTGATCCCGCGCACGCTATGGCTCTCCAGCGTGACCAGTGGGAGGTACGGAAGCCGCGCATCGTGGCCCATCCTCCGAATGCGGCGGCAAGGCTTTTGCTCAGTCCCTCAGGCGCGCACGGCAAACCTCCCTCCCTCCCTCCGTCTTCGTCCAGTCGCGGCATCCACTCCGCTCAATGCAATGTGTGTGTCCCTGGACCTCTTGTGCATTGTTTCTTTGCAGTGGACTTCTTTACCAGATGTTCGCAGTCTTGTTCGTGGGTGTTTTCGCTGTGACATGGTGGCACAGAAAGGTGCGTGCCTGCCCACCTCATGTGCCACAGATCTTCAGGGCGGGCCGCAGCTTTGGATCAGGGACGTGACACGAACCCAGTCCCAAGCTGCACGGCGTGCCACGTGCTGCGCTGATAGTGTGTCCTCAAGGGGGGCGCCTCGTCTTTTTTCAACACATTTTAAGGGTCCGGCAATTTGTCAGAATACGAGATTGCCCCGCCTTCTCCAACGGCGGCTGTGGCGCAAGGAGAATCCCCCGTCACCCGCCCTCCCCGGGGCATACCGGGTGCTGGGTGTGGGTCGCGCGGGCCTCCGCCACCTCACGTAACGGTCCTTTGGGGGGTGCTAGACGCAGAGAGCAATGCGCTGCAGGTTCGTGCCTGCGGTTCCCGAGGCTCTTGTCGGACCGCCCCGTGCCACCAGGTCAGTCCCCGCAGGTCCGGTCGACACTGTTCGTCTGCCAGTGGGACGTGTGCCAGCCTTCCCAGCAGTAGAAGTGCAGTGGTGTGGATCAGAGCGCGGTGCCCATCCCACTGATCACCACTGCCGCAGACCGCCTCCGTGGTATCTAGTCCCGTAGCGGCGCCGGCCCCAGGGAATAGTCCACAAAGTCATCTGGGGAAGCGGTGCCATCGTCGAGTTCTGTCAGCCGTACAAAGCAAAGCCCGACAACGGCGTGAAGACTCAAACAGAAAAATGCCAATTATATCGTGATGACTGCGCGCCGACAGACAGACTGTCGGCACATCGGTTGGGGCAGCTGGTGGCGGGGGGACATGAAGTGACGAGAGGCACCAGGTCGCGGTTTGTGGCTGGCGATGCTAAGCCGCCGCATGCGGCAGTCCTGCGGTCTGTGGCGGCGGTGAGGCTGCGGTGACCCCTTGGGTCGGGGGGCTGGGGGGGTTGGGGGATCACAAAGTCGTAGCCCAGCACATGTTTGCACCCGGTGTCCAGTGGCATGTCTTCTGTGTGACTTGCTCCGGTCGATTGAGGTCATTTATGTCTCTTGGGAGTGGGGCCTTGCCTTCAGCCGTACCTCTGGCCGTTGCCGCCTTCTCGCGCTCGTCCACACAATGGCTGCTGAACCCCGGTCTCCGGTCTATTCCAGCCGGAGCACGAAGCGGCAGGCTATGTCCAGCCCCCCCCCCCCCCCCGTGCGGGCTGGAAGGGCCATGCTTGCAGGAGGTGAGGGGGGGGCGGGCGTGCGAATAATGATACAGACGTTGCCGCACCGACACCAAGGCACCCCCTACATCCAATTGCAGCCACTCATGGCAGCGGGGGGCCAGGGGAGCGGGAGGGGGGGTGGGGGGGCATCAGCAGGCCAGGGGCCAACAAAGGTCGCCATCGTCCTTTGTGGTGTCAACAGGTGTCAAGTGTGTCGGGGGAGACTGAGGATGGCCCGAGCACTCCACCTCTACCCCCGCTGTTGTTGTTTTCCCCAGCAACTGAAGGAACAGGCGGAGCTTATCTACGAGAACAGTGGCGCAGAAGTAGAGACGTCGGAGCACATGCGCATGGCCAAGGGGGCCGCTCAGGAGGTGGACCAGCGGCTCAAAGACGCCAAGAACATGGCCCTCCAGAAGCAGGAAGAGCAGCGTGCCCAGGCGCGGGAGGAGCGTCGTGCGCGCCGTGAAGAGAAGAGGCAGGTGTCTGTCATGCGATAGCGCACGTGAGGTCTGGTCCGTGGGACCGTCCCGGGGGAAAGAGGGGGTTTCTTCTTCCAAGACGTCCTCCGGTTCCAGGGGGCAGGATGTCGCGTGATCGAACGGTCAAAGGTCGCCCATGATCCACCGACACCGGGTGGCCGGTCTTTCGGGGCATGGAAGCGAGACTCACGACCCGCTGGCGCTCAAACCGCCGGTAGAGGCAGGCAGAGCACTGGTACTTGCACAGGAACATGCGCGTTGCTCACAGGAGCGGAACGCGTGTGCCCAGTGCCCACGGGAGCCAGCGTAACTGCCCATGTTTTCACGGATGGTACCTGCGCATGACCTGCGCCCGACCCCTGGGCAGAAGCCGGCGGCCGGCGGACCACAGATGCCCCAGCGCCAATCTGCGATGGCGGCCCGCAGGGAATAGCCCCAGCTCCTCACGAAGTGCTGGCAAAGGAGAGAGTGCCTTGCACCAGAGGGCTGTGTTCCCCCAAGACACGGCTCATGAGAAGGCCATAGTCCTTTGAAGTCCTGGTGCCTCTCTGCAGAAGGGATGGCCCGTAACCGACAGCGGTTGCGGATCGGTCGGTATCTGTTGATGTCCCGGCGTACCGGAGTCCGGGAGTGCCTTGTGTTGCACTGAGGACAGCCCTGCCGCCCAGGCGCCCTTGACGGAACCCCGCTGATCGCTGATCCACAAGTCGTCGTGCACCGGTTGTGTTGCCGTTTGATGATGCGGATGGAGCGAAGCTGTGCTGTCAGGGACGGAGTGTTGGTTCGCGGGTCAAAATGTGGCATTGCCTGTGCTTCAGAAACGCAGAGAAAAGTTTCAAAAGAAGAAAGAGATGTTCCATCAGATGCAGAAAGACTGGGCGGAGCAGAAGCACCACCAGGTACGCCGCCCTTCTTCCGCCCCCTGTGCATCACTGGACACAGGAACAAAGTCAGCGCAT
This sequence comes from Eutreptiella sp. 'Long Island Sound 2002', assembly GCA_964036045.1. NCBI lineage: Eukaryota > Euglenozoa > Euglenophyceae > Eutreptiales > Eutreptiaceae > Eutreptiella > Eutreptiella sp. 'Long Island Sound 2002'. The sequence goes on along the minus strand of OZ038378.1, from coordinate 10,364,173 downwards.
TCGGCACTGCACCGGTCTCATGGCATCTTCACTGCCCTGCCGACACCCTAAATTTCGCCCGGGGAAAACTTCGCCACCTTCCTTAAGGAGGAGATTTTCCCACGAAATTACCCCCTCCCCCTCTGTACAACCTTTGGCAGGGGCTGCCGAATGCGGATGGTGTGGCTCATGTGTTTGTTTCATGGCGCTCTCCCAGGCTTTGGGAAGCAGGGCAACCAGCCCCAGGGGGGCCCGCTGCATCACGCACATCCCAGAAGCTCCTCCTATGTCCCTGGAGAGTCGTGTCTCCCCCACGGGTGTGGCCCGGTGAAACAATCCCTGTACAAGGCCCCCCCCCCCCCTCCCCCTCCCCTGTAGCCGCATGCGGCGGCATCCGGTGGAAGTTCCCCTCGCATCCGACGGCCTAGGGCCGCCTGCCGTGGGACACGTCGACGGATCTGCGTGGCCCCCGCCCAGCCCACTGCCTGCTGCTGCAGTGCGCCCGTCCGTCTTGCAGGGGAACTTGGTGCTGGAGGTGGGGCGGCAGATCAAGGGCTCTGCCTCAGTGTGGTTCCAAGATGAGAGCGATTCGGAGTCCGATGAAGAGGCGGGGGCCATCTACGGCAGGCAATATCTGGGAGAGGCCACCTGGTTCCTGTATGAGACGTCCCTGATGGTGTCGGGCGTGGTGGATATTTTTACATGGCAGGTGCTGCAGATTAGGGCGGAGCAGAGGGACCGGTTGTTTTTCGGTTACGGACGGTCCTGAAGGATGGCCCTCTGGGCCCGAAGTCAGCTGTTCTAGATGGTAATCGCCGAACACTGTCGGTGAATGGCTGGCTAGCCCGCCGCTGCTGGTGGCCGGGCGTCCCATGCATCGTTTTTTTTTTTTCGGTGAAGTGCAACACCACATGTTATTTCGTTTATTTTATTTTTGAGATGAGATGGTCTTGTATCGCAATCCTCGGACCCGATGGCGTTGTATGGCAGCATGCATAATCACCCCCTCACCGCCATAGGAGCCATAGTCAGTGGTGTCCATGCAGCTGCACCCCCCCAAGCCCCTCCCCCCGCAAGGGGTGTTCGCTCGACCACATGATGGCAAGGGTGGGAGGAGGCAGCAGCAGTGGGCATGCACTGGTGGCATTTCTGTGGCAGATTGCAGTGGAAAGGGGCCGCCATCGAGGGAGTTGCAGCCAAGGGAAACATAGGGCACACATGGGCAGGTACCTTTTGCTCAATGGTGGCACAGCTGTGCCGTGCCCTAATGTTGCTGGGTGTGGCGGTTGCTGCATCGTAGAAAGATCAGCGGACAGGAGCCCAGCCACCACCAACATCACCAAGTACCAGCGCCATTGTGAGCACCACTTTGCACTCGGAGACTACGCAGCTGCCCATGTGCAGGAGCTCTCTGGCATTACTGCGTGCAGTTCGAGTGATGGTGAACCGGCGAGCACCCCGGCTGTGGGTGGCTCCAGGGCCCATGCAGTACCACAGCACCCAACTGTTATTGTGGGGATTTAACCCATGGCTTTGTGAGGCCAGCATGTGGCCCGGCAGCACTAAGTTGGAGATCCCATTGAGTGCACAAGGGTACAAGCACCGGGGGGGCTGGCTCCATCAGTCCTAGGACACCCCCCCCCCCCAGGGCGTCTTTGGCCAACAGTTAGTTGCTAATGGTACTCGGCTATGGAGTCTATGGGCGCTGAAGGCGCCTCACGGTACACGGGCATCAAAGGCGCGCGAAGGAGATTTTTGTCTATTTTGCACTCCAACACTAATCTTACCCCCAATTTTGACCCTAACTCCGACCCCAAGCCTAGTATTAGCCCTAACCCTAATCAAGACTGAATATTAGGACCAAGTTGGTGGGGAAGTTGGGAAAGGGGTGCGGCATGTAAGCACACCAATGAAGGAAGGCCAATACAAGAACATGCCATTCAGATTTGGATTGCACTCTAGCCCCGCAAGGACGGGGGCATTGTCATGCACGTTTGGTCCTAATATTGCGCATTTCACGGCTTTTTGGGAACTAGGATGGGCTGATATGGGTCAAAGATGGCTTAAAACAGCCTTACACCACTTGTTGTAACACCCCAAGTGGTCTGGGAACAACTGTGTCAAAAATAATTTTTGACCATATTTGGACCCAAGGATGAACCCTGTAACCCTACCCTCGCACGTGCGCCATGCGTGCTGCCCCACACTGTGGTGCCAACAAGGCATCAAATCAAAGAGGGTGCCAGTGTGGAAATAGCTCGCAAATGATCCCCTTCATCATTTTTTGTCACCACAAGGAGGCCCAACACAATCCATGGTAGTCAAATACAGTGTAGGAAGACGGAACTCGAAAAAGTATGCACAAAGGGTGCTTTTCCATGCCCATTTTGTAGCAACTGGGCCCAAAAAGCGGACGCCGAGCCCACTCCTTGGGTGCAAAATCCACTAGACAATAGTGAAAGGTGTTTGCTCATCATCTAGGCTGGTTCCCCTTCAAGGACATGCTAGGCACCCAAACTAGCCAAAAAAGGGCATTTTTTGGCCATTTTTGACAAAATTGGAAACCTAGGTCCACCACTTGCAACGCCTGTTCTCAGCCGCCACCGTTAAAGTTTTTTTGATCAAATTTTGTTTAGTGGTGCTTCACACTCACAGATATCATCCACCAAAATTTCGGCCGAACCGTAGGCACCAAGGGATCTTTGCACAGAGGGTTGTAAAACCTTACTAGTTCCACTAGCTCAGTGACCCCGACCCAAACTGCATTCAAGATTGAATATTGGCACCAAATTGATGGGGGAGGGAACATGAGGTACACCAGTACAAGGGGCTGAATAACAAGGCATGTTGAGGGAGACAAAGAACAATTGTGGCCACATTTAGGACATAGCCACCCCTACCCCCCCCCCCCCCGAAACCCCTCCTGGATCGCTTTGGTCGCACGAGAGACATGCCCAACCCAGCACTTTCCCTGCAACCCTCCCCTATCACCCCCCCCAACCCCAACCCTTCCTCGCTCGCTTTGCTCGCTCGAGAGACAAGCCCCCCCCCCCCCGCTTGGCCCTCAACCCCAGCCATTGAACACTCGGACAGCAAGCACAGAGAACAATGATGTGGAACACTGAACTGAGAGCAATGAAGACCGTGGGGCAGGCGCGGTTGGAGCTAATTGCGGTGAAGCAAACCTGACCCATTGTGCCCCCCCCCCCCCCCCGCTTGCTTGCTACTTGCCAAACCTGGTAGGTCCACCCTCGATGCTAAAGAGGGTTATAAAACCTAGATGGTTACCACCATCTCGGTGACCTTAACCCTAATCAGGACTGAATAGGACCGAGATGCTGGGGGATGGAACATCAAGTACACTAGAAAAAGGGGCCGAATAAAAATGCATGTTGAGGGACACCAAGAACGATTTAGGCCAATGCCACCCCTTTCGCCCCGAAATCCTTCCTCGCTCGCTTGCTCGCTGCAGAGATATGCACCCCCCCCAAAAAACCCTTTTCACCCTCTTCCAAAACCCTTCTTTCCTTGCTTGCTCACTCGAGACACAAGCCCCCCCCCCCCCCCCGCATTTCCCCCTAGACTCCCCTGTACGCACCATTGGTGGTGAAATTGCCCATTTCAAGGTTTTTGGGATCTTTCAGCGCTAATATGGGTCAAATATGGCTCAAAACAGCCGTAAACCACTTGTTGGAGCACCCAAGGGGTCGAGGAACAATTTTGGAAAAAATCATTTTTTATCATAGTTGGACCCACAGGTGACCCAGTCACCCTACCCTAGCACATGCGCCATGCATGCTGGTGGTGCCAATAGGGCATTGAAGGATGTTGACAACGCGGAAATACGTCCCAATTGATCCCTTCATAAAGATTCATCACCAGAAGGGTGCCCAACGCAATCCATGGCTGTCAAACACAGTGCAAGAAGGTGGAACTTGAAAACTTATGCAAAAAGGGTGCTTTTCAAGCTTGATTTTGGGGCCCCAAAAGAGGTCTTTGAGGCCACTGATTGGGTGCAAACCCCACTAGACAGAATACCGCAAAATCAGGCGTGAAAAGCACCCTTTTTGCATAAGTTTTCAAGTTCCACCTTCTTGCACTGTGTTTGACAGCCATGGATTGCGTTGGGCACCCTTGTGGTGATAAATCATTATGAAGGGATCAATTGCGAGCTCTTCCCACGCGGTGAACATCTTTTAATGCCCTATTGGCAACACGGAGTGGTGTAGCGCGCGCGGTGCACGTGCTAGGATGGGGTTAATGGGGTCAACTGTGGGTCCAAATGTGGTAAAAAAAGAATTTTCTTGTTCCTCGTTCAGTTGGAGTGCTCCAAAAAGTGGTTTAAGGCTATTTTGAGCTACATTTCACCCATATTAGCCCATTCAAGTTTCCGAAAAGCCTTGAAATTGGCAATTTTAGAGCAGCCCAGGGGGTCCGGGGGGAATGTGGAGGCGGGGCTTGTCTCTCCGGCGTGCAAAGCGAGCAAGGAAGGGTTTGGAAGGGGGGGGGGGTGGATAGGGGAGGATTGCGGCAGAAGTGCTGGGGGGCATGTCTCTCGAGGGAGTGAAGCAAGCAAGTAGGGGTTTCAGGTGAGGTACAGGGGGTGCAGTGGCCTAAAAAGTTCTTGGTGTCCTGCAACATGCGTCCAAATTCGGCCGCTTCTACTAGTTTTTGTGATGTTCCCTCCCCCACCATCTTGGTCCCTGTATTCAGTCTTGATTAGGGTTAGGGTCACCGAGCTGGTGGAACCAGTCTTGGTTTTATAACCCTTTTTAGTGTCTAGGGTGGACCTACCAGGTTTAGCAAGCAAGCAGCAAGCAGCAAGCAAGCAGCAAGCAGCACGCGCGAAATGGGCCAAAATCAGAACTCCGTCGTGGTGCTTTGGATTTGAGTGAAATTTTGGTGGATGATACCTATGGGCGTGAAGTACAATCACACAAAGTTTGAGCAAGAAACTTGACAGTGGTGGCCGGGAACGGGATTCGCAAGTGGCGGACCTCAGTTTCAAAAACTGCAGTTTAGGGCCAAAACAGCCATTTTTCGGCCAAAAAAGCCCTAGAACCCATTCAAAACGGCCAAACAAAGGGAAACGGTGGCTACACTCCATGTGCGGCTTGACTTCCCCGTGTCAACGAGCTCTTTGCGGCCCTCTAACTCCATGATATGTCCCGGAAACGGCCCAAAAAGGCCCCCAAAAGCTCCAAATGCCGACAGCCACAAACCAAGAATAGGCCATATCTTTGGCTACATGGCTCAAAATGTGATTCCGAGGGCACCTATTCCACCCGCAACCCCCCACTTTTTGTGGTTTCCACCCCTCGAATTTGCCCAAACAGACGCCTAGACCCCAATACCTAGGCCCACTAGGCTGCGGCAAGGTGCAAGCTGAAGCCCAAACAGGTGGGTGCCCAAATGGGTCAACAGGGTCCAGTAGGGGCAAAAAGATGACTTTTCTCAAAAATGATCCTATACCATGTGCGACGCTAAAACAAGTGTTTTTGGACCGTTTTGAGCTTGTGGTGGCCCATTTGGGTCCTCCGCCAATCCCAAAATGCCTTGAAACTGGGCTGTTTTGGGACCAAAAATGGGTCAAAAATGGGTCAAAAACGCATTTTCCCAGACCTCATCCTAGACCATTTGGGGTGCACAAACGGGTGAAATAGGCCCATTTTGAGCCCATTTTGGGGGCATTTTGGCCCCTCAGAAGTCCAAAAAGCCTTGAACGTGGGCCTCGTGGCACCCCGTAATGCGTGAAACAAGGAACATGCAACACTTGACAGGCACACAATAGCTGGATAGAGACATCAATTTTTTGGTACAGGTATGTGGCAGGAAGTACAATGCATTGTACATATGCATCGATTTGCTCATAACAAGACAAAGAGGAACGGGATCGCGGTGAAGCGAAAGCCGAGCGCAGACGTCAACACGAAGCTTGGGGAGCACATTCATTCCGAGTGGAGTACGGGGTTAGGTTGCTCGCTTCAAGGTTAGGATGAACGTGGTCCAAAACAACACAACGTATGCAGTAAGCTAAGGGCGACGTGGGGGGCAGGAAAAAAAATTCACGCGAATTTTTTTCCAACTCACGTGGCACAAATTAATGGGATATGGCGGAATGGCACCAGTCTTGGTTTTATAACACTCTTTAGGGTCTAGGGTGGACCTACCAGGTTTAACAGCAAGCAAGCAAGCAAGCAGCAAGCAAGCAAGCAGCAAGCAAGCAGCACGCGCGAAATGGGAAAAAATCAGAACTCCGTCGTGGTGCTTCAGATTCGGGTGAAATTTTGGTGCATGATACCTATGGGTGTGAAGTACAATCACACAAAGTTTGAGCAAGAAACTCAACGGTGGCGGCCGGGAACGGGATTCGCAAGTGGCGGACCTCAGTTTCAAAAACTGCAGTTTAGGGCCAAAACAGCCATTTTTCGGCCAAAAAAGCCCCGGAACACATTCAAAACGGCCAAACAAAGGGAAAGGTCGGGTACACTCCACGTGCGGCTTGACTTTCCCGTGCCAACGAGCCCTTTGCGGCCCTCTAACTCCATGATATGTCCCGGAAACGGCCCAAAAAGGCCCCCAAAAGCTCCAAATGCCGACAGCCACAAACCAAGAATAGGCCATATCTTTGGCTACATGGCTCAAAATGTGATTCCGAGGGCACCTAGTCCACCCGCAACCCCCCACTTTTTGTGGTTTCCACCCCTCGAATTTGCCCAAACAGACGCCTAGACCCCAATACCTAGGCCCACTAGGCTGCGGCAAGCTGCAAGCTCAAGCCCAACCAGGTGGGTGCCCAAATGGGTCAACAGGGTCCACTAGAGGCAAAAAGATGACTTTTCCCAAAAAATGATCCTAGACCATGTGCGACGCTAAACCAAGTGTTTTTGGACCGTTTTGAGCTTGTGGTGGCCCATTTTGGTCCTCCGAAAATCCCAAAATGCCTTGAAAATGGGCTGTTTTGGGACCACAAAAACACATTTTTCCAAACCTCATCCTAGACCATTCCGGGTGCACAAACGGGTGAAATGAGCCCATTTTGAGCCCATTTTGGGCCATTTTGGCCCCTCAAAAGTCCAAAAAGCCTTGAAAGTGGGCCTTGTGGTGATGGGGTTCACTTGCAAGCTGATTTCACTTTGTCAGGAGCCATCAATGTGTGAAGCATTCTTGATGTCCCTCATCAGTCATAGCTGATGTTCCCTCCCCCACCAGCTCGGTCCCAATATTCAGTCTTGATTAGGGTTAGGGGTAGCCCTAGGGGTAGGGTTAGGGTTACGGTTAGGGCCAGGGTCACCGAGTTGGTGGAAACAGTCTTGGTTTTATAACCCTTTTTAGGGTCTAGGGTGGACCTACCAGGTTTAGCAGCAGCAGGAGCAGCAGCAGCAAGCAAGCAAGCAAGCAGCAAGCAAGCAGCAAGCAGCAGCACGCGCGAAATGGGAAAAAATCAGACCTCCGTCGTGGTGCTTCAGATTCGGCTGAAAATTTGGTGGATGATACCTATGGGTGTGAAATACAATCACACAAAGTTGGAGCAAAAAACTCAACGGTGGCGGCCGAGAACAGGATGCGCAAGTGGCGGACCTCAGTTTCAAAAACTGCAGTTTAGGGCCAAAAACAGCCATTTTTGGGCCAAAAAAGCCTTGGAACGCATTCAAAACGGCCAAACGAAGGGAAACGGTGGGTACACTCAACGTGCGGCTTGACTTCCCCGTGTCAACGAGCTCTTTGCCGCCCTCTAACTCCATGATATGTCCCGGAAAAGGCCCAAAAAGCGCCCCAAAAGCTCCCAATGCCGACAGCCACAAACCAAGAATAGGCCATATCTTTGGCTACATGGCTCAAAATGCGATCCTGAGGGCACCTACTACACCCGCAACCCCCCCCTTTTTGTGGTTTCCACCCCTCAGAATTGCCCAAAGGGACGCCTAGACCCCAATACCTAGGCCCACTAGGCTGCGGCAAGCTGCAAGCTCAAGCCCAAACACGTGGGTGCCCAAATGGGTCAACAGGGTCCAGTAGGGGCAAAAAAATGACTTTTCTCAAAAATGATCCTACACCATGTGCGACGCTAAAACAAGTGTTTTTGGACCGTTTTGAGCTTGTGGTGGCCCATTTGGGTCCTCCGCCAATCCCAAAATGCCTTGAAAATGGGGTGTTTTGGGACCAAAAATGGGTCAAAATGGGTCAAAAACGCATTTTCCCAGACCTCATCCTAGACCATTTGGGGTGCACAAACGGGTGCAATGAGCGCATTTTGAGCCCATTTTGGGCCATTTTGGCCCTTGAGAAGTCCAAAAAGCCTTGAAAGTGGGCCTCGTGGCAATGGGGTTCACTTGCAAGGTGATTTCACTCTGTCAAGAGCCATCAATGTTTGAAACATTCTTGATGTCCCTCACCAGTCATAGCTGATGTTCCCTCCCCCACCAGCTCGGTCCCAATATTGAGTCTTGATTAGGGATAGGGGACCTCACTCCAGTTCCGGCGCAGTAGAACTTTTTTTTTTACTCTGTTAAGGACCGCCCTTGCACTGGGTGACTGGTCAGGACCCGGTGGTAAATGGAGGGGTCAAGGTATCACGCACGGCATTGTGTGGGTAGTCTCTGGTTTTGTCCCCTCATGTTGCTGCGGCTGCATGCGGTCTCTTGCTGGTGCCTCACCCGTTGTGCCCTGCGGCGCCCCCACTTGCCTCATGCCGCGTCACTCTTTTGGATGACAGGACCCCAACGTGACAAAAACGATGATGAAGGGGGCCATTGCGTTTGCAATCAGGTCTTCCGGCGTGCTTCGCCCCCTACCCCTGCACCCTGGCCCAGGCATGCAGCCTTTGCTACGCTCTCTTCCCACGAGGGCTCTCACCGCAGTGCGTGCGCAGCAGCCGTGCTTGCCGGCTGAATGGCATTTCCTGTGGCACCAACGAAGAGTGCCCGGGGCTAGAGCAACCCCCTCCTACGGCTGCTCATCGATTGGGTGTTGGCTGATCTCACCTCCTTCGCACCTGAGAAGAGTGTTCCGGAAGGCGCGTGGTGCGAGCACAGTGCGCATGCGCACCCACTATGCCCTTCCCTATGCCCTGCCCACAGGCCGCAGCCCGGCAAGGCATAAAGGTCGGGCAGGCACATCCGTTCAACCCCCACGGGCCTCGTGCCTGCGTGGCGACGGCTGCGCCTGCCTGCGTCTATGCCAGCACTTATGCCCTGTGTCCAGCTGAATGGGCAATGCTGTTGGATCGTTCGGCATTGGTGCATTGGATTATACGACCCCCCAAACTAGAGAAGGGTCACCCACGTGAGACCCCCCCCCCCCCCGGGTCCAGTCAGCACAGACGAAAACTGAGACTAATGTTCCGCAGGCAGCAGACACTGCACCGCCAAAGCATCGGCCGTCCACAACCCAGGGACACGCCTCTCCCAAACACACCCAAAGTGCGTTGAACCGCAACTAACAAGTGGCAAACCCACCCCCCTTTGGATGGTTCATGGCACCAAGTCGGCACCGTTTGAAGACAAGCTCGTGCAATACCAAGATTTGTGTGCGGTGATGTAATGTTCCTGGTCTTTTGACACTTGACAAATGGTGTGCAATGGTCTGCATTGTGCACAGCCAAAGGGCCCCACTGGAGAGTGTTTTGGGGGCCTACTACCCCTGCCCCCCCCTCCCCCCCACAGCTGCACAACTCCCCGTTCCCAGAGCGGGAGCCCCAATGGATCGTATGGATTTGGTACCTGCGGTGGTCCTGGGGGGGCGGGCGTGGCGTGAGTAACGGTGGGCAAAGGGCTTGGGAGTGGCCACACTTGTGTACATGGGTCCGGCATTGCTCTGTGCATGGGTGCTTCATAGGGGGTAGTGCTGTAGGGGTCCTGAAGGCTTTTCCTCCTTAAAGCTGCCACGATTGACGGCCGATGAACAGGACAGTACCTGCTGCCGACCTCCACCGCATCGGTGGTGCAACCGAAGTGGCGTGAGCACAAGGATTGTTTACGCCGTGGTGGCGGCTAAGCTGATGATGGAGGGCTGTCAGGGCCGCTGTGGCGTAGGTAAGCAGACGAACGCTGTGGTGTAGGTAAGCAGACAAATACACAACGTTGTGCAGCGGGGGAGGGTGGGTGTGTGACAGATCGCGTGTTACCCACAGCACGCCCTCCCGGTCTGCTATGCACCACGGAGGTCGGGGGTTGGGTTGGGTTGGGACAGGACAAGGCGTCATGCAGGAGCAGCGTCTTGGGCCTGGGCGTCCTCCCCTCCCTGACGGCGAGGCTGAACAACCTGACTTTCCGGTTCCAAAGCCGAGCGGACTATTGACAACCGCCAGACCTCACCAGAGCGCTGATGAGCAGGAGACACCATTGTCCTGTGTGTATGTGGGCGCGCCAGGTGTTACCTCCTGTGCGCAGGGTACTTTCGGGCCTTGCTTCCTAGCCGTACCACATGCACATATGTAGCAGGTGGGTGACTGGGGGGTCCCTTGTGTGTGGGGGGCTATTGTGGCCCGGTGCTCCAGGGCCAGTGGGGAGGCTTGGGAGCCTGATGTTGAGCCCACTAGGGAGGTGCAAGCAAGGGCATTGCGGCCTCCAGGTCACAGGGACCTGCTACCAGGTTGCCCCACGACTATGCAAGGGGGCAGCGGCAGCGTTGGGCACGGTTGGGAGGGACCTGCGCTCTTTGACCCCTGGTGGCATGGGTGGAACTGCCTTGAAAGCGAGGTCCCACACTCCCATGGCTTGGGCGCGTGGGGCAGTTGGAGGAGTCCTAGAGCACTTCCCCACCCTGCGGCCTTACTAGGGACGGCTCCCGTGTTGCCGCCCTACAGCCCCATTAGTCTTTGGGGTCCTGAAGGCTCACTAACGGCCAAGCCTATCCTCTGGAGGGAGGGAAGGCGTGCACTTGCTGTCAGGTACCACTAGGACGGGTTCCCCTTCTCCTAGCTGGGCCTCTTGGGAACCCTTCTGCCACAGCTACCTTGAGGTCATAGGGACATGTTGCTTGGCTGCCCCATGATTGCATACAAATAGGTGTAGGTGTGGTGCCTGGCACGGGTGTGGTCATGGGGGGGCATACTCCTTGGCTGTAGGAGGCTCCTGTGGCGCTGCCATGTCTACAAGGCCCTACTACCCACAGCTTAGGGCACTCATGGGGCAGCTAGAGGGGTCCAAGGGTATGTTGAGCGATTCCCTGCCCTGGACCAGGGTGCAGCGATGCAAGTAGCCCTTTGGGCCAGGAGGGCACACTGCGGGATTGGGCCTTCCTCAGGGTGAGGGGGAGGTCGGCGGTTCGAATCCTTGTCGGGCAACTGTCATCGGCGGCGCCGCCGCCATTTCCCCCCGATAGGTGTTCAAACCGCCGACCAAGGAGTCTGCGGTCGGGTGCATTACCATTTGACCACAGCTTACCTTGAGGACGACTTTCCTCCCCACTGCTTGGAGCCGAGTGTGCCACTGACGAAAAAACCAGAACTGTGTGTTTCTGTCTAACTGACTGCTGGCCTAGCTAATTGACTGATTGGCTGACTGTCAGCCTCTCTTCGAGGTGCATTGCCGAAGGCAATAGAATTTGGCATGAATTCTTAAATACCACGGCAAATTGTGGTACAAAATTTCCAGATCATGGCATAAGAACAAGCATACACACCAACTTCTCACAGTGAATTTGTATGATGGGAATTTGACCAGGGACCCAAGTTCCACAATGCAGTACTTCAACAACTCAACTACCACCATAGCCTGCTACTGTTCGTAAAAAAAAAATAGGGTTCATACCTTGAACATGATATGGTGCTAAACAACATGTGGTGCTGATATGACCTAGTGGTAACACGGTGGCACCACGACACCTTAACAAATGGCTGCAGTCATTAAATACCATGGCGAAGTTTGGTACAATTTTGTTGTGCCGAATTTCACCATTCCAAATTATGCCCGTTCCAAAATTTGACCCCTCTGGTGGTTTGCTGGTTGGTACTTCTGGTTGTACGCACTGGTTTTAAGAGGGGTGAGGTGGGGGCGCACTTTTGAGGCTGCCATCCGTTTGCATAGTATTACGATGGCAGACATTGGAACGTTGGAATGGAAACACTGAGCTGGGTCCCGGAGGGTGCAAGATCCTCATCTCTATCAACCGGGGGTTCCATGAACGCGGTCACTATGTAATACAACACGTGTCGAGTGCCACAACTTTTACATTACTTGCTTTGTTGGTTGAGGTCAGTTAAGGGGGCCGCACAGTGTGGTGTGTGTGTGTGTGTGTGTGTGTGTGGGAGGGGGGGAGTTTTGGGTGGCGTCTGTGAACAGGCGTAATCAGGTGTGCTGTGTTTCCCACACACGCACCCACAGAATGTGTACTATTTGGAAAATGATGGCTGTGCAACTCTTGCTGTGTACCCGCGACCAGGGTACCCCCATCTGGGGGTACTCCAGATGAGGGTAGTGCTGAGGTTGGCGGTGCTGAGCTTTCCGCCCCAGAGCTGCTCAAGGTCAACTACCATGTTGCAATACTTCCTGTGGGCAGGCTCACGGTGGTTGTGACTTTGGGAAACCTCCGTGGAGTGCATGTGATGCCCAACAGGATCCCTCTGTATTGCAGGCCTCCTAAGTAGCCGGGATTTTGGTGACCTTCGGTGACCGGTGGTTTGGTATTTTTTACACTTGGTGACTTTGGTGACCATCAATTTACAAAAAAAGAAGTGGAATAGTGCCTGCGCCATAGCAAACGACCAGAGGAGTGGCTGCAGGCCTCGGTTTCGGTGCCCACCAATGCTTTCTTTGCTTCCTCTGTCCTGCTGATGTGCTCAGGTTTGGTTCAGAACTGAGACTACAAGTTTATCACTGGGATAATGTCCCAAAAAAGCGCCTCGACGGCTTCCAATGGCAGAATTTGAACCAGCCTCGTTTCTTGTGCAGGCAAGTGCATATACCACTGGGACACTGCACCAATCTATTGCACAATTGCTCATGGGTGGCACACAATCCAAGGAGCAAATCCTTTTTCCAATAGATGTGACATAATTTGGGTTTCCACAGCACCACAAGTGCAGAACATCCAAAAGGAAAATGTTTCTGGGCAGGTGCATAACAAAACCCAACCACCTGCCCTGATTATGCCATTTCACCTTAGCATTGTTTGTGGATGGTGGTCTCTTGCTGAATTGGTGTATCAACAATCGAAAAACCTAACAGGTATGGACAAAAACCGGAGACAGATATTAGGACAATTTTACGTATATGACAGGATGGATCAAAAAGCCCTTTGCACCGTGGTTTACAAGTTTTTTTTGCTTTTTTTTACAGGTTTTTTACAAGTTTTTCTTTTTTACAGCTTTTTACAGTTTTTTTTACAAGTTATTTTTCAGGTGTTTACAGTTTTTTTTTTAACAGTTTGTTAAAGTTTTTTTTTATATGTTTTTTTACAGATTTTTACGAAGCCTGGCTGAGCCATGGAAATGGCCGGTGACTTCGGTGCTGGCTACTTAGGAGGTCTGGTATTGTGGACAGGGAGTAGCCATGCACCCTGAGATCACCCCCAGAGAACCACTTTGGCCCCTCCTCCCCCTCCTCCTCTTCGGGATACACCCCACGTCCGCTGACCCACGGAACGTGCTTTTCCTCCTACACCCGTGGACACAAATGACCGCGGCCAACAAGAGCAGGGCATATACAAGACATACCAGGCACCGATGGTACTACACTGCACCCAACCAGCGTTTTCAGAACACCACCCTCCCCCTCCCCCTCTTGCATCCCCCTCTCTCTCCCTTCCTTCATCTATGTGTGAGATCATGCCCAGCCCTCCACCTGCGTCCTCCACATCTGCAGCACTTTTTTGATCCCGCTACAATACTACACGACGCTTACAACGTTCTACCTCTTCACCCTCAACGGCCTCTACATCCGATACCCTGTCCTGTGGAGCCGGTTCCCGCCCTGGAAGTATGCGTGTTGTGAAGGGTCAGCATGCAAGTGCGTTGGTGCGTGGCAGCCGGACCTTCATGGCGAGTGCACCCCCGTCCCCATTGGGACCATAATTTGTACATTTCTTTTGAGAGTGATGTGGTAATAAGAGGTAAGATGGAGAAAGTACCAAAGTCCAAGAAAGTCCAAGCAGACGAGATCTTCACGATTTTCGGGCTGTCAGCCATTTTGAGAAGTAGACCTGCGGATTCCCTCCGATGGAATAGACATTCTAAAGAGCCGGAAAAGGTGGACTCAGCCTTGGCGCCAAAGGCGCCTGTAAAAACAGATCCTCATCTTCCTCGGCCTTGGGGGATTTTTTGTTTCATCGCCTCGCATTTGAGTGCACTTGAGTTTCATGGGAATTGCACCGATGCCCGTAAATCGAGCAAATGGACCCCCTCGGCCTCCAACTTGCGGCCTATTGCTCAGATGTCTTGTGCTTTAACAGTAAACATTCCACTTCTACCCTGCTTCTTCAGCTAAACTCAGTCTTGGGACAAAGCGCAAAGGCCATGGGCGCCGTGCTGTAGAGATGAGAGGCAATCTTGTTCAGGGGGTGTTCCAGGGGCGGACGAGAGGGTTTGGTCTCAATTGACTGGCATCCAAGGCACCACCGGGTCACCTGAAGGCGTCGGAGGAATTCTATAGGACGCGTTGGTGGTCAAAGGGGGCGGGGCCGCCTTCACGTCCCCCACACGGGGGATACAAAAGCAAGGCAAGGGACACCGTCCTTGGAGTGGTGCCGTCTCAAATTACAGCTGTCTCAAATTCAATGTGCTCTCCCCGGGGGGGCAGCCGGGCCGGGTCCTTGTATGCGACCCTCCCCAGCCCCCCCCCCCCCCCGGGGTTTTGAAAGATAGTGGTGCCGGGTCGGCCCTCAACAAGTGTCCCTAGAGAAAACTGTTCGGCGCCAAAGGCGCCAATTTTTTTTTTCATACTATGTGTTTATACTCAAAATACTCAAAAATTTGTAGATAATTCATATTTGTGTTAAAACAACAAGAAAAATTTTTGAGATGAAGGAGGGCTACAGGAGGGCTGCAAGCCTTAACAGCAACCCTAGCCCTAACCCTAACCCCTAACCCCTAACCCCTAACCCTAATCAAGACTGAATATTGGGACCGAGCTGGTGGGGTAGTGCCTATGCTTCTGTGCGTACTAGGGTGGAGGAAAGTCAATTGGTTGGGGGATGGCGATTGAGGGTTGCATGCATGTTGTTGTGTGTTTCGTATTCCTCTCCCCTCATTTTGCATTGGCAACTGGTTTTCGCTTCATCGTGATGCCATTATTGCATGAATGTCACTGCATGTTTGGTTTTCCCCTCCCTCCTTTTGAGTTTGCAAATGGCTTTCGCTTCACCGCGATCCCATTATTGCACGAATTGCACTGTCTGTTCTGTATTCCCCTCCACTCGGAATGAATGTGCTCCCCAAGCTTCGTGTTGACGTCTGCGCTCGGCTTTCGCTTCACCGCGATCCCGTTCCTCTTTCTCTTGTTATGAGCAAATCGATGCATATGTACAATGCATTGTACTTCCTGCCACATACCTGTACCAAAAAATTGATGTCTCTATCCGGCTATTGTGTGCCTGTCAAGTGTTGCATGTTCCTTGTTTCACGCATTACGGGGTGCCACGAGGCCCACTTTCAAGGCTTTTTGGACTTCTGAGGGGCCAAAATGCCCCCAAAATGGGCTCAAAATGGGCTCATTTCACCCGTTTGTGCACCCCAAATGGTCTAGGATGAGGTTTGGAAAAATGCGTTTTTGACCCATTTTTGACCCATTTTTGGTCCCAAAACAGCCCAGTTTCAAGGCATTTTGGGATTTTCGGAGTACCAAAATGGGCCACCACAAGCTCAAAACGGTCCAAAAACACTCGTTTTACCTTGGCACATGGTATAGGATCATTTTTGAGAAAAGTCATCTTTTTGCCCCTACTGGACCCTGTTGACCCATTTGGGCACCCACCTGTTTGGGCTTCAGCTTGCACCTTGCCGCAGCCTAGTGGGCCTAGGCATTGGGGTCTAGGCGTCCCTTTGGGCAATTCTGAGGGGTGGAAACCACAAAAAGTGGGGGGTTGCGGGTGGAATAGGTGCCCTCGGAATCGCATTTTGAGCGATGTAGCCAAAGATATGGCCTATTCTTGGTTTGTGGTTGTCGGCATTGGGAGCTTCTGGGGGCCTTTTTGGGCCGTTTCAAGGACATATCATGGAGTTAGAGGGCGGCAAAGAGCTCGTTGACACGGGGAAGTCAAGCCGCACATGGAGTGTACCCACCGTTTCCCTTCGTTTGGCCGTTTTGAATGGGTTTTAGGGCTTTTTTGGCCGAAAAATGGCTGTTTTGGCCCTAAACTGCAGTTTTTGAAACTGAGGTCCGCCACTTGCGAATCCCGTTCCCGGCCACCACTGTCAAGTTTCCTGCTCAAACTTTGTGTGATTGTACTTCACACCCATAGGTATCATCCACCAAAATTTCACTCAAATCCAAAGCACCACGACGGAGTTCTGATTTTGGCCCATTTCGCGCGTGCTGCTTGCTGCTTGCTGCTGCTTGCTGCTGCTAAACCTGGTAGGTCCACCCTAGACACTAAAAAGGGTTATAAAACCAAGACTGGTTCCAGCAGCTCCGTTACCCTAATCAAGACTGAACATTGGGACCGAGCTGGTGGGGGAGGGAACATCAGCTATGAATGGTGAGAAACACCAATGAGTCACACATTGAAGGCCGTTGATAGAGTGGAATCAGCTTGCAAGTGATTCCCATCACCACAAGGGCCACTTTCAAGGCTTTTTTGGATTTCTGAGGGGCCAAAATCCCCCAAAATGGGCTCAAAATGGGCTCATTTCACCCGCTTGGGCACCCCAAATGGTCTAGGATGAGTTTTGGAAAAATGTGTTTTTGACCCATTTTTGACCCATTTTTGGTCCCCAAACAGCCCATTGTCAAGGCATTTTGGGATTTTCGGAGGACCAGAATGGGCCACCACAAGCTCAAAACGGTCCAAAAACACTTGTTTTAGCATCACACATGGTGTAGGATCATTTTTGAAAAAAGTCATTTTTTTGCCCCTACTGGACCCTGTTGACCCATTTGGGCACCCACCTGTTTGGGCTTGAGCTTGCAGCTTGCCGCAGCCTGCTGGGGCTATGTATGGGGGTCTAGGCGTTTGTTTGGGCAATTCTGAGGGGTGGAAACCACAAAAAGTGGGGGGTTGCGGGTGGAGTAGGTGCCCTCGGAATCGCGTTTTGGACCATGTAGCCAAAGATATGGCCTGTTCTTGGTTTGTGGCTCTCGCCAGCCAATCTGCACAAAATTTGGGGCTTCTGGGGTCTTTTTGGGCCGTTTCAAGGACATATGGTGGAGTTAGAGGGCCGCAAAGGGCTCGTTGACACAGGAAAGTCAAGCCGCACGTGGAGTGTACCCACCGTTTCCCTTTGTTTGGCCGTTTTGAATGGGTTCTAGGGCTTTTTTGGTCCAAAAATGGCTGTTTTGGCCCTAAACTGCAGTTTTTGATGCTGAGGTCCGCCACTTGCGACAGCTGTTCACGGCCGCCACCGTTGAGTTTCTGGCTCATACTTTGTAGGGTTGTCCCTCACACCCATAGGTATCATCCACCAAAATTTCAGCCGAATCCAAAGCACCACGACGGAATTCTGATTTTTCCCCATTTCGCGCGTGCTGCTGCTTGCTGCTGCTTGCTGCTGCTTGCTGCTGCTAAACCTGGTAGGTCCACCCTAGACACTAAAAAGGGTTATAAAACCAAGACTGGTTCCACCAGCTCCGTGACCCTAATCAAGACTGAACATTGGGACCGAGCTGGTGGGGGAGGGAACATCAGCTATGACTGGTGAGGGACATCAAGAATGATTCACACATTGATGGCTCTTGACAAAGTGGAATCGGCTAGCAAGTGAACCCCATCACCACGAGGCCCACTTTCAAGGCTTTTTGGACTTCTGAGGGGCCAAAATACCCCAAAATGGGCTCAAAATGGGCTCATTTCACCCGTTTGTGCACCCCAAATGGTCTAGGATGAGGTTTGGAAAAATGCATTTTTGACCCATTTTTGACCCATTTTTGGTCCCAAAACAGCCCAGTTTCAAGGCATTTTGGGATTGGCGGAGGACCCAAATGGGCCACCACAAGCTCAAAACGGTCCAAAAACTCTTGTTTTAGCGTCGCACATGGTCGAGGATCATTTTTGAGAAAAGTCATCTTTTTGCCCCTACTGGACCCTGTTGACCCATTTGGGCACCCACCTGTTTGGGCTTGAGCTCGCAGCTTGCCGCAACCTAGTGGGCCTAGGTATGGGGGTCTAGACGTCCATTTGGGCAATTCTGAGGGGTGGAAACCACAAAAAGTGGGGGGTTGCGGGTGGAATAGGTGCCCTCGGAATCGCATTTTGAGCCATGTAGCCAAAGATATGGCCTATTCTTGGTTTGTGGCTGTCGGCATTTGGAGCTTTTGGGGGCCTTTTTGGGCCGTTTCCACGACATATCATGGAGTTAGAGGGCGGCAAAGAGCTCGTTGACATGGGGAAGTCAAGCCGCACATGGAGTGTACCCACCGTTTCCCTTCGTTTGGCTGTTTTGAATGTGTTCCAGGGCTTTTTAAGCCCAAAAATGGCTGTTTTTGGCCCTAAACTGCAGTTTTTGAAACTGAGGTCCGCCACTTGCGAATCCCGTTGCCGGCCGCCACCGTTGAGTTTCTTGCTCAAACTTTGTGTGATTGTACTTCACACCCATAGGTATCATCCACCAAAATTTCACCCGAATCTGAAGCACCACGACAGAGTTCTGATTTTTTCCCATTTCGCGCGTGCTGCTTGCTTGCTGCTTGCTGCTTGCTGCTTGCTTGCTAAACCTGGTAGGTCCACCCTAGACACTAAAAAGGGTTATAAAACCAAGACTGGTTCCACCAGCTCGGTGACCCTAACCCTACCCTTAACCCTAACCCTAACCCCCCCCCCCTCACCCCTGGCTGGCCACCCCCCTGACCCCCCGGCCAGACCCCCCCCCGACCCCCGGCAGGAACACCCCCCCCCCGACCCCCGGCAGGAACACCCCCCCCCCCCCCGACCTCCGGCTGGACCCCCCCCCAACTGCCCCCCCCCCCCCCCCAGTTTTGACAGATAGCTGGGGGGTGGTCGCATCAGGACCGTTGGTAGTCGCCCCCCCGGGGTGCTCTGGCTCACTGCTTCGGACGGGCACACATCGTAAATGCGGTCCTCTTGCGCCAGTCGATGTACAAAGGTGGGTTCCTTGGTATGCATAGCTGCTTGAGAACCTAAAGACAAAAGTAAATGAGGAAACAAAGCTCCTGTGCCTGAGATTCTCATCAGGGGGCTGAGACGCCCCGCGAACAAATAAAGGCAAGCATCTTTTTGCGTCAAATGGCAACGTTAGACGCCACCTCAGCACCAAGCAGCAACACACGAGAGCACGGAGCGGCTAATCGCATAATGTGTGGCCACATGAAGCTGCCGCGCGAAGCTGCAGCAACACACAGCTTGCACCGAAGGGCTTTCCTCCGTGGTACAACGTAGTGTGTTGGCACAGACAACTGCATTAAGCAACTCACCTGCACACAGCGTCGCCGCTGTGATGTGCCAATCAGCACCCACCCACCTGTCCCCAGTCCATTTCTCAGAGGTGTTTGTCTTGCGTTTCAGGCTGATTCCCAAGGTTATTGACTTGGCCAAAGGATTGGTAGGCATTGATATGAGTCTGCGCCCCTCTTTCTTTGCGGAGGTGAAGGTTACAGTGCTGTACGCGCATGGCCTGCGACCCGCCGATATACATACAGGTGTGGTCTGTTGTGTTGTACTGTTTGTTCTGCTGTGCTGTACTGTGCTGTGTTGTGTTGTGCGCTGCTGTGCTGTGCTCTGTGGTGTGGTGTGGTGTGGTGTGGTGTGACTTCCTTGGGGGAGCTGTAGCATGGGCCTATTCACTTCATTGGGGGAGCTGTAGCATGGGTCTATTGTGGTGTGGGGGTGGTGTGGTATGGTGTGGTGTGGTGTGGGCTGCGGTGCGGGGCGGTGCGGTGCTGTGCGGTGCGGTGCGGGGCGGGGCGGGGCAAGGGGTGGGGCGTGGGGTTGGTTGGTTGGTTGGTTGACACTGCCACGGTATCCCAGCGCTAGGCCGGGGCCCCCTAGGCGGAGGGCCATGGGTGGCAGGGGCGACGTGACACGCTGTATGTCGCATGAACCACGTGCACTGGGGATCACGTGGGTCGCTCTGTGGCACGCGCTGTGCTCTCGGTCTCGGTGTAAGGCACGCCCGGGTCCACCGCGCTGTGCGCGGCGCTTTGCCCGCCCGCGAGCCCCTGTGGTTTCTGTCCGCACTCCTCCCGTCCCCCCCCCCCCTGTCGTTGGTGTGACTGCCAGGCACCTTCTGGTGTGTTTCTCCGTGTCCCTGCGTTTCGAGCACCCCGTCGGTTTCAGGCCCGGGGGGTGGTGCGGGCGTGGAGGGACACCCGTGGCGCTGGCCCAAGCGCCCTGACCCCCCCCCCCCCGCGGGGCCAGCGCGTCCGCTCCCATCTCTCCTGTGACCGTCCGTGATGCAGGCACGTGCACTGGTCGTGGTCTGCTGGTTAAGCACTCCAAGGTGTCCGAGGGTCCCAGAGGGCGCTCCTGTGCGGCACTAGGCCGATCCTGTGCAATGTCTCATGTATGCGAGCCTCACGGCCCATTCCATGTCGACATCAACAATGAACACTTGGGCGGCTTCAGCCATTGGGGTGGGCTCGCCAAATATGGACTCTATGTCTATCTCACTGATGCATACGCAGACCACGGCCGCCGCCCGGTCAAGCAGCCCGGAGAGGGGCGGGAGCGACTGTTGGATCTCGTAGCGGGTGCACAGCACCCACTTGTCCAGCGACCGCAAAATGTACTGGAGGATGATCTCGTCCCAGAACGTCAAATGAGGACCCTCCCCCAGCGCTGGGGGTACAGGGCGGCTCGTTCCCATAGCCCACAGCAAGGTGTACTCCGGGCAGGCCATGATGCCCAGGACTTCGCGAGCAAGGGCATCCACCTCGTGCTGGGCTGAGGGGTGCGGCCGGTGATGCTGCACGTGGCCCCAGGGCTGAAGTCAGTCCCAGGCGGCTCTAGGGGGGTTGGGGGGAAGGAAGGAATCCACAATGGTATATACGGCCCCTATTGCGCCGCGAACCGCGAGGCCCCGTTGTTGGTTGCCAGGCCAAAGCGTTGTCACGCGCGCTACCCGGCAGAGCAGGGCCATGTACATGCCCACGCGAATCAGATAAAACGCCCGGCAGGCCCCCCCAAGGTGCACGCTCAGGTCCATCGCGGGCCCGTGGCAGAACGGGTAGTCGGATGCCACATACCCGCGGGGTGTCCGCCGCACTTTGAGGAGGCGTAGCAGTGCCATACGCTGTAGCTGTAGCAAGGGGAGGCGGTCCTCACGCAGAGCTTGTAGCACAGAGGCGTGCCATTGGTGTATCTGGGCGCTCGGGTACTGCTGTAGCAGGGCTAGGTGCGTGCTCAATTGATAGATCTCCTGCACCGCTTCCTTGGCGTCGATGAAGAGGGAGCCCTGCTAGTGCGCCACCACCCTGACAGCCAGCAAGGACAGCCAGAGCACGGCGGCGTAGCTCGGGCGTCGCGCTGCTCGCTGCGCCAAGTCATGGGCTGCCCCGTGTATGCGCCGAAGAAGCGGCGCCGGGCTTGTGACTTGGGGCCACGAGGGGACCCATATGTCCTCGGAGGGGCTGTATATGCGCCGCCGGACCATCACCCGGTACCATGGGTCCGCCAGTGTGCCCACTTGGGGGGCTCGATCATACGAAGAGGCCAGGGTGTTCGTGGAGTCCGCCACAAAGTACGCCGTGCCACTCCATGTTCCCAGAGCCTGCAAGGTCTCCATGCGCCCCATCCATTCGGCAACGGAGGAGCTGCCTCCCGCAGTCCGCAAGGAGCGGCCGCACCCGTAGAAGAGCCCGAGGTCGGCGTGCCACATGACCATGGCCCAAGCTGTCACTCCGTCAGTGTAAGCCCCGTCGTAAGCGATGTGCAGGGTCTGGACGTGCCACAGCACAGCAAGGGAGCCGAACTCATGAGCCTCAGGAGCGGGTAACCCAGCCGGTAGGGCCATCAGGGTGATCCCCCGCCAGAGCAAGACCCGCTGCATGGCCTGTCCCTCGTGTTCCTGGCCCCTGATGGGCGGGATGCTAACCAGGTAGTGGACCGCTGAGGCCGCTGCCGCATTGCGTGACCATGAAGTTTGTAGGTACGATTGCAGTAGCAGGAGCTCACATCGGTCGCGCAGGCTGGGTGCCCCAGCCCCCCCTTCTTCCAATGCAAGCGTCAAGACCTCGACAAGGGTCCACTTGGGGAGGCCGAACGCTCGTCGGAATGGCTTGTTGACTTGAATCTGGTGAGCCATTAGGCTTCTGCTAGGCACTAGAAGGCCGCGCAGGCGGTTATCACCACTGGAGACCCCGTACGGCAGCAGAGCGCGTATGTGAAGCAGGGGCGGCAGCCGCTGCCGCATTGCCGCCGCCGAGGCGCGTCGTAGGGTTTGGAGGAACCGTCCCAAGGCCTTGGCCAGCGGCACTTCTACCAGGAGTGGTACCCTCAGCACCACCGGAGTTTCCATGGAGGTGGGCAGGCCCACCAACCCCGTCTCGAGCTCGACCAGCCGGGGCCCTGCAACGTCCAAGCGGTTGAAGTGTAGCGCCAGCTTGGAGGAGTGTACTACTCGGCCTTCCGCCATGGACATGTCCATGCATCGGGAGACAAGGTCGACCACGCGCTCCATGGAGGCCGATAGGAATCGCCGGTCGTCGGAGTAAGCCTGGTGCTCCATCGGCAGTGCGTGGCCGGGACGGAAGACGTCAGGGATAGACAACAATGCGTCGGTGAGCATGCGGGTATTCAGGACGCATTGCAAGGCGTGGAAGCCTTCCCCCGCGAAGGAGTCCCCTTGCTCGTGGCCCTCGCTGGGGCTTTAGCAGGGGGCCAAGCCCTCGTCCGTCACCGGATGGATCCGTCGCCGTGAGTAGAACACATCGCACTAGGCGCCAAAGTTCCAGACCCCAGTAGTAGGCGCAGGAGCTTCTCATCGTCTTCCCGCTGGTTCCGGAGGTATGCGTATGATTCGTCCCACTCGGCGTCTACGCATACCCCGGTCAGCTCCAATGCCCGCACCACCGCAGCCCGCGAGGTCACGACCATCATGGTGGCGGAGACGGCAGTGCGGTAAGCGAACTGATCAGGGGTGAGAGCCCCATACAGCTCCAGGGTGTGGTTGAGCCGGGTGCGCCCAACTCCTGAGTAGGACCGCATGAGGTCCGACTCCACAGCCACCGGCCCGTGTGAGCCGGCCAAGTGCAGCGGGCCCTTGCCCTTGTATGACCCATAGCGGATGGTGTCGCGGGCCACAAAGTCCACTAGCCGTTGGAAGCTGCAGTGCATTCTGCGAACCCCAGCTACCATCCCGCCGAACCTGGAGTTGGTGATCGTGCCGGGCACATTGTCCACGGCTGTGGTTGGGGAAGTCTACCGTTCCAGATGACGGGCAACGTTGGGGCTGCCATAAAGCGGTCGGGCGCACAGGGCGGCGAACAGGCTTTCCCGATCGGGACCATTGTCAAGGTCGCGCCCTTGTCGGAGAGCATGATGCAATTGTTCCATCGGGAGTTCCGTTGTGAACCACAGCACGCGGCGATGCAGTGGCGGTACCAACTGAATGGCGAAGCGCTCCTTGTCGATGTGCAGGTGCTGGTAGCGAGTCGTGTAGGAGACCTGGGCAGTGACCTCAGCCAAGCGTTCGTGGCGAGGACTGCTCCCGGGGACGGCATAATGCCTGATTAGGGTCGTAGGGGCACCGTGAGTAGGCACAGGGCGCGCCAGGTATCGCACCCGATCTGGACGGATTGCAGGGCGATGCGGGGCCGGTCGCGCTGAAGCTCCCGCGCGTGTTGGCAGTGCTCCTCTGCCCGAGCCTAAAGGTAGGCGTCGTCGAAAGGTGGTGGGTGGCGCGCCAGCCGCCGTATGTAGAGGCTATCCGACATGGCTTCTTGGAGGTGCTGCCGGGCTAGGTGGTGCATGGACACTATGTATGTGTCTAGCAGGGCACAAGTGGAGGCCAAATGGCCCCACACTGCACTGGTGAGCACGCGGATGGAGTTCATGGTAGCGGGCTTGGCTA
The DNA here is from genome assembly GCA_964036045.1 of Eutreptiella sp. 'Long Island Sound 2002'. Taxonomy (NCBI): domain Eukaryota; phylum Euglenozoa; class Euglenophyceae; order Eutreptiales; family Eutreptiaceae; genus Eutreptiella; species Eutreptiella sp. 'Long Island Sound 2002'. The sequence continues at coordinate 10,340,076 of OZ038378.1, read as the reverse complement.
GGCGCCAGCGGAGGTGCTTGCAATGGAAGGGGGGCATATGTGGTGTTGGTGAGCGTGATTTTGGGTATCACCGTGAGGTGGGAGCTGGCGGTAGGGACCAAGTGGTGCTCGCTGCTGCGGACTGCGCCGCCAACGAAGAGGTGGTCGATGGCGATGGAGTGGACACGGCCCTGCACCTGGACGAAGTTGGTGGGGGTGAAAGGGGGCAAAACTCAAACGTACCGTTGGAGCCGGCTGTCCCTGCGCAGGGTGATGGCCAGTGGGGCGGCGCCCCCGTCATCGGAGTTGAGGTCGCCCTGGAGGATCGTCACGGCGGCATGGACATAGTGGGCGCAGGTGAGGACGCTGTCCATGTGGAACACCACTGCCCGTGGGGGGCGTGAGGGTCGAAGTGGGCATCCAACAGCAGCACATGGCCCATGTGTCGTGTGTGGCATAGGACCCCTAGCTAGTCTCGCGAGTCGCAGACCACGGACGGGGGGTGCATGGGCAGCACATCCGCCTGGCGGATGCCCACTGCCAAGCCCCGCCCCTGGCCAGTCATGCTGCCTAGTACGAGAGTGTAGGTCGGAGGTATCAATGCTTGGGCGGCTGCAGGATCCAAGAGACATAGCATCACAAATGTGGGGTCAACGGCTTCCATCAAGGGGCCCACGATGTCTCGCCAGTCGGCAGCCCTAGACATGTTGTTGCCCAACACCCAGAAGTGGATAGGCTCGGCGTGCGCCTGTGGAGCGTCGGGGGCTGGTAGCTGGAGCACCCAGGTGGGCAAGGGCAGCACGGACATAGGCGGCTGTAGGGCCACGCACTTCGACCAGGCGGACCCAAAAAGGGCGATACTGCCTGTGCCATGCTGACTGCCGCCCCATCGATGAGCCCGTGCCGCCACGCTGGTGGTGAGGAGTGGGTGCCGCACCGACTGGGCAACACAAAAGAGGCGTGGTCAGCACTCTGCACCTGGGGGGGACAACACCGCTGCCGCGGACGCCCGCGGCCTCCCGCACATGGCGCAGGCCGATGAGTGGACGTGCAAGGTGGTGGAGGAAGACTGTAGCAGCCCGGGCTCGTGGGGGCCGCGCCGTACGTACGAGGGGGGCTGCAGGGCGTCGGACCTGACGCAGGGTGCCTCGTCCTAGAACGTAACCCAGGTGCCAGCGCATAGTATGGGGGGGGGGGGGGGTGGCTGTGGCGGAGAGTGACAGATGGCTTAAGACCCGCACCCAGGTCCCTATCACCTCCAGCACCGTCTGTTGTGCCTCCGGGGGCGAAAGGCGAAGGGCCGCAAGGACAGGGTCACCTCGAGTGTCTGCCTCCTGTGTGCCAAGTTGCAGTGCGAGGGCCTGAATAGACCCTAGGGAGCTACACACAGGGCAGGCCATGCCCCCAATGGAGGCAGGCGGAGCTAGATTCCAAGTGCCGCAGGTGATGCAAATGCAGGACGGGTGTAGGGCTTGGGGTCGTCCAGTCCTAGGCGCGGATGGAACGGTGATCGGCCGCCGTGGCGTCAGCTTGGGGTGACCCGCACAACCGTGGTCGCCGGCGTCCGCGCCGGTCGCGCGTCGGCTGTGCGGGGGCGGGGGGGGGGGGGGGGGGGGGTTGTGCGAGCACTTGTCGGAGGCCGCGGGTGCTGCCACCGGCGGGGGGGCACCGGATGGCCGGAGCGAAGTGGGAGTAGGTGTGTCGGCCGAGGGTTCCTCGGGTGTCGTCTTTCCAGGGCCGCGCACCAAAAACCATTGGAAATTGTCAATCTTTGCCACGGTGAGGGCGCGCTTGGCGGCCTCCAATAGCACGTCATGCTGGGCCAAGAGGTCCAGGCCCCTCACCAGCGCCAGCACTCCCTGCCGGAACTGCTGCTCGTCATTCACATTGCCGGTGCTGAAACGCTGAAATGGGTAGGTCATCCGTCGAGGCCATGGCCAGCCCAGCCTAGGTCTACCGCTGAATCCCGAGGATACGGCCTCTGCGATGATCTTGTCAATAGCCTCCAAAATCCGCCCCACTCGCGCCCCGCTCACAGCTGAGCCGTGGCGCTGTCGCACGTGGTCTAGGAGGCGTTGAAGCTCAGTGGTCATGCGCGTCTGGGCTGATGCGGGGCAAGATGTCCACACTGCTTTGACTGCGGTGACCAGGGCAGCGGGACCGACGCCATGCCCAGGTTCTGTAGCACCCGCGCAGACCAACCGCATGGACGGGCCAGAGCCGCAACCACCGCCGCGACCTGCCCCACCTGCAGGCCAGGGACACAACCCAAGACATCGAGCTCCCGAAGCATATCCTCGGGGTCCGCGGGTGTGGGCCCCTGCAAGATCGTCAGCCAGTGCGGGGTGTCACTCCTCTCAGCCCAGGGGTTCGTCAGGCTCCTCTCCAATGTCTGGGAGTGTGTCAGGACGTCGGGCATTGCCAGGCTGCCATCTTTCTCGCGATCCCGGAGCTCGTTCTGCCACTCCCGCTATGTCAAGGGGCACGAGCTGGGTAGCTTTATCCCGGAGGCCGTGGTCGAGAAGGTCGGAGACACCGAGGCCACTTTTAGGCTGTGGTGTGAGGCGGCCCAGGAGGCCAGCCAGTGTAGGAGGGGCACATGTAGGGTCACCGGCTAGACGGCCACGACATTGCCCAGAAGCAGTAGGAGGTCGTCAAAGGTCAGGCCTCGGATCTGGTCGCTACCCCCGGTGTCCATGTGGCGCGCCGCCGCCTGCACCAAGTCCATTCGTCACGGCGCATGCTCCCGCGCCGCATACTCCATCATCTCCTCCATGCACCTGAGGTAGGTGCGCCACGAGTAGCCCAGCAATCGCTCGTCGAGGACATGGAGATCGTATGGCTGCAGTCTTGGCGGCTTGGACGGACTCGCAAGGGCGCACCAGGTCACCGCCACGGACGCCAATGACGGGCTGCGCGGCACAGGCACTCCCATGACTTTGATCTTGGCCTCGTGGTGCCGCCCCGTGATCTCTACCGTGGCCTAGGCTGCATTCCACACAGCGCCCGTGACCCGGAAGACGTCGGCTGGGCGGAGCTGCTCCTGCTGCTCCGCCGGTGCGAGTGAGGCAAATGGGTGCGGCATAATGTGTCTATCTTGTGACAGCACAACTGCTTGTGGGGTGGGGGTAGGGGTGCCAACGCATACACACTTGCTCGGGGCTAGCCCTCAGCCAGCGCTTTTGGTTGGCACCCAAGCTCCTGTGGGTGTGTTGCTCTGTGCGTGGGGGGGGTCACTCTGTGGTGTCGCGTGCCGCTGCAGCCGCGCGCTCCCGCTGTGCTGTGCGCGTGTGTTGTACCCAGGGCGGCGAGCTGACCGGGGTTGGCTCAACAACCCCCTAAAGGGCCCGTGCCTGTGGAGTGCTGTGGCAAGGCGCCGAGGCACCTGAGGGGGCGGTTGTGTGTGTCGCGGTTCCCCTAGGGCCCTAAGGCCTTGTCGCTCCGCGTCGCTTTCATGCGGGAGATGGGGCTTGGCCGCTAGGGCTCAACCCGGGGGCCGTTGAGCCTGGCCCCCCCCTCATGCAGTGCAGCCCGGGTGCCACCAGGCCCTGAGGCCTCTCCGGGTACGCCACCCTGGGAGTGGGAGGAGTTCACCTGTGCGGGGCACCGTCGGGGCTCCCGCTCCCCCTTCGTCGTCACCCATCGTCACCTGTTGAGCAAGCAAAGGTCGCGGCGGGGCGGGGGGTGGGGGGCACACTTGGTGAGGCAGTGGTGCGTCTACCCCTCACAGGCTGCACCTCTGACCCCAGGGGGCGCCTAGGGCGGGTGGCGGCAGTGGCTGGCCTGACTCGTTGGGGCGTGGGGTGGGGTCTGGTGTGCAGTGCGGTGCGGTGCGGCGCAACGAGGCGCGGCGGGGCAGGGCGGGGCGGGGTGGGGTGGGGTGTGGTGGGGTGGGGTGTATTAGTGGATTCGTGGAGGAGAAATGTCGTTTGCAGATCGCGAGCAGGTGCCCCCCTCGCGCGCGCCTTGCAGTTCCATGCTGCTTGTACCTGTACTACACGTACTCCCATCATCGTCTTCCGTTATGCTGAACCTCTTCATTTTCCACCAACCACCACAGTCGACCCTGTCAGGCAGGTTTGCCCCGTCCGGTCCCAGCGGATTGTCCCATGCACATCCGGGTACGTAGGTTGCGGGTACCCTGTCTAGACCCAAGGGCCCAAGGCCCTGGCAGGCAGGCAACGACCAAGCCAGTGCTGGCTGGTCACCACTACATGGTGCCCAAGGGTGCCATGGCAGCCAAGTCGATGACGCCAGTCCAGTCCAGACCCAAAGGCATTGCTCCGAGTTGGTCTCAGGAAGCCCTCTGCTTTCTGGTGGGCTTTCCCCTGGCCATTCTCGTGGTCGTCGATTGTAGCCCTGCATCCCGGCTTGCATTCAGCAGGTGGGTACGGTGGCTGCATTGAGTTGTGCCCTTGTGCAGGGCAATGCGTGACACATGATACACAGGTTTTGCATACTCACCATGGGTTCTCAGGCCTGCATGGGAACACACTCGGGTGGGGACGTTGGAATGGTGTGGTGGGTACGGTGCGGTACGGTGTGGTGTGGTGTTTTTCTGTTGCGTGTGTCCCATGTATCCCATTGAGAGGTCTTGTCTCGAGCCCTCATTGTTGTCCCTCCCCCATACGCCGACAGAAGTCCTTCGCTCACCCTTTCCATCCCAGGACAGTCATGACTCTTAAACATCTCCCATCTGATGCAGTGCACAGTCATTCGCAGGCACACTGAGTCGGATGCATTACTAGATTTTGTGGTCGACGTGAATCAAACGTAGATCTTAGCAGTTTTCTTCGCCCAGTCACCAAGGAAGTGCCAGGGAGCTGGTGTCTCCCTATCTCGGCAACACGACGACATTCCACTTGGAAGCATCTCAAGGGTCTGTGGGTACCAAATTTGGTACCTCGGTCGGATTTTGGCCTGTCGGTGTCAATGAAATGCGTACGTGGTGTGGAATCGGTTTATGGATGTGAAATTTGGCTTGTGGACGTCGCAGTTGGTGTATCGGTGTCCTTTTGGTGTTTTGCGGCTGACAAACATCTCATGCGCTCTTGACCTAATGTCGAATCCGGAAGATGAAGACACAAAAAATCGAGGCCGACGAAACCTGTTGTGTCTGGGCAATGGCAATCGTGGACAGATCTCACCCAATAAGAGTTACTTGGATGGGTCCGGCCCGCGGCACCCGCGGCGTGCTGGAAGCGTCCTTGTATCCCACAGTTTTCCCCCTTGGGACCCATGCAGCATCTCCTCTCCACTCCTCAGCTCGCAACATACTTGCTGCAGGCAAGGCCGATCCATACGTCATCGTGACCCAACCGAGATCGGGATTGAGGTACTCAACGGATGTCAGAATTCGAACTCTGGACCCGGTTTGGAACGAGGAGGTATGTCCAACCCTTGGCAGGGAATCGGCAAAGGATGATGTTGTGCAGTCCCGCCTGCGAGGAACATCTAGTGCCCGCCACGGGAATACAGGGGGGGCTCAGTGCCCTGGGCTAATTCTGTGAATTGCCATGAAATGGGTCATGCAGAACCATTGCTTGTTGACTTGGCTGCTGTTTGTGGGACGCTGGTGTGACAGTCTATTGCCTATGAATGTGTGGCGGTGTGTGGGCACTCGGTCTGCCCAACGAACAGCGTCTCATTCCAGGGCTGTATTAGTACAAGTAGTCGTAGGACGTGGGTGCTGACGTATGAAGCACCACAAAGGCTGGCAAGGCCTAGCTGGTCGACGAGGAAGGCAGTGTGGGGTTCGGCAATGGAGTTCTGGTGGTGGTGCCCACAATCACCAAACAGGGTGGTTTGCTCCCTGGAAATAGGGAACGACTTGAGAAATTTGTTGGACCTGATTGGCCCCAGCGCAACGCGACCTGCACACCTGTTACTGTCACCTCTCCATGAAACGATGCAACTCGTTTTGTGCCTGAGCCAACGGATGTCACCACCTTTCTGTTTGGATGTTGTTGCATTTGTGGATCAGGTTGCAACATTGAGTGCATTTTTCACAAGCGCCTCAACGGCATTTTTTTTTTGGCAGGAGCACGCACGTGCGCAGAGTCATGTTCATGGGCGTAGGCATAGGCATGGGCATAGATGGGTGCCTGGGCATGCTGCCCGTGTCCCTACCCCTGCCCGAGCCCATGCCCATGTCCATGCCCCCGAGCCTACTCATTTATGCCACTGCCGGGGCCCCGGACCAGGCCCCTGCCATTCCCCATACACATGCCCATGCCCGTGGGTGTGCTTGCCCACACCCATGCCCCTGCACCTGCTCAGCCCCTGGCCATCCGTCTGCCCGTGCATGCGCATGGGCAAGGGCATCAGAGGCGAGACACACGTTCCGCCCTTTCGTTGATCGGGTATGGGGCGTTTGTGAGTCCTGTAGCCAAGACACACCTGAATCTGTGGCCCAGCCCGAGTGCTCCAGAGCTTTGACAGCGGTCCCATACTCCAGTGTGAACGCCTTTTGAATGCCAAGTGTGTGCCTTTTCCCTGGCGGCCCACTGACGGCGAGACAGGGGGCCCTATACAAATCCACCAGCGGGAAGGCAGCACACGCCTCCGGATACAGAGCAATGTGGACATCGAACGCCCCCCCCCCCCCCCTACTTCCTCAGGAGGGGCCAGCTTGGTGGTGTGCCCTCGTAGCCCCCTGAAGCTAACGGGGCTGTAGTGCTGCAATCCAGGAGTCTTCCCTGGGAGGTCCCCAGGTCGGGGAAGCGCTCTGCACGCCATAGGACCCCTCCGACTGCTTGAGGTGTGCCCCAGGCCCTGCGATGTTGGAGCCGACCGATTCTGGCAGCACCACCTGTGCTGTATGGCGGTCGAGGAGTGTGGGTCCTCCCCAGTCGAGCCGCATGCCGCGGCTGCCCCCCGTCCCTTAGCGCTTGTGGGGCAGCCTGGCAGCATGTGACCAGGAACCTGCGTATCCCTGCCCCATCTCTCCCCTAGCGGGCTCAGTGTCAAGAGGAGCCGCCCCTTGCACAACTTAAAAGAAAAAGAAGCAGCAACAACCTCAATACAAGTCACACGGGCTTCAGTTTTTAGGTCAACAAGCACACCTGCAATATTCAATCATGTAGGCTTCCCATACTGCGTGCCACAGGGCGCGTCCCAGGTGCCCACACAGGGCAGTTTGAGGGGTCCCAGGGCGCGCTGAGCACTTCCCTGCCCTGGGAACCTACCCGGAATGGCTCTCGGGTTGCAGCGCTATAGCCCCAATAGCCCTGGGGGTCTTAAAGGCACACTACCGGACTGGCCTCTCCTTGCGGGGTGGGGGTGGGGGGCTGGTGCACGCATGAGGTGCACAGAGGGGGGGGGGGCAGACGATGCACACCGGGGGGCTGGCGCAGAGTGGGCTTTGGCGCGCCCAAGGCACGCGGGGCACATGCATGACGGTCTGTAATCTGTAGACACTGTCTGCCCCAAGTAGATGTGGTCTACTAATTGTAGACACTGTCGGCGTGTTGTAGACGTAAAATGACAAACATTTGGGAAATAGTTTTTTTTGGGGGGGGGGTGCACACAGGGCCCACGGGGGAGGGGGGTTGGCGCGTACGAGGCGTGCGCCCAGGGTGGTTTGTGCCTCGTGTAATGAGGTGCGCAGTTTCGGCGAAAAGTTCCATTCTGCTGGGTTGTGTGTGTGGTGCATGTGTGTGTGTGTGTGTGTGTGTGTGTGTGTGTGTGCGTGCGTGCGTGCGTGCGTGTGAGCGTACCAGGTGCGGTGCTCTGGGCCCTCGTAAGAAGGCTGGCAAACCCAATAGACTCCCCTAGTAGACCCAGCGTCAGGCTCCCCAGCCTCCCCACCGGGGCCCGGAGCACGGCACACCCAACCTCTCGAGGGCACCCACACTCACACACGCACAGGCACTATGACGGCGTCTCCCACCAACGCTGCAGTGTGGTCCATGGGGGCTGTCCCAGTCCGCCCGGCCTTGGAATTGGACAGCCAGGATTTGGGACCAGTGCTGCACAGGGAAGGATGTGCTGGCCTGCAATCCCCGCCTGTGTGAGGCCCTCCCCAACCCAACCCCCCTTACTGCCCACCAGTAGGGCGTGTAGGGGCACATAGGAGAGGGGTGCAGCTGGCGGCTATGTGCCTCCACCAATCACAGTGGGTAGGGGTAGGGGCAGGGGCAGTGGCAGAGGTGGAGGCGGGTGCAGGGGAAGGCAGGGGCTGAAGCAGAAGCAGCGGCATGGGAAGAGGCACGTGCACGGGACCGGCCTGTGCCCCTGTGTTGCGCTATGGGCATGCGATGTGTGCACAGTGTGTCCTTGCTGCCCAGATACCTCTGATGTACGTCACGCGTCGCGGAGGTCGCGTTCTGTTTGAAGTGTGGGATCAGGACTTCATACGCTGGACCGGGGCTGGAATTGAGGGTGCTGACTTCTTAGGTGTGTTGCGGCTGCTGCCCTCTGAAATGGCTCTTTCTGGAGCATGGCGCAGGCCATCGTCTGCATCTTACCCTCCCCTCCATCCCTGCCACGCTCCATTGCCCTCTGTGCTCATTCTCACCTCGATATTAATACTCAATCGCAATCTCCACCTGAGCCTTATCGTCAGCTATACCCAAGGCCTCATGCAGCGGCCAAGCCTGGCCACACGCACCCCTGTGCAGCCCATATCACTGCCTGATATCGGTGAGAGTCAGTGAGTCGAGTTTTATTCAGGCCACAGTGGGATGAGCACTCTTTTAAGGAAAGGGTGGTGGTGTTGGTGCTGGTGATCTTGAGTGAGATGGCATCGAGGATGCGGGCAGTGATGCTGAATACGATGGTGGTGGTGCTGTTGATGAGGATGCGACTGCATCAGTGGTGATCATGGTGATGATGGCAATGGTGATGATGGCAATGCTGATGGTACTGGTGATGCAGGTGGTGATGGTGCTGGTGATGGTGCTTATGAGTGGGATCAGGAACAACGAGGGGAACCACGCCTGGAAAAATGAAAATGAAAACTGGAAATGCAAATTTTTTTCTCGAGTACTCTGTGCCACACCATCACCGTTTTTCCAGCATCCCCCAAACGTTTGCTCCAGTCTCTGTTTTGCCTCTGTGTATCTGCGGCTTGCCATCGCTTGAATTTTGGGGGGGGGGGTGACCCCCATCTCGGACCACAGCCACTTTTTGCATCCAAACAGCAGCCGTCTACACCCCGAACCCCAGCCAACCGCATTTGTGTGCCCTGCCTGCTACCCAAGGAGGCCGCATGGCCCAGCCGTCATAGCGCATAGGAAGATTGTACAGCAGGTGGGGCGTACCGTGCCTGCTATCCCCTGCATCCTGTGCAGGCACCGCGCAGCTCAATATCTGGGATGCGCAGGCCGAGACCATCATCCGCTTGGGGCTAAAACCTCGAACGGGTATCAAAGAGTACGTCACTGGCTATCTGAAGGTCAAGTACACTGTCCGATTATTGTCTCGTGTGGAGTACGTCAGTCTTACACAGGGCAGCGTTGCTGAGGGTGTTGCGCGGCACCGGCTCGATGATTTTCGCTTGGCTGCACCGGAATCCACCCGTTGACATGAATCCGTCACGTCATGACGTTGTGTGTGTGTGTGTGTGTGTGTGTGTGTGTGTGTGTGTGTGTGTGTAGTGTGTAGTGTAGTGTTCTTTCACCGCTTTTCTTGCTCTGTTCTTGTTTTCGCGGTTCTCATTGTGTGTGTGTGTGTGTGTGTGTGTGTGTGTGTGTGTGTGTGTGTGTGTGTGTGTGTGTGTGTGTGTGTGTGTGTGTGTGTGTGTGTGTGTGTGTGTGTGCAAAGTGTGCAAATATATATGTCGGTTATGTGCCTCCGAGTGAATCGATTCCTGGTGGACGGCTCCGTTAAGAAGGGTCACCCTGCCGGAGGCTCCGTCCACACCGTTCTGTTTCTGCTTCGTTCCTGCTGTTCCCTGGCTCCTGTCTTTTGCAGCACGGTCTGCTGCATATCTGGTCTGCACATCCAGCACTCTGACAAGTACACCCATTGCCCATGTGCGTGCGTGCGTGTGTGTGTGTGTTTCATGGCCTGACGAGGAGTCTTCACGTCCACGTCCAGTGCTTCGGCGTGCCATCCCCAAGGCGTTTGTCGGGTGTTGGCGTGTCCGCATCGCGTGTGTAGGGGGCTCTCTCTGTGTCTGTGTTTGTCGCACAGCAACACACAGCCCACACATTCATGGGCCCCTGCACATGGCGCCAGCACCTCCCGCACTCAAGCGACAGAAGCTCCAGTCACCCAGCCCCCACTCTCCCCCAGCACCTGTTCTACAGGGGCCACAGGGGGAGGGGGACAGCATGGGCATCAGCCCGCGCCACCTTTGCACGGTGGGTTGAGGCGCTTTGGGGGGGCGGGGGGGTCAGGTTGGTGCCTGATCGGACCCAGCCCGGACTAGGCGGGCAATGCCACCCCCCCACGAAGGAGCCCAAGATTTTGGGTTGCAGGATTGCGCTTGCCCGACGGCGGTTGATGGTCAGTTGATGGGAGTGAATGGTCAAGCGCCGCCGGTCGGCCTGCGATGGACAGCAGTTGCTGATCGGTCGGTGCTCTGTTGATGGGCAGGCGTGCGGGAGTACCCCCCCCCCCCCCGAACCCGGGATCTGCGGTGAGTGTGATGTCCTCTGGCAGGCCTCACCAGTCTCAAGACGTGTGCACCGGTCCTGTGGTCTGGTGGCTCAGCCCGACCTCGTGCATCGTGTCTCGGACTGTGCACCGCCGCCCGTGTGTCTCCGACACCGTGGCACATTGTGAGACCTGCGGTGGCTGCCACCGCCTCCGGGTGATCGCGCATACTGCACTGACTGCTTTGCGTAGGGCTCCCAGCGCCCCCGGTCAGGACCATCAATTTACATGGTTGTGTGTGTGTGAGAGAGTTTGTGTGTGTGTGTGTGTGTGTGTGTGTGTGTGTGTGTGTGTGTGTGTGTGTGTGTGTGTGTGTGTGTGTGTGTGTGTGTGTGTGTGTGTGTGTGTGTGTGCGTGTGTGTGTGTGTGTGCAAGTGAGCGCATGTCAGGTGCATGTGCGTGTGGGGGGCTTCACTGCGCCTCGGTCGCCCAGGGTCTGCGGTGGCCTTGTAGCCCCGAGTCCATTGCGGGGGAGCCTAAGATGACCTGACAGATCTGCCAAAGTGCCTTCGGGGAAGGCGCTTCAGCCTCCGTCAAGACTGGTGTTGGGCACATTTCCACCCCCCATGAAAGCCATTCCTGGGTCCGTCCTCCAAGGCAAGGAGGTGTGATGGCACAAGGTTCGCACATGCATGTGCAGAGTGGCCGCATGCGGTCCCAGCCCCACCCCTTCCCCTTCCGGCGACGCTCACCGCCGATCTCTGAGAGACCGGGTTGCACACTTCGCGTCGAGACGGCCGGGTTCCCATCGGAGATCCGAGCCAAGCATGTCGTGTGTCGTGGCACGTGTCGCTTCCCCGCAATGTGTCAGTGGCCCGCAGCTTGTGAAGGTGTGTCGCCAGGGCTGGGCAAGTAATTGTTAAGTCAATGAGTGCAGAGGACCGCCCGTTCCCCCTCAGAAGCCACCGCCCACTGAGGCAGGGAGCTGCCCCCTCGGGCAGTTGGCCGTCTCACCCGCACCAGTTTCTTTGTTTCGCCCCCCCTCGCTCCCTCCGGAAGGCTGACGGACGATGGGGATGAGCACGAGATGGCGAGGGGACAGGGCTACCACGCGCTGTCGCGCACGGCGGGTGCGGCGGATGTCCTCGGATCGCTGTTGTGGGGGCTGTCGTTGTTTGAGGAGATGGAGGATTTCGTTTTCCAAGGAAGATCCCTGTTTGTGAACCCCTCGCGGAGCCGTTTGTGCCGCCCCCTGCCAGGGCTGTCCGTCGAGGAATGGGGTGTTTCTGCTGCTGCTTTTTTTTTTCATGTGTGCAGCCGAAGATTTTGGGATCGCACAACTGCGGTCAATGGACGGTGGTTGGCAATTAGACGATAGGCGTCAATGGCTAGGCACACCTGGGGGCTGCAGGGGACACCACTACGCCACTCGTGGGGATGCCATCAGTGATCAAAAGGGGGGACAGGGCCGTCCTCGATGCTGAAAACAACAAAGCAGATGCCGGACTCTGATACATCCGGACCCCAACAGTGCACAAGCCGATCCGCAAGGGCTGTTGGTTACGGACCAACCGGCGTCGGTTGACCATCCACTGAGAACGAACTGACGCTTGAAGGGGCTGGGAGGGGTATGCCTGCAGGCGGGGGATCAGGCCCCGCCGTGGGGGTGGGGGCTGCAATATTTGCTGCAGCGATACACAGGAGCAGGGCCAATACATCAAAGGGACTTGGGACAGGGGAACTGGATCCCCAAATTGCTCCTGCAGAGATGTATATCCCGTGCGGACAAAACGGCGCCAATGCGACGAACTGGGAGGGCGTGTCCCCGCTTTGAAGCTCCACACCAAGGCCCTCACCAATGACTGCCGTTTCGCAACGAGACCCGGCCGCAGCTGAATGGCGTTGCATTACAAGCGAAAGCACCCCCCCCAAAACTGGAAGGCATTCTGCAGTTCAATGACAGATGCACGTGCATTGCGACCTGCTCCACCTGCTTCCGTCCGCCCCCAGCAGGTCACCAACCGTTTTGTAACCCCCAGACCCTGCGCTCAACCAGGTTGGCAGCCATTGCCGAAATGGATCCATGGATCTGCCCATGTGCTTGCAACGAAGGCCAGGGGGGTCCTTAAGGGACGAGATTTTTTTTTTTGCTAAGGACAGCCCTTAAGGACCGCCCCAAGGGACCACCAACCGCCAACCGCCAACTCCCATCAACTGCCAACCGCCACCAACCGCCACCAACCGCCGCCAACCGCCAGCGGCGACCAACCGCCAACTGCCAACCACTGCCAACCGCCTCCAACCACCAACGGCCAGCCACCAACCGCCGCCAACCACCACCAACCGCCACCAACCGCCAGTTGCCAACTGCCAACCGCCAACCGCCGCCAACCGCCAACCGCCAACTGCCACCAACCATGGTTGAGCACATGGAGTGCCCGCGGGCTTTTTTGGAAAAACTGGTACCGGAACACTTTTTTTTTTCCCGTTAAGGACACCCCTGACGAAGGCCTAGACCTCCATTGGAGACCAGGTACGCTGCAGGTTCGCTGCGGCCCACTGGGGAACAATCTGCGCTCTGTGCACACTAAGTGGAAGTCGCGGTGATGCTCGCGGAAAACTACCGTGGATTGAATGAACAGATGTAGCACGACAGCTAATCTCTGCCCCGAGTTGGAGGCATGCCCCAACGGCCACACCAAGGTACATCCTTATCATGAATCACCTCAAACAGCTTATCAAATGACTCCTCAATGGCGATGGTGCACAGCCATGCGCACGCGACTGCGACCTTTGTAGTCGACGGTGAAGCCCCTCTTTTGTAGTTTTTACCTGAACATTAAGAGGATTTGGGGAGTGTCTCGCTGGGCACATTGCGCTGAGCATGCCCTGTCATTTCACGAGACATTGCTACCGGAAAGGTACCCCCGAGACTGACTGTATGGGCCGAACGGTCGGCAGGCACTGCAAGAGCCAGTTCTGGAATCAATGCACCCCATTGCCAGATTTACCGCCCATTTCAAGAAGGGGGCTATCAACGCAGTGTCTGCCCCATTCACAGGCGACGGGCATAGTGACAACCTATGGGGGTTCAAAGGATGCAGTCCTTACCTTAAACTCGTGAATCAGAGGTATTCACATCGCGAAGCCAGACCGTAGGGCAGACACGCCCTCATGCGCTATACCTGCTCATGTTTGGAAACAATCCATGTCACAGGGCACAGACACACAGGGGCCAGGTATCAGTGTACACTATTGGCCCTGGGGGCCCACCAGACGACAGGACCTGCACCCCGATGCAAGAGTCCCAAGAGGACCATGGTGCAAACCTTGCTCTGTTTGGTGTTTCAACAGCATGTGACGCATCGGCAAAGCACTACTTATTCCTCAAGCCTACCATTAACCACTAAAACGATGTTGACCCATTGATGATAGTTGACCGCTCGCGGTGACTGGGCAGTGGCCGTCTCACAATTTGGTGGCAAAGGGGGCAACTGCGTCAATGCACCCCCCTTGTTCTAACACGGGCTTCTCCAAACACGGCGACCCCGTGTTTCCGCCCTTTTGCTCCCTGAACCAGAACCTGCCCGTGTTAGGACAAGGAGGGGGTTACCAGCCACACAGGCCTCTGGTAGGTATATAGATGGACAGTTTCGTGGCATACAGCAGTCTGACAAGGCGATTGAGCCCTTCAGCCCTCTCAAGATTTTTCTAGTGCTTTCTTCAGTCGATTTATCTCGATTTTCCGCAAAGTTCAGATGTACCCCTGCGATCAACCCCCCCCCTCCCCTCCCCTCAGGGGGGGGGTCACCTCCGGAATTTTGTGGAACTGGGCAATGGGCAAGATTGGTTCCTGGTACAAGCATTGGCGGTTGTGCCGGGTGCCTGTGTTGTACCTTTTCCTGGACAATGTATCAAGGATGCCCAAGGGGCGCCTTAAGTGCAGTGCGCACGTGGTGCAACTATTTGGGCTAGAAGCCCAAATAGAAACCTATATTTTGTGGTACTTTGGGCATCATTGTTGTTTGGTAGTAGGTTTTGATGCATTGGGGATTTGGCATTTTTGGATTTTCACCCTGTTTCACCCATTTCTACTTTTTTGCACACATTTTTTTCCGATTTCCACCACACCTACTCTTTTTCTCAGTTGATTGATACGGTGATACACTTTGAGGGTGCCTGCTACAGGACATCATACTTCCCTCCTCATTTCTCAGGCCCACTTTCTCCATGGATCTCAGTATTGGGGATAGGGTGTTCTATACCCGCTCCAATGGCCTGCGACCTCGTGCCACGGTGGTTGGGACAGCTGAAGACGGACTCCTCCACTTGGAATACTACCAAGATGGGTTGAGAGTGGTGAATCGGCAATGCAAGATGGAGTCCATCTCCTTTGCCATCCCAAGTTCAAACTCGCCACCTGACTGCCCTCCATCTCCGCCGCCCAACACACAATCAAGTTCCCCCCCAAAGGCCCTTGGTCCTTCACCACTGCCACAAGAACCGGGAAGGTCCCCCTCAAGGCCCCCTCCAGTCCAGTTTGGGTCGCCTAATTCTAAGGGTGGTTCCAAGGGGCGTGCCTAGGGGCTCTTCGGGGAGAACTTAGTCTAAAAGTAGCGCGCAGTGCAAGGATTCCCCCTCGATGCCCAGACTGTCTTTATCTTGCAGAGCACCCCATTGTATTGTGTACAAACCATGGAATCTGATCCCATGGACATGTTTCCAACTGGCACTGTTGTTCGGTTCATGCGGGTGCCATATTGGTGGTGGATGGTCCGTCAGGACGCGGTGTTGCTTTTGCATTTAGTCACACCTGGTTGGCACAGATTGTGAGCAGTTTGAATGTGCACCAGCTCGACAGCTTAACAGCAACCCCTTGTTCTTGGTTGGGTTTGCACGCATAATAACGTTCCCCTGGGGGGCTGGGGGCACTGTCATTTTGGCCATGTTCCCCCTCCCATGTGGGGGACCATTGTGCGCTGCCGGGACCATTGCAAAGTGGGGCTGGGGTAAGGCTATGCAGTTACTGTAGCTTAAGCACTGTCCCTCTTTTGCAGCAGACGTTTCAGTCAAGCTGCTCTTCCACATCCCCACAGCTCTATTTTTGCACCTGGTCACGGGGCGACCACGCCTGACCGTAGGTCTTCTGACTGGCCTCTTCTGTGGTCGACATTGAAAGGAGACCTGCTTGTGAACCTGTTGCAGTGGGACAGAGGGGCTGGGTCATGCCTGTGAAGAGTTTGGTCTGGTCATAATGGCACTGGGCTTGAGACTGCCACCCACTTCGACAGGTCTTGAAGTGGATTTCAGTGAATGTTGCTGCAGTGGGGCCCAAGCCCGCCCAGAACCCGCGTGCCTGTGGGTTGCCTTTCAATCTGCCGTTGTCTACACGTGCGATCCCGGTCTGACCGTCCTTTTCCCTGGTTTCGGCCGTGCTCGCTTTTCATGGGAACCGACTGGGCGTTTGACTCTACATCACAGTGGCCATCACCACTGCAGAGGGCTCTGTGGCCAGACATCCCAGGCTTGGGTGGGTGGGCTCAACTCTGATAGAAGGCTGTGCTCAGGTTGCTGAATTTGTTTGGCAGCTTGGGAGCTTGGCTGACGCTCTGCTTCCGTGGCAGTTTGCAGTGATTCTGTCCCAAGGCTCCATGCACTGCGGTGTTCCTGGCCACCTCACCACTCCCAAGCTGCAAACGGACCTCCAATATCCGTGAGTTGATGCGGGATGACTTCATAACAGATGGGTCAAGTGGGCCTTTTGACTCTGTGCACTGCGATTTCAGATTGGGATGATCTGACGACTATTGTGATGATTGCCTTTTCGGCGGGCAAGATTGTACCCTCGTTTGATACTCTGCCCAGACCCCCATGCCCATGTGCTGTGCCATGCTGAGGGGCTGTAACCAAATCGGATGCACAGTATCTCCATCCCCCTTGCGCCGGCCAAGGCCTTGTTCAACACAGTGACCTGTCTGACCATCGGTTTGCTGACTGCAGTGTTTGTGGCCAAGGACGCCAGATGGCCAGCTTTGTGAGTGAGAAAGAGGGGCTGGGTCGTGTCTGTGAGATGCATTGCGGCCCATCACAACCTTGTGCCCCAGTCTGCCACCCACTTCCATTTGGTCAAATGTCGTTTTCAGTGAACGTTGCGGCATTGGGGCCCAGACCCCCAGGACCCGCTTGCGTCGTGTGGGGCGTGTGGAAGCACGGCCTTGTCTAACGAGCACGGGATCCCAGTGTGACCATCGTATTCCATGAGTTCAGCCGTGCTTACGGAAGGGGGGCGGGGGGGCACTTGCCTGTGTGGGTTCAATCCACACAGATCACGCGGTGTTGGGAGACCACCGGCCTTCTGGTCCGTCTCCTTTACAAAGCCCATCAGTTGGCCAGGGCATGTTGGGTCAGCGATGGACTGATGCCCCCTCTCATCGGCCAGGTCAGTGTTCCTGCGGTTTTAAGTTTGGGGGCTAACCTTTGGACAGTTGGCGTAAAGGCTGCACACCGGCCCACACGGACGTACTCTCCCCCTGTATCAATGCCACAACGCCTTTCACATACTGCAGTGCTGGCACCTGCTCATTTGCGCACAGTCCGGGGATAGCAAAGCGACGAAAGTTAGCGTGCACAGATGGATGCCTGTGCTGGAATGCCAGTAGTCCTCAGGGGAGTGTCATAGGGCGAGCACTTGACGGATTGCCCACCCCGGATCAAGCGAAATTCGCTAGAAATGCACGTAGCCCTGGGGAATCGCAATTTACTGCATTTTTTGGCCTCTGCGGCCCGAAAATTTTTACAAGCGCTCGGCCTGCACCCTTCCCCAGCCAGGCTTGGGTGAAAACAAAAGTTGAAAAAGGCAGGACCTGGAGTGCGCGCGCAGCGCAACTTTGGGGCGATTCGGCAGGAGTGGACGAGCACAGTGGACGTGTGGTGCATCGTGGAAATACCAGTGCAAAATGGTGCGGTGGTTCCCAGTAAAACCACCTCATGCTCAGGACATCATTTTCAGGCTGGTGTCGGGATTTCTTGGGAGGGGATACTGTCTGCAAAATCGGAAATCAGGAGTTGTACATGGTGCCGCATGGTTTTATGTAGTGCTCTGCTACGCACACTACAAATGGCAGAGTGAAAGTGTGACAGCAGAGATACATCATTCTAAATCAAGAATTCGACGAGCATTTGTGCGCCCATTCATGGCATATAATTTCCGCGTGTTGGGCTGTAGGCTGTAGGTTGGAGCCATTGGGGAGTCCCATGCGTCCTTGGCTGATGGCGAACCACTAACGGTGAGAGGGGCCGACTGTGCCTCCATGGACCATATTGTAACAACGAACAACATGGGTGTCCGGCGATGGGCTGTGCTGAAGAGATGCCGTGGAGAGTTGCAGTGATGAACACGCCGATGATGATGCCTTGGGACCACACGGGCGGCGCTGAAGGAGCGACAGCCGTGACACTGGGCCCCAGTTGCGCTGAATGGTCATGCCACTGTGTGCGTAGCTGATGCAAAGAAAGTCATCACCGCAATGCAATGGCCCAAGGATGTGTGCAGCAACACCGACCCCAGTGGAGCGCTTGTGAAATGGTGCCTGAAAGATGCAGTGAGTAGTCTGAAACAAGGAACAACCGCTTTTGTCATCGTCATCCGTCAGGTCACACGGGGTTAGAGGGCCAGACAATTACTGTACGTTGTGTGCACCATGCGTGCGTCCTGTGCGGCAACATTCGTGGCAATGGTCCTCATATATGGTGGGCTGTGGTGGTTGCATCTCTCCAGGAGCCTTACAGATTGACTTTGCCTTTGGGACTAGGGGTGCCTGTGCCTTGCAATGATGATTATTTGCTTGGTGCTGGCCTGTACAGCTTCCATGGTACATGGGTCTTAGTACCAAATAAAAATCTCAAATGAGCCCACTGCTCACAGGGACCAGTGTGGGTCTGCAACTGGAAGACGCCCCCCCCCCTTTGGTGGGAAGCTAGTGCGGATGTAAGTATCTCTCGGGTGTCGGGTTTTATCCTAGCATGGAGGGTTTTTGCGGGTCAGAGCCATTGTTGCCTCATTTGTGTCCACTGAGTGTCCGTAGGTGGGGGGTTATGTGGGGTATATTCGGAAAGCCCTTGCAAAGGGCTTTTCGGAGATGTATGGGTTAAAGGTGGGGTCCGGAACCATATATTTTTTTCGAAAAGTGGCCGCTACCATTGACAGTTTGGATTTTTTTTGCCTGTTCTGGTCAGGTTCCAGACACACTGCACTGCACCCCTACCCCCATTACCGGGTGCACTTTTTTTGGGGGGGGAGGGGTACCCCCCCCCCCTATTTTTGGGAAGAGAAGTTCAAAATTTTTTGTTTTGGAGAAGTTTGGGACAGTGGGAGAGCTGTGCGAGGGCAAAATTTCGACGTCCCTGTTGATAGGATCTCACCCGGAGTGGTAAAAAAATAGCCATTTTACCCCTAAAAATTAGCCCATCCCTACCCTTTAGCCAGGCCGCACCATGGAAGTTGGAAACATTCCTTCCTCATTGCCATCATTCACCGTCACTTTTAGGGGTGAATGATGGCCCACCAATTTTGTCCCTATGTTAATTTTTAGCAATCTGCATAGGATGATGCAATCCCCTATTTTTCGCCCTTCCAACCCCTTACTAGGCCCTAATGCCCTTAGCCATCTAAACACCTTCCAAAACATGTATTTCTTGAGTTTCCCACCCTCAAAAGAGGGGGACGTTCTTACTTCCACACATTGAAGCGAAACTTGCAAAACTTCCCCAACACTGCCAAAACCCTCCATGTTGGCATATTATGAATCTCCCCAAGAGACATGCAACAAGACACAAGGTTTGGTATTCGAAAGGTTTGGTATTGTTGGTAGAAGAGGCATCACGAATTGATGCATACTGTTGCAGGCCAAAGAGTTTGCATAGGTGAAGCAGTCCTATTAGCTTGGGGTGCTCGGAGGATGTGCTGGAGGTTTGGGTTGCAGGCTGTGCGCAGGTACCAAGCGTTGAGCTGGGATCCGCGGAGATTGGGAGTCCCGTGTCCATGGATGTGTGCTCAAGGAGGTATCAGATGCAGCATTGAGCGAGCGATTGGTTTTGGATGGGTCCACAACCGAGTTGTTTGAAGACTACCGAGTGGGTGCAGGCTTGTATGCGTAGTGGTGAACGACGCATTTTGGCACCCGATCTGTGGGCGGCGGAACAAAACTGGAGGTCGGAGCCGATGGATGGGGGTATGGAGGGTGGAAGAGTACCGGATAGTATGACGTGGAGCTTCAAAGGCATCCGCATGTCATTTTGTGTGCACGGGCAGAATGATGTTGGCCTCCGGGAGTTTGTCAATCTTTGCAGCATGGGACTACTTCTACTTGTCCTGATTTTTCTTCTCTGAGTTGCAAACCCGCTCCACAAGCTGTAAGCCTCAGGTATCGGAGCTGCTAAGCATAACGGATCACCATGACTCTCGTCCTGCGCCCCCATTTTCCTTCCCCTGTTTCCCCAGACAACCCAGGCACACATATTAAATAGGCACTTACTTTTTGTCTTGGCAGTATTACACTCAACAGATGGCAGTACACGCAAGGGAGCACGGGTGAAGCTCAATCACCATGTGGGGTGTGGAGGACCTCGAGGTTACAGTCATTGATTTCCCATCACACCACATGCTGATCCTGTACGCTGAGCTACCACCAACCCATGCCATTTCCCTGGAGGTCGTGCACGCAACCCCACTCCCACGGGGGCTATAGAAGGGTTACCAAAGTGGATACTGGTTGGAAAAGCGTTTCGGGGGGGTGGCGAAAGGCCTGCAGTCACAAAACAATTCGTGCCGGTGGGGGCGGATAGAAGCGGTTGGGGCAGAGCAAACTGTCATCCCAAACAGGTGGGGTAACCCCCCCCCCCGCTGCAGAAGTTGCATTCTGGATTCCCACCCAGGCAGGTGGATGCCCGCAGTAGTACGGATGCCTGCTTGTCATAGCAGAAGGTTCAAGGGCGAGAGGCCAATAGGCGCCGCCACAGGCTAACAGAGCCAACCACCAAGGCCTTGTGCCAACCCCCCCTCCCCCCGCTGCCCCCTCCTTGCCGCGCATGCCGACCTCTTTCCACTGCAGAGAGTCGCTGCAAAATGGTGGTGTTCTCTGTGCGGCAGCTCGACGGCCCCGGTCTCAGCGGCCCCGGTCTCGAGGTCGACGTTCCCGACGGTGGCAAGGTGTCCGACCTGAAGCAAGCAATTTGTGGCCGGATTGGGGATCCGCCGGACGGATTCCGCCTCATCTCCGATGGTAAGGCACTGTGTCCCCAGCGCCCCTTGACGGCCGTCGGAGAGACCGTGATCTTGATCCGATACCTTGAGGCCGGGCAGCCCCCAGTGCCCACCTGCTTGGCGTCGGTCGTGTGCGGTGCCGTGGAGCTGCACTGGGAGCTCGGGGAGCAGTGCCAGGCGAGCAGGCACCCGTGCCGCAATGAGTCGCCGTGCGCGTACTGCGGCCTGCTCCCGTATGCTGCCGCGACCTTTCCAGTGGTCAGCACCCCGGCCCAGGGCTGCTCGATTACCTTGAACGTGCTGGACTTCCGGTGGCCGACTGGGGCCCCCATCTGCATCCTGGATCTCGAAGCCGAGGCTCTGGGGGGCTGTCTTCGGGTCGTTGCTGACGACAGCGGCGAGGTCGTTCCCGGCGTTGTGAAGGTGGCGACGTCCCCGTGCGTTCGTGCGCGGCCCACCCTCCAGGGGCTGCCCCTGGACTACCGCAATGCGCGGCATGCAGGGGCTCTCACGTGGTGCCCCTCGCAACCGCTGGAACCAGCCACGGCATATCGGATGGAAGTCTCAGAGGCGCAGTGGCCGGTGCAGGAAGGGTCGCTCTCTCCCTGCCTGGGTGTCACAGTGGTGCGCCTCACAACTGCCGGCTCAAGCACGGCTGCGAAGACAGCTGCAACTGCACTCAATGCCGCCACCACGGCCTGAGCCGAGTGCTCATGACAGGGACAGTGACGATCCTCAGAGACCCTTAAAGATGGCAAAGCAGACAACCACTTGAATTGTGCTTCACGCAGGAAACGGGCCAAGCTGCTGGTTGAAACACCCTGCGCCCCTTTGGACGCCTCACAGAATGGCAGTCTTTGTCCCGGCAGTTGTGGATGCGTTGCACACTGGAGGAGTGAAACTTGAGGGGGGGCTCGCAATGAGGACGGCGATGCGCGCTGATGCGCTGGCGGGCAACAACTAGCACCTGTCCCGCCCACGAGCAAGGTAACACGGGTCAAGGTTTTGATGGCGGGGCACCGCGTGCTTACGTGTGCACCTTTGACACAAGGTTCACCGGGGAACGATCCCACTTTCCCCAGGCAAGAAAAGAAGAGCGCACACAGGCACGCGCAGCAAAAAGGAAAGACCCGGTGCTCCAGCAGTCCACACTTCCCAATGTGCCCATACAACTCCTCCGCAATGCAGCCACCTAAAAGGTTCCCACAGGCCCCACAGGTGACACAAACAACGGATGCAAATCTCTGCCCAAAACCCTTGAAAGCAATGGCTGCCAAGGACCCGCACTGCACACGCACCACACCAGTGCCCCCAAGGGCGACTCTATTGTGCCATCTTACGCATTGACCGAGGATTGATTTCACAACAGCAAACGTACTGGGGCATGGATTTGTACACCTGCGGAGCGGGTACTTCATACATGAGGAATGAAGCGTTCACCTTGTGGACAACTCACATTTATGTGACTGGCACGGGGTATCTCCCGCACATTTGTAACGCCCTTTTGGCAGATGGCCTCCAATGCAGTCAGCAACCCAATTGCGCACGGTGTCAGTACCACAAAACAGGAACTCAACTCTTCCAGCGAGCCTCAAGGGGCGGCATGGCATTTATCTGTGAACACACAGACAACACCACCTTGGGCACCCCATGCGGCACCTCACAGCCCCCCTTAGGGTTGAATGGGCACAATGATTGAAAGCACAAAAGCACAAGAATAAGGAGCAAGCCAACGTTCAAGAGGAGCATCATGTGAAAACTGGGCGTTTGGAAGGCGGAGCTGAAGGGGGCAATAATGGATGCACGCCTTACATGTCTAATCTATGCCAACAATATGAGACCACAGGGGAATGTTCCATAGCTCTACTTCCGTTCCTTGCATTTCATGCTTTGCTTCTTGGGGGAGTGTCAGCGCGCCGGGCGCGCACTGGGCATCTTCTTGGGCCACTTTTGACACGGAGCCCTAATCCACGCTTTTTAATGGCCCCTTTCCGGTTGGGGATATGGACCGGCCCCTTTCCAGTTGGGGATATGGACCGGCCCCTTTCCAGTTGGGGATATGGACTGGCCCCTTTCCAGTAGGGGATATGGACCGGTGGTGATTTCTTTGATTTTGAGGTTGGGGCCATGATGGTGCTTGTAAAGGCAGGATTCATGTAATTGTGCCATTCATTGGAAGAAAGAATGGAACTTTGACGGCCCGGCAGCAATCATACAATGATGTGCATGATTTGTATAGGGCACGCATTGAGCATTTGTTTGGACAGTTGTGGCATTGGGGTTGGCTAGGAATATCTAGCGTGGCGGCCCTAATGAGTCGCACCAGTCCGTGCGTGTTTTGTTGCATTTCAGGCAATTTTGCATTCAGAGGCATGCATTCGGAGGCAGGTCCGTCACCCTCCTTATGGACCACGGGGCCTGTTTGGACTAATAAAAGCAACTCGGGCGCCGTGCAAGATGAGCGAGAGGATGAGGCAGATGTGTGTGCCTTGTGTTGTCAGAAGCGCTCCACCATCACAGCTTGTGGTGAGTGCCAGGAGCATTATTGTGATGAATGTATTGATGCCCACACTTGTGGGGAACAACTTGTTTAATTAGCCAATACATGAGTAATACACATTGATGTTGAATTCTCCATTTGTTCTTATGCAGCTTGCTTTGTAGGGAAGGTTCGCGGTCCACTCTGGTCGATGGGGGGCTCCTCTAGGGGAGGGTAAATCCGGGGTTAAAGGTGGCCTAAACCCCCCCCCCCTTTCATTATCACGCATCCGAAATAATATCACGCATGCATGATATTGTTTTATACCTCCAAAATAATATCACGCATGCAATTCTTGACGTGAGAGGTAGCAACACAAAAGGCGGAAACCAGGATTTCTTGCAACACCATTGCGACTTGGTCCGGTTATTTGGAGAGAAATGCAGACATTGACAATTGCCTTGAAACTGGTTTAGGGTTGGGCTTGGGCTTGGGTTTAGGAGCAGATGCATCTCCCCTTGGGGGTGCACAAAGAGCCCAAGACAACCCACAAGCCGCTTGGCAGCCCTGGGCACTAACACAAAAGCCCCAAGATAAATACCCCCAAAATAACCCTTAAAATGACCCGAAATTGGCCTAGTACGGCCCATTAACCCCCCAGCTTGGCATTCACATCCCTCCATGTCCGTGGCAAGCTTGATCCTGAGACCTATATCTAACAGTTCCATCGAAATCTATGCGAAGCCGGAAGCCACAGGAGGCACACGCAGCAGCATACCTGTGAAGGGGGAGAAAGCAAAGGGGGGTGAGGGTGAGCGTGATAGCAAAGGACCTCAACCCCCCCCCCCCAGAGCAAGGGGTCACAGTTGCACGAATCTTTTGCGCATCCCTGGGTGGCGGTCAAAAAAATATCACGCACCCCCTATTATCAAGCACCGAAATATTATCACGCGCATGATAATGAAGGGGGGGGGGGTTTAGTTAATATAAGAGTAGCGCGCCGTGCAAACACCCCCCGTTGGGTTTCGGTGCTTTCCACATCTTCTGCGATTTGAAGTGATACTGCACAGTGCTTGTATATCGATATACATGTGTGTGTGTGTGTGTGTGTGTGTGTGTGTGTGTGTGTGTGTGTGTGTGTGTGTGTGTGTGTGTGTGTGTGTGTGTCTGTGGGTGTGTGTGTGTGTGTGTGGCCTGATGAAATTGTCTCGGTGACCAGTGCTCTGCCTTCGCTTGCTTTCGTCTTCACTGACGTCGTGCCCCGCGTTTGGTCCCCACTGGTTTTCCCGCACGAAGTGTGTGTGTGTGTGTGTATGTGAAAATTGCACGCTGGAAGGGGATGCAAGGCACCCTCAGCTCCGCAGCTACAACCCTGGCCTTCATCAAATCAGTGTTTGACGATTTCTGCCGCATTGGAAGGGTCCCTTCTCCAGCAGCATTATTCTGCATTTTCCCTCCAGGTACATTTCAACGCCAAGAGGTTCAGGGGTTTCCCCGCAGTTTTCCAAGTAATTTGCTATTGCAGGGTTCCTGGTTTTTGCTGGGGTTGGCGCTGGATCTTTTGTTGCGGAGGTTGGTTGTGCTGAGGGCTTTGCTTGAGTAATTGACTGCGCTGAGGTCGTTGCTGGTATAATTCACTGTGCTGGGGTCAGTGTTGGACTGGCCGATTGTTTTGGGGTCTATGTTTGAGTGGCTGGCTCTGCTGGAGTGGCTGGCTGTGTTGATGCTAGAGGTGCAGCGGTTGCTTTTGATATTCTCCTGGACACGTTGCCTTTGTAGGGACTTCACGTAGGGGCACCATCAGAGGCTTCACTGATGCTTCTTTTATGCTGTTCTTGTTGCTGCTTCCACTTGTTGAATATTGATAATGATAATGGGTTGGTTGGACTCTGCGATTGCAAGCGAAAAAGACATGCGAAGCACAGTTGCAGGTATTCTATGAGGCATGAGGGTCAGTCATATCAAAAGCCAGTCCTCAAAAACAGGTTAACGAATTCGAAGGTGCACATCAGCAAACATTGGGGAAATGAGTGCAAGCACAAGCAATATGGAATGCTGGTGATGTATGTACTAATTGTAAAGGTGTTTTTACGTCAGCCTGAACCCTAATTTTGTACAAACTACCAGGTTACAAGAAAAGTGTAAGTGTAAGAAAACTGACCTTTTTCGAATATTGGTATCCATGCAAGGAGAAGTTGTGTGGAAGGGAGGTGCAGAAAGGGTGTTTGATGATTGTTGAGGGGTTCGCCCGCTTGTCACACAGTGTAGCAAGGCACAAGCCTCAAACCTTTGTATACACTAACTCTCTAACTTCTTCCCTCCAGAATCTCAAATCTTACCCATGTCACCAAATTTCATGCCGAATGCGGCCACCCTTGCCCATAAGCCCAATGAGAGCAAAGTATTGAGCACAGTCAATACTTCAACGACGGTATGCTCAGAGGGAGTGACTCGGCTGCTCAGTCCTCAGTTCATTGGCCCCCAGTTCAAAGTCTGAGGACCATACTTGCACATTAGGCTCTGTCTATTACGCATCTGCCAAATGATGCATTCTGGCGAAAGAAAACCACATTCTCCATCTTCCTGAACGCAGTGGTTTGCTGATCGTGTGAATGCTTGCGTCTTAAAGACTCCCAGTCAAGTGGCCCAGTCAGTCAATCTTTATATCCCATGACCAAGTATCTGCACCGTGCCCCTTTTACCCCTAGAAGAGTTAGAATGTCACCAGATGGCCCCAGGGAGCACAATCACATAAATTGCGAAAGGATCTATCCCAGGGCAAAGGTATGGCATTTGAGATGGCCACTGCAAATGGCACTTTCAATGATCAGCCTCAGACTTATCAGCACTCAAGAATAGCTAATGGGTAGCGCTCCATGAATCCTCCCAATCCTCCATTTTCGACCGCCATCGCCTTAAATGTCTCTCACAGGCAGGCGAGAGAGGGTGTGTGCATGGAGGTTTTCGTTGGGAGCAACAACGTTGCGTGTGCTGTGTTCCTTACTGCTGGTTGCCCGTGTGCCTGTGATATCAGGGCATCGTACTGCACATGCATCCATGGCCATACTGCTCTGGCCATAATCTAAAACGGCCATAATGTAAAACGCCATAATTAAAAACGCCGGGGGTTTTCCGGGAGTTCCAGAATTGGCCATGATTTAAAACGCTGAGCCACTTTGGTGCATTTTCCTGTCCAAAGGTGGTTTTTTAATGGAAGCATTTGCTGTTCCAGCAAATGATGTTTTGGATTTGAAGGAGATCAGAAAACGCAAGCAAGTGCATGAAAAAAGAGGTGTTGTACTTTCAACGTCCAAACCAACTTTGAGGGACCGTAGTGCCATGTGGATTAAGGAGACACTACTTGACCCTGCCATCTGCTCTCAGTATTGTTGCATGGTGGGTTTTGAGCGGGCTGGGGTAATGCTTGCCCTGGGGTACGACGACACTACATCCCACGTCCAGGACATCGATGCTTTTGTTCCAGCCCCAGAAGCCGATTTGGTCCCCTGTGCTGACTGTTTGGAGCCTTCTCCACCAGCGCAGTGTTTTGTATGCAGGAAGCTCTTGTGTTCCGATTGCCTCGCCAATCACACAGTCCAATGCGATTAAAACCTGTGTTCCTCAACATACTACTGGGGTCATCATTTTGAATCTGTGGCGACGTTTGCGTGCTCCGTGCAGCGTCCATATGGGTGGTCATAACTAAAAATGCCATAATTAACAACGCCAGGGGCGCCATTTTTAAATTCGACCGGTTTCGGCGACCACCGGCAACCACCGGCGACCACAGCAGTGCATTGCTCCCTATGGTAATCGCCCCCAAACCGGGGTGAGTCCCCGGATTCGCGCCGAGTGTGTGCCTCGATTTGTTGGATGTGCCGGACCCACCCAATACAGCCGTCTCCGCAGTGTGAATGTGTATTTTTCCTTCCGTGGACAGGGTTTTTAGCTCCATGGACCTGCGTGCGTGTTACGAGGGGTCTCATGCTTTTGGTCCAAGCCTTAGTTGCACAACGCGCTGCTGAATTGCCGACACTGTTCACTGTTCGCTGTGTATACATTACACTCAGTTTACACAATCCATGAACATAGGAAACAGCCCGGAAACAGCCCAGAAGTGTGCGCACTTTGTTGCCCCGAATTGTTGAAATGGTTTCCTGAGTTGTGGGGGTTGCGACAAGCCGACCTCACCACAGCCCCTATGCCTCCAATCACATTCTGCAACGACGGTGGAGATCCCCATGGCACTGCCAGTGCACACGCAGGGGCGTGGGAGGGGGGTTACGATGCATTGACCTGTGATTGCAGCCTCAACATGGAAACCAACATCTGGATCCCCGACGACGATGACGTGAGTGGGCCGTCCCGGGACCGGGCCAAAAAGCGCCTCCGGAAGTACTTCCTGGCGCAGCGCGTGGCCTGGGTGCGGGACGCCGGCTTCGCGTGGTGGCTCACCATCACGTGCGTCTGTGGGATGCTGATGGCCTCGAGCGTCATCGCCATCGAGCTGACCACGCTCCACTCCCGGCGCCACGAAGCCAAGGAGCGCGCCACGCTGGACCAGCCCGTGCCCCTCCGAGGCGCCCCCCCGCCCGGGGGCACGCCCCGTCCCCCGTCGCGCGCGGGGCCGCTGGACCGCCAAGCCCCCCACGAGCTGATGCGCGGCGCCCAGGCCTCCGTCCCGCTGCCCCCCCTCGGGGACACCGACCCCGAGACCGACGCGGTGATGCGGCAGCGCCGGGACGCCGTCCGGGACGCGTTCCGGCACGCGTGGCGGTCCTACCGGGCCTACGCCTGGGGTCACGACGAGCTGCGCCCGGTCAGCAACAGGACCAACGACAGTTGGGGCGGGTTCGGGATCACCGTCGTGGACGCGCTGGACACGCTGTGGATCATGGGGCTGCGGGCGGAGTGGCGGGAGGCCCGCGAGCACGTCCGCCGCCTCTCGTACCGGAAGGACACCACCGTGTCGGTGTTCGAGACCACCATCCGCCACATGGGGGGCCTGCTCGCCGCCTACACCCTCAGCAGGGACGCCCTGTTCCTGCAGAAGGCCGAGGACTTGGCCAAGCTGCTGCTCCCCGCGTTCAACACCCCCTACCGCATCCCGTACCACAGCCTCAACCTCCAGACGCAGGTGTCGTCTGTGGATGGGGTCCCTTTGTGTGGGGGGGACCGTCCGCGTAGTACAAAGGGAATGGGCACCCCCGCCGCCTTCGGGGGTGTCTGTCAAACAAGCGCGGCACAACGCGTCGGGGCCTCGTAATAGGCGGCGTGTTACGACGAGTCGGAAAGCGTCGCAAAGCTGTTACGCGTAATACTACGACGCCTTGCGACGCGTAGTATTGCGACGGAGAACCAGACCTATGCATTGTTTTTTGAGGGGGCCGCCTCGGGTCCCATCATTGATCAATGTCTTTCCGTGGCCGTGGCATCTGCACCTCTGCACAGTGTTTACAGACTAAACTCTGGTAAACGTACATGTTCCCAGGGTCTGCAAAGTGTCATTACGACGCGTGTAATCCACGACACGTGGTAACAGGCGTCGTAGTACGACGCGTCGTAAAAGCCCTTTTTTGACGGATGTGGCCCCCAGACGGTCAAGAACGCGAGACGACATGTTTGTGGTGCTGAAGGAGAGGGGGTGCGTCATGTCGTGAAGAGTGGTTTCAGCTTCAGACAACGGTCCGCTTGGCACCGCCCGCCACTTCCGTTTGTTGTGGTGTGACTGCCCCTGAACGGTGTTGCAGCGGGGCCCACGCCCCGAACCGCGTGCCTGTGGGTCGCACGTCAGCACGGCCCTCTCGAAGAGGGCGCTCTTGCCACGGGGCGCGTGCGGTGTGGGCGCGCTGCAAACCTTGGGACAATCTGGGGACCCTCCTGGTGACCATTGCAACCGTCAAGGAGCCCCCGGAAAGAACAAAAACTAGCCACAAGCCTTTGGGAATTATCGGCAACCAGAAATACACCCCAGGAAGACTGGTGGTGGGCTGTTTGGGTGGGCTGTTTGGGTGGGTACCTTCCCCCCCCCCATGTCCATGCCCCCCCCCCCCATGTCCATCCCCCCCCCCCATGTCCATCCCCCCCCCCCATGTCCATCCCCCCCCCCATGTCCATCCCCCCCCCGTGTCCATCCCCCCCCCCATGTCCATCCCCCCCCCCCGTGTCCATCCCCCCCCCCGTGTCCATCCCCCCCCCCCGTGTCCATCCCCCCCCCCCCCATGTCCATCCCCCCCCCCGTGTCCATCCCCCCCCCATGTCCATCCCCCCCCCGTGTCCATCCCCCCCCCGTGTCCATCCCCCCCCCCCCCCGTGTCCATCCCCCCCCCCCCCGTGTCCATCCCCCCCCCCCGTGTCCATCCCCCCCCCTCAGGGGGGGAACCGTCACTTGGCCCATGAACAATAGGAAATCAATAGGAAATCACAGGTGCCGAAGGCGCTGAAGAAATTTTTTTGGTTGGGTTATACTAGAATTGGCTGGTCGGGAGTGGTGTACGGTTCCCCCCCCCCCAGGGGGGGAACCGTCACTTGGTGACGGTTCCCCCCTGGGGTGGGGGGAACCGTCGTCCCTTGGGGGGGGGATGGACATGGGGGGGGGAAGGTACATCTTCGCCCGTGTTTGACCACTACGGAGGTATACACGGCGCCCCCCCCCCCCCCGGCCCTGGCGGACGGATATTTGCACCTCCACACGCAGGAAGGGCACCATCCGTCCTGGAACAGCAACTCCGCACTGCTGGCGGAGGCCGGGTCGGTGCAGCTGGAGTGGAAGTACCTGTCGAAGCTCACCGGCAACGCCGTGTACCACGACACCGTCGACGCGTTCATGGCGATGCTGGTCGACGTGGACGCCGCGCATTTCGAGAACAAGACGCTGTCGAAGTACCCCGAGTGGGGGCACTGGGACAGGGCGAACGCGGTGCGGGGGCTGTGGCCCGTCACGATCAACCCCGAGACTGCGGAATTCAACTCCGACACCGTGTCGTTTGGGGGGATGGCGGACAGCTTCTATGAGTACCTCCTGAAACAGTATGTCCTGTCCGCGAAGAGCGACAAGCGGCTGCTGAAGATGTATGAGCACGCGATCGCCGGGATGCAGGACAAGTTGTGGGGGTACTCTCAGCCCAACCGACACGCGTTCATCGGGGAGATCAAGCAGGGCCACAAGGTGGCGGACATGGAACACTTGGCCTGCTTTGTGCCGGGGCTGTTGGCGTTGGGGGGCGGCATCGGGGTCGGCACGAAGGCGCGCAACGGGAAGACCCACTTGCAGATGGCCAAGGAATTGCTGGAGACCTGCTATGCCACGTACGAGGCGTCTCCCACGGGTGTGCGTGCCTGCCACTGCCTTCGTGCCGCGACGCGTTGCACAAATGTGACGATTCATGGCCTGAAAAGAGGGTTCGCAGTGCTGTAGCTCCTGCACCCGCGTGATTTAGGGGCCGCGTTACTGGAGCTGCGGCCGGGGCAGTGGTGTGGATAGGGGACGGGGGCAGGCGGGGCATATGTTTGGGCAGGAGCACGGAGCTGGGTAAAGGCATGATCGCGGGCACAGCAAGGACTGGGGCACGGGGCATTGCACAAGCGGGTGCATGGGCAGGGGGGCGGGCACGGACAGTGGGAGGGGAGGGGGTACATGCAGTGGCGGGGCGTTCTGCCAACGTGGGATGCGGACACACAGTGCCTTCATGCCGAGCCACCTGCCAGAAAGCCCCCCAAATCACTGCTCGAACTGCAGAGCCTTCCAACTCCTCTCCCCACCCTCAGCGACTGACCCCGTCTACAACGCCGACAGGGTCTACAATAAGCAGACCACATCTACTTGGGGCAGACAGTGTCTACAGACCGCCACGCATGTGCCCCGCGTGCCTTGGGCGCGCCAAAGCCCCCCTTGCGCCTGCCGCCCCCCCCCTTCGTCTGCGCCTGCCCCTCCCCCCCCTCTGTGCACCTCGTGCGTGCACCAGCCACAACGCACGGATACAAAAAATGCGGCAGAAAATCGCGAATATTCAAACAAGAATCGCAATTCATGAACCATAAGTTCTGTCGCAATGCCACTGAGCAACAATGGGGTGCGCTCAAACACACAACTTTGTTAGCGGCAACAATTCTTCACAGGCACTTTGTGTTGTTGATCACAGAAGCTGTTGTCGAGAGAATAACGGTCAGACGGGGTCGCCACACTCAGACAACGCCGTAAGACGCAAGGAGCGCCGGCTGTACTAAGGGCGTGGGAGTGGAAAAGACATCAAAACGACGAGGAACTTCCATTCTCAGCCTCTGGGAAACCCTCAACCGTAACGCCGCCTAATTTGCGGTGTGGGCTCATCGGGCCCCCTCAACGTGGGCATCTCTGGTCAACAGCGGGACGCAGTGCAGACCCGCCGCCCTGTCCGCTGCCACACGGGCGGCCAGTGCTTTGCCGCCGTCCCTCATGTCTGTGCACCGGTGTGCCCGTGTCACGTGTCCCCAGGCCTCGGACCGGAGGCCGTGCGCTTCAACACGTACGACGCGGGAACGCGGGGGGACTGGGAAGTGCAGTCGGCCAAGTACCTCCTGCGGCCCGAGACGGTGGAGAGCCTGTTCATCTTGTGGCGCACCACCAAAGACGCGAAGTATCGGGAGCGGGCGTGGGCCATCTTCCAGAGCATAGAGAAGCACTGCAAGACCCCCCTGGCGTACTCCGGGGTGCGGGACGTCACGAAGGACGTGGGGGGGGGCGCCAACTGGAACGACTCCGTGCAGTCCTTTTTCTTCGCGGAGACGCTGAAGTACTTGTACCTGATCTTCAGTAGCGACAGCACGATTCCGTTGGACAAGTACGTGTTCTCCACCGAAGCGCACCCCTTCTTGATCTAGAGCCGTGCGCCCGCTGGCCCCTGCGCCCGCTGGCGTGCATCCCCCCGCTCCGACGTGATCGGATGTGGGGGAGTCCTATCGAGTCACCCATCGGGTCTGGGTCCCACTCAGCCCCCCCCCCCCTCCGATGAAGTGGAGGGGGCTACTGAGTCGCACGGCCGGGGCGGTCGGAGTGGGAGGGATCCCGCTGCTGCGTCCCCCGGGCACGGGGGCAGGGCACCGCTCGAGTGCCCCGCAGTGATGCGGTCTTCACCTGCCGATCGGGGGGTCGGGCCTGGGGTCTGACATCGACGTCGGAGCCCTGGTTTTGGGTGGCCGCACCCCCCCCTCCCCCAGAGGGCGATGGACTACCGACTGTGATATGAGGGGGGGGGGGAGGGGGTAACGAGGCTGCCTCCCGCAGGCACGGTCTCCTCCGGTGTCCCGCAGGCCTTGCGCGATCGGACGGATGGCCATCGCTGACGGACGGCTGCCGTGGTCATGGACCTGCGCCTCGTCAATCGCTGGCCAATGCCGTCCGTTGACCATCGGCGGCTGTGCACTGACCCTCTGTCCGGTCGTGCTCCCCAGTGGAGCCCCGGGAGATGCACGTGACATCGCCTTCGCCGCTGTGGGGGCCCATGGTCCCGTGGGTGCGGCTGTGCTCGATGAGGGCCTTCGTGTGTGTGGGGGGTGGGGGTGTCGTGTACACCGTCGGAGGGGGGGGGGGGGGCTTGCCTGCCTCACCCGCCGTACCCCATGTCCATTGCAGTGCGGGACGGTTCTTTAGAGGGCGAAATTGCGTCAGCGTTTCTCCAGAGTTCGCGGCCTTTGGGGCCGTACACCGCAGCAGGAGAAGAAAGTGGCGCGCGGGGGGGGGGGCGGGGGCGTCGGAAGCGCGCCCACTTAGGTCACCCCAAGTGGGCCTTACGGGGGGGGGAAAAACTTAGTATGGGAAGAAACCTGTCTGGAAAAATTTCGTACGGCCAATTCTGGCGCAATTTTTCCCATCACTTTTCACGATTGTGGCGAAATTTTTCCCATACTTTTTTTTGGACATCAAGTTCAAAATTTGTACCCTGTGCTGGGGGGGGGTATGATCGGGGGAGGGGGGTGCAGAATTAGATACGTCACGTGGATGGATGGTCAGGGTTCTATCCTTCAGGGCACTTCAGGCTGCCTACCACATGTAGTTGCCAGTTAATAGTGAGCGCAGTGTCAACTGACACTGTGTTCTCTGTAGGTCGCTGTTCGGCAGTGGCAGCTGCAGCCCAGTACCTGGATGAAGACGTCCACATTCTGTTGCACATCTTTTTCCAGACCGAACCCTGCACCTGTACCTCTGCCTTGACAGCCTGCAATGCAACGTTTTTTGGTGAACTCCTCTTTGGTGCGGTCAGCTGATGTTCAGCGAGACCTGGAGAGGACTGCACAAGCTGTCAAGGCCAAGCAAGCGCAGCACACACACAGCCTGAGCAAACTAGACCCTCATCACAGCTTTTCCTCAAGTGGTGTCCCCCTCAATAAGGAGAGCCGACCTTAGGCCTTGCCCTTCACCATGGAAAAGGGTGGCGCAATTTTTCCCATCACTTTTAACAATTGTGGCGGAATTTTTCCCCGGCGGAATTTTTCCGGGCAAAAATTTTCCCATACTAAATTTTTCCCCCCCCTGTACCCCCCGCGTAAAAGGCCTCAGAGAACAAACGCAGGTCATACAAAGGGCATCGTACTGCAGGATACACACATCCAACGAGGACACCGTCTTCGCTGCGTTCCGTCTTTCGCCCCCCATCCCCCACGCCCACTCCTCCCCCTTTCTAACCCTTGCCTTGCCGCCCGGGGGGAGGGGGGGGCAGTGGTCGGCTAAGCAAAGCAGGCAGTTGTTTGACACGGGCTGAATCCTGCCCTTTGGACAAGTGCTTGCGCTATGTACCCCCGAGAAGAATGGACGGACGAGAGACGACTGGAGTGGGCTTTGTAGAGCTGCGGTGTTTGGCGGGTGCATTACGGTTCCGGATTGTGACAATGGAGACGTCTCTTGACTGTGCGGATGTCACGCACCGCCGGACGTTGAGGCATCATTGCCTGCCCCCTGAGCGCCTGCATGAGCTCTTTGTAGTGGAAGGGGGCATTGGTGTCTTACCCTCAGGAGACTGCAGGGGGGCATACACCGAACGCAATGGGGGCGCCTGTTCCGCCGCATTGATGATGGGTTTTGCTTCCTCGAGGTCTGTCAAATAGGGACACATTTTCCTGCCGTGGTCAGAGGGGCTCGATGTGGGGCGTCATCGGGCGGCCTTCCCTGGACGTCCGCCCTGGGTATTGCCCGCGCGTTGATGCGCGGGCCTGGGCTTAGGATCCTACCGAATGCTACTGGTAGCGCATCCATTAGCCTAGCGCCAGCGGCAAGTCGGGCCTATGTTGCAGCGTAGCCTTCGCAAGTTGCCGTAGGCCCTCACGCCACATTGAAAGAGCCGCGCCCACCTGCAGTCCACCTTCGATGGGTGGCCTCCCAAGCGCAGCACCGCTTGTTCAAGGCACAGCAGATGGCACAGCAGCCGGGCGGTATCCCCAACCCCCGCCCAAATACGCCGCACAAGCACGGGCAGACCGTGCCCAGCACCAGAGTTCGAGGACAAACAGGCGGTTTGCTGGAGTTTGAGCAGCAGTTCGACTCCTGCATGGCCTTGTGTATGCTTCAGCGGTGCAAAAGTGGAGGGGGGTTCGAAAAGCGGTCGGGTTTGAAGCTCCGACGGTCACAAAGGGGTTGGAGGGAAGTCGGGGGGCACAGAAGGTTGGGGCCGAACGGGCCGCCACCTCCGGAAGGGGAGGGTGGACCTCTCTCCCCTTTCAGGTACAGGCTTGCCCCGTCGCTGCACGCTTGCACCGGTCATAACGACCAAATGACCTGAGGTGAAGGAGGAGGGTAGAGGGCAGGCACAATGTCATTGAGCGTGACAGTCCAGCCCAGCCAGTCCCATTCTGGACAGATGGGTATTGCTCTGCGTCGCACCTCGTCAAAGCCACCCCTCCCTAGGGCCGTAGTCGTTTGGGACCTGGGCATAGCTGAGACCGGGGGTGGGGGCTTTGCTCGAACCTTTGAACTGCAGAGCATTCTGAACGGTACTGGCAGTTTCTCAGCGGGAGGACCGCGTCCCACGGACCGAGACGTCATGGGGACAGGGGGACCTCCAGATCCGAAGGGCGGCCGAGTCTGTGGCATGTGACACTGATGCGGTGGATGATGAAGTGTGTGTACTACGTGCTGGAGCAGTGCGCCGTCATGGCACAGCACATCGCTGTTTGCGCTCCGGTGGGGCAACGAATACCCTCCGGACTGTACCAGCCGCACTGAGTGGGTGGGGGTCCTGGTGCACATGCAGGGCGACGGCATTGGAGGGGGTCTGGGAACGGTCACTTTGTGACGCTCCCAATCGCCCCAGAGGAACCGTCCTGCCATTTGGAAACCCGAGCACAACGGCCGCCACAAGTCCAGTGCCGCGGACAGCCCGCCGAGCTCGGAGGCACCATGCACCAGACGACGAAACATACACGGTCAAGAGCGGCACGAGCAACAGGTTGAGCGCAGAACCGGGGGACTTTTCTGGGCCCTGTACATCACTGAGCGGACGACGTGCAGCCCCACCCCCACCCCACCCCTGAAGTTGGCCGAAGTCCCCTGATTCGCCCGATTCGTCGGACTTTTCGGACTCGGTCCTGCACAAACCAGAAGACACATTGACTCGTTTCCTCAGCCTGGGGTGTGCCGCGCAAGGGCCCGGTCATGGGACTGGAATTGAAAGGCATACAAGATACGTCTGGTTCCGCATGCGTGTATCCCCCGCTTCCGTTGTGAGGCGCCTCGCGAAAGAGACGTCTATCGCCCACAGCGTCAAAAATTTTTGAGTGGTCTCCCATGCTGGCCATGTTTCGAGACACCCGGTTGCCAGTGTCGTGAGGAGACAGATATTGACGTATTGCCGGGCGATCCCACTACTACTCTTTGATCTGATGATGGCTGCGATCACCAATGAGATAAACATGAGCCAAGTTGGACGTTGACACCCCCGTGATCCAACTACCTCTTGCGATTAGGGCCGTAGATACAAGGATATACAAGGATGATCCCCTCGACTGCATTGCTGTGGAATCAGCAGCGGAATGCTAGCGTTCATCCCCTGACCCAGACCCATTTATTCCTTGCCCCTCCTGGACCAATGCGCACAGCCAGTGGCGCTGCCAGCCCTGGTTCATGATGAGGCGTTTTTGACGATGTCACAGCATTGTACTGCGGTGTCTGGTGCCAGCAGGTGCGTGCCATACCTCGGCACAGCCTGCCTCTCTAGAATGCCCGTCATAAACCAAAGCAGGCCGTGGCCGTACTGCTACAACAGCGATTTGAGGGGCGGCAGTGAAACCCGTTGCCCCAAAGGGAAGGTGGGGGCTTCACTTGGTTGTCCGCTCAGAGTCAGACTTTGACCCAGGAAGGAGAGCCTGTTAGCACTGTCACGGAGGATCTGCACCCACAGACGCTCCAGCATGTCGGAGCCCTGCATGTGTGGTGTGCAGGGTGCAGTGCGCCCCTCCTCTCAGTCCACGTCACGAGCCATTTGGAGGAACGTTGCCCAAGCCATGCCACATCCGGACTTGGACAGTGTGCAGCGGAGTCATAAAACGGGTGTGAGTCATGCAGGTGCACATGAAAGGGTTCGAGAATCTTCAAGAGCGGTTGTGTCATGATTAGGATTGCGTTCCCTGGAATGGCCGTGCACAATGTGGTGCAGAATGTGGCAGAGGAGACACAACAATCTGCCGTCTGGGGGGCCCCCGGTGCTCAGCGCACATACAAAATCAGAAGTGGTTACTCAACCTCTGCCGTCTCAGGAGCCCATGTGTAGGCACGTGGCTACATACGTCCCGCCATCTCGGGGGTCCCCATTGCCCAGCACGGGGAGTAAATCACAAGTGGCTACTTAACGCTTGCCGGCTGAGGGGCGCACGTGTGGGCAAAGTGGCTACTTAACCCTTGTTGTCTCATTTAGGCACAGTGGATACATAAACCCTGCCGTTTGGGGGGTTCCCATCGCCAAGACTGGGGGACCAAAGTTAGAAGTGGCTACATGAACCCTGTTGTCTCTAGTGCCCACATATGGGTGACGTGGCTACATAACCCCTACCGTCTCGGGGGTCCCCAATGCTTGGCACAGGAACCAAATCACAAGTGGCTACAAGAGCCTTGCCGTCTCGGAGGCCCACATGTGGGCAAGGTGTCATAGCTGGTGACATAGCCTTTGTAAAACAGGTCCTTGGGGCCTATGCTTAAGAGCTTTTCCGGCAAAACTAAATTGTGCCGCAAATAACAATGATGAGCCGTGCTCTTTGCCTCTAGCTGAAAGAAACACTTATGTTGTGGCAGCAATGCGGCCGAACCTAGTGTCAGTACACGTGTACATGTGTTGCATGTCACGCACCATGTTGTAGTGCCTATGTGCCGGTCCGATGCTTTCCAATAGGCAAACTGATGTGCTGTAAGAAAAGTGACAAGTTTGGCTAGGATGCAATTTAATCGTCCTCCAAGCTCAAAATGCGGGAAAAGCTCCCACTTGAGATTCAATGACCACGCCATCCCTCACTATGGCCAATTCCCAAGACTTGGTTTGCAATGCCAACCCGATGATCAGCACCCTGAAAGTTGAAACTCCCAAGTGGTTCACAAAGGACCATGAGGGAGCCCAAGACTGTGGTGCATACCTCAAATGTGGTGTGCCTTTGCAAGTGCCTTCGGGGAGCACCTAGCGTGGCGTCTGTGCGGCGTACAGATTTAGCCATGTGGCCCGACCAAGCGCCCATAGTCCGGCCCGTACATGTCTTCCCACACCAAGCACCTGTATGTCTAGCCAGTACCCAGGCCGGACGACATATAGTTCCCTCCACTAGTAGGTCAAGGTGAACACAAGAAGGAGGATGGGAAAAGTCCACAGGGTGGGGAAAACCCACAAGGATGCACAAAATCCATTGTGTTTGAGAACCCCACAAGGGTAGAAAAAATCCCTGAGGTCGGAAAAATACACAAGGGTATGAAAATCCACTATGGTGAACCTGAAGGCAGTGGTTATGTAGGCCTCCCACCCCTTTGGGGACTTGGAAAAGACCCGAATGATACACCCCATTGGATTGGGGACCCATGGCTTGGGGCCCCCAAGCCACATACTCAACCTCCCAGGATAACAATCATGGCGCAAAACTCACATGAGACGGAGGCAAATCACGTGAAGCTATTGGCACGGGTGAGGGCAAGAGCGACAAAATAGGGGCATGGCACACGGTGCACGGTGCATAGTGTGCACACTTTTTGTGTAGCACCACACAACAACCCCATATTTTTATGGTAGTAGGGATTTGGTTGCTGATCGAGGGATGTGGAAAATTTATTGCCAATCGGCAAGGCACCCCGAAGAGGCAGGGAGCACAATCAGTCAATCAATCAATCAATCAAGTCACGAAGTCATTCAGAAGCCTCCTACCCCAGTCCAAACACCCAAACAAGGTAAAAACACACAAAGAGGGTCCAAAACATGCATTATGTAGGATATTTGATCATTATGAATGGTCAGAAAATATACAAAAAAGTGGTTTCAGAAATTTACATTTTTGAGTTGCAGAGGGTGGAAAACCACATAAGCAAGCTGTGCCCCAGCCCCCGTGACCCCCCCCCCCCACCGGCTCTCCAAACACACGAATAAGGTGAAAAACTTAAAAAGAGTGTCTAAAACATGCTTTACATAGGATATTTGATCATTGTGAAAGGTCAAATATTGAAAGAAATTATTTGAAGAATGTCCATTTTTGAGTTGCACGGGGTGGAAAACTGCTTTTGCGCACATCGGGTGCCACTAACCCGCCTACAAGGAGCAATTTTAAGGCTTTTCAGGGGGGCCATGGCTCGGGCACATGGGCCCGGCAGCCACTACGTGGGTCCCCATGGGTGCTCAAGTACCCGTCGTGTCACCAAATCATCACCCAAACCCATCCCAGAGGCGACCAAAGGGTTTTGCAAAAATTCGAATTTTAAAAAATTTTCAAATGCCCATTGGCCACCACATGTGTCCCCATCTGTGCTCAAGTATCCATGTTGTCACCAAATTATCACCCACACCCATCCCAGGGGCGACAAGAAGAGCTCTCAAAAGAATAGAGTTTTGAAAACTTTTCAAGCGTTATTAGGCAGCCTACACAACAGCATTTTTGGGGCTATTGGGGGGCACATGGCTCGAGCTACATGGGCCTACCGGCCACTACGTGTGCTGAAGTACCCGTCCTGTCACCAAATGATCAATCATACCCATCCCAGGGGCGACAGAAGGGTTTCGAACAAAGTCAAAATTTTGAAAACCTTTCAGTGCCACGAGACAGCTTGCACAAGAGCGCGAGAACGGTGAAGTCCTCACCTAGGGGCAAATTTTTACAGGCACCAGATACGTGGGATTTGTAATTTAGATACGCAGCTTTGCAATGTTTATTCGGATCCGGCAGCACACATGCTGACCCCCTCTTGGCGTGCACTGTGCAGGCCAACATCATGCAGGCGGTTTGGCCCCGCGGGGAGCGGTTGGCACTTGGCTGCATGTGGCCTAAAACCAACTCGTTACACAAAGATGTTGCGAGCCATCAAGTGTTTGAAATCCACTGTTCCCATGAATACAATTTCAGGTATTTATGCCCCCAAACGGCGCAATTTCTCACACTCCGTGCATATTACCAGTGCTACCACCTGTCGGTGCACCAAGTTCAGTTCACAACTTGGCACTATACTGTGATAAGACTTCACTGGCCTGTAGAGGATCGGTATCATCAAGCAGTAGCCTCTAGCCTCCGCTGTCCTCAAGCCCCCCAGCCCTTGAACCGGAAAAAATCGAACACGGGGTTATATGGCCACTTTGCCCATGAGTTGTTGAGACGGCAAGCGTTGAATTGCCAATCCTACTTTTGTCCCCCCAGCTAGGTATCGCTTGAAAGACTGAGTTGTTTGCAGACTCTCACATTTTTTGCTCGATTGTGAACCATCAAAAGTTTGAAGGTGTCTTTTGGAGCGCTTGTCCGAAGCGTGCCCACACCAACTGCAAAAAATAGCGCTGATGTGTCTTGAAGTGTGAGAAGTGGCCGCAGCTTTTGTATCTGTAGGTTTCTGATTGATTTGTTGCAATGGTTGGACAATCAATGTACTTTATGAGATTATTGTTCATTGCATCATACTCAAATATGATGAAGGCACGTGTTGCGGCCTAACACGTGCTATTTTTGTAGCATTCTTGTGAATGGTGACCCAGTGCATCGCTGAGGTTGGGCTTTGAGGTCGGCAGTGGCTTCTACTTGTACCTTGAGGGCTTTACCTTCCGTGGGCAAAATTTTTGTTGGAAAAGCTTGAGGTTACCGCCATTCTATTGTAGCGTGCACTAGGTCAAATGGGTCGCCGAGCTGATTCAAGCTGAAGGGGCTGGGCCATAGTAGCATTGTCTTTCGATGCTCCAAACAAGCTTTTGATCACCCCCTATTCAAACGGAGTGCCGCATTGTTCTACGATGCATTTTGTATCCTGTGTGCTAACAGTAAACATGCGCAGACAAGCAATGGGGCTACAATTGATGTATTGTGTGGTGTAGTGAATGTGATGCGCATGCGACTTGGTTTTTTTGTGGACAATATTCTCTTTGGTTGTCGGGAGTGTAGTGTTGAGGTGGATATGGTGTGCTGCCCAATCCGAGGGAGCTACACTCTTTCGCGAATAATGGGTTGATGAGCAAGCAGTGCCTAGCTAGGTAGTCGCTTGTGAACATGTTTTCACCGACGTAACGATTTTCGTTAACCCATGGAGTAGAGGTGTGAAGTGCTATGGATCCGTTGTAATGTTACCACACTCGAGTGTTGGTGTGTGCATGATATTTTTAATGTCCTCCACGGCGCACCCTTTAGGCGTGACAGCGGAAGCAACCAGATGATGTTAAGCTCGAGGATGGCGGTTTGATGGTGTTTTGCGTAAATCATGATTTGGCCATGCCTCCTTGCCGCTCTAGAGTAGATACGGTATTTGTAGAGGTTTCGGTCTTGTACGTCGTTAAGATATGTATGGGTTCCTTGAGGAATCATAGGAGAGTGAGGCCCAGAAAGAGCCCCTGCAAGCTATTGCACTTAACTCTACCAATGCCTCTCCCCCTGCCCCTACCCCACGGGGAATGGGGGAATGAGGCTCAAGGGGATAACCCCATGCAGTTTAGGTACATTGTAGATGTTGCCATGACAAACGCTCCGCAAGGCAATACTCTTTATAATTGGATTGTGTGTGAGTTTGAGGCAATTTATCGGAAGCATATTTTGCTAGTGCATGGCAACAAGGCTCAGTTGTTCAAGCAGCAAACACACTTTCACCAATTGTACATCAAAAAGGATGATTGTTGGTGACTGGCAGCCATTGTTCAATATTGTTTTTGTGCTCTTGTGTCTTGCTTGGGAATTGTATGCATTAAGTTGAAGCAAACACTTTGGTATTTGTATTATGGAATGTTTCCATGTAATGTGGCAATGAAATTGAGGAGTTGGGGGGGGGGGGTAAACAAAGAGCAATGGTAGAAACAAATCTTAAAATGTAGAAGAGAGTGAATTAGATGGAGAATGGCACAAAGGTAGTCAAGAATTGAAATTTGGAGGCAATGGTATCAGTGAAGAAGAGAAGGTCCCATGTTCACGAAGTCGAGAGTGTCCTGATGAATGTTCATTTATATTGGCGTTTAGTAGTTCTTTTTTTCTTCTTAAGGACAACCTTGTCTCAACCTGCTTCTGCCCTTCGAGAGAAAGGGAAGAGCAAAAAACAGAAGGTGCAATGTTCTCCCCGTACATTCATCGAACATGAAATTCAACTGCTCAATGAGAAAATTGAGGAAAAAACTTTGGAGATGCCGTATAGTATCCATGAGGGAAGCAAGGAGGCACACCCCTTGGCCCCGCTTAGAGTCCTTGCGGCACCAAATTGCACATACTTTTGGTTGAAATATGGAGATGAGGAGCTGCTCTCCATTAAGATTTGTTTCCATGTATGTTTTTGATGAAACACCCAGCACCTTGAGGCCGTGGCTCCATTTTCTCCAAGGGTGGTTGTCAAGTTGTGCAAGAGATTCGGTGTGTGGATCGATTGGATGAGTGGAACCATACACTTCCCATATTTTGTTGCCCACTATGTTGATTCCATGCCCATTGATTCCATTGGGGTTGCATCGTTTGACATGTTGTGCTCGTGTGCACAATTTTGTGCCTTTTGTTGGGCGTCCAAGTGTGACAATCAGGCAACAAGAGTGCGATGATGTGCACAGATACTGTAGGGCTAGGGTAGAACATTTGTTCGGCCATTTGTGGCATTGGGGTTTAGTGCACAATATTTGGAGGGGCAACGCGACAACCCTTCATAAGTATGTTTGTATATTGTTGCTTTTGACCCAATTTTGTATTCGATTTCAGAATTGCTACCCTCCTTATGGCCCTTGGACAACAAACCTTATGGGTTGTTGTGCAGGAGGAGATCGGATGGATGATGGCGATGATGGTGCTGTGTGTGCTTTGTGTTGTTGGAAGAAAGACTCTCTTTTGGAGAGCATTGTCTGTCACCTAAATTATTGTTCCAATTCTTTTGGAGAGCAATGTCTGTCACCTATATTATTGCTCCAATTGTTTGAAAACCCACACACGGGGATGAACTGGTAGCTGAGTAGTTGTTTGTATTGCCCTCTTGATTGTGCAATACTTGCGGGAAGGAGGGGTGTGTACACAAGTGTTGTGGCTCATGCATTTACTCTTTTGAGGGGCCACTTGGGTGGGGGGTATAATCAGGGCGTTCTGGGTGTACCCGCTGCTACAGTAGTGCGTGGCGCAAGTACTCCCCCTTAGGGTGAACCTATATTGGGAGTGTGTTATTCCATGGAGTACAAGAAGAAGGTTCACCAAGAACCTGGATTTCCCAACATTCCCCGGATTTTGCCCAAGGGATTGTGCATTGTGCCTGCACCATGCATGAAGTGTGCACGTTGTGGGCCTGCTGTGCACAAACTTCCCATCAGAACAAGTGCATCTTCTTCTTCAGGCCTGACACCGATAATCTCCATATTATCCACCAATACGAACACAGAACGCACAGCACACCATCGATGTTGAATTGTGTATGCTGAATTCCAATAAAAAAAAAAGGACAATACCATCCGTTTAGGCCAAGATGTTGCGTGTGCACGGCCTGCACTTGATGGCATGCAAATCTCAGTGGTATGATTGCAGCCAAAGCTGGCATGACATGACAGGTCTGCCCAGTCCAGCACAGCAGCCCCCTGTCCATGGACTCCATAACCTCGACAACCACACACGCACACATTGTGCCAATGAGGGGAGTCATGGCCCCTGTTTTCAAAAGCTGTCAGAACATGCAACACATGAAATTGAATCAATGGCGTGATCGTGTGCTTGCTTGTGAGCAGAGGTTCCATCCTTTTGAACATCGCAAGCAGCTGCTCCAGGCTCGGCCCTTGTTTGGCTGCGAACGCATTGCTCATGCACCATAAGTCTGTAATACAAATGAAAGCCACCATTGTGAACTTCCCTCACCCAGCTTCTTCCCCAACCTGTCGATTCACAGAGCGCTGCCCTCGCCATGCTGTGCTGCAAGCGCCCACAGTCAGTGCCTGTGGGTGCTGTGGTTGTGGTTGTGGGCCCAAGTATCGGGAAATTCTTTCATGAGCTCCAGCGCCTTGAGTCCAGGGTAGCACTTGTGCACGGGGTGCCGACCCCTGCACACTCAGCTCCGTCCAGCCCTGCATCGCGCGTCGGCAAAGCATCCGCACTCGCTGCCTCGG
This sequence comes from Eutreptiella sp. 'Long Island Sound 2002', assembly GCA_964036045.1. Taxonomy (NCBI): domain Eukaryota; phylum Euglenozoa; class Euglenophyceae; order Eutreptiales; family Eutreptiaceae; genus Eutreptiella; species Eutreptiella sp. 'Long Island Sound 2002'. Next base: position 10,296,092 of record OZ038378.1, on the reverse strand, counting down.
GTTTGGTGGCAGTGTTGCCTATTACAGACTCTGCAAGAGAACTGGATGCCGCGTTTCAACTGCACAAGGGACGACACCCCGTCCTCAGCGTGCTGCTGCATGACTCACCCCATGCTTGCCCTGGAGATGAGGCACTCTCAGGTAGGTCGCCCTCTGCCTTGCACAAGCACTGCCTTGTGCGAGCCGCGTGCGGCAACACACAGTTTGCGGACCAGGGCATAGCAGAGGATAGACAAGCTGGGGGCTTGTCGTATGTATTGTTGCTTCCTGGGTGCCCACCAGGTTGGGGGGGCGATTGCGGTTGACATTTTTTCGCAATCTTTTCGCAATTGCTTTTGGCTCGTCCAGCTTGCGTGCTTGTTGGTGCCCTTTGCCTGCCGTGTGAATGCACAACATAGAGATGAGACGCGGTGTCAACTGACACTGTGTTCTCTGTAGGAACTCAAGACCGACAACGGAAATTGGATGACAATGTCCACCGCCTTCGGTTCATGCTTCAATTCCATGGTGATATTGAGGGCCCACCTGCAGTAATTGTGATACCTGTGGACCATGTTTGAAGAGACACAGAAACATTCTCAGCCACCAGTGCAGAAGTGTTGCTCCTTGAGGCTTTGGGAGGTTTGGTTGCGGCACCGCAAATTTTTCGCAATTGGATTGGATTGGATTGGACCCTCCCTGATTGCCATCCCCCCCCCCCCCCCGCTGCTGCAACTCAAGCATGATATGCACAAAATATTGCACCATAGCATCCAGAAAGTGGTCGTGCTCAAGCTGTGTATTTTAATTGTCTCGCAGGGCACATGCAGTCACTTTTGCTATACCAATGCACTCATATCCTTTGCATCAGCGTTCGAGATCGCACAGCTGTGAGGGGTGGTAAGTGGGGCCACGCATGTACAGTGCACAGAGCATGCCAATGCCGCAGAAGGTCTGTCCAAGCCTGCTCCTGCCCTGGTGGCCTCCCAGACGACAAACAGCATCTCAAGCTTCTTTTAGCACCTTTTGGGCCTGTTTCGACCAAAACAATTCTAGAATACCTGATGCTGTCACAGTGTGCAGGATCAAGGCATTTCCTCATCCTAGCCACTGTGATGCCGGCCGGGATGTGGGCTGAGCCCCATCATATCGGAAGATGCTTTTCAACCCATGTTGCAGAGCAAGTGGCCTTCTGGCCTTGTTGCATTGGATGGTGGTCCCTGTGTGGGTTGCGTGCAAACTGAGAGACGAGATGTACAAGCCCTCCACGTTTCCTGCAGTGCATACTGGGCAGCCACTGGCCAGTCCACAAACAAACTTTTGAATTGGTGATGCACTCATCTCATTTTCTTTTGTCTCGCTTTACAAAAGTCACCATCGCTGGCTCATTCAGCTACCGGAGGGCGCGCAGCTGAGTGGTGTTTCAAGTCCAACATTGCTTGAGGCCTCACAGGAAGTGGAAGGCTGGTGCCAAAGGCTGAATCACCACGTTCAGAGGGCATTTTGGGGAAATGGATTTTCCTCGCGCCCGGCGGAATGGGAATGCAACGTAGTTGCCCCAAGCCATTGAACAAATTTTGGTCTTCAAGGTAGCCCCCAAGGTTTGAGGGTGTTGGGCTAGACAAGAGCGGCGTGCTAGACAAGAATTTTTTCTTTCTTTGACAATCAAGTGGGATTGGGCTGTAGCGCAATTCTGCAGAAGACAAAACATTGGTACCAACCACAGCGCGTTTTACTACCATTGAGAGCGGGATATCATCAAACAGAATCAAACAATGATGGGTAAAATTCTGCAACATCCTGTAGCAAAATAGAAACATACAGGCGAGGAAGCAGGGTAGAGGTTGGTGGGTTTATGTAATCATTTGTTCATAGAAAAATCACTCTATGGTTTGGTATTGGTTTTGAAAAGGAAGAACGTCACTGTCTATTATACTAAGGCATGCAAATACTGACTCACATCATGCTGAAATCTTTGCTTTTTATTTGTGTCCTAGGGTGTGTTGGGCCCATAAATAGCTCAAACTTGTTGTGTTGCTCTCATTTCAACTTCAGTAGGCATTTTTGTTGTATGGTGTATTTGTCCTTGGATGTGCTTTGCCCATTGGTGGGACTAAAGTTGGACTGCATCTGAGCTTCTACTTGTTGGTCAATTTTGCTCGAGGGTTTGGGGACAAATTAATTTTTTATTGCTACTTGGGGCTTATTGAATTCTTGTCATTCTCTGTGCTTTTTGCACCGATAACACGTGTCACCACCCAATCAATCCAAACTCTGCACAGTGCGGCATGCTACTTGCTTGGCGTAAACATGCACTACAATGACGCAACACCAACTCTGAATTTTGTTGCCATCAGGGGAATGTTGTCCGCCTCTGCATTTTTGGGACTTTCTTGCATCATTGCAAGTATGAGTGTGCGTGTGGTGTCTGTGTGTGTGTGTGTGTGTGGTGTGTGTGTGTGTGTGTGTGCGTGTGCGTGTGCGTGTGCGTGTGCGTGTGCGTGTGTGTGTGCGTGTGCGTGTGCGTGTGGGTGGGTGTGGGTGTGGGTGTGGGTGTGGGTGTGGGTGTGGGTGTGGGTGTGGGTGTGGGTGGGGGTGGGGTTGGGGGTGGGGGTGGGGGTGGGGGTGGGGGTGGGGGTGGGTGTGGGTGTGGGTGTGGGTGTGGGTGTGGGTGGGGGTGTGGGTGTGGGTGTGGGTGTGGGTGTGGGTGTGGGTGTGGGTGTGGGTGTGGGTGTGGGTGTGGGTGTGGGTGTGGGTGTGGGTGTGGGTGTGGGTGGGTGTGGGTGGGTGTGGGTGGGGGTGGGGGTGGGGGTGGCTGGGTGTGGGTGTGGGTGTGGGTGTGGGTGTGGGTGTGGGTGTGGGTGTGGGTGTGGGTGTGGATGTGGGTGTGGGTGTGGGTGTGGGTGTGGGTGGGTGTGGGTGGGTGTGGGTGGGGGTGGGGGTGGGGGTGGGGGTGGGTGTGGGTGTGGGTGTGGGTGTGGGTGTGGGTGTGGGTGTGGGTGTGGGTGTGGGTGTGGGTTTGGGTGTGGGTGTGGGTGTGGGTGGGTGTGGGTGTGGGTGGGTGTGGGTGTGGGTGGAGTAGACTCCACCCCTTGCAAGACCTATAGGTGATTAGGTGATTCATCTAACGCGCATTTCACCTGCCCTCTGCATGGGAATCCGGAGTGGTGTGCATGCTCCTTGATGTGCATTCCTTCGTTCCTTTCCTTTCTTGTGAGGGGCATCCAAACTAGCGCGCTCTGCCTCGCGTGCACTTGGCCCCATGAGCGGCAGGGCTCGTTTGTAAGCTGCTATGGGGATGGGGCTCGCGTGCTAGGGGTCATGTTTTGCTGGGTATTTCACCCACTTGGGGCATGGCGGTTGGGAGGGGCATCCAAACCAAGGCACTCTGCCTCGCGTGCACTTTACCACTTGTGAAAATGGGCCTTTTGTTGACTTGAGCCCACGGGCAAATTAGGTATAGCTAATGGACTTTGGCCTCATGTACCTGAGTTTGTGTGGGCACGAGGAAGCCTCCGCAAAGGATGAAAAATGGTTTTTGTTGTCAATGTGTGCACACCTAGGTGATATATTTGAGTGTGGCATTTGAACATGTGCACATCTTGCATGCCAGTGATGGTGTGGGAGATATGACACATAGCTAGTGGGCAAAGTTGTTGCATTGGGCGCACATTCAGCAAATCCCACTAGATAGGAAACCAACCCAAACCCACCCACTGCCTCTGTACAACAGGAGAAAGCAGCAAGAGAAGCATGTGTAATATCCTGCCGTCTCCAAACTTGTACTTGAATATACCTATGAACACCCAAAGTAGGAAGTGCAAACCTCATGGTTTTGGAGAACGATTGCCACATCCTGTTTGGGTAGGAATCCCAAAATCGAAGTTGCGCGTTCATCGAAAGTGCACTCTAGCACAACTCACACCAAAGTGCCCTATTGCATTTTGCATATTGTGTTTGGGCTTGGGAGGGCAAGGAACAATATTTTTGTAACAGGGCCATTTTGGGGGCACTTGGGAGGAAAGGCGTCTTGCAGACTCATTTCATTTCATTTCATTTCTTCTCTCTTCCTCCTTCTGCTCTGTACATGGAGGTCACGCATGTCCGTGAAAAGGCATTGTATTTAGCAGTGCACTAGACAGATATCACTTGGTGGTGTGCATGCGTGCATGCAAACACACACAGGAACCTCATACCCACCTTCTTCCTCCTTTTCCCGCATCTTTGGGTGTTCAAAGTCTTCATTGCTCTTGCAATGTGTTGCCACCACGGTTGCTGCCCGCTCAAAGCCCATTCACCACAGAGCAGCCAGACCCTCCGGGTTTTGGGCGCTTCAGCAGCCGTTGTGTTTGTGCTTTTCCTGATGGCATCAGTGGCTCCATGCACAAACATCGAGTTTCATGTCCAGACCAGACCCATTGCAACCCTTCCAGTCACCACCGGAACTGCCAGCCCTCGTGCTGAGGTGCAGCGATCTGGTGCTGCCGCCCTTGTGGGGCGTACTGTGAGTAGAGCCCCTGGGGTCATGGTTGTCCGCAGCGAGAGCGTGACCAATGGCCAAGCTCAGTGGGGCCTGGGCATCACGATGCCGATACTCTTCTGGATCCTGCTGACAGTATTGGGCTTGGCCTGGATGCGATACCTGATCCTGAGCATCAGTGCTAGTAAGGCAGATTCTGGTCTCTCATTGCACAGCAATTGGCATTGTGTGTGCGGATTCTGTGCACTGCCGTCGAGAGGATGTGGCTGTGTACATTCACGTTGTGGGGATGTGCAATGTGTGCGTAGGCATTGTGAGGCTGTGGATTGTGTTGAGTTGTGTGTGTGCGTGGCGAAAGGGGAGAGTGCTGTTGGGCTGTGTTCCACTCAAGCAAACCCCTTTGATGAGAACGGACCTGGACCTTTTCTTGCCCATACCCTTGGGCTTGGGGCTTGATTGAAGCAATCGCTGGTGCTACTGACTGACACGCCACTGACTGACAGTTGGTTTGCCACAGACGCTTGTGTCAGTCGACCGGCCATCCCCCGCGACTTCAGCAAATCCCAGGCACACCGCACAAGCGTCCCCTTTTCCCTCCTCTATCCCCTTCATTCCTCAGGTCTGCAGCTGTTCCCTGCCACGTACCGGGCCACCAGCACTAAGACATCCTCCTCCGTTGGCCTCCTGACGCACCAGCACCTACAACAACACCTCTCCATGGACCACGATGCATCTCTCAGTACTGCCTCCGCCCCGCCGACCCTCGGCCACGCCCTTGGGCTGCACCCCGACTGCCAGACCGCCTACTATGAGCCCCGGCTGCCCTTCAGCCTCGTGCTTCGCGCTGGCGGGTCCAGTAAACGCAATGCCCGTCAGGCAGTGGCGCGCTTGAGGGCGTTGCTGAAGCAGCCGGGCTCCGGAAGTGCGCTCCGCCAGTGCGCTCCGGGCCCGTCTCTTGACCCTGGGGCCCACTCCCTCTCGGCGTTGGCCGCGGGTTCATCGGTGGCTGTGGGCCCCGCATTCAAAGCGGGCGTGGGGAAGGCGGACATCACGGGCCCTTGTGCCGAGACCACCTTCTTGGGGTACGGGAACTTTCAGGAGAAGGGGAAGGGGATCCTCACGAGGCTGTACAGTCGGGCCTTCATCTTTGAGGATCCGCAGGTGAGTGTGCGTGTGTGCGTGCGTGCTCTGTTGTTGCGTTTGGCCCCTTCATTGGTGAGGCGGGGGCAAGTGTTGGGGGGGGGGGAAGAGTAATCCTGGCAAGACCCCCCGCTGGTGAGGCAACACAGGACGGGGGATTGGAAAGTGTGTCTGCGAGGGCGCCGTGTTGGATTACCCATAGTCGGGGGCTGCCGCACAAGGGCCTGAGGGGAGGCCGGGCAAGTCCACCCGGTACAGCTACAAGCACCGTTCCACGTTACACATGGCCGACGAACAGTGTGGACTGACGTTGTTGAACACGGCCGTCCAACAAGAGCTACAAGAACCATTTCTCTTGGGGGCACATTCGGGAGTAGTTTGGAACGGGGCTTCCGTGACCGAGCCTGTATTGTGCTGAAGGCCTGAAAATGCGCGGCTGTTTTGATGCAATGCTTCTTTTCTTGGCCTCAGTTTTTTCCCACTTTTTGCCAAAGATCGATACGTGCCACAAGGTCCATTTCGGCGTTTTGTGCCTGGACGCCTGATCCATAAGAGCTTGATGCCAGCGGCCCACTACTCGCCTGCTTGACTTCTAGAAGTTTCGGGATCTAGTGCCCCACTTCTGACCCCAAGTGCGCACGATGAGAGGATGCAGTGCACTAACAAGGTATGCGAAACACAAGCCAAAGGCAAGCCCAGTTATCCTCGAAGGGGCGATAAAGGAATGTGGATCGGAAGGCGTGCGTCACTTAGTACATCTTTGTTTGGTCTAGGGCGCACACAGTCCGTTTTCAATGGATATCATTTTTGCATTTCTGTGAATAAGCGCGATTAGCTGTGCATGTTGTGTGTTCTGTGTGTGAAATGTGACTGCACGTGAGCGCAAGACAGCAAGTGTCAGGAACACACCTCGTTCGGAGATCACGTACCCTCCCTACTCTCACACGTGGGCAGTGTGCCCGTGCTCGATCTAACAAAGCCCGCTGCAGGGTTCTTACCGCACCCTATCAGATCTTTGAAAAGCCTAACGCACCTATTTGCGACCACACACTGGTGCCGCAGCTCGATGGCCCATCTTGCGCACAAGTCGTTGCAGATTTGTGTGGAGTTCAGGGGAAAGAGGTATATCGAGACGAAACAGGAGCAAAATCGTAAAGATAGTCTTCAGAGCAGGGAAGGATGCTTCCCCAATGTCGAAATAGGGTTGTCCCTAATGAAAAAGTGAACCCAGCAGCAACACTAATAATTTTCTTTTTCACTCATGTGCACTCTTTCCCGTTTGCGCACGTTCTATCATGTGTCGCCAGGTTTATTGCTCTTGAATGCTGGAATGCATATGGTGCATTCATTTGGTGGGAGGAAAAGGTGCGAGGCCTCTTTTGGATGGAGTGATGGGATGCACGGTGCGACGCCGCTTCGCTCAACACTCCCAGGATGGCCTGCTTGCTTCTCCTTTGATTCACGCAAAGACATGGAGGTATACGGCAGTTGGTGCGCGATGTACATACAATCCACAGGGTACCCCTCCCCCCCCCCTTGCGCATGCACGGCCTTGTCTAAGCATGGGGTGGGCGTTGAACCGCCGTTTTGAGGAATTTTTGGGACCGCTGTTTTTGTGGTCCAGAATTGAGGATTGGGTGTCTGTAGAGCGTTTGTACAGGGAAAGAGGGGCTCATTCATGTCTGTGATGGTGCAGTCTGTTCAACATTGTACTACACATTGGAACCCCATGCTGCTTGTTCTGATGTGATTTTCATCCATGGCTGACAATGTTATTCCCGGTCTGGCTGTCACATGTGTCACGCGCATGCACGGCCTTGTCTAAGCACGGGGTGGGCGTTGAACCGCCGTTTTGGCCGGACTTCTGGGACCGCGGCCGTGCTTGCGCAAGGGGGGGGGGGGTACGATCGCTGCCGCACACCTCTGCTCAGGGTCAGCGGGCGGCATTTGTGGCGGTGGATATAAATCAAATGTCTGATTTGATCCGTTTGGAGGTGCTGGACCGCCTCAAGGCCTCGTTTGGGGACCTGTACCACATGGCCAACACGATGCTGACAGCCTCACATACGCACACCGCCCCCGGAGGCTTCTCCGGGTACCTGTTGTACGACACCACGTCTTTGGGGTTCGACCAGGTCAACTTCGACGCCATCGTCGCGGGTATTGTTCGATCAGTGGCCCTGGCTCATGCCTCCATGGCTCCGCAGGACGTCAGCCTCGGCACTGCTACTGTGGCTGGGGCGCAGAAGAATCGGTCTCCGCAGGCGTACGATGCCAATCCACCGGGAGAGCGTGCGCAGTACCACGAAAAATTCGACGCAGTGATGACAGGGCTCCGTATCGGCGACAACGGGCTGCTGAATTGGTTGCCGGTGTGTTACACAGCAAAGACTGGCGGTCTAAGCCTCACAGTTGTGACCCCCAGCCAAAAGAGTCGCACACTCACCAGCAAGACTGGGTGATCCTGAATCCGTTACACAGCCCTCCACTGCCCTCAACAAAGTGTCAATGATGCACCGGCCGCTCATCCACCCCTCAACAACTCCCAACAAGTTTGTGTGCCTCGCTCCGACGGGCAACAGCCCTCAAGCAGCATCCACCCGCACGCTGAGCAACCTTCAAGAGCTCTCAACACCTCATGGCCTGAACCGCAGCTCATGATCTGCAACAACCCTCATCAATCTTCTGCATGGATGGCGGCCTTGCTGGAAGATTCAACTTTCATCAATCCTTTCAGCCCCCCAAACCCTCTCTGCAAGGAGTGGCAAATGGTGCCTCGGTGGAATACACAAGATGAGGTACACAGCACACTTAACATGTCCGGAAGCAAAATCGGTTTTGACTTTATTTCAGGCCGTGTGTGGGGCGCTGTTGCACCCCGAATGCCCCCCCCCCCCCCGCGCCCGGCTCCACGTGCGTGCATTGCGGTTGTCTGATACAAAGTGACATGTGCTGTGAACTGTCCAACATCAGCAGTCCACGGGATGGAGACCTTTCTCACAGAACCCCAACGACCTTTCCTCGACCTTTATCCCTCCTGCCCCTTGGGCCCTCCCTCATGGCACCCCCCCCCCCCCACCTCGGAAGCGACGCGCAGCTCGAACACGGGTGCCTCGTGACGGAAGATGTGCATGTTTTCCGTAACATCTCCTGCTGAGACATCTTTGCTCTTCATTGCACATTAATCCTCATCCCAGGGGTTGTTACAGTACCAAAGATGACAGTGTTGTGCAGCATCCCCCAGCTCTGTGGGGCATATGCGTTCACAGAACAGTATGAGTATCGTTTTCATCATCTGTGCAACCATCTGGTTTTCTTTCCGGTGGAGGGGTCACGGCGATGACGTATGGGCCCTGATTGGACTGCGATGAGCGTCTTGCACGTCATCGTCATTTAGCTGACGCTGCAATGCCACAGACCTCTCACTTGACGAGAAGGGAGCACTCTTGCTGCGTTTCGGCCAGTGCCTGTCTGTCACGTAGAACATGAATGAAGCAAAAAGTGGGCTCCCTGGGGGATGGGAGTGGCATGTTGTGGGAGCTGCGTTGGCTGGGGTTGGGACTGAAGATTTGCGAAATGGTGCATGTGGTGCATTGGCTGTAGTTTGTGGCGCAAATGGCCACACCGGGAGCACGAGAACTGAGTGTTCATTATTTCCCCCCTCCCCATGTCAGGGAGTGCAGCGATGTTATGCACAGTGCCCTCATCAGAGATGCACCTGTGTGAAAAGATGCATGCCACAGGAAGCAAGTGCGCAAACAGGGTCCCTCACCGCCGTATCTTGAGACACCCCAAAAAATTCCATACAGGGGGGGGCTTTAATTAGGCGGTGAAAAAATTTGTTTGGACAAATTTCGAAGCCCTCCCTCGTACCAAATATTTCCTTCAATTTTAAGGATTCTTTGTGCCATATTGTGTCAGGGGGTGCCATAACGACACTCACCCTTTTTTTTTCACTATGACATTCACACTCTGATGTGACAACCCATCACAGATCGTGATGGAGCTTAGTAGGTAGTTGCACTAGGTTCTAGTTCTAAGGTTCCTGGGTTCAAACCCGGCTTTGAGTAATTTTTTTTGCTTCGCTTTTTTGGTCTTTTTTATGTCTGCATGTCTGCATGTTTGCATGTGCCTGCACCCCCAGGACATGGATGCTACGGGAAGCAGCAGCAAGGGGCCTCGTACCAAACTTTGGGTAATTTTTTTTGCTTCGCTTTTTTGGTCTTTTTTATGTCTGCAGGTCTGCATGTTTGCATGTGCCTGCACCCCCAGGACATGGATGCTACGGGAAGCAGCAGCAAGGGGCCTCGTACCAAATTTTTCCTTCATTTCTAAGGAGCAGTACCAATTTTTTACCCCCTTAATTTTGGTCATCCGAAAAAAAACCCCTTAAATTAAAGCCCCCCCCTGTAACTTCGTCCCAGAAATGCCGCGGAAATCTCATGAAGCTCCCAGAAGTCAAGTCAAGGGACACGAGGGTGGGGGCCTCCTCCGAACTGTGGTACATGGGTTGACTGGACCCCCTCCAATATTATGGGAATTGCCATGGAAACGAATAGGGGCGAGCCGTCCACAGCGCTGAGAAAGATTGGGCTCCCGGACCACAGTGACCAACTGTTTCCGCATTCAAATGCTGTGCATGTTGATGCATGCTGCACCTGATGCATCTGTCCACAGGTACACCCCACCAGCATGGGCAACACCAGCACTCTGGTCAGTAGCGACAACAAGGGTTTCGCCGCGCATGCGGTCGAGGCACACCGCAGCCCGGGTTTCGTGGCCGCTTTTGCTCAGAGCAACGAGGGCGACGTGTCCCCCAACCTCTGGGGGCCTCCAGACGGCACGCATGACCTGCTGCGCATGCGCACCATTGGGGGCCGGCAGGCGGAGTGCGCGGAGCGGCTGCTGGCGTCTGCCTCGACGCCGCTGACGGGGCTGGTGCGGTGTGGCGTCATGCATGTGAACTTTGCGGGCATTCACTTGCGCCCGCAGTACCATCAGTACGCGGCGGGTCCCCTGGGCACCCCTGACCACACCTCGTCCGCGACGTATGGGGCGGGTGTGATCAAGGGCGCCCCGGCGGATGGCCCGGTGGATGACTACGGGGCGGCCAGTTTCGTGGAAATGATGGCGCAGCGGAGCCCAGATCAGGGGGAGAAAAGTGTGTTGGTGGATCTCGGGGCCCTCAACGCCGTGCCGGAGGTGCTGCCCCTGCAGGTGTGGAGGCCGAGGAGGACGGTTGAGTATTCATCAATGGCTTCGATTGCAGAGACGTAGTCAAATTGGGGACCGCAACCTCAGAAGAGCCCATCTGCTGCCACATTTGCAAGAAAAAACATCCTGACCGGAGACTGACGGCGGAATAAAGGGGAGATGAAAGAAACACGTGGCTCGGCTTTGCAGAGATAAGGGGTGTGGCTCGCGTGGGGGAATTACAAGCCCTTTGCACGGGATTACCCCTTGGTCCATGCAGACTTCCTCTCTGTTTGTTGTTGATTGCTTGAGGGTGTATGCGTGTAGGTGTGGGTTGGTGTGGATGCGTGTATGTGTCGGTGCATCCGCGCACGACTATGTGTACTTATGTGTGTGTGTGTGTGTGTGTGTGTGTGTGTGTGTGTGTGTGTGTGTGTGTGTGTGTGTGTGTGTGTGTCTGACTGCGTGCCTGTTCTTTATGATTACTGCGCAGTGCAGTCTTATGGTGATGTGGCTGTTGTCCTGTTTGGTCAGGGCTGAAAGGGCTTACAGGCCAGAACCACGAAGTACCTCGCTGCCACCCCTCCACAGCCTCGGCAACCATTCCACCACCATTCTCCCACGACCCCGCCGCCACTCCATGGCCACACGGCCGCTGCTGCATCGCCGCTCCACCATTGGTACTGCACCACATTCCTCCACTGTGGCTCCATCACCGCCCCAGCACAACTTACACTCACACTTGCATGACACTTAAACCGTCCATTGGCAGCCACCACCACGTCCACGCATCCAGCGCCACTTTACAACCACTTGATCCACAGACATTCCACCGCCACCTCACTGCCACCCCACCACCCCATGCACCAACATATTACAACCACTTCGGCCTAACTGAGCCGCAACACCACCACCATTCCATGGTCATTCCACCGGCACCCTACCAATACTCCATAGCCACTTCGCCCACACCACTCTGCCACCATTCCATCACCGCTCCATCACCACTACACAGCCACTCCACTGGCACTTCATGACCACTGCACCAACATTTTACCAGCACCCCATAATCCTTTTGCCGACCGACTCCACGCTGTTGCAGGTGATGATTCTGGGGCCCCTGGCGATCATTGGCACACCTTTCGAGCTCACAACAATGGCCGGCCGCAGACTGCGTGGGACCGTGCAAAAGCCGTTGCAGGCATTGGGCGCCGAGCATATTGTTCTGTCAGGTCTGCTCCAAAGACACCGCACCCCTCAAAGTGCATGCCCCCTTACGCCGGGATGAGTGGTTGCGGTTTCGACAGTGGTCGACGTGGCCAACAAATGCGATCTCGTGACTGTTCTGGGCTTACGCCTCCTCATGAGTCTCAACGGTACTGGCACCCTTGGGGGCAGCCTCGATGGCACCCTACGGGGGTGTCCTTAGCGCAGTGCGCGCGCAGTGCAACTATTTGGCCGTACTAGAGACCCATACTTTGTGACACTAGGGGCATCATTGTTGTTTGACAACAGGTTTTTGATGCTTCCTTCGCATTGGGGGTATGGTGGATTTGATTTTCGCCCATCCAGCCAATGCATCATCAGGCCATGATGCTGAGAGCACTGCTAATCATTGGGCGAATACCTGGTGCATAGGCCAATCGTACCCCCCCCCCCCACGTGTGCAACAACCGCTCCCTGGTTCCACGGCAGTTTTCTCGTTGCAACTTTTTTCCCCACGGAATTGAGTTGTTCATGGTTGTGGTGGATACAGGACAGCTATTCAGGAATGCAGGACAACATTTCATGTGTGTTGCACGGCAATGCATGCATTTGTAATGCACATTGAGGCACATGGGACCGAATTTGAGGTATTTCTCAGGACATATTTACTTTTACCACTTCTTCCATTCCTTGTTATGTACCACAGACGTCCACCCGGTGCGCAACCTGTCCAGAAGCAAACGGAGATCACTAATTTTTTTGCGGCCCAAGGCTTGTCACCCCACAAGTAATAGTTCCACACAGGAGGCCGCACTGATCATCGTTTCCGCGGTACGGGGCTGCTCACGGCCGTGCGCAAGAACCGACGCCTGGTTCCGCAGTCAAACATTGCCGGTTCTTAGACACAAAGGCGGGGGGGGGGGGGGGGCTTCGAATGCCCCAGGACATACCATGGCCCCCACCCCTATGGTGCTGTTCGGAGCCGGCCATCGTGACCTGCATCTGCAACGGAACCGTTTTTGAGTCATAGTTCAGGCAGGAATTCGACGATATAAGGGGCCTGTTCCGCCGCAAGACCAAGAGCCTGCGTTCAATCCATAACCCTTGCACGTCCCTTGAGGCTGCTCTTGAGATTAAGGTATGTGAACGTGTTTGAGAATGTGACTGAGGCTGATTTTGTGCAAAAGGGCAAACCAATGCAAGGAATTCAGTCGGGTATACCCTGGTGCCGTCACCTACCCCACTTTTGCCTCCTAAGTCACGTAGCCGTGGCCTCATCCCATTGCCATTGCAGTCGTGCCCCGTCACAAGACCCCATGGTGTCAACGTCAGCTTTGGCCTCAATTCAGTCGGGTAGTTTCAACAGCTCCGTATCGCAGAATCAGGAGCAGTCTCAAGGGGCACATCTGCTTCGTGTGCTGACCCACAAAGTGAGATACAGCACAGATGGCCTGGATGTAGGTGTAAAGTGCGAATTCTCTGGCGGCGCTACAAAGAGTTCTGAGTGACTATTGGCGAAGTGCATTACGGATCCCACTGCCATCTTCACCTCCGCAGAGTACGTATGCTGCATACCGTATCATACGGCCGCTTTCTTTTTGGGACAGGCCCCTCCAACTCCTACGCCGGATACCTGACCACGCGGGAGGAGTACGCCGAGCAAGCGTACGAGGGCTGCTCCACCCTGTTCGGCCCCAACCAACTGAACGCCCTTGAGCAGGAATTGGTAGAGCTGCTGGGCCAAATGCAAACAACACCCGTTGTGACCACGGGCCTGAGCCCTGTTCGCCAGCAGCCCAAAAGGTTGGCCACGGTGCAAGGTATTCCCCTCCCCCTTCCCATGTGGCGTACGGGCCTGGGCCACGGAGAGGTTCGGGTGAGCCCGGCCATACTGCGCAGGAGGAAGGGGAGATCTGAGGGAGGAATGGGGTGGCGACAAAGATATTGTGGTGTGTGTCTGCGATGGTGGGTAAGGCTTGTTCGTTGATGTTCATGTTGTCGCCATTGCTGTCGTGAGGATGGGCCTGTGCGAATGCAAGAGGTACTCGCTCTGGCAAGCAACGCTCCCGCGATTCCCTGCCGTCGTGCGGTCAGTTTACGTGAATCCCCGTGCCGTGCATGACCCCCTCCCGATATGAGACCCAGGCAGGGGCGGCCCTCATAAAGAATAGTAAAAACACAAGTTTACGACCTACACACAGACCCCTGTGGGACTGGCATATGCCCCAGGCCCCGAAGATGGGCCCGTTGACCATCGTCGGTCGCTCGGCCCCGTGGGATGGACGCACTCTTGATTGAGGGAGAAGGTTGGTGCTCAGACGTCGAGGCTCCGGACTGTATCACCGCCCTTCTACGACCACTTCGTACGCATGTTGGGGTTCCCCACCCCCTTCCCCCTCGGATGCCCCCCTTGCCCCTAGCCCACCCCCCGTCTGCTCTGGATCCCCCAACTCAGGCCGCAAGGGTCGGGCGCTAGACCACGCTTAACGCCCCCCTTCTTCGTGTCCTGTCTGCAATAAAGAAGACCTCGCCACGATTCCTCTCTCCACTGAGTATCACGTATTCCTCCTCCGGCACTGGCACAGCCCATGGCAAGCGGGCAGCGGTCGTGCACAGAACTGCAGGGCACACTGAGGAATACCGTAGGTCACGCACATGTCCTACCGCCCTCCGATGGCGCTGGCCCTGGCGCTTGCCCCCCAAGAACCGCTCCCTGTGTGTCGGGCGTGTGTTAGCGGGGGATGCCCGTCTGACTTGGGCCGTACTTGTGCGAGAGAGCGAGGCACGGTACAAGTACGTTGAGGGTTGTGCACATGGCCACTGACAAGCTCTGCTTTCATCTTCGGTGCTTGGGATTGGGCCGTTCAGGCGATCTGCGATCTGCCTGGGCCGCAGGAGACAGACGGGCATTCAGGAGGAGGACAGGACCACGGGGGCCGTTGCATGTGCCACGCCTTTTCTGCAGAGGGCCTGTGCGATGTGCCTGTGCAGTGTCTTTCGTGCCTCGTGCCTGTCCCCGTGCCCATTCCTTCTGTGCGTATGCCCGTGCCCGTGCCCGTGCCCGTGCCTGTGCCTGAGGGCGTGCAAGCCGCGGTGCAGCGTGCCGTCAACGGTGAGCGCTCGCCTGATAAGCGGTGAACTGAGGACAATCAGTGAGGCGTTCTGATGGATTTGATCGAACTTGGTGAAGAGTGGGTACGGGGGGGGCTGCTGGATCGTACACTGTGGACGGCCGATGCTCAGCAATCCGTGCACATACCCTATTCCAAGGCCCCGGAAATGTATGCATTTGCCATGGCCAAGCCCACCCCCGAAACGGAAGCCCCCAAAAGTGTGGTGTGCTCACCGGCCCGTGACAGCAGGCGGACCTATTGCTGTGACTACTGCGGTGCTCATCCCCGGTTTCATGTCAGTTGGGAGCTTCTGGCGAAACCCCATCCATGAACCAGTGGTCTGGGGCGTGATGGCGGTAGTGGACGGCGGTCCGCGACGCCCCCTGCGTGAACTGATGGGCAGCCCCAGTCGTCCACGGTGTCAGGGACTTCTGTGACTGTGGGTGATATGCGGGTGGGACGGCCGTCGTAAAAGTTGTGCTATCGTGGCCCACCCTCGTCCCGATGCATTGTGTTGTGTTGCTTCTTTGCCACAGTGCCCGACGATGCGCTCCCCCCATCCCAACATTTCGGAGACATACTGCAGGATGTCCCCCAGGGCCCTGTGACGCCTGGGCAGTGGGCCGTCGTCAAGTTCCGAGGGGCACATCCCAACAACCGTTTGCAGACCGACTCGTCATATATTTGGGTGGAACGCCAGGTCTCGCCTTCTGCCCCCAGACAACTGCTGGTTGGATGGCCCCAGTGCGTAAGGCGGGTGAGGCAGGCGGAGGGACCCTGGCACGACCCGGGTACGAGTGCCATTTGTCCCGTTCCCAGCCGACGAATGGCGCTGCAGTAGTAGTAGTAGTACCCTCAAGCCCAGGGAATTCTTGGGGGCGGGAGGGGTCGACCCCTCAGCTGCCAGACCGCCCCTCCCCTTTCCCTGGCCTTGGGCCAAACTGCCCAGTCGCCCCACACAGCCATGCTGTGGCCTGACATGACCATTGGTGCCGAAGGCGCCGGAAGTAAAATTCTGTCGACTGCAGCCTACCACACCAATGGCAATGACGCATGTCCACATGGCGCTGGCACAGGCTGCTGCTTGGCAGTGGAGGGTGGAGGTGTTGAGGGATGCCAGACACCGGGTATCATGCCGCCGCCGTCTGCCCCACATGAACGACATGAACCCCCCGGAGCCCAGGGCTCCTTTGAACAACTCGGCACCACTTGGGGGAGCCCCCCCCCCCCCCCCCCTTGAAAGATCGGGCCAAATTTTCTTCCGGGTCTTCTGCCGATCAAAATTTTTCTCTAGCGCCTTCGGCGCCAATTAGTTGAGACCAAAAATTTGCTTCGGTGCATTCGGCACCACTGGGCGGGCGGGGGGGCTGGGGGGGGGGGGGGTGGACCCCCGCTGCAATTTTTTTAAGGCCAACGTATTTGCCTCAAGTTGATCGGGGCGAAGTGGCGATCATTTGGATGTAATTTTGATGCATTTATGTTGGGCCCCCCAGCCCCCCACTTCTACTGCGGGGGGGGGCGCCTCTCAAACCGAACCACGGTGGCAAATTGCGCAAACCTCAGCGATTGCTCGGACAGTGGGCGCAGAAGGCCATGGGGGGCAGGCACGGCTGGAGCCTCATGCGGACACTGCAACCGGACCATTTGGGGCCTCCCTTCACAAGATGGCAGCAGCGGAGCTGGCACACATCAGCCCCCAGGGGCTGAATGCATGACAAGATGGTCGCATTTTCCTGAACCAAATGACGCTGACAGCCTCTGTCTTTGCGGTGTACGTTCCCGGGGCAGCCCACGGTCCGCGGCCCTGCACCGGATGCCTTTGGGCATTGCATGACTACGACCCACGCCGCCTGCCTCCCGGTGTTATGTGTTGGTTCTGTGCGCGCACAAAGTCGTGATGGTGCACTCCCAGGCCTCTGCCGCGTCCGGCGCGGCACCCGGCACGACCACACCACACCACACCACACCACATGCCACACATCGGCTGGTGCCAATTTCCAACCTGAGCCAACCTTCTCCAACCTCCGCGTCCCTCAGACCCTCCACCCTTTCCAAGACTGCACAAACCTGCCCAATACTGCACAAGCGTGTGGGTAAAACGGGATGTCATCATCACCCACACACACACACACATCCCTCGTGGTCAGGTGTTGTTCTGGTTGTTTGCAGGTGGGGAATGAGTGGCAAGTGGTGGCCACCGACAACAGTCCAGACACCCAATTTATTTGGTCCCGAGATGCCCCTAATTGCTCCATCATCGAAGTGCGGTGGAACATTCCACCGGATGCGGCGCCCGGCTTGTATCGCATTCGGTATACAGGACATGCCAAGGCCCAGGGCCGCTTGACCTCAATCGGCGGCGTGTCTACATCTCTTCATGTGGTTGCAGCCGCAATGAAAGCAGTGTGACCCAGTGGCCCTGCTCCCAGAGAATGTGAGAACAAAACAAAACGGGTGCATGAGAATGATGGCGAAGGGGAGCATGCGGGAGTGAAGTGGAGTGGAATGGACAGCCACGTGACGTGACATCTGTGTACCACGACCGGTGCACATGTTGGTGCACTTGATTGGTGCACTCTGCACAGCCGACAGATGCGTTGTTATGCGTTAAATTCTTCTCCGAGAGGCCGAGAGGAGGGTCTGCACGCTTGCCTTTAATCCCGTTGCCCCCACCCCCACGTGGTACTTGGAAGGGGCCATACCTGATGGTGTTTTCGCGGGGTTGCTGTCCTAAGAGCAGCCCTTCCCCTCGACATGGTCAAAGGGAAAGTGACTGATGGTTGTTGGCTCCCGCAGCGCATTGCCGCAAGGGGCCAACGGGGAATGGGTGCACCGTGCGCAGGTGACGGCGTCAATCCCGACTGCTCCACCACCCTCTGCCGCCACTGCCGGTCGACATGCTTGAGCAAGATCAAGTGGCGTCTGCGTTGGTTGTGCTGATACAATAATGAATGTTAGCTGGCTGAAGAAGCTGAGCATTGTATGCAAGAAACCCCTGACGGGGACCGCCGTTGGCAGCCGAGTCCGGCACCTCTTTGTCGTGCACAAATCTCCAAGAGAATAATCAAAGAATGAGGGCAGGAGATTGGGAAGGGGGGCTTGAGTAGAACAGTGGGTCATGCAAATTTCAATCTTGTGAATACCTCGCAATTGGGCTACACTGTTCACAGCCATGATGATTTGTTCAGCAGCAGTCCTCATCCTCTCACACCTCTTTTCATATGCCTCTCTTGCTTCTTTCTTACTCCTGTGCATGGGGGGGACGTCGGGGGGTACGCGACTCCCCCCCCCCTGCCCTCCGGGCCCACTTAGTTACCAAGGGTCAATGGCAGCGAGCCGAAGGCGCCCGAAAATTTTGTCCCCTTTGCTGGGGACCCCCGAGAATGCAGGGGTTAGGTAGCATTTCCGACCACTTGCGGGCCCCCAAGAAGGCAGGGGTGAGGTAGCCAATTTTGATTTTGAGGTAGCCACTTTTGATCAGAGCTTTTGAGCGCCAGATTAGCAAGACGAGGCGCTATACAAATGTCGTTTGTTGTGAAGTGAAGATCCTGCATTCAGAGCAAAACCCCGGTCCAAGTGCAGCGCCAAATTCTTTCAGGGGCGAACGCACTGCGTTCTTTCTTTCATCTTTCTTGTTCTCTTTCCCACGCTTTGTTGCGTAGCCCCTTGAGTTGGGGTTAGGGACTCGCAATCCACACTTTGTTGCGTGGCCCCTTGAGTTGGGGTTAGGGACTCGCAATCCACACTTTGTTGCGTGGCCCCTTGAGTTGGGGTTAGGGACTCGCAATCCGCGCTTTGTTGCATGGCCCCTTGAGCCCCGTGCTCCTGTACTTCCATTGCTCGTTGACGGTGTCCATGTCAAAAGAGGTCCACCATACTTATTAAGACGATCATGCTCTACTTGACTACCATGTGGCGGACCAGCAAAAGTCTTTGCATATGCGGCTCTATATTTATACTAAGGTCCAGACCTGATTCTGTCTGGACGCAGGTCTCGTTCTCAGGATTTGGAAGCACCATGCTTTCGATTACGTATAAAATCTGACAACACATGTGGTGCCTTTCCCTGTGTGTCAGGCGTATTTTGCAGAGTTGGATGTCAAAGTACTGTAAAGTATTGTTGCAGCAACTTCATGGGGAGAAGTGTCAAAAAACAAGCGTTGACAGCCCCCAAGCCCCCCCCCCCCCTTTCTGCTGTTGCACAACTTTTTCTTTTATTTATACCTTTGCAAATGATATTTTGCTGCGACGAAATGCCTGTAGCATCTGTGGTGTTTGCACTCTATCCCTCCAATCTCCCACATTTGTGGCAGGCTGCTCCTCCTCATGGATTCAGTAAAGAAATTGCGATGGAAGGTGCTCCAGCTTTTGTCCAAGAAACGGATGCAACGTCTCTGTCCTTACTGCTCGCCTCTGTATGCAGCGACCGGGGCCACCCAATTTACCCGAGCAGATTTTTTCTTTGTGAGCAGCATCTGTCAAGATCTTGATGCTCAAACACGCATGACAGGTCTCTGGCGTGTGGCTTGGACACTCACCAATTGTTACCAAGTTGATTTGCACAGTCACAGCGCAGTTTGCACAAGAGGCACTGGTTTAGCAGTCAGTGCATGAGTAACATCTAGTGGCCGATGAATGTCACCGGTTGTGGGGATGACCGCCCAAAGTCCGCCACCATGAATGCCACATTGCCTTGTGGGACACACTCAGACCCCTATTGCAGTTGCATGTAGGGTGTCTGTCATTTGTGTGATTGCAAACACCGCTCTTGTTTCTGGAAATATGAACCGTCAACGAATTGCAGTAAAACCCCAAATTGCACGATTTTTGGGCAAATGCTTTCCTTTTTCATCTTGTGCATTTCCTGGGTTGACGTTCTGGCATCAAACGCCCTGCTGATTTTTCACAGTTCGACTCCAGTGACCCAGCAACCTTTGAGGGACAGATCCAAGATCCTAGCTTTTCTCGGGGGGGGGGGGGGACCCTCAGGGGTGTGAGGGGACTGTCATGGGAGTGGGGGTACCACATTTTATTGAGGTGTGGTGTCTCACATTCAGGAAGTATTGTTCATTGAGGGATGGTATGCTTGTTTAAGGCTGGCAGAGAACAATGCAATGAACCACTAGGCTGGATTTCGGTCTATGCTTTTGCTGTATGTGCCTCTTGTGTGGGAACACTCGTGTGGTTGGACTGAGGATGACCGCAGGCTAGTTTTTGCTGTGGGCAAGGTTTTGCCTGATATTTTGTGTGTGCAATGCATGAGTGTTTGCGCGAGTACTCAAACAAGTCAAACATATGAAACTGCTCCTGCGTGCCTTTTTTTTGTCATCACTCCTCCTTGTGCCTGGATTTGGTATTTTGGTTCCTGTTGGTTACGTTTTGGCAGGCAGAGGTTGCAATCCGCGGAACTGCATGACCTTCAAAAGGCGTCGACGGTTTTTGACACCTGCTTCAAAACTGCTTCTCTGGGTTTGGGCCAATGCCACCATCCTGTAATCACATCATATCATATCACAATTGTCGTGTCATGATATCACTAAGTTATGTGTGCATACCTTTCATTCAGACATTGTCATAGCACATGTATTGTGAAACAAAGCTCTCCACAATGCTCCACAGACATACTAAAGATATTCTATCTACAACGTGTCAAATTTTTTTCTTGTCTGGTGCTGAAGCTCTCTTCGTCTGGGTAACGATTGCCCACAGTGCGATACGATCTTTTTTGGACTACTTAGTCCAACTCGGCGATATCTTGTATCTTCTTTCGGTATATCAGGCTGCTTTTCCCACGTTACATGAGCTTGGATCAACTTGTGTTGCTCGGCGCTATCAGCAAACATCATCGACGGCTTTGTCCCAAATGGCCTGACTCAAAGCTCATATCAAGTGGGTAATGAAACTAGTCTTTCGAGTGTCTACTTTTGTGCACTTATCGGACAAATGGCAAGAGTTAATTGGGCAATGTTTCGCTATTGTAGAGAAGCGACTAAGATTGCCTGAAGGAACTTAACACAACCGCTCACCCCTAGGCGTTTTTGGACGAAAATACCTCCGATGGAGAAAAAGTGTCAAAATTGATTTTAGGTCCCTAGGAGTCCAAAACACCTCTTGCCTCCCCTCAGCGTAGGTCGCAGGCCTAAGGCCTCGGCAAAAACTGGTTCCAAGCACATATATATATTCCCAGCCATAGTGGCCAATTACCAGCAACGCAGTGTTGCATACACACTGGGCTGATGGGCTGATGGTGCCTTCATTTTGGGCGCAAAAACCACACATTTCAGGTCATGTTCCCAAGTAGTATATTTGAATCATCCCTTGGACTGCTGAGCATTGCTGCTGTTTTTGTTTGTTTCCATTTCCATCCGGCAGCTGTTAAATGTTGTAAATGTCGTAAAAAGCTACAGAAAAGCTGTTTTTATATTAAATTTTATTGAATTATGATGGATTTTTAGGGTACAATATGGCATTTTTCTTAAAAATGCACTAAGTTGCCAATTTTCTCCTGGTGGCCTGAAGTGACGGCCACTCCCTCCCCTATGGGGGATATTCTGCATATGTCTGTAGGTTTTGAAGAAAAATAGTATATGGCGCCAGATTGCCCTAAGGCCCCTAGGCTGGCGCATGGGGGGAGACCCATGTTTCAAGTTTTAACCTTGTTTTCAACATGTTTTTGATTATGTTTGACTGGTTTGACCCTGTTATGACCCCACACTGACTTAGATCTGTTGACCATAGGACAGTTCCTGTCGACGACACTCGTCGACGACCTGAATCCCAGGTCACAGGGCGCGTGGAGCCCTGATTTAGTGCGATTTTCTCTAACAATTTAACCTTAGGACATGGTTTGGTACTTAGGTATTTTTACATGTCTATTAAAAAGATGAAGACCCTCCCCCCAGTGGCCAATCAGGTCATGCCCGAGCCATCATGCACATTGTGCCCGGGGCAAGTTGCACGAAAAGACATGGGACTGATTAATCTCCCTTCAGACTTGTCTATCTCAGTAAAAACACACAGCCCGGAAGGTGGCCATAGGCGTTGCATGCACGGGTTTGCAAACATATCAACATGCTCTCATCGAAACGCCAAACCATGCATTGTGGCATGCACGAAACATGCTTCTGAATGGACAAAAATTGTTCTCATGGTTTATTTCTTTGTTATCTATAGCACAAAAGGGCAGTTTTTGTCACTTTTTTCAATGTGTTAGATTTGTTCAGGGGAACTGTGTGCCCTGGGTCTGAACTCCACCCATGTTGGCACCAGTTGGTGTGTGCACTAGTGCTATCTTATTTTGGGCAGCACTGCACACCACACCGGATGTTAGTGTTGTTAACAAGATTTTCAGCTGACTGCACTGTTGTGTCTTAGGGGGGTGCAACCAGACTGACACATGTGTATGCAACCGCAGTATTTTCAGTTACGGTAACTTAGGAGCATTCATGCATTTCAGCATTCACTGTTTCAGATATCGATACAATGTTCTGGGTTTCTCCCGTGCCTACTCTAGTTTTAATACTTAGCATCGTTCAGACAACAACAAATCACATTGTGATTGAAAGCAGGATGATATGATGTATTGTATGAAGACATGCCCAAGTGGAGCACATGTGCACCACCATGGGTGGCATTTGACGCCACTCATTTATGGCTAGCTCCAACCTAAATCCACCGTCATGCAACATCATGAAATACTGGTGCATGAAGTATGGATGAAATTCATTTGTTGATGTGTCGTTCTTTTTACTATATTATCACTATGCAGCTCTTTAATGATCCTTGTAGACCTATTTGAGTTACGAGATTGTGTTTTGGCCTTGCTCTTCGTCGGCGCCATTCTTGAGAGTCCACTTTTTCTTGCTTAATGTTACCAGTTTCACACTAGCAGAAAGAAGCTTTCAAGATTCTGCAGTGATATTTAAACCGGTGATATATTGCCGTTCAATCGACCTGTTCAGGTCCAAAAATGACGACATCGACACACGCTACATCAAAGCTGCCTAATGGGTACAAAGACATGCTAGACACCCTAAAAGGACCAAGGAGATGACAAACGCATCCGTACCTTCAGACGATGTTGCACCTAGCTGGAGCATCTGCTTTGCTACCTACGAGATGAGATCACACGAAGAGGGAGCGACTCATGCAGAAGAGCTTCAGCAAGCTCAAGCATCAATCTAAAGTGTCCAGAGATAGGTGCAAAAGTATGTGGAAGACGCATTAGTTGCTCAAATCACGCATCGTACTTCGAATAGCCTACATTATTGAAGGAAAGGATGTCATCGTAACCACCATGATGCCAAAGCAACAATGCACACATGCAGCCCAATTACCTACGAAGTAAGATCATGTCAATCTACATTTCCTTCCCACTGCTGGCCACCAAGACAAAAAAGTCGGACCAAGAAAACGGAGATGTTGGAGATCCAAAATTCAAGCAGGGTAGTGATGTGTCCCCGGAGCAAAAATGAGGAGAACACTTTATTGAAGAGTCCTTGAAACGGAAAGTGTAGTGTAAGAAGTAGCCCTTTTAGCTCCGGTGCGCCAATGGTTGACAGAATGTAGAAGCAAAAGAGCAAAATATTAAGGTCGCAACAGCACCGTTGCACATTGACAAAAGTCCGATTTTGCAAGATGTGGCTTGCTTTATGTCTTCTGTCAATGTGCAACGGTGCTGTTGCGACCTTAATATTCTGCTCTTTTGCTTCTACATTCTGTACGTCCTATTTTGCAAGATGTGGCTTGCTTTATGTCGAGGCGTTGCATTTAATGGGCTTTTGCAGGAGCATTCCAGGTTGAAGAATCAAACTACTAAGCAGGAGGTCCAAGAGCCACAACAACCACAAAGTGACGGACGAAAAAAGTAGAACATTCAGGTGGTGTGGTCAAGTGCCGCTGCTGTGAACGCCCGCAGAAGGGTTGTTTTGGTTTGTTTAACTTGGGTTTGGGCAAGCAGATACGCTTTGGTGGTAGGGTTCTAGCAAGGGCAAAGCGTTGTTGTCGTTCTGTTGCCAAGACCTTGAGTCTTCCAAGGGGTAATAAAGCGTGCTAGGAATAGCACAATACATTGTGCGATTGTTGTGCCTGTTACAAAGTGTACAGAAGTAGTGACAATTCTGGTGGTGTAGGGACGCTCAAGAATTTTGTGGTTGTTTAGTGTGCCGCGCACTTGCTAGTTGCATTCATAGCTGCAGACATGCAACGGTTTCACATATTTGCTTGCATTGCAGCTTGGTTTTAGGCCATGTGTGGCCATTTTGGCTCGCACACGGAGTTGTGGTATGTTTGCTGTGGATGTTGTGCACTGCAAGTCTAGTGTTGGCTCGGGTGTGTTGTGGAGTTGCTTTTGGCGTGCATGGTGTGATGAATGAGTGGTCATAGTGTTGTGCGTGAGAGTTTGTGATGTGTACATAGAACTTATAATGTCCAACCTTTACTCTATGTATAGAATCATTGCTCTCCATCTTGGGTTACATTATTTCATGCGCTACTCTGTCACTTGTTGGATTCGGGTGCGGAGTTGCCACTTGTAAAACAACAAAAGACAGAAATAAAGCCATACAATCAAAATAATTAGTCAAACCTTAACAAACTAAACGACCCACTATGCATTCGATCAAATAGTGGGTTTGGATTCATCGGTGAACCCCGGCTCCACTCTTGCACATGATCAAATGCTTTGTCATGACGAGTGCTGTGCGTTAAAAACTCCACGTTTTGGATTGCTTGTGAGTGTGGTTGAGGCAATTGCGTTTTGGAACCGTAAATTCGGACATATTGTTGCGAACAAACAAACAATCATTTCGGAAAACTATGTTGTAAACTTCGCTAAAGGGTTGGCCTTCGACTACACTTGTGAAAACTAAATTGAGTTCAACAACATCAGGTCGTACATCAACTTAAATGGCATGAATTGTCACCCTCATGGGCGAGGAGCAGTTTGCATTCAACCGCAAAAGAAACATGGGGATGATGAAGCACGTGCGGGTGTAGACAGAGCTAACATCCTAGGAAATTGAATATTGAAAATGTGTATCATGTTATGTAATACCGAAAGCCACCGTCATCTGCTTCCAGAGCTTGAGTGAAAAGGAATGGGAGAGTGCAATGGTTGTTTCTTTTGTGGCGGCGGGATTCTAGCTTGCTTCATACCCGAGTAGAGAAGCAGAACTACGGGAGAAAATGAAAAATTCTCAATTTTGCGATGTTGCTCGTTGAAGATGCGAATTGATCACATGGGGCACCTTCCAAGCATTTATCCCCCGCCACGTGCATCAGTGCAATCCATCTATGCGACTTCCATAATAGGCGCTGCACACGTCCATTGAAAAATTTTGCGACGTTTTTTTCCTTCATGATAATCGTCCAAAACTCCTTTGAAGGAACACTACAAAACATGCTGGTGTGATTCAACTAAATAAACTTCTGATAATCGACTTGTTCAAGAATCGCAGGTTGTGCGTTGCTTGCGAATTTGCACCTCGGCGTTCAATTGAGCATCTTGATCAGGTTCTGTCTTGTGATTTCTCATCGCGCCTGAGCTGGTTGCAGCCGTTTCAACTGTGACGTCTTCAGTTCTTACTTTGTTGTTGTTATTCGTTGGCACATTTGATCTTTCTTGCGACGTGTGAATACTGCTCTGCTACCAATATGATTTCAGACGTAGAGCAAAATGATTCTATGAACATAATACTCTCGTTGTGTTTCAGAATGCCCTCCAGCAACCTTGAATTATTATGGCAATGCACGGAGGCAGAAATGACAGCATTAATCAAGAAACTGATGGGACTGTATACATTGAGACAGGTTCAAATGTTCCAATGTCAGTGTGGTGTGCAAGGGTTGGGAATGTTTCATCAAACAAACACTCAAACAAAATGGTGCTATTGCTTTCACCAATAAAGCATGGGAGCACATCAATAAAAGACAAACAACTTCAGATAAAGCTGCAGCAGGACGTTGGGTGAAAACCTGGCTCAAAATTGCAGCAGTGTGCAACAGTGCTGTTGCCAAATCACAGCCTTGGTCACTTGGTAGAAAAACAGAGAAAAGGAGCCAATCCTAAACCCCCAAAAATGGAATGGGAAAACATGAAAATTAGACATATCAGCAGTCAAATGACTGGGTTGGAAAGCTCTTTGAAGAAATCCAATGATTTTATGGCAAACGATGAGTGGTAAAAATCATTGTGCAAACATTGTGCAGGGTCTGAGCAACCCCGCAACACAAACAAAAGCAAACAAGCAGATACATAAACATCACGTTATCAAAGCACAATGTATTATAAAAATAGTTGAACGACACAAGTAACAAACAGGTAGTGCAATGCACCTTGGGATTGTGAGGGCTTGAGCACAATTGGTCCTGTTTATTTTTTTGCTCTGGCAGAATTTGAATAGGGTTCTACACCTGCAGCTGTCCTTCGGAGAACCTTGCAGTTGAGCAGAATGGTGTTAATTTTGGGCGGGGCAACCCACCATGCCTTAAACAACACAAGCAACAGACGAAGTAAAATGGCCAACACCCAGCAAAATGAAACCAATTGCCCAAAGGTTTCAGCAATTTAGAAACATACAAAAGAAATTGGCAAACAAAGGTTGGCCAAAACCCCAATTAATTCCTAATGATCACACAGATAAAACGAATAGACAACCCAATTCAATCCATGTGTGAAGCCTGTAGCAGGCTTCAGACACTGCCCTGCCTCAATGGATTTACAAACAGTGAAACTGCTGGGCTGGGAGATGCACACACTCAAACATTTTTCCCTATGCCGATCAGATCTGAGACAATGACAACTATTCCCACGCCACATGGCATACACACCTTGGTACATGCGTCTGCACATTGACACACACATACATCACAATCAGCATACACACACACACAGACACACACAAACACACACACACAATGTATTGAAGGATCCCACTGCCCACTACCTGCCTGCACCATAGTGGCATAATGAAGGGTACCACTGCTCACGGCTCACCTGCAGTGTGGCGGTGTATTGAAGGGTGATTAGGGGATAGCAATGTAAGCCTTGTTGATTTTTGATGTAGCGTGGTTTTTGTTGCAAAGCTGAGTAAAGAAAATGGAAACATTGTCCCTGAAGCGGGTTCATTGCTCGAAATGGGTCCCCACACATGGGTTCACAACAACATAAAAGGTGCTGGTTGGGTTTGAGGTGTTTCCCTTGGGCAGGCGAGGGAAGCATCCTTCGACCCTTCTAATTGAAACAAGACAGCCATATGTTGCTGTTACCACCGTTTGGCGCTAATGGAGCACCCTCAGTTCATTTTACAGGCCCAGACCCCTGCCAATTCTTTGCCAGTGCCAGTGCCAGGGAACCTGCAACTTGGCAGCAACCCAGACACTCACCATTTTCGTAAGCTGTTGTGTGCATGGCTATCATATGCAATTTCATATTGCTGCATTGCAGCTTTGTACTGTTAGCAGCACCGCAGCATCGTGTTATACCCCCCCCCCCCCTTGTATAAGCTACGCCAAAGTCCCAAATTAATACAGTCCCTACGCCTACTGTAGCTTGGACACGGGCGTAGCTTGCTCGCGACACATACAACTACCAACACCGGGCGCCCAGGTTCAAAAAGAGAGGATTGCATGGTGAGCCGGTGCAAGAAAGGGGCATATAATGCACAAACATCCCAAAAATCAGAGCTATGTGGGTTCAAGTGGCAAACACTCACAACAAATGTGTCCATGACTCTATGTGACTCGCAAATCAGTCACCAAACCCATGTCTTATGTGGCTGCACTACGTTTGGTACCGAATTAAAATTAGGTCCCAAATTAATACGGTCCCTACGCCTACTGTAGCTTGGACAAGGGCGTAGCTTATACAAGGGGGGGGGGGGTACATGTTTTGGTGCTTTGTGTTTGTTGTTCAACTATGTGAGGACCAATGGTTCTTGGTATGTGTGTTACAGGGTTGTCCAAACACTTGGGGGGTCTGGCAGGTTTTTCGGTAAGATTGGGGGGGGGGGGATAGGGTTTTTTGGTGATGAAACGGGTTTTTTTTTTGGTGAGGATGGGCAAAGTGGCTACATAAACCTGCCGTCTTCGGGGCCCAAATGGCGAGGAAGTCGAAGTGGCAGCATGAACCCTGCTGTCTTGGGGCCCCAAATGTGGGCAAAGTGGCTACATAGCCCCTGCCATCTTGGGGGCCGAAATGTGGGCAGAGTGGCTACATGACCCTTGCCGTCTGGGGGGGCCCCAACATGGGGAGGGAATCAAAGTGGCTATGCAGCCCCTACATTCTTGGGGATCTGCAAAGCGGGGCTGGAATCAAAGTGGCTACATGGCCCTTGCATTCTTGGGGTCTCCAGAGCAGAAAGAAACGAAAGGGGCTGCATAACCCCTACCTTGTCAGGGGGGGGGGGGGGCAAATACGGCTCATAACCCTGGGCTTTACCAGAAACCCCCCCAAAAAAATTACAAAAAGTAAACCCTTTCCTGACCAAAAACCAAAAAAAACCGAACCCTAACCTTACCAAAAAAAAAAAAAACAGGCGGGAAGAAAATTGCTCTGCGGGGGGGGGGGGGGTGGTGACACGGAGGCCCATTTTCCCAACCCCCCCCCCTCCCTCCTTGGCCGCCGTGACGGGAGGGGGGGTTCAGGGCGGGGGCGCCCGACCTGCCGTGCCGGGGGGGGGGGGTCAACCCAACATCTATGGCTCAAAATGATACCCACGTCGCGCTGATCATTTTGACTACTCAAATGTGGGGGGGGGGGGGGGGGAATTATTGGTGGAAAAAACTTTTTCGGGCCAAATTTTGTGTTCCTGTGCGTTTGGCGCCAACATCCGTTCTTACACAAAACAAAGGGCCCGACACGGAACCCCATTTCTCCAACCCCCCCCCCTCCTCCTTCGGCGGGCGTTCATGTCGCCCCCCCCCCCCCCCCCCGCAGAGCAATTTTCAGGTTGCCACACCTTTTGGGGATTTTTTTTTAGTTAACAACGGGAGATTTTTTGGTCCATACCAGATGTTGATCACAGTGACATGCGACCGGCCGGTAGTGTCTTTCAACAGTTCGGAGGGCAGTGTTGTGCTTGCCAAGATTGGGGCCCTGGGAGACCCCCACCGTTCGGGGAGAGGCTGTGCATGCCACGCTGCACAGCGAAACACGCGCTCAGAGCACACGCTCCGCCCACACCAAAAGATTGCGTGGCGTGACCGAGGGGTCGCATAGGATGCGCACCTCCACGGCGTAGCCCTGCTCCCGCAGGAAGAGGCACAGGTCCAGCACAAACCAGAGCTCAAGGGGCCGTCGGAATCCCCGGCGCACGAGCTCCAGCCGCGTCACGCAGTGTCGGAGCTCTTCGCCACGCGACATGCACTCCTCCGCCTCGGCGTCCGTCAGCCGGTCCAGCGCCGGGCGCAGCTCTGCGCGCAGTTCCGACGTGTGACCGGGGGCGCCGACGATGAACTCACAGAACTCACGGAACGTGCCACGCCGGAGCAGACTCTCGGGGGCGGACGGGGCACTGAGGTACGGGACGCCGCCGCCGCCGCCGCCGCCCCGCACTCGGCGCTGCCACACGTCGAACGCGAGGCGCAGCTGCTGCTCACGCTCACGGAGGGCGACGCAGCGACGGCCCGCGATGACGGTCGCGGCGGTTACAAAGTGCAGCGCCGAGCGGCTCAGCAGCGGCAGCAGCCGCGACCCCGCGGACGCCGCGGCGGAGAGCGGCCGATACGCGGACGAGCAGCCGTCGGGCGGCTTGTGCTTGTGGTAGCAGCACGGGGCAAGAACGACGCGGAGGGCCCCCGTGGACGCGGCGCAGCGCAGCGCCTGCCGGTGCAGGTCCCCGCACGCGTGCAGCGCCGTGTGCGTCAGTTCTGCGGCGCCGTCGCGGAAGTGCACCGGCAGCGGCTCGGCCGACGCGAGCACGTCGACCTCCGCGAACTCGATCGGGAGGGCGGCGGCGAGCCCGCGGCCGGCGCGCACGAGGGCGGGGTCGCGCTCGAGGCAGCGGACGGCGCGGCAGCGGCCGCACTGGGCCAGCCATCGCGCCAAGTGGCCCTTCCCGGAGCACCAGTCGACCACCGTCTCCGTTCGGGGCACGTGCGACGCAAAGGCCGCGATCTGCTCCAGCTTCCGCCCCGGAACGCCCGTCGCGGCGCGCCCGCCCCCGCACGGCGGCCCCACGGGCGTAGCCCCCGCGCGCACGACGATCGACTCGGCGATCCGGCGGATATCGCGGAGCTCCGGGATCCAGGCCTCAAGCGCGGCCTCGTCAATGGCGGCCGTGGCGGCCTCTGCATCGGTCAGTTCCAGCGCCGTGCGGTGGTGCTCATGTGTCCACTGGTGGCCGTCGTCCGCGACGTGTTTGAAGGGCTCCACGTTCCAGAGCGCCGCTGTGGCGCACAACTGCGCGTCGAGAAGCGACCATGCGAGCTCCAGACTGCACGTGCCCTGGGCGGCAGGGGCCATCTCAGGCGACGGGGGGCCACGCCCAAAAGGCCTGAGAGTTGTGCTGTCGGGAGGGTCTGGGGGGGCGCAGGTACCCGGCATCCGCTGCTTGTGTTCCGCCGATCGACAACCCATGATCCATGGGAACAGATCCAAACAGCATCTGCGACGTGATGACACACTCTGCACGCACTCTGCACACGGGGCACAGAAGAGTTGATGGACGAACACAGCGTACAAAGTGCCCATGGGACATGCGCAGGAGGCTGTCTACCAGTGCGGCTCATCATCATTCATCACGATGGTCCTGGAGGCAGGACATCGTGTGCAAAGCGGTCAAAAGAAGCCGAAATCCTCAAAAGAAAATTGGTCATTTTTGGGTCCCGTTTGCGCCATTGGGCCATTGTGCCCAAACCACGGTCACCAAGGGTGCTCATGGCGTCAAATGGGCAGAAAGGGGGGATACAAAGTGGTGCCCCATCACCTGCAATGGGTCCAAAAGGTGGTAGACCACTACTCTCTTGACCCCCCATTACTCTCTTGAGAGTAAAGGGGGGGGGAAGGTGGGGCGTGACGTGTTGCGGAGCTCGAAATGCACAGCAAACATGTGGTGATCACGTTGGGTATGTCTGCATTATTGTCACTTCTGGGGGGTATTTGGAGGGTTCTGCGATGGAATTGCATTGCCATTTGTTGACCGTTGGTTCACGCTCCCCGCCGCGCTGCAGGGGGGTCAGCCAACCGTCAACGGTGCCGTCTGCCATGACAACTGAACAATTTGTTTAAGGCTTGTGTGGTGCACGTTCATGGGAGGAGGCCAAGTGCCCTCCGCAGGCTGCCACATGGGCGGGCGTTCTACGTCCCCTGCAGCCCCAGCCGTCTCTTTCGGCACACTTCTGCCTCAGTCATCTTTCAGAAATTTTATCCAGCCCTCTCTGCGTCGACCACTTCCTCCTTCCATCAGGCTCTGTCAGGATTTCTTCCTAAACATGTCGTTGTAGTGCGGCTCGCGCAACCCGTATTTTTTTTGGACGTGGGGCTTGATCAGCAATCATCCTCGATGTGGCGCAAGATGTACAGTGTACATAGTGCTTGGTTTGCAGAGCAAGGCGTGCAGGGCGTGCGGTGGACAGGGTGCAGAGTATTGTGTTGTGTTGTGCTGTGTTGTGTTGCGTTACGTTGTGTTGTGTTGTGCTGTGTTGTGTTGCGTTACGTTGTGTTGTGGTGTGGTTGTGTGGTGGAGCCTGTGTCCTCTAGACCCAAGCTCAAGGCACATATGACGTTGTCACTGGTGATCTGCTTGAGATTTTTTTTGCGTGCTTCATCAATTTCCAAATTTGAAACAGCATTTGCACACATAAAAGGCACCCAAAATGTCACAGGCCAAGACACCAGAATACATTGGCCCACACAGCCCATGCATGCTGCGCTTACATGTGACCCACATGCAAGTCATTCTTTGGTGTTTCGCGGGCAGTTGCATGTGTGCACCTTCCACTGTGACAAACAGCGAGTTCCATGGAGTTCAGATGCAAGTGGCCAGCACTCTTGTCACCCTCCTGTGACCAGCACAAATTGCAAGGCACTTTCGACACCACACTGCAGTACTCCGCGGCCACGAGGATGGTGCGCTGGGCGCCAAAAGACAAACATTCTTGTACGGCCATCACGGGTGGAGAATACACACAATGATTATCCACCCCCTTCCTCCATTTGCCCCCCTCCCCAAGGGGACTATGTGCTAGGGCCCAAACCTGACCTTTCCACTACAACTACATTGTAACTGGAGGAAATTTTTCTTCGTCGCCTTTGGCGCCGTGCACTTTTTGGACAAGTGATGGTGCCCCCCCGCCCCCCCCCCCCAGTGGACTGTGCAAAGGGGGCTGTGTTATAAATGCCACTTGTACATCCATGGCAATCCATTGCCCCATGTTTTATGCAGAACCCTTCCGTATACGCAACGTGCACCATGGGCGTCGGTTACATTGACACGTACCATACTTCTCGTCCAGTACAAGTTCTGATAGTCACATGTTTGATGTCTCAGATGGCCTGATGTGGCACGCCCACAGAGCGCCTGCTGCCTCTCCAATGTCAAACAGGTTGCAATCAAACCCTCTGCCAAAGTGGCAGCCAAGTCTGCAGACCAACCTACATGCAACCTACATGGGAGAGCTCATCCCAGCCCCTGTTGAGCATGATCTTTAAAGTGAAATCATCTCGGCAAAAAAGTGGAAGACTGAGCCTGTTTCTCAGTTGGCAGAGACATCTGAAAGCCAATTAATGGTCATTTTGAGCATGCCACACCTTTGCTATTTGCTCTGTGTCTATCTCACTACGAACTGTGTGTCTTTCATTATTTCAGGAAAGGCGTCACTTTGGCCATGCCACCAGAGGTGTTTGAAGGGACTGTGACACAATGCCAATTGCTGTCCTGACTGGGGGGGGGGGGCTGATTGAAGTGAGCTAAGCGAAGGTGTTGTATGTTTGGGGCTGGGAGGGGTATGCAACGTATTGAGATAAGATGTGTCACATTTGGGGACGGGGCGAGCCCTTGAGGGAACCAATGAGTGGATCTGAGACGAAGAACCTGAAAGACCTGCTGGACGTTTGGGAGAGTCTGGGTAAAACAAATGAAAATAAAACCGGCAGTTTGGACGTCGGAACACCACGGCCCGCCCACGAAGATATGGGGTGAAAAGGGCACACGACAGCCCCAGCGACCCATATTCTGCTGCAAATCAGGCAGTGGTCTGTATTTGCGGGTTTTGCAGCTCACATTTACCACCGGAGAGTCGCTGTTCTGGATCACTTTGCCAGCCGCAAAATCTCGGCACCATCTCTGTCACGATCACGCTGCAGGTGCTCCTCCATTGCACTATGCCTTAGTCATGATATGGAACTGCTGGAAGTCCATGATCTCCACATATCTGTACATAAACGGTAGAGCAGTGGAGGAAAAGCCAAGGGGGGCAGCCTGTTGAAATTCTAGACCCCAACCGGGTGCGAAAACTTCTGGGGGCCTGGAGGGGGGGGGGGGGGT
Organism: Eutreptiella sp. 'Long Island Sound 2002'; assembly: GCA_964036045.1. Taxonomy (NCBI): domain Eukaryota; phylum Euglenozoa; class Euglenophyceae; order Eutreptiales; family Eutreptiaceae; genus Eutreptiella; species Eutreptiella sp. 'Long Island Sound 2002'. The sequence goes on along the minus strand of OZ038378.1, from coordinate 10,262,496 downwards.
AGGTGGGTCGGCCGGTCAGCCGCCGGGGTCCCTAGAGGGGGGTTCAGTGGGTACCCCAACATACATGCCTCAAAATGATCCCCATGACGCGCTGATCATTTTGAACATACACAAATGGAGTAAAAAAAATTTTCAGAAACAATTTGCCCATTAGCTCAGGCTCCCATCAGCCAAGGTCAGACCCGGAGGTCAGGTCAGGGGTCAAAAATTTTTCTGTGTTTTTCAAACATTTTTGAATTCTCCACAAAATTCTGGGTATTTTGAGTATAGACACATAGGGGGGAAAAAAAATTCCCCCTCAGGAAGGGCAAAAAAAAATTTTCCCGCCGACCCTTTCCCCCAAAATCTCAAAACGGAAAAAGACGGGTTCGAAAACTTAGGGGGGGTCTGGAGGGGGGGGGGGGGTCTGGAATTCAAACAGGCCGCACACCTTGGGAAAAGCGCAAAAAGTCCCCCCTGTCTGCAGACAAACCTGTTTTGACTGATGGTATTGTTGTTCACCCGTGCAGTCCACGTGTGTAGGCCCCAAGTGCAAAAATATCCCCCGGTCAACACCAGCACAGCGTGTTGGCCGATTTCACCAAAAGGCCCTACCTAGGCACAAGCACGGCTGACCCAGTCTGGCACCGCAGAACCAGAAAAGTCCAAACCACAAGCCCCGACCACGCAGCCAACGGTGTGTATCTCATGCAACCCTGAACCCTGTCTTTAGGTGGTCTTCCTTATCCGAAACAGGGTAGCACCGAGGCAATGATGTAATTGTTCCGGCAAAATGCGGGATGTTGGAACGTTTTCTGTGTCCTTACCAAATCGCAGCGTCGTGCTTCTTCTGCATTGCTAATTTCACATATTTCACGTGTTGTACTGCTGCTGCTCCTCTTCCCATGCCCCCGTTGGTCCTGTGCCGCTGCATGACCCTTGGTCGCTGCATAATACCTGACGTACCTGGTCGGGAGGAGTTGTGGCTACATGACGCCTGCCGCATGGGGATCCCCAAAGCGGTGCGGATGAGTGGGGACATAAGTGTGGCAACATAGCCATTGCTGTGTTGGGGGGCCCTCAGTGGGGAGGAGTTGGAAAGCCCCTTGGATAGCGTCAGTCAGGAGGGTTTGGGACAAAATGTTTGTATTGCAAACACCTTGGCGCCTTCAACTGTCCCCAAGAGGTATGACTACTTGCTATTTGATGCTCCAAAATGCCCTGATGCTGGCATTGTGCAAGCCACACCCCCATAGACAAGGCGGCTTGGACAAGGCAGGGGATACACATGTGCGTAAGATCCCAAGCGGCTTGCGGATCCTCGGCGCCTTGAGTAACCCTCAGTCACACCCCTTCTTCGTCTCTTCTACAGCTTGGGGCTGGGGTGGAGGTGGGGGTTAGCAAAGGGAAAGGAGAGGGGGAAGGTATAGCATGCGACAAGATGGGGCAGGGTGGCACATGGCAAGGCGGGTCAAACATGACTATACCTTGTTCTGGTTTTGTCGGACGCAACACCACTCCTTCTGTTTCAAGTGTTCCGGCTCAAATCCAGACTCAGGCTCTCCAGCAAAGTGAAATGGGACGTGTGTCTGTCAGTGTTCTGAGCGCCACTACCTAAGACAAGGATGTGCAGAGTTGGAGTACCCTACAAAGCAGTCTGGCAACCTCCCCACAATCTTGGGACGTCAGTCGACGATTGCCCCCGTCCACTTGGATGCAAAGGCACACCAGACAGCCTTCCACCTCAACCAGCGAAAAGAGGTCAGGGGTAGCCAAAGAGGGGGCAGAGGAAAGCAGTGGTGAGGGGGTGGGGGGCTGGGAATAGGAATGGAAGGGAGTCGAAGGGCAATAGCTGTAATATAGTTCACAGGCAGAGAGGTTTGCTGTGTGCTTGCCGGGAGGATGTACCCCCCGAAGTCAGGGAAAGGAAAGGTCAGCCGGCGACCCTACGCTCAAACAACGCTGTTCTTACACTCGACCCACAATCTTGGGACATCGGTGGACAACACCCAACCTCAGTCTTGGGATCCCACGATTCGGTGTTGTGGCCTAGGCATCTGCCAAGATTGGGGAGCTCTTGCACTAGCCAATGCTGTCGATTGTTGGGCAACCTCATGAGCAACTTTGGGGGCGCCCTTTGCACTGCGCGCTACTTTTTAGACCAGGTTCCCTCTGAAGATTCCCCAAGCACACCCTTCCAAACGCCCTTATATCACCCCTGCCTCAGGAGCATGTCCCACTGTAGACCCTAGACCCTGGGAGGACCTCCTTCAGTGGGGGCGGGAGGTGGTCCATCTTCCACGAATGGGGGTGGGACGATGGACCCGGGGGTGCTGGGTATGGCCGTCTAGCATAGCCCCGCTGCCTATCCGTCTCGGGATGACGGCATGGTACGTCTGGGCTAGCACGAAATCCTTGGCGTTGATCAAGCCCGTGAGGTCACCTTCGATTACAGTACTTGGACATGATACAGCACTTGGAGAGGATGCTGCATTGTCCCTTAGCCTTGATCATGATCCTGAGGTCCAACATCAGCCATGCCTGCTCGGGGTCCCCATGATGGGGGGAAAACAACATGGATACATCACCTCTGCCTTCTCAAGGTCCCATGGTGGGGAGAAATCAACCTGGGAAAGAGTGGATGTGGTGGAAATGAGCAAAAAAGTGTGAAAAAAGGTGGAAATGGGTGAAACTAGGTGAAAACCCAAAAATGCCATGTGGAAGAAGTATCAAAACCTACTCTAAAACAACAAAGATGCCCCTGTAGTATCACAAAGTATGGGTCTCTAGTACAGCCACACGCCCAAAATAGCGCACTACGCTAAGTGCGCCCCCTTTGCCACTCCACTTAACCTCCTCTCCGCTCCTAACTGGCTGAAGAAGTGGCAGTGATCCAGGGGTCAGTGCGCTTGCCGTGTGTCCAGGAAATTCAGGTTCGATTCCTATGGAGGGATTGCAGGCTGTACAATGGTTGCGAGCCCTACACCTAGGCTAGGGAGGAGGGAGGTGACCAATGATTGATTGCTTTTTCGAAGCCTGTGCATGCCGAGGCACACCACCATGACCCAAGGGGAAATCCTCCAAAACCATTTCGAATAACAAATAACAACACCCTTTGGCCCATTCATTCAATGACACTTATTCACGCTTCAGACTTGGGGTAGATGCAACACAGAGTGTGGAATGCTCTTGTCTGAATTGTCTGAATTGTGTCCACAAAAGTCGCAAAGGGGGGACGACAGACACCAGGACCTGAGGCACTAGTAGCGTGCCGCAAAAGGGGCGGGGTGGGTACCTGCAGTCAGACGCAAGGTCACCCGCAAAATAGGCTTGCATGTGCCGCTCTGATGCGATACATCCTGTTCTTGGTGAGGCCCGATGGAGGACGCAACACCCATTCTTGGGAGAGAAAAGCACAAAACAGCTACAAAAAACATGATGACGGAACACCACGTCAGCAGCTGACGGAGGCTTTTGCACATTGGATGCAATTTCGTGATTTGGTGCGATGCCATCAGGCAGTGACTGGGCGTGAGGCGGTTGGGCAGCGAGTAATTGGCTGGTGCGCTGGAGTGCCCGTTGGCTGTGCTGATTGTACAGCAAAACAGGATAATTACTCACTTCTACTATGACCCACCTTATTCTAGCCATCACAAAAATTACTCAGCCTTAACCTTCCCTGTGTTTCCTCACTCAAATGTATTTCGTAAAGCGAGGTGTATCATAGCGGCTGGTGAACAAAACATGGCAGACCACGGCCAATATAGCAACAGTGCATGGATTAGCAACACTCTTCACTATCGCACTTCTTGCAGCCCTACTGCTATGCACTTTGTACTATGTTTTGCGAGGCGCATGTGCTAGGAGATTTCAAGCCAACTACAAACTATACAAACTATCAGAACCATACTTTGTCCTTCACCCACTCATGAGGGTGGCAGGCCCCCTTGGGGTCCCCTTCGCATGGTGTGCTGTGCACATCAAATATGTTGTCATATCTGTCACGTATAATGCACTATGCATGCAGTTTGATCACCCTGTGCTGCACTGGTCTGAAAAGGATCCAATCGCTGATCCCTTGAACATGTAGTGTGCGCTGCATAGGATGTACTGTGGTATGAGGGACTGCTGCTCAGTTCCAGCGAAAAAGGACTGCAATATGCAACCCCCCCCCCCCCCAGTCAGTGTGCTGAGAAGACCATGTGTTGCGGAGTGTATCAGCCAGGGATGTGCATAAGAACAGGTCAAAGTTTTTCGTGGTGTGGGGGGTTGGGCTATCTGTCACTCAGTGACAGATGGAGAGTGACAGATGGGAATGGCAAATGGGGAGAGTGACACATATTTTGGCACAGATGTAGGGGAAAATGGGGCACCGAAGGACCCCGAAATTTTTTTTGGCCTGTCGGAGGGGGACAAAAAGTTTTTTCACCCCATGTGTCTATACTCAAAATGCTCAAATTTTTGTGGAGAATTCAAATATGGGTCAAAGAACACGAAAAAAATTTCAACCCCCTGACCCAACCTCCAAGTCGGCCCTTGGCTGCCGGCACATCCATCTGTCACCTGTCACTCGTCACTCGGGGGAGGGAGGGGGGGGGGTATCAGCGGTGTTTTTGTGTGCGCACAAAGGACTGGACTCTTGGGATCTGATCCGCTTTGGATCGGCCTGCCTGGTCCACAATTTACCCTCCCCACTTTTTTTTATGTGGAACTTTCGTGGAGCAATGAACTCACGAGCGACGGAATCCCGAAAACAGATGGACGTTCACAATACGCACTCACCCTTTGCCCAGTTCGGATGACATGTCATTTCCCTCGACAAGTGCATGTGCTTTGCTATGACCCCTCTGCACCACACCAATGCCACATTCATTCATCCACGACCCAATGCACAGCGCCATGTCACCGCCAATGTTCTACTTTGGAGCATTGGCAGTAGGTGCAATAGTGCCAAGTAAAGCAAAAGCCAAGTACCCAAGTTCTAGCAGAAGATGAGTGCCAAGCAACCTCTTTGCTTGGCTCCATCAAGCTGTATTAGCTGTTTTGTAACAAAGTTTGAAGTGGCTGCACGGCAACAGAGAAACACACCAGCCTACCAAAATTCAAGCATGCACTTTGGCACATGGGATATTGAAGATTGAAGGTGGCATGCATGAAATCCAATTGAGGGGTTTTATGTGCATATTGGCCAACAAAGTAGGCCATGTCTGGTGTTGGTCACCACCTGGGCTTCACAAACGGCTTCTTGAGCGTAGTGCGCTCACAGTGCGCGTTCAGTGCTACTGTTTGGCCCACTAGCACAACTCCTCTGATCCTCCCCCCCTGCCCGCCGCTTTCCACCCTCGGTCTCCACCCCAAAAGGCCCGCTCTCCCCTGTTCACTGCCCTCTCCTCTACACCTGCCCACATCCCCATCCTTTTCACAAGAGGGCACGGTCACAGGATTATGCCCAACCGAGCACTGAGTAATGTCATCCCTTGAGGCAAGTAAAAGAGCTGGTGCAGGCTGGGTTCATTGCATCCGCAAGGGAGATGTGCGTAACACCCTTTGACAGAACGCTCGGTGTACACCATGGGGAGATGCATCCTTGGGCAAGGTGGGGGGTGCTTGTGCTGCTCTAATTTCTGGACCCAGCCTTAGGCAAAGTGGGTGCCTGTGCCACTCCGATTGGTGGTTTGTGGTGTAATAACGGTAAAGATAATGCATGATACAGCAGGGGGCACCGTGCGCTGTGCATGCGCTGGGCACACATGGTGCAGAAACACTCGCAAAGGCACGTAGGCCTTTTCTTGCATGTGTCTTGCATGTATCTTGTTGGTGTGTGCTGCAGTGTCCAGATTTACCCATTGTTTCAATCTCTTGCTATGTGCGGGCCTAACAAATCTGCAGGCTGAATAAAGCCATGGGTGGAGCAAGGGTTGAGCCAAGAAGAAGTAGGAATATTTTGTGAAACATGTTGCGGCCGAACTTGCTGCTCTGCACATGACATACACCATTTCAATGACCTTGAGGCCCAAGGCTAGCAAGCCCAGCACTAGCACCAGGACAAGCCCACCCCTGCCACGAAGGGGGGGGGGGGGCGGGTCATTCCAGCCTTTGACCCACCCACCCAACCCACCCATCCCCCGCAGGGTAGGGTGTCCGCCACACTACGCAACAGCCCCGTCAGATTGCCTATTTTCATCACAACGTGTTTGGAACGGGCCAACGGTTTGTTCTGCATCAGCATGAGGCACACTGCATTCAATAACCATTGAGATTAGATTGCTCAGCTTGCATTGTTTCAGGAGCCAAGCCATGCAAACCCCATGCAAACAGTAGTCAACCCTTTTATGGGACCTTGCAAGTGATAAATTGGCCGTCTTTGCACCAGAGAGTGCTGGCTGGTTTCGTTGGGGGCATGCGGGGCCTGTGGGCCATATTTGGGTCATCATTTCTGGTCATGGAAATTTCTATAAACCGTTGGAAGCCATACAGTCAACCGTGCGCTCTCCCCTCAATATCAGCCATGCGCTGCCCTGCATCACTCATGTGCACCTTCTATTCCACAGTCGAGCCCTACACGTCCCAAACTATTGCCACTGCCCGAGTGCCATTTCGTCTTGCACCCCTTATCAGCCCTGCCCTGCACACCACTCATCAGCCATGCCCTGCAACCATGCCCTCCATTAACAGGGCTTTGGGGTTAGAAGGGTATGCCCCCACCTGTCTTTTGGGTAACGGCCAACCCTGGCACTGCTTCTGTCCCCAACAGCCCTTCAGCCGGTCTGTACCCGCCAGATACAGCCCTCCAACTGGATTTACAACCACCAGTAACTGCCTCTGCACCCTGTCCTGCAGCCCCAAGTGCATCTTTTGTAGGGGGGCGTGGAATTTGAGGCAGCTTGAAGAAAAATTCAATTATCGACGTGCACCCAGACATGAGGAAGGTTGCTTGCTTCTTCCAGTGGGTTCATGGTAGGTGTCCTTGGGTTACAACCTGGAGCCTTATCCGGCCTGAAACCGGAACCTTGTGGTAGTCTGTTGGGGAACAGCTTGAAACCAAACGGATGCTGTTCCTTATGTTACTGTGATGTTACTAGGAAGGCCAAGAATGCAGGGGGTTTCACATGTCGCGAGCGTTTTGATGGGATTGACAAAGGCAGACACGCTGCAGCAGATGTGAAACGTGCAGCCGAGGCAGCAGACCTGGGATGGGTTAGCTGCACATGCAAGGTGTGGAGAGAGGTGTGGAAAGTGGTGGTGGTGGTGGAGTGTTCCACGAAGGGTGGTTGGAGACCGTGTCATGCACCCGGTATCCAGTGCCACATCTTCGTGCGACCTGCTTGGGTTGGTGGAGGAGATGGAGTGGGGGTGCTGTTTGTCAACTGTTTTGGGAGAGTTAAACTTCGCAAAGACAACTGCAAATGATGTTTCCAAGCACACCGCTCACAGGCCATGAAAGAAGAAGACGAAGAGGAAGAAGAAGAAGCAGTCTCAACGCACAGGCAGCACCAGTCACAGCAGCAGGAGTAGCAGTAGCCGCAATGGCGGCAAGGACGGGAGAGGTGCTGGGACGAAAGGCACCTTCCTCCATTTTGAGGGGTTCTGGTGCCGCAAGCCCAGTATCTCGCACCTCACTCACCAATGCTGCCCCAAAAAGGAACTCTGCAGTGCCTGCAGCAGGCCATGCGATATTCCCAGGGACGCCCCCGACCTCCCACATCTGGGCATGCTATACACTTCCAACATCAGAGTGAAGTGACCTTCCCAGTCTGGGATGACTGAATGCGAAGCCTCTGCCAGCGCTGGTAGGGGGGTGGACGCCCCAGGGGCAGTGGGCTTTAGACAAACATTCCTTTCTCATGTCCAAAACTGGCCTCCCTCCCGCAGCCCCCGTCCCCCAGCCCACTGCCGCTCTCACACGTCCTCCACCAACAAAACGAAGTCCACTGTGCCCCGCCCAGGCCTTTCGCCGGTGGGAATACTTGCCATGCATCTTGTATGGGACAAGGGTGTGCTTGTGGGCCGGTGTGCATGTGATGGCCCATCCTGGCGGGTCGATGGCCCAGATCTACAGTGGATACACCAAGATATCCAATGATCCAAGAAAAAGGGGGGGGGACATCGGCCTTTGTAGAGCACCGGAAGAAGCCGGCATGGCTCACCAAAGGCAGTCACAGGAATGTAGCATACATGTGGTGGGGTGTGGGTGGGTTGGACGCCCCGAAAGGTGTCAGGACAGCCTCTCATGACTGTGCCACGCAAAATTTGCAGTGTTCTCAGTGTAGCCACCCTAGCCCCTCCACTAGGGCGCAATCAGCAGCACCAGGTGCAAAGTCAGCAACAACACTGAATGGGGCAGCGGTATGGAGGTGGCTGATGGGTGCAGCATTCCAAGCATTCAGGCCATGGGTCCCACGGCTGGCACTCAAAACATATGTTCTTATCACTCAGCAAATTGTCCGCTTGCGTCCAGGAGAATCAATGCAAGTTCACTCAGGGCAAACGCACATCCTGAGCGCAAAATTTTCCGAAGAAAGTGCACACATGTTGTTGGCCTTGTGACAATATCAACAAATCCATTTCGGCACATCGGAAGTATTAACAAGCCGTTTGGCATCCTCGGAACAGAGATGTTCTCCTCGCAGGACGCGCAGTGCGGGGTTTCCCCATTAAATCGTGGAACCTTTCGCGGCTTACCCAGAACATTGGTCATGTGGCGGTAGCTTTGAGATCAGGACCTTCCCCCCAGTGACCAGTTCATGCCCCAGCCATGGTGCACTTTATGCCTGGGGCAAGTTGTAGGAAAAGATGTGGGGCCGAAGGCCAATTTCCCACCGAAATATCCATGCAGACTTGTCTATCTCAGCAAAAAAACGCAACCCGGAAGGTGGCCATCATGCATTTTGTTGTCGAAAGGGTGGGGGGGCTGATCGGATTGGAGAACCCCCAGGAAAGCACATCCGTCAGCAGCTATGCCCTGCACATCCCCTCAACAACCTCGTGGATGTCGCAAAAGAAAGGAAGAAACCGCTCCCAGCCCCAAAATCAAGGCACACATCCCCGCACATAAATGAACAACA